>JARHVA010000018.1:4270000-5470000 GCA_037957365.1 Torreya grandis
ACCAAGCCTCAACCTTTTAAATATAATAATTTCTTGTTATGTGCTTACGTAGGTATGAAGATGAATGAAGGATAATTCCAAATTGAGAACATAAAATTTGGGAGTGTGATGCAAATTAAGCATGAACAACATGATTATATTGAAGAAGAAATTGATTTGATAGCAGTGTATGATGGTGCATAAATCTGCTACCTTGAGAAAGGGGAAATACTTGGAGAAGAAAAATCCATAATTGAAAATCAAGGAACACTTTAAGAGGCTATATGGCCTAATATTTTGTTTCTAATATTGTTCTTAATGATGTGAATACAAATTTTTAAGTTGATAAATAAGCCTTAAATAAAAGAGTGTTTAGTCCATTGAGTGCACTCAATGAAGATAGGTATGAAGTTGAAACATCTCATGAATTACTTGTATAAGAAATGAAACATAATGAAAAGATAATATAAGCTTTTTTAACCTCTCTTTAAGAAAAAGAGTATGAAGAGGATTGGTTGGATGAAGAAGATCAGTTTAATGACGTTGTATAATAAAAAGAGTTATTGAGCAAATAAAGTCAAGAGGAAATGAAACCACAGTTGCAAGCATCTGTTGGGATAGTTTTGTCTCAAGCTTTTCCTTCTATTATTATCTTTGAATGTACAGATACAAGTATAAATCATGAATAATATATGACAGACCAAAAATCCATGGACAAGGGCAAAGAGTAAAAAAAATGGAAAAGAAAAGAAAAAATGTCAAGGATAAGGACACTTGTGGAGTTAATATGGTTTCTTTGTTTTATATTATATCATAATTTTAGTCAGTTAGTTGCAAGAATGTTGAGTAGCAAGGTTAAAATCATGAATATAATCTTGAAATAAAGGTTTTGTACAACTGATCAAAGGGTCAATACAATATTTGAACCTATCTATAGGCTCTTAAGGGAAGAAGTGTACAAACTAAGAAATAAAGATAGGGAGAGAAAAATAAATCAAAATAAGATTGTGAAGAATGGTGAAGTGGAAAACAAGAACATGGAGAAGGCAGTGGAGAAGTTTTATTTTTCTAACATAAAAATTGTTTTTAGTTGTGTTTATGCAAGTATGTGGAAAAGTGGACAAAGTGGGTATGAAGAAGACAAAGCTAAGAAGACAAAATAATAATCAAAAGAGATAATTGAAGATGTGGATAGATCTAAAAGAGTAAGAAGCAAAGATAACCAAAAGAAGAAGAAAAATTGGAAGAGAAGAAATAAGATAACCAAATAATGATCATTTATAGTAGTAAGGGCAATAACAAGAGATAATAGCAAGAGATCATGAAAATTTTCAAGCCTGGAAGTTTGATGTAGGAGCATCAGCTATGAGTATGTAAATTTTAAATGAGTCAAGTTGTGGCCCATTAAAATCTTTATCAAACTTCAAATTATCTTTTAATAGTTATATTAGGTGTGGAATAATTTATCAAGTTCTTAGGAAAGTCTGTAAATGGATTGTATTTTTATAAAGAACCTAGTATGGTCCTATAAGGTCTAATCACATGTTATAAACATATTTTGCACTCTATGTAAATGTAAATAATACTGTGAACCTATCTATAAGACTAAATCTACATTGGGAAAATCTAAACAAGGAGGAGATATGTCAAAGAAGATTATATTTAGCATGATTTTTAGAGAATATAGGGGTTGAAGCATGTAAATAAGAGATAAAAGAAAGAGAAATAAGAGATGCAAACTTGAGGAATGAATCTCTAGATTAGGGGTTAGCTCCTATTAATGCATCTTGAGGCCCTAGATTTCCTACTGCTAACAATGAGGGGGTGAAAAGAGAGAGAAAAACTAAAAAATAGAACCTTACTAATGTGGTGATGCACCAAACTGGTTGGTCTACTTAGATTTTACTTACACTTTACACCAAAGAGAAGCCAACAAACACTTCGTTCGAATAAAAAACTGACTACATCAATGTTTCAACAAGGGATTTTATGAAGGTATAGGGAGGAAGAAACTACTAGAGGTGTTTAAAAGACACACTATTGGATAGTCTGTTCATATGCACCTATGCTTTAAGTTGGACACTTCTTGTTGACCTACAGAAAAGGATTCACAATACACTAGATATGCTAGTATAAACTTATGAAAGCATTAAAGGAAATGACTGAACATAAGATGAGACCATAGACATATAAAAGTGTAACTCAAATGGAGGTAAAATGCTTCTTTTGATTCAAGGTAAATTTCTTCAGGGATTCACCATATAATGTTGAGAGAGCTCCTTTTCAAAATGAGAAGTTACAATTATATAGAGAACTTGGGAAATAGATCATTTACTAGTCAAGGGAAGTAAATCCATGTGATATTAATCACTCCTATAGTGACCACAAGCCCATGCTACTACCATCTCTTTTTAAATGCATATTGGAAAGTCATATTGTAGGTGCTTAATTCATTACCTTTGATGTCCAGGCCTGCAAGAGTATGGGTTACTTCTCTGAGCAATCTATAAGGCCATCCCAAAGATATGTTGACCAAGCCATGTTCTATTCAATGCTGAGCATAATCAATTATTCATTAATGGTAAAACAAGAAAACATGGGCCACTCCTCTTCAATCCTTGTAACCAATTCCTTTATTGGTTTGTAGTGGAGACTATTTCACCTAAGTGTATTCAATTATCCTATTGATGACTCATGTGCCACCTACCTTGGTCTGGTTCATCCTTGGGTCTGTGCTTTGACTTGATATGCCACCTAGAGGATTTTGAGCTTTTGTCTCATGTGTGTATGGCTGTGTTCTAGGTTACCTACTTTATTTTCTCTTTCCTTTCTATTTTCCCCCTTTCCCTAGTAATTCGAGCTCTCGATGCTTATGAATTTCCTCCCAGGCTCCTTTCTTTGGCTATTCATTGAGTCATTCCTCAGACTCTTAGGATTTTGAATTCCTTTAGATAAAATGTCCAAAGAAATTCCTTCAAACATTTTGTCTGAAAGAATTCTTCCTTTTCTGAGTTTTCACTTTTGGACTTTCTTTGGCAAGCCTTCATTCCTTCAGATAAAATGTCTGAAGTAATTCCTTCAAACATTTTGTCTAAAAGAATTCTTATTTGATTACTTCCCAATGGCTATCTCACCACCTTAAATTTGACATTCATGGGCCTATCACTAGACATTTAAATCTCAATGGCTACCTTATCACCTTGAAATTAACGTTTGTAGGCCTATCACCCCCTAGGCCAATTCCTTCAAATTTTTGCAAATGAACTTTTCTAAAGGGAAAGTGACCCTTCATAAAAATTGAAAGTTCCCTCTGCAAGGACACCTACCCTTCAGACTTTTATCTTCCAAATTTTTTCAAACTTTCTTCGACTGTCAAATTATTTTGGACAAAATGTCCAAAGGAATTCCTTCAAACATTTTGTCTGAAATAATTATTCCTTTTCTAAGTTTTCCCCCTTAGATTTCCTTCAGAAAAAAGTCCAAAGTAATTCTCTCTTGGCCTATCAGCTTTTTCAAAGGGTAAGTCCCCTTCAAGCTTTCTGCCTTGCCCTTTTACTTCGACCAGCTACCTTCTGCAAGGGTAATTTGAGTCCAAAATTACCCTTTAGAATTTTGAAAAGGTCTACCCTACTAATCACTTGCCCCTCACAAGGGAACTTGGCATCCAAATTTTCCTGTCATAAGAATTGAAAAGGTCTTCTTTTCAAAGCCAAGTGCCCTCTGCAAGGGCACCTACCCTTCAAACTTTTTGCAAATGACCCTTTATCCTTTTGAACTTGGTCCATTTTACTGATTAAAATCCCTCTAAATTAATTTACTTGCCTTGTTAAGCATCCAAGACCAAATTGATTTTCAATTCAACTCTTTCCTGTCAGACCTGAAAGCACTTGGCAAGCAAAAAAGGAAAACGCTTGACTTTTTCATGGAAAATGACCTATCAATTAAAAATTACACAAGGCAACTAAGGGATGAACTAGCTAGAACTTGAATCAAAAGACTCTTTCAATAAAAAGAAGAGGAGTGTCCAATTTTTGTCATGTAAGACCTAGAATTGGTCAACACATTTGGCGATTCATAGGGGAGCATGCCTACTATGCTTGAGAAGACTGGTGGCCTAAAATTCCATTGGGTATAGAGTCAGGATATAGCTTGAAAATCTGGTAATAGCCTTGTAAAAACCTAATAACTAATATAAATTTACCCCAAATGATAAATAAAACACGCAAAAAGGCTAAAAAACACTAAACACATGCATAAAAGCACTTAGGGAAAATGAGGAAAAGACTGGGAAACTATGTACATGGCAAAAAAAAGCTAGTGACAATGTTTAAGATATATCCCATTGACTGGGATATGTAGCTCTTCACCATCCAACCTTGAGAGTTGGAAAGCATTATGTTTCTTGCATTGGATGATGACATATGGGCCACTCCATAAGGCATCAAACTTTGTGTGCCTTTTAGGCTTGACTCGGTCCTCATCCCACTTCAAGACAATGTCAGCTTCTGAGAAGCTCTTTAGCGTAGAACTCTTATCAAAATGCTTCTTTGTTTGTTGTTGGTAGCTGGTCATTTCATCCATGGCTTGATCTCTTGCTTTTTAAAGCTCCATTAGCTATAAATACCTGACTTCTAAGCTGTCACTCTCAACTAATTACAACTAATGGGAAAGATCCAAGGCTGGAAACTCAAGTGAAATAAGGAGTTTATCTTCCCTTCCATACATGAGTGTGTATGGTGAATTCCCAATTTCCCTCTTTGGAGTGATCCTATCTACCCAAAGAGTTATCTTCAACTTGACATGCCAAGTCCTTTGATTTTCCTCCATTGTCCTTTTAATGATTCTGATCAGATTCTTATTTGTGGACTTGGCCAGCCCATTCCCTTGTGGGTAGTATTTGGAAGAAGTGTTGAGATAAATGCCATACTTTAACGCCCACTCACTTGTCTTTATTCCCAAGAAAGCCAATGCATTATCTAAAATGATTGTGGTTGGGACCCCAAATCTCATCACTATGCCTTCATAGAAGTCTAGGACTATGCTCTCATTGGCCTCTTTCAAAGCTATGTTCTACCCATCTTGTGAAATAATCTATAGCATTCAAGACCCACTTTTGGCTAGCACTATAAAGAGGGTTGATTTAGTCCTATGAAGTCCAAACCCCATTGCATGAAAGGTTGTTCCACCTGAATAGGATGAAGAGGCATTACAACTAGCCATTGCTTCCCATCAAAGAAAGTGCATTTTTGACATTTCCTCACCCAAGTGTGAGTGTCTCTAAATAAACTGGGCCAAAAGTAGCCAGCCCTCATAATCCTTATAGCTATGTCTTGGGAGTAAAGTGGCCACCAGCTGGTCCATCATGGAACTTGAATAGTACCCTGTCAACTTGGTTTGAGTCAATGCATCTTAAGAGTACCCTTGCAAGGTCCTTTTTGAATAGCACTCCATCAACTAGGACATAAAGAATATATTGGAGCCTAAAATACCTCCTCTTGGTCCTATCAATAATTTGTGGACACTCACCAGTTTGAAGGAAATGAACCATGTCTGATGCCCAACTCTTCATGATTTTAGGTATTTCTAATGCAAATTCATCATGGAGCACCAAAATGTCCTCCTTTAGCTTTTTATAGTTTGTAGTGAGTTGTTCACATAGACTTCTTCCCCTTTACCATTTGGTGGTCTTGATCTCTACATCATACTCCATTACTTTGGTGATCTACCCTGCCCTTTCTTCATTCAAGTCTCAGCTCAACAAGAAGTCTTTTACACTAGGATGTGGCACCATGATGTGAATCTTGCTACTAGACAACATATGTCTGAATTTCTTCAAAACTTGTATGATTTCAAGTGCCTATATCTCAACATACGTGTACCTAATCTCGTAGCCTTTTAAGCCTTGGCTAAAAAAGTGAGAGGATATTCTAAATTCTCATAATTCACTTGAGTGAGTATAGTAGAGATTACCTCTTCATTTCCAAAGGTGTAGATATTGAAGTCCTTGGATAAATTTAGACTAGTTAGGGTGGGGGCTTTGGTGATAGCTTGCTTGATGCCTTTGAAGCTTTCTCTTCTCCTTGCTATCCACATTAAAGTCTCATCCTTCCTCAACATGGAATTTAGTGGCTTGACCAACTCAGCAAATTTAGGAATGAATCTCCTATTGAAATTTATTTTTCCAAAGAAACTTTGTAGGCCCTTCTTGTGCTTAAGCAAGAACAATTCTATGATGGCATGCACTATTTTTGGATCAATGGACAAGCCTTATTTTGAAATTACATGTCCCAAGAGTTTGTCTTCATGGACAAAAAACATGCATTTATTAGGGTTGAGAGAGATGCCAAACTCTCTAGACCTCTCAAAGATTTGCCTCAAGTGCTTTAGATGTTCACTGACCTCCTTGGAGAAGACTATCACATCATCAAGATAAACTAGCACAATGTCATTTATCAAACCTTGGAAAGCCATAGCCATAGCATGGTGGAAGGTAGCTCTAGAATTTGACAATCTGAATGGCATCTTCTTGTAGGCAAAACTTCCCAACTTGGTGGTGAAGGTTGTCTTGTACTAGTCACAATCTTGCACCAAATTTTGATTGTATCTAGAGTAGCCATCTAGGAGGGAGAATCTTTCACTGCATGTCACCATCTAAAGAATCTACTCCATACTTGGGAGGGGATAGTGATCTCTTACTGAGACTCTATTTAGGTCTCTAAAATCTACACATAATCTGATCTCTCCATTCTTCTTCTTAATGGGGACCAAATTGGCCAACCAAGAAGAGTGTTTGATAGGGAAGATGATCCTGGACTCGATCAGCTTGTGAGTTCCTTCCTCATGAGAGGCTCAATCTTTGGGTTGATCGGCATTTGTTTTTGCTTGATGGTTTTAGCACCTTCTTCCATCTCAATGGTGTGTTGGGCCAAGCTTGGGTCAAATCATCATACTCCCAAGTAAATACATTGGTAAACTCTTGGCATAACATAATAAAAGCATGATTTTCTTTGTTGGTACATACCTTCCCAAGTGCAAGCATGTTATCCTTGTAGATCTCTATCCTTTCATAATTTTATTTATTGGTTGACATGCTTGTTTTATCCTTCTTGAGTTGGTCATCCTCATTGAAGATGCTCTCAAGAGTTACCAAACCCTTGGGAAGCCTGTTGGTCTTTAGCTGAACAATCTACCCATCATATTGTTGTTCTAGCTTAGACTAATTTTTAGAATCAAACTCAGCTTCCTCTTATAATTAATGTGTTATTTACTATTGACTTTACAACACCTACCAATTTGTGACATTATCTAGTATGGAGGGCCTCACTATCACCTTTAAATAGTGTTGATTCTTGCTTTATCTCACCCCCTTTGGGATATCAAACTGAGCACCAACTATTGCTAGTCTATCCACATACTTATTCTCATCTCTTAGGATGGAAGTGATGTTGAAATCATTGAAGCTCTCCATTAGGTCCCACGCTCTGTGCTTGTAAGACTTGAGTAGGGAGTTCTTGGTCAAGTTTTGACCCCTCACCTAGTTCACACTCAAATCATTATCTCCAAACACTTGCAATTCTTTGATTCCTCTCTTCCTTGCCCATTCTAGACCATGAATAAGAGATTCATACTCTACTATGTTGCAAGTGCAAGAGAACTAGAACCTAAAAGTTGAGAAGTATTTCTCCTTTGAAGGTGAAACTAGCATTTCTCCACCACCAGCTCCCAACTTGCTTCTAGACCCATCAAAGAATAGCTACCATAGACCACAGTCCTCTTGGTTTGCCTTCATCAAATTTGGAATGAAAGCATCTTTCTCATGCATGCAGTAGACTCAAAGGCTATCTTCTTTGATGAACTTGTAAGGATCATGCTCAAAATTGTCATTTCCCCATTCATCTAGGAGTAGGTTAGCAACTCCTACAAGGGAAGAAGATGAAGATTGGTCCACCTAGAGCTCTTCTTCATCGATGATGGCATAGTTGACATTTGTTGCTTTGGGAAAGTATGGATATAAGTGATATTTGTGGATGGGCTCTGATTCAATCTTCACCTTAGTTCCATACTTTGTCATAAAAACCATGTAAGACCATTTGGCTGCCAACTATCCACCTACATTGGATGTGAAATCCCTGGATAAGCAGAGAGCAAATTAAGGAAGAACATCTACCACTACCACATCATGGGGAATTAAGAAGGTCACATAGGCATGGAGAGTTATATTCAAGCCTCTTACCACTCCCAAGGTCTTGACTGTTGATCCATCCAACTATAGAACTCCTTTGCTCATTTGATCATATTTGAGGCCTAGGCTATCAGCTATGCATTTGGGCATAACTAAGGTGCTTGTTCCACTATCAATAATGCAATTTTGGACCAATAAATCACCAATAATAAAGGATAAATAAAAAGGAGGGACATTTTCACCCTTTTTTGATTGACCTCCCATGGGAGGATCCCCATTCACTATCAACACATTATCATTTTTTGTTGGGATAGTTCACTCACCTAGCTCATGCAATTCCTTTTGAAGTATATCCTTTTGCCCTGGGAATGATAAATAATCCCACAATGAGATGTTCATGTGTATCTTCTTCATTTGGTCCACTACATTGATTGAAGGATTGCCCCCCTTAGATGTCTCTTTAGGGACATTTGTAACTTATGATGTAACTTGAGGGGTTGAAGTTGTAACCAGTAGTCTATAATTGGGAAACTTTTGATTTTCTTGTGATGAAAGAGACATTGTAGGTGCCTAAGTAGTTGCTTGAGCTTCATCCATAGCTCTTTTTTTGGACCTAGTTTTGGTTGAAACATAATCATTCTGGTCACTTGTGTTACCCACATAGTTGACTGCATAGAACTCCCCTTACAAGGGATTCATAAGAGTGGAATCAAATTGAGCCTTCTTGTTATCCATCCCAAGTTGTGTTGACATCTAAAAAATTGAGAATTAGGCTACCTAATCACTTGGTGTGGTCATGCTTTGATTTGGTAGCTCATTAGCATAAGCAACATATTCTTGACCATGCCCTAAGGGTGGATAATTATGCTGCTCCTACACCAAATTATTTTGAGTGGGGATAAGAGCCTTGGAATATGAAGGGGCATTTGGATTATAGATCTAATAGGCTTGACTTGCATAATCTAACCCTACCCTTGATTATAATTCTAAAAGGGAAGCTTATTTGTCTGCCCAAACTACTGGTGCCTTGATTTGGCCTATAACTCTGAGCTTATTGCCTCTTGAGGGCAACTAGCTCATTAGTAACATTCTACAATAGGCTCTTAACTTCATGCAGATAATTTGTAGTAGTAACTAACCTCTCTACACTAGGTAGAGGAGCTAGAGTGGGTGTAGCAAGCTAAAATGGGGGCTGCAAATTAGGAAAGAGTGGCATATGAGGTATAAGGGCTATCTTTCCTGCTTGAACTAGGCAATTCTCAGTATCTATGGCTATTTCATAAGCAACAAATAGAACATGTCCACCCATGGACTATATCATGACAGTAATGTCACTATTTAGGGCCTTCAAGTAGTAAAGGAAAGCATAGCTTGGGGTTAGCCTCATAAGAATTGGGATTCTGTCCCAAGTCTTTTGGAAACTAGTGTTAAAATCTTGCATAAATTCATGTGGGGCTCTCTTCGTGGTGGTTAGTTGCTCAGCTAGAGAAAAATGGTCACTTTTTTCCCCAAACCTATTTGTTAGGAGGGTACCTAACTCATTCCATGAGCCAACTAAATTCATAGGCAAGGTCCCATACCAATCCAAAACTTTCCCTTTAAAGGACAAGGCTAGCAATCTGATGGCTACATTTTCCTCGGTGATATTATGGATGTTACAGAGGTTGGATATGTTTTTGATATACTCGATAGTAATGATTGGGCCCTCTCCACTAAAGGTAGGAACATTTTTGAGATTTTTCCCTAGAATTGGTCATATTGTAGAAGCTTCAAGGGACTCTGACTATTGAAGACCACAAAATGGAAAGCCATGGTTGTGAAAGGATTCAACTGGGGTCTCCTTGAGTAGGTGTATTTTATGGCTGGTTTGGGAAAGTGGCTTGCTATGTACAGATGAGTAGTTACAAACCTTAGCCTTTTTATTGAGTTTAAAGTCAACTCAATAAATTCAAAAGGAACACCTCTAGAATAAGATCTTATGGTGATCTTAGGCATGGGATGTTAAAATGATCATTAACCAGAGAATGAGTTCCTGAAAGGGAGTTGCCATGTGCTAGATTATAGTTCCTTCTTTTGGATTTTTTACAATAATAGGACCAACACTAATCTTAAAACTTGCAAGACACAAAAATTTGTCCCATTGAGCATGCTAAAAACTATTGACGCTATGGATTTTACCCTCTGAAAGGATACTTAGCTCCTTTCCTCCACATGGCATAATGGAAACATTCCTCTTGTTGTGGGTGGCAAACTTGGGGATGAATCTCTAGATTATGGGTTAGCTCCCCTTGATGCACCTTGAGGCCCTAGATTTCCTATTTCTAATAATGGGGGGGGTGAAAAGAGAGAGAGAAAATAAAAATAAAACCTAACTAATGTGGTGATGCACCAAACTGGTTGGTCTACTCAACTTTTACCTACACTTTACACCAAAGAAAAGCTAATAGACACTTCATTCAAATGAGAAACTGACTACATCAATGTTTCAGCAAGGGATCCTATGAAGTTATAGGGAGGAAGAAACTACCAGAGGTGTTAAAAAGACACACTATTATAGAATATGTTCATATGCACCTATGCTTCAAGCTAGACACTTCTTGTTAACCTGCAAAAAAAGTTTCACAATACATTAGATATGTTGGTATAAACTTATGAAGGCATTAAAGGAAATGAATGAACATAAGATAAGACTATAGACATATACAAAAGTGCAACTCAAATAGAGGTAAAATGATTCTTTTGATTTAAGGTAAATTTCTTCAGGGGTTCACCATACAATGCTGAGAGAGCTCCTTTTCAAAATGAGAAGTTACAATTATATAGAGAACTTAGGAAATAGATCATTAACCAGTCAAGCGAAGGAAACCCATATGGTATTAATCACTCCTACAGTGACCAAAAGCCCATGCTATTTCTGTCTCTTCTTAAATTTGTATGGGAAATCCATGTTGTAGGTGCTTAAGTCATTGCCCTTGATTTTTAGGCCTACAAGAACACGGGTTACTTCTTCAAGCAACCGATAAGGCCATCCCAAAGATATATTGACTAGGCCATGTTTTATTCAATACTAAGTGTAACTGACTATTCATTAATGAAAAAATAAGAAAACACAAGCCGTTCTTATTCAATGCTCGTAACCAATTCCTTTATTGGTTTTTGGTGGAGACTATTTCACCTAAGTGTATTCAATTCTCCTTTTGATGACTCCTGTGCCACCTGCCTTGGTCTGGTTCATCCTTGGGTCTATGCTTTGACTTGTTATGCCACCTAGAGTAGTTTGATCTTTTGTCTCATGTGTGCATGGCTGCATTCTGGGTTACCTACTTTGTTTTCTCTTTCCTTGCTATTTTCCCCCTTTCCTTAGTAATTTAGGCTCTCCATGCTTATGAATTTCCTCCTTAGCTCCTTTCTTTGGCTATTCACTGAGTTGTTCCTTAGGCTCTCAGGCTTTTAAATTTCTTTGGACAAAATGTCTGAAGGAATTCCTTCATATATTTTGTCTGAAATAATTCTTCCTTTTCTAGGTTTGCACTTTTGGACTTTCTTTGGCAGGCCTTCTTTCCTTCAGACAAAATGTTTAAAGGAATTCTTTCAAACATTTTGTCTGAAAGAATTCTTCTTTGATTACTTCCCAATTGCTATCTCACCACCTTGAATTTGATGTTTTTTGGCCTGTCACCAGACATTTGAATCCCAATGGTTAGCTTATCACCTTAAAATTGATGTTCATGGGCTTGTCACCCCTAGGCCAATTCCTTCAGCTTTTTGCAAATGAACTTTTTTAAAGGGAAAGTGACCCTTCAAAAAAATTGAGAAGGTCCTCTTTTCAAAGACAAGTGCCCTCTATAAGGACACCTACCCTTCAAACTTTTGTCTTCCAAATTTTTTCAAACTTTCTTCGACTGTAAAATTTTTTTGAACAAAATGTCTAAAGGAATTCCTTTGAACATTTTGTCTAAAATAATTCTTCCTTTTATGAGTTTTCCTCCTTGGATTTCCTTCAAATAAAATTTTTATGGAATTCTCTCTTGGCCTGTTAGCTTTTTTGAAGGGCAAGTCCCCTTTGGGTTTTCTTCCTCACCCTTTTGCTTCGACCAGCTACCCCCCACAAGGATAATTTGAGTCCAAAGTCACCCTTTAGACTTTTGAAAAGGTCCACCCTGCTCATTGCCTACCCCCCACAAGGGCACCTTGGCATCCAAAGTTTCCTTTTGAAAGAATTGAAAAGGTCTTCTTTTCAAAGCCAAGTGCCCTCCATAAGGGCACCTACCCTTTAGACTTTTTACAAATGACCCTTCGACCTTTTGAACTTGGTCCATTTTGCCGATAAAGAGCCCTTAGAAGTAATTTACTTACCTTGTTAAGCATCTAAGACCAAATTAAGTTTCAAGTCGACTCTTGCCTATCAGACCCAAAATCACTTGGTAAGGAAAAGAGAAAAATACTTGGTTTTTTCATGGAAAATGACCTGTTAGAGAAAAATTGCACAAGGTAGCTGAGGGATGAACTAGCCAGAACCTGGATCGAAAGACTCTTGCAATAAAAATAAGAGGGGTGCCTAATTTTTGGCCTGTAGGACCAATAATTGGTCAACACATATCACATATGATCAAGAAAGGTACGTATGTATCTTGGAGTTCTTATGTTACATGAATGTATATGAATAAATATAAATTTGTATGCCAATAGACTAAATTAGTGAAACCTTCTTGTAATTTTCATACAACATATAAACTGTAACATTCAAAAGGATAATAAATCAATCAACATGCAACAAAATAAATTTTTTGAAGGAGTTTCATGAGGTAAAGTTTATACAGCCAAAGGTAAGATAAATATTCAAGGAATATAAACCTAATGCAGTCATTTTCATCATGTCTGATATCTATCTAAATTTTTAAATATTCATTCAAGGACTCATTTTTTTCTATGTATAATAAAGGGAGAATCTATAAGTAGTATATATATCTTCTTTGTGCATAATGATTACAAAAGTTTGTAGCTATCAATCTATATGTAATAAGATAAATTACGAATTAAGAACATTAATATACGTTTCAATCTATTGTGAGTTGCATTTTTAGATTGACCTAGATCTTCTATTTCCACCTGAAGGTACTCAAATTGGTATTGTATAATATTAATACATCATTCTATATGCTTATAACTTAGATTTTGTTCAAATTTCTAGCTAGAATGAGCTTTAATAAGTGTATTGGGTAAATTGAGTTTTGTCTTTTGTGAAGGTAGTGTATGAAATAAATGCCAATTGTGAAAGAGAAACATTGGGGGGAAAATAAAATATCAGATGAAGCCTTGGATTGAAATCCTTTTTATATTAAAGGGATTCTGGGAATGGTAAGATGGAAATGACCAAGATGGTCCTATCCTAGTGAGTAATTTTTCTTAAATTGAGTAATATAAATATATCAATAAGAATAATAGATATATGAGATTGTTATAGATTTTTTTGGCATAGAGATCACACTTGTAGTTGAATGTTTGAACAGGTTAAAGATAATGAATAGAGTTCTATATGGTGGGTACAAAGATGTCTTTTGATATCATCAAAATATATTATGAAGGTGTTATAATAGGATCAAAATAAGATCCTTGGATAATGTACAGTTTGAGACACAGAAACATTTGACAGATTTTAATAGATAAAGAAAGTATTTCAAAAAGATCCTATAATAATTGAAATAAAGTGTTGAATATTGTTAGATTATAAATTTTTATGTATTTTCCACACATTTTCATAAGAGGTCAATTTATTGGGTAGGATGTCTAATGGTAATGTTGCTTGCTTACACCATCCTTAAAGTTTAAAACTTTAGTTTGATTACTTTTCCAAAGTAACAGGCAATTTATATATTAAGTTTTGTATCAAAGTAAATATTCATAATACTTGTGTGAGATCAATATAAAGAGAAAAATATTGGTCTTCATTGATTTTTACTGAATATTAAAGTGTTTTTAAATAGGCATTCAATAATCATAAAATATCTGGGGGTGAGTATATTGAAGATTGGCATCAATTTTTGATATCAGAGCATAGCAATGATCTTAGGAAAATGTATCTTATGAAATTTTTTTAGATGTTAAATTTAATGTTGCATATGAGAGGTGAATAGTGAAACAACTCAAAGGAAGTTTCTGAGTGAAGGAATTTGGGAAGCTTGGCAGAAGCTCTTTGAAAAAGGTATTTGTTTGTTCATGTGGGTTTATTTAAGTGGTAGAATGTAGTGATTAATAATTTGAAGGTATTGATAAAGAGTGAAAGGCAAAAAGGTTGTTTGAAAACTAAAGTGAAAAGAGATAAAGAGATTAGAGTGGCAAGGAGATCCTGAAAACCATAGAGGTTTGATAGAGTGAGGAGTAGAGAAAGGCATTAAAAGCTCAAGGTAAGCTCAAGGAGAGATTAGAGAAGGTAAAAAGTCCAAAGCAAAGGACTAGACGGCTACCAAAAGACTAGGGTGAAAAAGACCTAGATGAGGTACTATAAATAATAAGTAGGATAAACTTTCTAAAATAAGATAGGTCCAATTAGGTCTAATGTAAAGATGAAGAATGACAAAAGAGAGATGAAGGGCTTAGTTCAGGAAAGTTACCACAAAAGGGTAAGATAATATATAGCGAATAGAGAAAAAGATATGGTAAAAGAGATATCAAAGATAAGAGTAATATTGGCAAGCTTAACACAAGTATTAGAGGATTCAAGACAAAGATTATCTTTAAGAATCAAGAAAACAATAAAATAGCCTCTAAAATAGATTAGTGAGAAAATAAAAAGGCAAAAAGAAATCAGCAAATAGAAAAGACAAATGAGGTTTTCTAGTAAGGCAATCAAAAAAGGAAATGAAGGGTAAACCAAGCCTCAACTTTTTAAATATAATAATTTCTTGCTATGTGCTTACATAGGTATCAAGATGAATGAAAGATAATTCCAAATTGAGGACATAAATTTTGGGAGTGTGATGAAAATAGAGCATAAATAACATGATTATATTGAAGAATAAATTGATTCGATAACAATGTATGATGGGGCATAAATCTACTACCTTGATCAAGGGGAAATACTTGGAGAAGAAAACTCCATAATTAAAAATCAAGGAACACTTTAAGAGGCTATATGGCCTAAAAAAATTTCTTAAAGACTAGGGTGAAAAAGACCTAGATGAGGTACTATAAATAATAAGTAGGATAAACTTTCTAAAATAAGATAGGTCCAATTAGGTCTAATGTAAAGATGAAGAATGACAAAAGAGAGATGAAGGGCTTAGTTCAAGAAAGTTACCACAAAAGGGTAAGATAATAAATAACGAATAGAGAAAAAGATATGGTAAAAGAGATATCAAAGATAAGAGTAATATTGGCAAGCTTAACACAAGTATTAGAGGATTCAAGACAAAGATTCTCTTTAAGAATCAAGAAAACAATAAAATAGCCTCTAAAAGAGATTAGTGAGAAAATAAAAAGGCAAAAATAAATCAACAAATAGAAAAGACAAATGAGGTTTTATAGTAAGGCAATCAAAAAAGGAAATGAAGGGTAAACCAAGCCTCAACTTTTTAAATATAATAATTTCTTGTTATGTGCTTACATAGGTATGAAGATGAATGAAAGAGAATTTCAAATTGAGGACATAAATTTTGGGAGTGTGATGAAAATTAAGCATAAATAACATGATTATATTGAAGAAGAAATTGATTTGATAACAATGTATGATGGGGCATAAATCTACTACCTTGAACAAGGGGAAATACTTGGAGAAGAAAACTCCATAATTAAAAATCAAGGAACACTTTAAGAGGCTATATGGCCTAAAAAAATTTCTTAAAGACTAGGGTGAAAAAGACCTAGATGAGGTACTATAAATAATAAGTAGGATAAACTTTCTAAAATAAGATAGGTCCAATTAGGTCTAATGTAAAGATGAAGAATGACAAAAGAGAGATGAAGGGCTTAGTTCAGGAAACTTACCAAAAAAAGGTAAGATAATAAATAGCGAATAGAGAAAAAGATATGGTAAAAGAGATATCAAAGATAAGAGTAATATTGGCAAGCTTAACACAAGTATTAGAGGATTCAAGACAAAGATTCTCTTTAAGAATCAAGAAAACAATAAAATAGCCTCTAAAAGAGATTAGTGAGAAAATAAAAAGGCAAAAAGAAATCAGAAAATAGAAAAGACAAATGAGGTTTTCTAGTAAGGCAATCAAAAAAGGAAATGAAGGGTAAACCAAGCCTCAACTTTTTAAATATAATAATTTCTTGTTATGTGCTTACGTAGGTATGAAGATGAATGAAAGAGAATTCCAAATTGAGGGCATAAATTTTGGGAGTGTGATGAAAATTAAGCATAAATAACATGATTATATTGAAGAAGAAATTGATTTGATAGCAATGTATGATGGGGCATAAATCTACTACCTTGAGCAAGGGGAAATACTTGGAGAAGAAAACTCCATAATTAAAAATCAAGGAACACTTTAAGAGGCTATATGGCCTAAATTTTTTTTTTAATATTTTTCTTAATGATGTGAATAAAAATTTTCAAGTTGATAAATAAGCCTTAAATAAAAGAGTGTTTAATCCATTGAGTGAACTCAATGAAGACAGATATGAAGTTGAAACACCTCATGAATTACTTGTAGAAGACATGAAACATAATGAAAAGATAATATAATCTTTTTTAACCTCTCTTGAAGAAAAAGAGTATGAAGAGGATTGGTTGGATGAAGAAGATCAGTTTTATGAGGTTGTATAAGAAAAAGAGTTCTTGAGCAAATAAAGTCAAGCAAAAATGAAACCATAATTGCAAGCATCTGTTGGGATAGTTTTGTCTCAAGATTTTCCTTCTAATATTGTCTTTGAATGTACGTATACAAGTATAAATCATAAATAATATATGACATATCATTAATCTATGGACAAGGGCAAAGAGTAAAAAAGGAAATGGAAAATAAAAGAAAAAATGCCAAGGATAAGGGCACTTGTGGAGTTAATATGGTTTCTTTGTTTTATATTATATCATAATTTTAGTCAGTTAGTTGCAAGAATGTTGAGTAGCAAGGTTAAACTCATGAATAGAATATTGAAAGAAAGGTTTTGTATAACTAATCAAAGGGTCAATACAAGATTTGAACCTATCTATAGGCTCTTTAGGAAGAAGTGTACAAAATAAGAAATAAAGATGGGGAGAAAAAAAATCAAAAGAAGATTATGAAGATTGGTGAATTGGAAAAGAAGAACATGGAGAAGGCAATGGAGAAGTTTTATTTTTCTAACTTAAAAATTGTTTTTAGTTGTGTTTATGCAGTTATGTGGAAAAGTGGACAAAGTGGAGATGGAGAAGACAAAGCTAAGAAGACAAAACAAAAATCAAAAGAGATAAATGAAGATGTGGATATATCTAATAGAGTAAGAAGCAAAGATAACCAAAAGAAGAAGAAAAATGAAAGAGAAGAAAGAAGATAACCAAATAATGATCATTTGTAGCACTAAAGGGCAATAACAAGAGATAATGAGCAAGAGCTCACGAAAAGTTTCAAGCCTAGAAGTCTGATGCAGGAGCATCGGCTATGAATATGTAAATTTTTAATGAGTCAAGTTGTGGTCCATTAAAATCTTTATCAAACTTCAAATTATCTTTTAATAGTTATATTAGGTGTAGAAGAATTTATTAATTTCTTAGGAAAGTTTGTAAATGGATGGTATTTTTATAAAGAACCTAATATGGTCCTATAAGGTCTAATGACATGTTATAAACATATTTTACACTCTATGTAAATGTAAACAATATTTTGAACCTATCTATAAGACTAAATATACATTAGGAAAAGCTAAACAAGGAGGAGATATTTTAAAGAAGATTATTTTTAGCATGATTGTTAGAGAATATAGGGGTTGAAGCATGTAAATAAGAGATAAAAGAAAGAGAAATAAGTTCTTGGTTAGAGTATGCTACAAAAACATGGTTGGTCTATAGGTAGAGATGTGAAAAGAAGATAACGGTCGGCATGAGTTCACAAGAATGCTAATTTTTTAATAAGCCTACAAGATTCATGCATCACATGGAGAATATATAGAATTAAGGAGATTTTTTTAAACCTGGAGTCATATCAGATATAATTGTGTGTGTATGTTTTTGTTTTAATTGTACCATGTTCTAATTTTGTATTCATATCACATATGATCAAGAAAGGAGTGTATTTATCTTGGAGTGCTTATGTTACATGAATGCATAAGAAGAAATAGAAATTCATATGCCAGCAGACTAAATTAGTGGATCTATTGTGAGTACATTCTCAGATGGATCTATATCTTCTATTGCCACTTGGAGGTACTCAGAATGGTCTTGTATAAGATTAATACATCATTATATATGATTAGAACTTGCATTTCACTTAGATCTCCAATTAGAATGAGATTTAAAAGGTGTATTGGGTAAATCAAGATTTGTATTTTATGGAGGCCATGTATTAAATAAATGTCAATTATGAAGGAGAAACATTGGAGGAAAGAGAAAATATCAGATGAAGCATTGGATTGACGTTCTTTTTAGATTAAAGGGATTATGGGAATGATTGGCTAGATATGACTAGAATGGTCCTATCCTAGTGATTAATTTTTTTAAACCAAGTAATATAAATTTTTCAAAAAGAATAGTAGAGATCTGATATTGTTATAGAGTTGTTTGGCATAGAGATCACACTTGTAGTTAAATATTTGAACATATTAAAGATAATGAATAGAGGTTTATATGGTGTGTGCAAAGACATATTTTTCTATCATGGAACGCTATTATGAAGGTGTTATAATAGGATCAAAATAGGATCCTCAGATAATATATAGTTTGAGACACACAAAAAATTGTTAGATTTTGATAAATAAAGAAAATATTTTAGAGATATCCTATAATAGTTGAAAGAAAGCATTGAAGATTGTTATATTATAAATTTTTATGTATTTGAAACACATTTTCATGGGAGGTCAATTTATTGGGTATAATCTATTATGGTAATGTTGTTTATTTTCACCATCCTAAAAGTTTAAAACTTTAGTTTGATTACTTTTCCAAAGTAATAGGAAATTTGTATATTAGTTTTTATTTCAAAATAAATATTCATAATACCTATGTGAGATCAATATTAAGAGAACAATATTGGTCTTCATTTATTTTAAATGAATATTGAAGTATTTTTAAAAAGGTATTTGATAATAATAAAAGATCTTGGGGTGAGTATACTAAAAATTAGCATCAAAATGGAATAGCCTAAGCAATGATTTTAAACCTCTTCTTACCTATAACTGATGATGTAACTACATGAAAGTTCAAACCTTTATTTAATACAAGGGGATGATGAGAGACTGAGATAAAAAAAACTTCATTACAAATGTGTAAGATATGATTCGATGAAGCTCAACTTGAAGTAGGAGTAAATATATTTGATACTTAGCTTTACTCTAAGTTTTGAATTTGATTTTCTTATTCTTTTTTATGATCCCTTATTATCACTAGATGTTATAGGATTACTTGTATCTAGAGGGCACTCTAAGAAACATTGGACACACTAGTCAAACTTTGAAATGACAAGGAGTAAATTTAAAGTCACAAGACTAATGACAATGGGAAAATGGATCCATAAAGGAAAAATGAATAAACTCGTATAGTGCAATGTTTGACTAGGACAGAGCATGAGTCTGACTTGGAATAAACAAAGGCTCGGATCTCAAAGAGGAGGATAATAATAAATGAGATTTAGTCCAAGGATACCAAGATATATAATTTGATAATTGTTAGGTGTTATTTTAAGGCTCAAGAGCTAAATGTAGACTAATGTGGGATCAAATAAGTCATATAAATATACAAATATACATAAGTATGTTAAATATGATAAATTAGGGATAAAAAATTTGGAAAAGGATTTGTACCAAATTTATATTTTTATAGGGATAATTTGATCAAATAAAAGCATAATAGAGGATTAGTTTGCCACCTTGGCATGTATAAGACATTGACATATTTGAATGATTGATATTATTATCCAAACATGTTTACAAATGTGAGGAGGCATGTACAAAATTTTAGAATATGTCACTGTTACAAGGGTATAGACAAGTCAAAATACATGATTGTACTAGCCAATACCTATATTAGGTAAACCATGGGAAGATATAAGCACTGATTTTGTGTTGATATTACCCCACATATAAAATGCAATGATTTATTTTTTGTTGTTATGGATATAATTTTAGAGATGCTTCATTTATCTACATGTAACAAGACTAATGGTACTATAATTATAGTAAACTTACATTTTAGAGAATTAATGAGATTTAATAGATTGCCAAAGAACATAGTATTTGATAGTGATAAAAATTTTGTTGTGCATTTATGGAGAACATTGTGGAAAATTCTGGGTTGAATTTTATAATTAGGTATGGCCTATCACCCACAAATGGACAATTAAACAGAAGTCGTGAACAAAAATTTGTGAAACTTGTTGAGATGCCTTATGGGAAACAAGTTGGAATAATGGGATTCAACCTTACCACAAGCATAAATTGCATACAATAATTCAATGAACCAAAGTGAAAGAAAGACACTATTCTAGGTAGTGTATGGACATAGTTCTAAAGGTGTTAAATAGCTGAAAGACTTGGTAGATCAAATAATGGGAAGTGTTGAAGCTAAGGAATTCACATAATAGATGAAAGAGGTATATAATTAGGTATATGAAAAAATAAAATAAATTACTCAAAGGTACAAAGATCATGTTAATCAAAAGAGAAGAGAAAATGAATGCCAATTGGTTAACTTAGTTTTAGCACATTGAAATATCCCTTTTAGGGTTGAAATTATATCAAAGGGGTTTTCCAACAAATGCTAATCAAACAAGCAAATTTATGAAAGGAATCAAACCATAGATACACAAAATAAATTTTTAGACTATTTTAGGTGCCCAATTATAACACAAAAATATTATTCAAATGCTCCAAAAATTATAGAAAATTATCCAATGATTCAATTAACAATAATCAACCAAAAACTTTATTTTTTTTTAATGTTCAAGGGTTGTAAATTATTAAAAACTATTAGAATTATTTGTGGTTGTTTCATATTCAACAAATTCCAAGATAAGTCCCAAACGCCCTTCGCCCAAACCTAAGAAGGGTTCGCTAGGGCTAAGGATGAATCACTACAACTCCCAAGGGTTTGCCAATATTTTTTTGGCCTCCAAGACACTTCACCCAACATTCAAACCAACTCACCACACCTTCAAATGAAATTATGGTGTTTAAAACACATTTGGAAGATAATTTATCTCTATACAACTTCCTTATGAAAATACCATAGTTGGACTTAACAATTTTCATCCTTAATTCCAGTCCACCTTAAAGGGTTTCATCTTCAAGGAGAAAATCAAGCATTTTTGTGCTTAGAATAAATGAATTCAATTATAAAATCATGCATAATATTTTCAAATGATCCCTCACTTGCCTTTATACCCATCCTAAAAGGGGTGCATCCAAAATGGAGGGCAGACATTTTTTAAAATATGAAAAAAAAAAAAATACTTATGATTCCCACTTAAGTCTTTGGGTGCCCATGACCATAAAAATTACATAATCCTTATAAATTCATCATTTATAGAATTTTAAATCTATGTAACAAGTTGTGTTTATACCTTTTTACCATAATTTTCTCCCTTATCACATTCAGAATTTATCACCTTATAAAATTTAAAATTTTGAGTGAAAGAAATAAACTAATTTGGTATGTAAAACTCAGATTTTTGAATGTGTTAGGGGCCTCTTATTTGTGAGAATTTTATATTTTCTTCTATCATCCATAGTTTGAATTTTTTCCCATTTAGATAGCTACCTAAAATATTCATTTTATAAATTTGAATCACTTCTTGAACATGGAAAGGGGTGGATCCCCATCCACTATAGTGGTTGCCCCAATTTAGATATTACAACCTTCATTTCCTTCCTTGTTTCCATTTCAGTTGGCCTAAGTTGTGATCCTACACATAAAACAAACATGTTAGTAGAAACAAGAGTGCTTAGCAACACTTTTTTTATCACCTCATCAAGCTTTATGGACTTGATATGAACTCCTCTTTGATGTCTTTATTTTTCCTTATAACTCCTTCTTGAGGTGGTTGAAAATCCATTTGTACTTGATATAAAAATCTATGAGGTGTTAAGGGGTGGGAAACACACCTCCTTAGAGTCAAGATTCTCTCTTGTGGCAATAACCATTGGAGGGATAAGTTGTAAATTCGAGAAACAATAGTCAACAAGTTATAAATAGCCCTCCCATTGATCCTTGGGTCATGATATCTATTTCTTACCCCCATTTTCATGACCATCAAAACTCTATCCCTTGTCCAAAAACATAAAATAGAATGTAAGTGGGTTGTATAATGACTATAATAATCATTAATTTCTAGGTTTTACCTCTTAAACAATGATATGTTCACTGTAAATATTATACTTTGTGACCCCATATAACAATTCCTTATATACATAAAATTAAAGAAAGTATTATCCTTCATACCATGGCTATAGAAATGTTTTTTTCCACATGGAATCTGATTTTCAAGAGCTATAAATTATTCTATAATAGTGGTACATACCTCAACCTTGGCCAAGGGTTGTACAACCTGAAACTATGTACCCTTCATGCTCCTATAAATCAAAACCACCCTATGTAGCCTTTGAAAATTAGCAAGTAAAGCATAATGCTTAACAACATTTGGAGTGGTTTTCACAATATTCACCTTATTTTTATTTTTCATGATCTTAAGGCCTTTTCAGCCTCCTTTCATGAGTGTCAAATAACTTATAATTTTTATGATAGTAATTCTAAATTTGTAAGTCTCATCTAGATCCCACATCTATATTAGGAATTTTCAACTCCCCATCATTAGATTCTTTTGGAGAAATTCCTTCCTCCATTTATTTCCCTTCATATTGACTTCATTTTTAGCATGATATTCATGGTGATCAAGATATTTTAGGGATAAATTAGGGTGTTGATACAACAACCCCTTGATGTGAAGGTCATCAAATTGCTTACCCTTAGTTGTCGATATGAAAATTTTAACAAACTAAAAATGAACAATAGTTCCTAGAAATTTTACTTTGACCATCAAATGTTTTCCATCATCATTCCAAATGGATTCTTATTCTTCTATTATCTCATGCTCCAATATTTCCCCTTCTTCCTTCACCACTAAGGAAGAACTCATAACACTACTTTCAACATGTGATCGCTCAAACTTTGCAAATTTTTCATGAGGTTTCATTACTTCTAAGGCTAAGACAACTTTAACCTTGGATGCTTGAAACCCCTCACACAAAGCTTGCTCTTTCCCTTCCTTGGAGAATTTTGATTTTTATGATTTTCCTTCATTTTTATCTTCCCCTTTTTGTTTTATTTGTTACTCATAAACTTGTTAGATAACTTCTTCTTGCTGCCCCAAATTATATGATTTGTGAAACTCAAAAATTTCAAAACTTAGATGCCCCAAAGTGTTTCCCTTTTTTTTCTCAAAGGGATTCAAGGTACCAATTTTTTGATGCTCACTAACACCTTTTAATTATAATTTTGTGCCCTTCTTTAGTGATGAATCCTGAGGGTAATTAACTAGTGGCTCTTCCTTCATCACAAGGGCAGATTTATTTTCCTCTTCTACATGCCAAGCATGCCTTGAATCTCCTTGTGTATCTCTTAGGGTTAAACTTGGTCTAATACCAACTCATCCTTCCTTCAATTCCATTGGAGGGGATGTAGGCCAAAATGACCTAGGTAAAGAATCAATTGTGACCTTTGATGGTTGAAAACTAATATCTTCTCATAGAATACTCCCTTCACCACTTATATTTTTCAAGGTGTGGATCATTTCTTCCATCATATCATTCAATATTTCTTTCACTTAACTAAACTTCTCTAATATAACACCATCCAAAAACCTAAAAGCGATTTACTTGCCCTTTTGTCATTATTTAACCTTTTAAAACATTAAAACCCATAGTTGGCCAAGAAATTGGCTTTGATACCACTGAAATATCCCTTTTAGGGTTGAAATTAGATCAAAAGGGTTTTCCAACAAACCTTAATCAAACAAGCAAATTTATAAAAGGGATCAAACCCTAGAAACACAAAATCAATTTTTAGACTAATTTAGGTGCCCAATTATGGCACAAAAATATTATTTAACTGCTCCAAAAATTATATAAAATTATCCAATAATTCAGCCACCAATAATCAACCAAAAACTTGATTTTTTTGCAATGTTCAAGGGATGAAAATTATTACAAAATATCAAAATTATTTTTGGTTGTTTCAAACTCAAAAAAGGATAATATATGCCCCAAAAGACCTTCACCCAAACCTAAGAAGGTTTCATTAAGGACAAGGATGAATTATTACAGCTCCTAAGGGTTCATCAATCTTTTTTTGGCCTCCAAGCCACTTTTCCCAACCTTCAAACCAACTCGCCACACCTAAAAATGAAAGTATTGTGTTCAAAACACCTTTGGAAGATAATTTAGCTCCATACAACTTCCTTACGAGGCTACCCTAGTTGGACTTAAAGGTTTTCATCCTTAATTCCAGTTCACCTTGAAGGGTTTTATCCTCAAGGATAAAGTCAAGAATTTTCATGCTTATACTCAATGAATTCAATTATCAAATCATGCATAATATTTTTAAATGACCCCTCACTTGCCTTTATATCCATCCCCCAAAGGGGTGCATCCAAAATGGAGGGAAGTCTTTTTTTCAAAATTTAAAAAAAATAATCCTTATAATTCCCACTTAAGTCCTTGGGTGGCCATGACCCTAAAAATGCCACAACTTAAGTGAAAAATAGAATAATAATGTACTTTTGTAATTGCCCTTAGAAACCCCTAAGTATTTCCCTTTTTCTTTATTTTTCCTTAGCCTTTGGGAAATCAAAACAAGGCTAAGGCTCTTCATTCGATCTATGTCCCAAAAGGTGACATGACACGAATTTGGGGAAATAAATGAATTTGAAAGGGACCTATAATGAACCTAAAGGGAATAAGATATGATCATGCAAAATTTTGAGAAGAAATTTAGATAATGATTATTGGATTGAGCTTCTTAAAGGCATGGATATCTCTCAAATATTTAATTTGTTATATTTGTAAACTTTTTATGAAGGATAATTAATTTATGGCTTAGAATGATTATATTCTCAAACCCTCTATTAGAGATAAGTGCTTGAGAGGAAAAGAAAATAAATACAAATTATTATTGATTAAAACATTGTCATAAATATTAGAGGAAATGAATATATGGAAGCCCTAGTCAAAAGGAATAGCATATCAGTTGAAGGTATAAATTTATTTAATATAACTAAATCCATTTGTTATGGCCACATTTTAGAGGGATTCAATCCAATTCTATGAGCAGTGGATTGCATTTTTCATCTACCTGGGTGTTTGATGTAGGATCATCCATAATACTAAAAGGTATATGTAGGTTCCTGATTTAAGACATTTTAAATTTAATTTATGGGAATTTAGATTGTTATATGAAATGTGAGATTGACACTTGTTATATTATCATGAAGAGCTAAGGTGATGCTTTATTAATCCCAATTTCATTATCTATCTAAAAAATGGCATTATTCATGTTCTTAAAGACCTTGCTTGGAAGCATTTGTCTTTGATTTATTATTCATATGTGCCCTCATGAAATGAGATATCAATGCATATTGAGATCTCATGAAATGGTCTCACTAAGGGTTCTAAACTTTTTTACCCTCTTGGTTCCACTTCTTAATTAGATTCATGAAATGAGATGTTAACATATGGACTCATTTCAATGTTCTCTTTATTATTTCTTTCATGGTTTTAATCCTATAAAAAAATATCTCATGGTGATAAACTTTGATATGCCACATGAAATGAGACATTAAAATGTGTTGAAATATCATGAGCTCTTCTCGTGGTAAGATTTTCCCCTTAGTTTCACTTGAAATTTGGCTTAATGCAATGAGATGCTGACACATGGACAAATATCTTATGTTATTTAATAATTTTTTCATTGCATTTTAACTAAATATAAAAAAGGATTTATTTTAATAAAGTGAAAGGGATTCAAATTCTAATAAAAATGAAATCAAATTGTCACATAAATTCAAATGATTTAGTATTATAATAACAAAGATAAAACCATGGATTTATTGATGTTTCATCCATCACCAAGCTATGGATCATGATTAAAAAACATTAATCAAATGAAAATTACAAGAAACCACACTTTAATTGGTTTCATGAGTTACTACTTGAGATTAGCTTTTGTGTGGATCCCTAGTAATATTGCACCAAAAAAATGTGATGTGGGAACATCCCTAGCCTAATGCAATCTTTTATTGTAAAAAATATATAAAGTTCATTTTTAATAAAGTCATAACATGATGCTTGTTGTACACAAGTATCTGACTATTTGGTTGAATCGTTACATATAAGTACATGCACTAGAGTAAAGTAGCATATATATTAGGGTTTTGGAGTTGGTCAAGGTAGATTTCAATGATTTTTATCTATGAAAAAGCTTAGGATTTTCAAAGTAAGAAATCAAAACTAGTGTGGGAATGCACAAATTAGTTAGTCACTTACTAGGGCATGCATGGGTTTATTACACATGAATTAATTTGGTCAACATGTGAAAATGTTATTACATTTAAAAGTAAGGACAAATAAATAAAATGGTTAAGACTTGAATGCACTAGAATTGTGCATATAATGCACAGGCTGATGAGGTAAGTCAAATGATTCTACAAAAGTCTTGACGCACAAAGATTCAATAAGGTTAGTGCACAAATGGAAGTATTTGCATGAAGATCAAAAATATGACCATTGAATATGATACTTTTCAAGATGGATCAAAAGGAAACATGTATAAAATATAGGTTAGAGTGAAATGCACACAATTATTTTTTGAATGTATCAAAACTTGCATGAGTGTGCATAGATATGAAGTGACACATGTTGTTTAGGAAAACCTATATAAATGTGTGTAGAGTAAAGAATAGGTATGATAGGATGGGTCACAAGATAAATATAAAAGATATCTTCTTAATCATTTTAAATTCTATTGATAGGATGATAAAATTAGATCTAAGTAGACTCCATTGTAATAAATAAGATAAGATTACATTTGATAGCTTATAGTGAAATGGATATTATAGCTCACATGATAGGAAATTATTTTAATCCATTGTTTAACTAAATATAAAAACCTTCGAGTTTCATTTTTTGTGTGGTTGTTTAATTAATTTTGGGTTAGGTTTTTCCTTTGTTAGAAACCCCATCCCTACAATTGTACCAAAATGAAAAGAAAACTTGTTAAAAAAAAAACTAAGATCATGTCTTATGAAGATAATGCTTTGTAAAAGAAGAAAACAAAGACATGTGGACTTGTGAAGGTTATAATAGATGAGAGATCTTTGATAAAATGGAGAATAAATTAGTGATGTGTTTTTGTCCATGGTGGTGAATCAACTTAATTAATGGTACATTAAAAATCTATAATTTAGATTTCAAATCTTGAAATTTTGTCTAAGTGTTAGTCAAAATGATGTAGGAGCATCTATGGATTAATGCAATATTACATCGCTAAAAATATATAGATTCCTTTTTTAATAAAGTTATGACATGTTGTGTGTTGTGTGTAGTGTAAATTAATTTATGTTGAAGGGTTGTTCATGGGTACATGCGTAGAAGTAAAGTAAAATAGTTGCATAGTGTGTTCTAGTTGGTTTAGATAGGTTTCAATAAGTTTTGATTTGATGTCAGTGTTTTCACATAATGTTTTTTATTGTGAAATAATTATTTATAATAGAAGTGCAAAGGATTTTTATATTAAAAAATCAAAACTTGAGTGGGAATGTAGGAATGAGTCAGTCACTTACCAAAATGTGCAAGGGTCCAATTACATAATAATCAAGTTGGTCAACATGAATGGATGTCATTGTACACAAATAATATGGAAAGAAAAAAAAACAATTTATGAATTAGATGGACTACACTTATGTGCATGATGTATAGGCTAATGAAGGAATTCAAATTGTTATGCAAAAGTCTTGATGTGAAGGGATTTAGAAAGGCGAGCACATAAATGGAAGAATTTAGATAAATGTCCAAAATATCACTTTTGACTTTGAGAATCATGGAGATGGATCATAAAGAAATTGTATACAAGTTACAGTGAAAAATATTCAAATATCTTTGGGATGCATGGAAATTTACATGACCATGCATGGATCTATAGTGACATGTATCATTTTAGAAGGCCTGTATAGAGGCATGTGGATCAAGGAAGAGGTATATGAAGATAAATCATAAGATCAAGAGAAAAAATATATTATTCTTCATATAACAATCTAATGAGAGAGTAAGAAAAACATATTTGAGTAGCTTCCATTGTAATTGCTAGGATAAGCTTTTTTTTTGAAAAATTATAGTGAAGTATACCCTGCAACTAGCACAATAAGAAACTATTATAATTTTTTATTTTCAGAAATATATAAACATTTGAGTTTTATTTTATGTGTTCGTTTACTTATTTTTTGGTTAGGGATTCCCTTTTATGGAAACCTCATCTTTGTGACTGCACCTATTTTGTATCAAATCGCAAGGTTTATATCCTTATGGAAGTGTGGAGAGGCTACTTATATAGTATTGTGATCAAGGAGACTATAGTAATAGGGTTTAGTGTAATAGAGAGTCAAGATGCCTCTAATAAGAATGTTTCATAGAGGTGGAGCTATAACATTAAATATGTTAGAATATTAGTATAAGTATTGGACATGTTGAGAGTTATGAAAACTAAATCATTCATGACAGAAGAAGATAGATTAAGTTGTTTCATCCTAAGAGATGACCAAACCAATAGTAAAGGATAATAGATAAGAGTTGAAGGTGAGGATGATGAAAAACAATATTAATAAAAAATGGATATAGGGAAGGTATAATACTTAGATTTATATCCATGATCAGTAGAGGAATGAAGGTGGATGTGCCAAGTTTTTCAAGAACACTAAATCTTGAAGAACTTATAGACTAACTCACATAAATTGAAGAATATTTTGAGTTTAATGATATAACTAACCTTAAGAGAGTAAAGGTTTTTGGGACCAATCTAAAGGGTCACGTATCCTTTTGGTGGAAGGAAGTTTTTATTAAAATAAAAATAAGAGGGAAAGATAAGATTTCAAAATGGGATACAATATTTCCAAAATTAAGGGGGGATTTTTTCCTAATGATTACCAGTTGGTTCTATTAAAAAAGCTAAAAAACCCAAGGTAGGGAGATCTTAGTGTCAAGGAATATACTGAGCATTTTTATAAAATCACCATTACATTTGGCCATAGTGAAATGGATTGGGATAAAGTAACAAGATATCTAAATTCATTAAGACTTATTATCCAAGTAGATATGAGTATAATGAAAAGTTAAATGGTGGAGGAAGCTTATCAATTTATAGTAAAAGCTAAGGCAAATTTGTTTCGAATAAAAATAAGTGTCGCACAAGGAAGGGTAAATTTTGATCACATAGGAGGAGGATGTGATGTTTGAAGAATTAAACAAATTCACAAAGGATAAAGTAGATTTGCACGTAGCTACACACATATACAAGAGTAAGGTAATGCACAAGGAGTAAAACATAGTCATCCCTATGGAGGTGGCTATTACTCATGAAATATTTGATAGATGAATGGGAATAAGATTACCTAGATCATGTTTTAGATTTGGACAACCTGTACATATAGCGTACGAGTGACCTAAGGCACAAGATAATAATTAAAATACTGAGGATAGCATGCATGTTGTGCATAGATATGAGGATTCATGTGGATCTCTAGAACATTTTGAAGAGTCTAAGTGTGGAGAGACTCTTATGATGAAGAGAGTGTTGTTGAAGCTAAAAAATAAGGATATTGCAACTATGTAAAGAAATAATCTCTTCCAAACCATTCAAAATATGAGAGGTAAGTATTGTAAGGTGATTGTAGATAAAGGTAGCATTGATAAACTAGTTTCATGTGAGATGGTATAAAATTTGGGGTTGAATAAGTTTGTGCATCCTAAGCTTTATACATTTTCATGGATAAAAAAGGTCCATTATATATTGGTTAATGAGAAGTGCCTAGTGAAATTTTAGATTTGCAGATGCAAAGATGAAGTTTGGTGTGGTATCATGTCAATGGGTGTATGTCGTTTGATTTTTGGGAGAACATGGAAGTTTGAGAGAAATTTATACATGTTGGTAGAGAAAATAAATACTTTTTAGATAAGTATGATAGGAAGTTTATATTGTGTTCATTTAAGGATAAATATGAGTAAGTAGAAATATATGAGTGTTTTTAGTTTTGGAAAATAATTCTTAAAGGAAGTGAGAAATTATAAGGCATGGTATGTTTTCATGCCAAAGCCAGAGTAATTTATAAGTGTGGGATAAGAAGATCTAATTCCACATAAAGTGAGGGAGATATTGAATGAGCTTGAAAATATCCTTTCTAATAATCTACTAGATGGGTTTATAACCATATGAATTATCAGTCATCAGATAGATTTGATTCTAGGAACAAGTTTTCTAAAAAATGTGGCATATATGTTGAAACCTAAGGATAATGTAAAGGTTAAAAGATAAATACAAGAGATATTATATAAATGGTTGATTAGAGAGAGTCTAAGTGCATGTGTTATTGCTAGTACCAAATAAGGGAGCTAAAAGGCTAGTGTGCACATACTTAAGAGTTGTCATAAAAATGAATTCATGGGCTATTTAAGTGGAGTACAATAATTCACAAAAATAGACTTGAAGAGTGTCTATCACCAAATTTACATCAAGGAAGGTAATTAATGGAATATAATGTTAAAGACACGAGGTATTATATGAATGATGTTTATGTCGTGGTCTAACTAACATACCAAGTGCATTCATGAGATTAATGAATGAAATATTGAAGCCTTTTCTAGTTAATTTTTCCACATTGTATTTAAATGACATTATGATTTTCAAGATAATGAAAAAGGAACAATTGATGCTTCACAAATGAATTTTGTGGTGATTGAAAGAAGAAACTTTGTTAGTAAATGTGAATGATTGCAGCTTCATGAAGGAGGAGTTTGTAATTCTTGGGCTTTGTGATTTCTCAATAAGTTTTTAAGATGGATTTAGAGAAGGTGCATGTTTAAAGCATGAAACTTTAATGGCTTAGAGATTTTTTATAGAAATTTCATTCATAACTTTGATTGGATGTATTCATCAATCACCAAAGTAATGTAATGTGAAAAGAAAGATTTTGTCTGGACAATGAAATGGAACATAAGTTCTAAACTTTGAAGAAAAAAGTATTTGAGCAACCAGTGTTGGCATTCCCTAATTGAACAACCAGTGTTGGCATTCTTTGAGTTTATCAAGGTATTTCATGTTGATTGTGATGCAAATGGTGTAAAAATAGATGAAATGTTGATTCAATAAAGTAGGCATGTATCTTACTTTAGTGATAAGTTGAATGATGTGAAGATGAAGTATTTAATTCATGACCAATAGTTATATGCCATAGTGCAAGCACATAAGAAAATTTGAACCAAAAAAAATGAACTAGATTGAGTTTCTATAAAGTTACTCAAATTTTATGCTGAAGCACATAAGTGGGAAGTTGAATAGAGTTACAAACAAGTTGATTATAAGGTGTCTCTTATTAAATGAGATGCAAGTGGAAATCATAGGGTTTGATTAAATGAAGAGATTGTATGCAAAAGATGAATATTTTAAAATGTGTGGAGTGTATGTATAGAACCATTGAGTATGAATCAAAAACCATGGTTGGACTATTTTATGCTAAAAAGATTGTTCATTGTGGGAAAGAAATTATGCATACCTAAGGGGATTATGCATGAAAATTTGATCAAGGAGAATCAGAGTGGATGTTTAAACAATTATTTTGGCAATGACAAGACATATGCATAATTATCTAAAAAAATAATATATGCCTAAGATGAGTATATATGTGTGCAAGAATGTGAATGAGTGTAGAGGTTTATAGTTAGCAAAGGGAAGGAGTCAAAATGTAGGGTTGTATCAACCACTGCCTATTCCAAAGAATCTATGAGATGATATCAACATGGATTATGTGCTTATATTACCTTAAACACAAAAATAAATGACTCTGTCTTCATGGCCATGGATATATTTTAAAATACAGCACACTTCATTGCATTTAATAATGAAAGTGATGCCATAAATATTGAAAAACAATTCTTCACATAGGTGGTAAGGCTGCATGGGTTGCTACACAACATAGTGTTGGAAAAAGATATAAATTTTGAGGTTATTTTTGGAGGAACCTATGCAAGAAGCTGGGAACATTTGAGTTTTAGTTTAGTATTACATCCATAAATAGATGGAGAGATAAAATTTATGAATATGAGCATTGGAAATTTGTTGAGATGTTTGGCTAGAGACAAGCTAAAGCAATGAAATTTGTTTTTTTAGGATAGATATTGAGGGTAAGGGCCCTCACCTGTATAAAGGAGGAAGTAAAAATAAAACATAAACAGGTGGTGTTCTGGCTGACATGGAGACATCCAACCAAGATCAAGTAAGATTATCTAAAAAGAGATATAGACAATCGAGGGCTAAACCTTGGGAATAAATAGGAAAAAAACTATAGTAAGATTATCCAAAAAGAGTCGAGAAAACCACCTACAGGGGTGAGAGAGATTTCAAATGTGTGGACTTTTGATCAAGTCCCAAACTACCTTCATCATCCTTATTATGTTTTTGAGGACCAAAACCACCTTCCAAACCAATAACATCCACCATCGACTAAAAATTATTGTGTATGAGTTGAGAAACCATAACCCTGGAGTCCTTTGAATGGCTGCCATTAGGCATCCTGGTAGATTCCTCCTCCATTGCAACCAAAACTCCTCTGCCATATTAGAATTCCACAAGGAGATTTGCTACAAATGTTAAAGGCTTAGAGTCAAATCTGATAATGAAAGGAGCTAGGGAGGGTATAGATTCAAGCCACACATTCAAGTAGAGTTTTGGAGGGATGACATTTGAAGATCCCTTCACTAGTGCCTTTAAAATTTCATATATTTTTACATAAAAAAATTTAAAATATTGAAATAAAGTTAGGGGGACTAGGCCCATACATTACATAAACAGAGTTCACCTATAAAAAATTTGTAAATAGAAGCGTGGGAAAAATCACCTTTCCAAATTATGTATGGAAGTAACCCAAGATGAGTTAAAAGAGTTAATAAATATCAAAGGGATGAATGAAAGGAGTGTTGAAGAAAAAAATTATGCATAATGTATGCATGAAACACATAAACATATGAAGGAGAAATGAGAGTAGATAAATTAATAGTATAAACAACACCATATATTAGATGTAAATATAAGCATTTCTAGGTTGACAAGTTAATGTTTGTGAATTTACACAAGGAGAGATTCCTGTGCAGAGTGTATAAAAAGTTGAAGTGGAAGAAGTAGGAACACAAAGAGTGTTGAGGAAGTGTTAGATAAATGCATGAGATTAAGTTACCTAAAAATAGGGGTATATCTCTAATATTCTATGTTTCATATTTGTATATGTTTCATGGGGGAAACAATATTGATGAGGAAGAATAATTAGGTTCTCAATTAGAGAGAGAAAATACCTAGGAAGGATAAATAATAAATAAGGACCATTTTAGACTCTAAGATTGTTTAGAGGGAACATGAAAAATATTATAAGCAATACATAATGAAATGGAAAGAACAAAAATAAAGAACACTCTATATGGTTGGATCTTACGAAGATTGGTCATTAAGGCCATACTCTTAAAGATTTTAACCAACAATGAATAAGAGATAACATTATTAGTTACTTGGGGTGTTTGATGGAGGAAGATCCCTAGCTTAATATAATATTTCATCAACAAATATCTAACGTCATTTTTGAATAAAGTTATAACATGTTGCATGTAGGTGTATAACTTTTTGGGTTAAAGGACTATATATGGGTACATGCACAAAAATGTAGTAAAATGGTTGTGTAGGGTGTTAGATTTAGTTGCAGTAGGTTTTAGAGAGTTTTAACTCTAATAAAAGGTCTAAACAAAGAGTTGGTATAGAGGGTTGTCTAACATACAATAAGTATTTAGAAGAGAAACGCATATGGATTTTAGAGCAAGAAATCAAAACTTGTATGTCAATACCCAAAGGAGTTGGTCACTTATTATGGCACTCAAGGGTTTGAATATGTGAAAATTAATTTATTCAATGCATGTAGATGTTATTGCGTACAAAAGAAAGGGTAATACAAGAAACAAGTTAGGACTAGGATGCACCAAACTTTTGTGCATGATGCATAGGTTGATGAAGGATGTCAAATAATTACGTATAAGTATTGATGCAAATGGATTTAGGAAGGCTAGTACGTAGATGGAATAATTTTTGTGAAGGTTCAAAATATGACCATTGAAAATAAGACTCTTGGAGATACATACGAAGGAATGTGTTTGTTATAAATGAGTTAGAGTGAAAGACAATTGTCTCTGGGAAGTGTGTCAACTTGCATGAACGTGCATGTATATAAATTTACATGTATCATTTGGGAAAGGCTATATAAATGCATATAAAGCAAGGAAGAGGTATGGGAGGAGATATCTAGATCAAGAGGATTGTCTTCTTCATTGGAAACTTTAATGAGAGAGTGAGAAAAGGAGATCTAAGTAGAATTCATTGTAATAGCTAGTATAAGCTTGCATTTGGTAGTTTTTAATGAAGCACGACATGTAGATTGTGAAATATAATTTTTTTGTAATATGTTATTTACATTAATATATAAAAATTTGAGTTTTCTTTTCTATATGTGTGTTTACTTGTTATTGGGTTAGGGCTTTCCTTTATTGTAAACCCTGTCTTTGTGACTCCATCATAAAATGCCAGTAAGCTTATTTATGATGTATTAGTTAATAAAATGAATATCTCACATTATTTGAATCATATTTCCAAATCTTAATTGCTTGGAGAACATCATAAAATGACGTTATCTCATGATGTGATGTAATATTTATCATTTTGAGAAATAAAGAGTCTCATTTGTCTCCAATATTGGATCAACATGATTGGGATGAATTTAGTTCACTTGCTGCAAGGGAAAATATGTTTTTCACTTTATACTATCATTGAATGCAAGGAAATTTGTCATGTCCTATTCACATTTTTTACCATTTGATGTTGATTTGAGTGTTAATTGGTTCCTAAAATGAATTCAATTCATTTGTAAATACACAAGGATTTTAGTACATTTAGATACATCTAGAGATTATTCGAAAGAGTATTTTAACATTTATTATCACAACGATCTAATGAAAATTTACAAGAATTCTAGAGAAATTTAGTAAGTTTTTATAGAACATTCATTGTAATGCCAAAGTTCATAGTTATGAAACATTGCAATACATTAATTTACTTGGCTAAAGAACCACTGCATTCATTATTGTGTTCTTTTCAATATTGTATATTGTCAAGGGGCTAATAAAATATCGAGGAAGATTTGCTTCTTTTTGGTGTAATTTATACTCCAAAATATATTGTTTTCTTTATCATTTCAGGTTTAGTTATCTAGTTAGGATTTGAAGAAGTGTAATTTGCCAATAACTTTAGAAAACTGAACGAGGTTTTTGGAGCCTTGAATATGGTGTTGATAATCTTTAAAAAAAATTGCACCTACTTAATAATTCTTAGAACCATACTCACTACACTTCTAGTACCAAGAGATGAAACTTGAAAATTTTAAAATGTTCACTATATATTTTTACAATTCTCATTGTCTTACCACAAAACCCAATTTTTTATCTTTAACTTTTAACATCTATTTTGAAATATCTTAAAAATAAAAATATTCTTGTTAATTTTTTATCACTTATTAAATCTAATATAATTAAATTTAATTTAATTAAATATAATTTCTTTAATGTTTTTGTATACATTTAAACCAAATTCAATATTAATGGATATTTGCGTTGCAACTAAGAATAGAATTTTCATGGGGAGAACCTTATCATAGAGCATAGGGCACAAAAATACTATTCAAACGCTCCAAAAATTATATAAAACTATCCAATAATTCAGCCAACAATAATCAACCAAAAACTTAATTTTTTTGCAATGTTCAAAGGATGGAAATTATTACAAAATATAAAAATTATTTATGGTTGTTCCACACTCAACAAAGGCCAAGATAGGGCCCAAAAAACATTCACCCAAACCTAGAAAGGGTTCGTTAGGGCAAAGGATGAATTACTAGAGCTCATAAGGATTCATCAATCTATTTTTTGCCTCCAAGCCTCTTTGCCTCGCCTTCAAACCAAATTTCCATACCTGCAAATGAAAGTATGGTGTTAAAAACACCTTTGGAAGATAATTCAGCTCCATACAACTTCCTTACAAAGATTCCCTAGCTAGACTTAAGTGTTTTCATCCTTAATTCTAGTTCACCTTGAAGGGTTTTATCCTCAAGGATAAAGTCAAGTGTTTTTGTGCTTAGACTCAATGAATTCAATTATCAAATCATGAATAATATTTTTAAATGATTCATCACTTCCCTTTATACCCAATCTCCCAAAGGGGTGCATCTAAAATGGAGGGAATACATTTTTAAAAATATAAAAAATAATTCTTATAATTCACACTTAATTCCTTAGGTGACCATGAGCCTCAAAAGGCCCCAACGTAAGTTAAAATTAGGATAATAAGGTACATTTGTAATTTCCCTTAGAAACCCCAGAGCATTTCCTTTTTTCTTTATTTTTCATTAGCCCTTGGGAAACCAAAACAAGGCTAAGTGTCTTCATTCAATCTTTGTCCCAAAGGGGGACATGACACAAATTTTAGTAAAGAAAGGTTTCTGAAAGGGACATATAATGAACTTAAAGGGAAGAAGACTGGATCATGCAAAATTATGAGAATAAATTTAGATAATGTTTATGAGATCGAGTTTCCTAAAGGCATGGATATCTCTCCAATATTTAATGTGGTATATTTTTAAATTTTTTATGAAGGATAATTAATTGATTGCATATAATAATTAGACTCCCAAACCCTCGATTGGAGATAATCGTCCTTGAAAGGAAAAGAAAATAAATATAAAGTATTCTTGATTAAAATGTTGTCATAAATATCAAAGGAAATGAATAGATGGAATATTTAGTTAAAAGGAATAACATATCAATTGAAGGTATAAATTGATTGAATACAACTAAATCCATTTGTTATGGCCACAGTTTAGAGGGATTCAGTCTAATTCTATGAGCACTAGATTGCATTTTTCATTCTCCCAGGTGTTTGATGTAGGATCATCCTTAGTACTGAATAGTATATGACATCAATAAAAAATAGATTCAATAATATATGTTTTAAATTATGGGAGATGATGTAGATGTTTTGAGAACCTTTATTCTCCTTTATTTTATTTCAAACCTCTCTATTTAATGGTGTCTGAAGATTTCACTAGATTCTATATTGATTAAAAGTTTGAAGGTTCCTTGAATTTGTCTGAGTTTTTAGGTGTACACAAGAATCTAACCATTCTCATAATGATATCTAATTTTTTGAGATATTCCCTACATTTCCCTATTTATTCTTTGAAATGATGGGTTATTGAGTGTCACCATCTCGTAAAGCAGTGTTTTAGTATTTTCTTTCAATATTTGAGGATCAAACACATCTTATAATATGATATTTGGCCACTTATCATCATCCCAAGAGGTTTTTACAAGTCATTATTTTTCTCTCACCTTAGATTTCTATTTATATGTTTCATGATACAAGATTAGGTAACTTGTCATCTACTCGTGAGGTATTGCTTGATTTTTGTTTTATCTTTTAGAACCAAATTTAATTTTTCTCTATGCAATGAGAGATTTACACGTGTCAAGTATTAGTGTAAGACTTCATGGAGACCTAATATTATGATTTGTATCATTATATTTATTTCCTTACTTCTACATGTAATAATAACATGACCAATTTCACTCTCTCTAGGTTCTTGATTTACAACATTTTAAATTTAATTTAGGGAATTTAGATTTTTCTATGAAATGTGAGATTCAAACTTGTTATAATATAATGAAGTGTTGAGGTGATTCTTTATTAACTTCATCCCCAATTTCATTATCTATCTACAAAATGGCATTGTTCATGTTCTTAGAGACTTTGTTTGGAGGCATTTATCTTTGATTTATTATTCAGATGTGCCCTTGTGAAATGAGATATCGATGCATGTTGAGATCTCATGAACTACTCTCACTAAGGGTTTTAAAAAAATTTACCTCTTGGTTACACTTCTTAGTTGGCTTCATGAAATGATCTGTTAACATGTGGCCTCATCTCAATGTTCTCTTTGTTATTTCTTTTATGGTTTTAATCCTATAGAAAAAGATCTCATGGTGATAAGATTTGATATGCCACATGAAATGAGACATTGAAATGTGTTGAAATATCATGGTCTCTTTTCATGGAAATATTTCCCCTTAGTTTCATTTTAAATTTGGCTTAATGTAGTGAGATGCTGACACATGGAGAAATATCTTATGTTATTTACTATTTTTCTCATTGCATTTTAACTGAAAAAAAAAGGCTTTATGTTAATTAAATGAAAGGGATTCAAATGTTAACAAAAAATAAATCAAATTATCACATAAATTCAAATGAATTAGTGTTACAATAACAAAGAGAAAACCATGGATTTATTGATGTTTCATCCATCACCAAGCCATGGATCATGATTAAAAAACATTAATCAAATGACATTTACAAGAAACCAAAATTTAATTGGTTTCATGATCTATAACTTGAGATTGTCTTTTGTGGGGATCCCTAGTTATCTTGCACCAAATAAATGTGATGCAGGAGCATCCTTGGCCTAATGCAATCTTGCATTTCAAAAAATACCTAATGTCCATTTTTAATAAAGTTACTTGTTGCACATAATTGTCGAACTATTTGGTTTAATCTTTGCACATAAGTACATGTACTAGAGTGAATTAGAATAGTTAAGTAGGGTGTTGGAGCTAGTCAAGGTAGGATTCAGTGAGTTTTGACTCTATAGAAAGGCCTAGGATTTTCAAAGTAAGAAATCAGAACTAGTGTGGGAATACACAAAGTACTTAGTCACTTACTAGGGCATGTAGGGGTTTTATTACACATTAATCAAGTTGGAAACATGTGTAAATTTTATTACATTTAAAGGCAAGGACAAGGAAATAAAATGGTTAAGACCTGGATATACTAGACTTGTGCACATGATGTGCAAGTTGATGAGGTAAGTCAAATGATTGTACAAAAGTCTTGATGCACAAGGATTCAAGGGCTAGTGCACAAATGGAAGCATTTACATGAAGATCCAAAATATGCCCATTGAATATGAGACAAGAAGAGATGGATCAGAAGGAAACATGTCTTAAATATAAGTTAGAGTGAAAGGCACACAACTATCTTTTGAATGCATGAAAACTTGCATGAGTGTGTATGGATATGACATGACACATTGTGTTTAGGAAAACCTATATAAAGGTGTGTAGATCAAGGAATAAGTATGAGATGATAGGTCACAAGATAAAGATAAAGGATATCTTCTTCATCATTTGAAAGTTTAGTGATAGGATAATAAAATTAGATTTGAGTAGACTCCATTGTAATAGATAAGATAAGATTACATTTGGTAGCTTATAGTGAACTGGATATTATAACTCACATGATAGGAAATTTTTTTAATCCATTATTTAACTTAATGTAAAAACCTTTGAGTTTCATTTTTTGTGTGGTTGTTTACTCAATGTTGGGTTAGGTATTTCCTTTGCTAGAAACCCCATCCCTATAATTGTACCAAAATGAAAAGAATACGTGTTCACAAAAAATAAACTAAGATCATGTCTTGTGAATATAATGATTTGTAAAAGAAGAAAATAAAGGCATGTGGACTTGTGAAGGTTATAGTAGATGAGAGATCTTTGATTAAATGGAAAAAGAATTGGTGATGTGTTTTTGGCCACAATGGTGAATCAACTTAATTTAGGGGACATTAAAAAGATATGATTTAGATTTTAATCTTGAAATTATTTTGTCTAAGTGTTAGTAAAAATTATGTAGGAACATCTTTAGATTAATGCAATATTACATCACCAAAAATATATATAGTCCTTTTTTAATAATGTTATGACGTGATGTGTGTTTTGTGTAGTGTAAATTTATTTGGGTTGAATGGTTGTTCATGGGTACATGTGTAGAAGTGAATAAAAATAGTTGCATAGCGTGTTGTCATTAGTTGAGATAAGTTTCAATGAGTTTTGACTTGATGGCAATGTTTTCACAGATTTTTTTTTACCATGTAATAATTATTTAGAATATAAGTGCATATGGTTTTAAGATCAATAAATAAAAATTTGAGTGGGAATGCACAAATGAGTCAGTCACTTAGAAAAATGATCAAGGGTTCAATTACATAGGAATAAATTTGGTCAACATGCATGGATGTCATTGTACACAAAGGAGAGGGAAAGAAAAAAATAAGTTATGACTTGGATGGACTACACTTATGTGCATGATGCATAGGCTAATGAAGGAAGTGAAATTATTATGCAGAAGTATTGATGTGTAGGGATTTAGGAAGGCTAGCACACAAATGAAAGCATTTACACAAATGTCCAAAATATGACTTTTGACTTTGAGAATCATGGAGATGGATCATAAACAAACTGTGTTATATCCAAGTTAGAGTTAAAAACATGTAAATGTCTTTGGGATGCATGGAAATTTACGTGAACATGCATGGATATATAGTGACATGTATCATTTTAGAAAGCCTATGTAGAGGCGTGTGGAGCAAGGAATAGGTATATGAAGATAAATCACGAGATCAAGAGAAAGTGCATTTTCTTCTTCATATAGAAGTCTAATGAGAGAGTGAGAAAGAGATATTTGAGTAGATTCCATTGTATTTGTTAAGATAATCTTACATTTGGAAACTTATAGTGAAGTGCAACCTGCAACTTGCACAATAGGAAACTATTGTAATTTTTTATTTTCATTAATATAGAAACATTTGAGTTTCATTTTCTATGTTTGTGTTTACTTATTGTTGGGTTAGGGATTTCTTGCTGTAAACCTCATCCATGTAACTGCACCTATTTTTTATCCGATCACAAGGTTTATATCCTTATGGAAGTGTGGAGAGGCTACCTATATAAGATTGTGATCAGGGAGATTACAATAGTAGGGTTTGGTGGAACAGATAGCCAAGATGCATTCAATAATAATGTCTTGTAGGGGTGGAGTTATTGAGGTAAATGTGTTGGAATATTAGTAGAAGTATTGGACATGTTGATGGTTATGAAAACCAGATTGGACGTGGTAGAACAAGATAGAATAAGGTGTTTCATCCCAAGAGATGACCAAACTAACACTAAAGAAGAATAGTTCAGAGCTTAAGGCAATGATGATGAACAAGAATATGAATTAAAAATGGATATAGGGAAGATATAATCCTTTGATTTATCTCCATGATCAATAGAGGAATGAAAGTGGATGTGCCAAGTTTTTCAAGAACACTAAATTTTGAAGAACGTATAAACTAGCTCACATAAACTGAGGAATATTTTGAGTTTAATTATATAACCAACCTTAAGAGAGTAAAGGTTTATGAGACCATGTTGAAGGGTCACATATCCATTGGGTGGAAGAAAGTTTTTATGAAAAGAAGAAGAAGAGGGAAAGATAAGATTTCAAAATGGGAAATATTTATTTCCAAAATGAAGGGGGGATTTTTACTTAATGATTACTAGTTCGTTCTATTAAAGAAACTAAAAACTTGAGGCAGAGAGATCTTAGTGTTAAGGACTATACTGAGGAGTTTTATGAAATCACCATTAGATTTGGCCATAGTGAAATGGATTGGGATAAAGTAACAAGATATATAAATGCATTATGACTTGGTATCCAAGTAGAGATGAGTATGATGAAAATCCAAATGGTGGAGGAAGCTTATCAATTTGCATTGAAAGCTAAGAAAATTTTGTTTTGAAGAAAAATAAGGGTCACACAAAAAATAGTAAAGTTTGATCACATATGAGGATGATACGATGTTGGAAGAATCCAAAAAATTCATAAAGGATAAAGTAGAGTTGCACGTAGCCACACACATATGTAGGAATAAGGTTATGCACAATGAAGAAAACATAGTCATGCCCATGGAGGTGGACCTTACTCATGAAATATTTGTTAGATGAATAGGAATAAGATTACCTATATCATGTTTTAGATTTGGATAACCCGTGCATATAGCATATGAGTGCCCTAAGGCACAAGATAATATTTTAAATACTAAGGCTAACATGCATTTTTTGCATAGAGATGAAGAGTCAAGTGGATCTCTGGAACATTCTGAAGAGTTTGAGTGAGGAGAGACTCTTATGATTAAGAGAGTGTTATTGAAGCAAACAAATAAGGATAGTGAAACTATGTAGAGAAAGAATCTCTTCCAAACCATTTAAAATCTAGGAGGTAAGTGTTGTAAGGTGATTGTAGACAATGGTAACATTGATAAACTAGTTTCATGTGAGATTGCATAAAATTTGGGGTTGAATATGTTCGTGCATCCTAACCTTTATAGAGTTTTATGGCTACAAAAGGTCCATTATATATTGGTTAACAAGAAGTACCTAATGAAATTTTAGATATACAGATACAAAGATGAAGTTTGGAGTGGTTTTATGCCAATGGGTGTGTCATTTTATTTTGGGGAGACCATGGAAGTTTGAGAGAAATTGTGTTCATGATGTTAAAGAAAATACATACTTCCTAGATAAGGATGATAGTGTTGGTAAAACCAATGTTGCAAAGAGCCAAACACCAACATAGAAAATAATTCAAACAATATTATTTATTCTTCATATGAAAACCATACAAAAGGATTAGAATTATATAGGAAAAGTATTTACTATATTTGAGGAGATCAAATCTCCACCACAATATTCGTATATCCCCCTATATAACTTAAACCAACAAACCAAACTAAATATAAATATATTGTTATTAACAATATATTCTATTAACTAATAAATCTAACCATAAGCTATGAATGTATTATTATTTTACCAAACATTAAATATGTTATACATTAATAATATTTACATAATACCTCAACATTCACCCCTTGTGAACATTATTAATCATATCTACACGCCCTTAATGTGAGTATGGGAAGAATATACATCTTCAAGAACTAGCCCAAACAGAATCATATGCCAATGCATACTTTTATGTCTGCATACTATTGTCTAAATCTTGTTGTCAGGATCTTGATGTACATAACAACTACTATGGAAAGGAATGCATCCCATATTTACTCCATGTGACCACAATAGATGTGTCACTAGTTGATCATCTCCATAAAGAAGTAAGGTAGTCAAAGGATCTCTGCAGTCAGAGGATTTATGTAATTAGTTGCCCTTCTATAGAACTGTTTGCCACATTCCATTATATCTACACTCTTATTTTTCTCCAAATATCAAAGGATGTCTAAACAAGTAGGGGCATGAAAACACACAAATCTGAAAAGGAAATATCATGAGGAATAAATTCTTATTATCATCTTATATAGCCTTTATTAATATTTATTTCCACCCAAACAAAAATAGCATAAATAGTTTCCACTACCATTGAAGAACTGTCCTTGGCATCAGACGATTTAGTGCAGAGCACACCACATTGAAAAGAGAAAAACACACCATGTTGATAATAACACACAACACAACTAAAAATAAAAATGCCACTAAATCAGAAAGTGGCCCCATTGCTAGTGGCTAATGAGAGGCTATGAACCTCTAGTCTCTATTTTCTCCATTATCCAGTTGATGAAGATGCTTCACTTAGCTGATATCTCGATGAAGCTAATGTTATTCATGATAAAACTCCCTATAATTTGGATGTCACGTACAATCAAAAATATGTCTATGATTCTAAGCCCGAATAACTTCAACTTTTTTGACATAATTGTTTGATTTTGATTTTTGATGACTATGACCCATAAATAATAATAACTCACAATGACTTATCAATATTGATGACTAATTATAATAAATTCATGAATTTACTCTCTCTCTCTCTCTCTCTCTCTCTCTCTCTCTCTCTCTCTCTCTCTCTCTCTCTCTCTCTCTCTCTCTCTCTCTCTCTCTCTCTCTCTCTCTCTCTCTCTTTTGATAATTTTACAACTGGCATATCTTAACTCAAAAAATAATTCTAACTATTAACCAAAAAGACTATTGATATAAAACAACATATACAAAATGACTTAAAACCTTTATATCTTAAAGAAAATTTCAATGGATATGACATAGATAGACTATAAACTAATAATGACTTTGATATACATATTTAGATTCAAAGTTCATATGACTCACCATGACACAACTCTCTTAAACCTATGGACTTTTGACCAAAATATTACCTAAACCACAAATAATTAGAATTTAACATTTAATACTAAATAAACTAGCAAATCGCGCTAAGATGTATTAACAAAATAAAAACACTTAAGGATACACCTTACAAAAGTAGGCGATGGGTGACATGATTCAATACACTGAGCATGAAAGTATGGAAATTAACCAAGAAACATGTTGATCCTTACATTAGACTTTCATAGATGATGGGTGCATGGAGATGAATAAAATGCAAAAGTCGATGCAACATTCAGATATATTGATACCATATCCATAATATGATATCATCATACATGGGGATCAAGAAACCATATGAATCACATGTCAATGTTTTGTTAAGCTAGATATGAGTTGAGCATTGGCACATAATGATGCAAAGTTTTTGTATTCTATACACAGTTTTATGTTAAAGATTCAAACAATTATGTCTGTATATGCTCCTGGATCGATGCATGAACCATATGTATGGAGAAAGCACCAAAACAATGGGCAAAGGTTTGAATGTAGCCAAAACATCAATGGATAGGGGCTGTCAAATGGAGTACAATGGAGATTATATAGCTCACATTAAATAAAATATCTCCAAAATGTACCATAAATGAATGTGGGTGGAGCAAATCACTAATATAATGAAGAAGTCATCACGATATCTAATGTGACATTACTGAGCAAGTCCATATGCAGGTTATATATTCTCCTTTGAAAATCAAAGTCTACACAGGTGTGCATGGGTCAGAAGGAGAAGACTCAAATCAAATGGCAGGTGTATTAAATCACATACATTAACAAGGAGAAAGACAAGCTAAGAACTTAAAGCTTCCATCTTTATGAATAGATTGCTCTCATCAATGGGGCAACCGGTAATTATAAATGCCCCTCACACTGCTCATAATCTCACCATGATTTGATACCAGATATTGGTAAAACCAGAGTTGTAGAGCGTTGAACACCAACAAAGAAAATAATTCAAATAATATTATTTCTTCTTCATATGAACACCATATGAGAGGATTACAATTATATAGGAAAAGCATTTCCTATATTTGGGGAGATCAAATCTCCGCCAAAATCTTCATAAATCTCCATATATAAGTTAAACTAACAAACTAAACTAAATATGAATATATTGTTATTAAAAATATATTCTATTAACTAATAAATCTAACCACAAGCTATTAACGTATTATTGTTTTACCAAACAATAATTACGTTATGCATTAATAATTTTTACACAATACCTCAACATATAGGAAGTTTAAATTGAGTTCATTTAAGGATAAAGAAGAGGAAGTAAGTAGAAATATATGAGTGTTGTTAGTCTTGGGAAATAATTCTTAAAAGAAGTGAGAAAGTATAAGGCATGTTCTATTTCCATGCTAAAGCCAGAGTAATTTATAAGTGTGGGATCTAAGAAGATCCAATTCCACATCAAGTGAGGGGAGTTATTGAGTGAGCTTGAAAATACCCTTTCCAATAATATACTAGATGAGTTTATAACCATGCAAAGTATCAGTCGTCAGATAGATTTGATTACAGGAACAAGTTTTCTAAAAAATGTGGCATATATGTTAAAACCTAAGGATAATGTAGAGGTTAAAAGATAAGTACAAGAGATATTAGATAAAGGGTTGATTAGAGAGAGTCTAAAATAATGTGTTATTTTAGTAGTGCTAACACCAAATAAGGGAGCTAAAAGGCTAATGTGCACATACTCAAGAGTTACTATAAAAATGAATTGATGGGCTATTTAAGTGAAGTACAATACTTCATAAAATAAGACTTGAAGAGTGGTTATCATCAAATTTGCATCAAGGAAGGTGATGAATGGAAGATTACATTCAAGACATAATATGGATTATATAAATGATGGTTATTTCATTGTCTAACCAACATGCCAAGTACATTCATGAGATTCATGAATGAAACCCTGAAGCCTTTTCTAGGTAAATTTTCCATATTATATCTAGATGACATCATGATTTTCGACACAATGAAAAAGGAGGAACACTTGATGCATCTCAGATGAATTTTATTGTGATTGAAAGAAGAAACTCTATTAGTAAATGTGAATGAGTGTAGCTTCATGAAGGAGGAGTTTGGAAATCTTGGGCTTTGTGATTTCTTAATAAGTTTTTAAGATGGATTTAGAGAAGGTGCACATTTAAAGCATGAAACTTTCATGGCTCAGAGAGTTTCTATATAAAGTTAATTCACAACTTTGATTGGATATGTTCATCAATCACCAAAGCAATGCAATGTGACAAGAAATATTTTGTTTGGACAATGAAGTGGAGCATAACTTCTAAACTTTGAAGAAAAAAGTAACTAAATAATCAGTGTTGGCATTCTGTGATTTTAGGAAGGTATTTCATGTTGATTATTGTTGGGGAATCCAGAACAACAAACCTACTCTGATCCCACTTGTTAGGATCTTGCTCCTCAGAAAGAGCACAATATGATTACCAAATACAAGCAATTAAACATGCGGAATTATCCAGAAGTAACAAGTAACTAGAATTCACAAATAGCACAGAATATGAGAGACAATACACTATCTTGTATTCAATACTCATCCAGAAAGAAAATACAATAAAGAAGATGCCACTTCTTCTCCACACCTCTCAGAAGCTTCCCACACCTCAAGTGTTCAGTAATTTTCTTCAAGAGTTCACTCTCCTACCAAAAATGGTCCCAACACACAACTCACACACAGAATTGGTGTTCACCTCCAACTAGTCAGTAATAACCCTGCCAGTACACAAGTACTCAAAGTACTTCAAGTAGATCTCCCATAAGATTGCAACAACCTGCAACTCAACAGACCTTACTTACACATGTAGATCTTCAAACGTGGCCTTGCACACCTGCTGACCAAGATCCTACAACTGGAATAAATCCTTTTCTTGCCTTAATTACAATACATGCCAATGGGTCTATAAATAGATCCCAGACTAAACAATAACTTAGACTCTTAATTTAGACACGCAGCTCAAGACTCAAATTAGCCCTTAAATGCAAACACTCGATTCAACGAACTAACTGTCCGTGCAACAAATAGTTCTAAAACCGCCACAGGCGACCGACGTCGGTCCCTGTCTACCTGGTGCTGACTGACGTCGGCCGACTCCCTGCCGATGTCGGTTGCCTTCTGCATTCATCATGACCCACGTCAGTTATACTGTCGATGCCGGTGTCTCTGGAACTTTAGCAACCTCCTCTTCATTTGCATAGTTGAAGCTTTTAGCTCCATAACCTAACAATTATGATGAAAATGGTGTAATAATAGAAGCAATGTTGATTTAATAAGGTAGGCATGTATCTTACTTTAGTGATAAGTTGAATGATGTGAAGATGAAGTATTCAATTTATGACCAAGAGTTCTATACTATAGTGTAAGCACTCAAGAAGTAGAGATGTTACCTTTTTTTTAAAAGGAGTTTTCTTTGTATGTAAACCATTATGCATTAAAATTCATCAATTGACAAGGAAATTTAAACCAAAAAATTGAAGTGGATTGAGTTTCTATAAAGTTACTCAATTTTTTTGCTAAAGCACATAAGTGGGAAGTTGAATAGAGTTATAAACATTTGATTAGAAGGTGTCTCTTGTACTTATCTTTTGGAAGGTGTCTCTTGTGGAATATGTGTGTGCATTAGCCTAGTTCTACATGGTCCCGAGGGCTAACGAAGAGTTTAAAGGGATCCTAGAGTGTTTTGGCCTAGTCATTTCTAGTTTGGGCCAAAACGGAGTTGACTTACTCAGTTGCAGGCATACTTACTATTTATAGTAAGTTAGTAGGACACCGCAGAGGCCAATTTTGATGATTGGATTTGATACTCCTTGACGAGAGCTTTCCAGTGAACTATCACTTGCGCTATTCGGAGTCCGATTGCTATTATATTTTAATTCCTGAAGTGTTATAAAAGTAACATTTAACTTAATTGCAAGATATTAAAGTATCACTTTAAATATTTACTTTATGGGGATGGTACCTAAGGGAGACATGAGTAATATTTTAATATATAAAATGTTGCACATCTTTTATCCCACATTGCTCATGAGAGTTGAGTCGCCCCCTTGGAGAAAGAATAAAAGGAAGTGTTTTTGGCTTCATTAGGCATGTTAGATAAGAAGAAAAAATTGGTGCACTTGCAGTTTGCAAGTTATTTTGGGCATTTGGGAACGTCCTTCTCATCTGTAGCACTCTAAACATTAATCCTTGGGATTGGTCTTTGGAGTCTGTGCTTTCAGCCTCATGCAGCTGCGCCACTGTAGTAGCCATGCCACTATAGCAGCCACACCACTATAGCAACTATGCCACTGTAACAGCTATGCCACTGTAACAGCTGTGCCACTGTAGCAGCCACATCACTATAGCAGTATCATCACTGTAGCAGCCACATCACTATAGCAGTCACATCACTGTAGCAACCACATCACTATAGCATCTCATAGCAGTTGCTATTTATAGTAAGAGTCAAGAGAATCAAGCCTATGAAGTCCATAGAACTAGCCTGCAGAGTCCATAGAACTAGCCTACAAAGTCCATAAAAACTAGCCTGTAGAGTCCGTAGAACTAGCCTATAGAGTCCGTAGAACTAGCCTACAGAGTCCATAAAAACTAACTTGTAGAGTTCGTAGAAACCAGCCTGCAGAGTCTGTAGAACCAGCCTGCAGAGTCCATAGAAACCAGTATGCAGAGTCCGTAGAACCATCCTACAGAGTCTATAGAAACTAGCCTATAGAGTCTATAGAAATCAGCCTACGGAGTCCGTAGAAGTGTGCCTACATAGTCCGTAGAAACAAGCCTATGGAGTTCATAGAAACAAGCCTACATAGTCTGTAGAAACCAACCTACATAGTCCGTAGTTCCGCTAGATGGAGAATAAAATGATCACACCTTCGGTATTCGTTGGGGATATTCATTTGAAATAATGCTCATTCCATTACTGGAGTATTTAGTGAGTTATCACGTGGCTGACATTGTACTAGTTTACTCATTTTGCAATCAATATAAATCCAGTGTGTTGGTTATTTCAGCTGTGTGTGTCTATGCTTTTAATTCTATATTTATGTTACATGCATAAGACCTTGTAAAACACAAAAAAAAACAATACAAGCAAACCGTTTTAGAGTCATAAGGGGTTTCAGCTGAGCTAGTTTTGGGCATAACAGAGGTGCTCATTAAAGTGGTATCAGAGCCTATTTTTCCTGCCATCCTGTGAGGTTTCATGCATCCAACACATCAGTACTACTTGAGGAGAAACCGGACAAACCTAGACTTACGTAATTTTTTAGAGATTGAAGAGGAGGGTGACCCTTTTTTAGCACCAACCATGGGTGACAAAGATGGGGAAAGGGGAGAACCTATCACTAGGATGCTGTTTAGTGATCTTGCTAAGGGTCAGAGGGAGCTCCAGGCTACATTGCAGTAGATGGCTCTAGCAATTACACACCACTTGACTAGAGCAAATCAGGGCAATAATGCCAACTAGGGTAATAATGCTAACCAGGTAGGTGGACAGGGTAATGGAGGTAATGGAGATGCATCAATTAATAGAGGAACCCAGACATATGCTAGACCAGGTTCTTCTACTACAAGACCACTCATGCCACAATTTCCTCTGAGAGAGAATGACCAAAATAATGTTGGTCCTACACAACAGGAGATCCAAGATATGATTATGGATGATTGGAGGAATTCCAGCCCAGATTTACAGGCTGAGATGACATTCAGGAATATATGGATGTTAGACTCAAGCATATGCCCATGAGAGGAAATAGGCAACAAAATTTTGAGATGAGGAAGAAGTTGGGGAAGTTGTCTATTCCATACTATGATGGTATAGGGAAGACTTCAACATGAACATGGGTCCATAAATTAGACACTTATTTCCAGCTTAATCCCATGCCTGAGGAGGATGCGATTAAGTATGATGCATTGCACTTGGATGGGAGTGCCCATGAGTGGTGGCACCATGATATGGTCACACTTGGCCATAACTAGATAGATATATATGCAGAGTTTACTGAGAGACTCATTGACAGATTTGACACGAAAGATCCTGAACTTCATTTTAAGGAGTTAGCACAGCTTACATAGTGGGGCTCTGTAGATGGTTACATTTCAAATTTTTAGAGGCTTTCAGTGTTGGTGACAGACATATCAGAGAAGAGGTTGATATTGTTGTTCATGGATGGACTGTCAGATCCCCTTCGTGGTTGGGTGAAGGGACATGATCCTCCCACTCTACAAGATGCTATCAGGAAGGCTAGAGACTTGACACCTTCTACTTACAGGAGCAAGTTCACTTCAAAGGACTCTCATTTTAAGAAGGATAAGGACAAGAAGCCAATGCATAAAGACGTACAGCCAGAAAAGGGAGAGTCAAAGAAGTTGGATAGCGAGACACTAAATGAGCTAAGAAAGAAAAAAAACTTTATTTTCAGTGTAGGGAGCCATGGGATTTATCTCACAAGTGTCCTTTGAAGGCTAAAGCCAAGCAAATGGAGTACTTTTCAGCTGAGTCATAGTCACAGGATGAGGGGCAACAATCTAATTCTGAGTCTAGTCAAGAAAGCAATGCTTTCGAGGAGAGTTCAGGGGATGAGAAATCCCTAGCCAGGTTGACAAGAGCCCAAAAGGCAATTACCTTTAAGGTGCATGGTACGATACAGGGACAGAAGGTGATTGCATTGATTGATACAGGGGCCTCTCACAATTTTATATATGCATAGCTAGTGGCTAAGAGGGGTTGGAAAATGGAGGAGCATGCCGGATTTAGAGTTATGGTGGCTAATGGCCAGAAATTGATGTGCACGTAGAAGATTTCAAATCTTCACCTTAGATTGGGTGATGGATATGAGTTACAGAATGAGTTCTATGTTGTAAACATGGGAAATTATGACGTCATATTGGGTATGACATGGATGGAAACACTGGTTGAGTTCACTCTCAACATAGAGAGGGTGGAGATGAGATTCCAACATGAGGGTAGAATAGTGGTGCTTAGGGGATTGTTAGATAGTAGTTGTAGGATGGTCTCCTTGAGGGGGATGGAAATACTTTTTAGGCATAATGATGTTGAGTGGGCAGTAGAGTGTTTGATCATTCCAACATCATCAAAACCACAAGTTAAGAGTCATCCATGTGACATTCAGGACATTATTGATAGACATGCCAAAGTATTTGGTAGCATACCCCATGGAGTTCCCCCTAATAGAGGGATAGAGCATGTCATAGAGCTTGAGGAGGGGGCTAAGCCCGTTATCATCACTCCCTATCGTCACCCAAAGAAACATAAGGATGAGATAGAGAAGGAAATTAAGGAGTTGTTGGAGATGGGGCATATCAGGTCTAGTAAAAGCCCTTTTGCTTCAGCAGTAGTGTTGGTAAAAAAGAAGGATGGGATGATGCGCATGTGCATTGATTACAGGGCATTAAATAAAAAACAATTAAGAATAGGTATCCCATTCCATGGATAGATGAGCTAATTGATGAGTTACATGATGCACGCTTCTTTTTGAAGATTGATTTTTGGTCAGGGTATCATCAGATCAGGATGAGGAGGGAGGACATTGAGAAGACAGATTTTCGGTGTCACTATGGTCACTTTGATTTTCTATTTATGCCATTTGGGCTAACCAATGCCCCTGTTACTTTTCAGAGTTGCATGAATCAGGGGTTCAAGGGTCAACTTAGGAGATTTGTCTTGATTTTTTTTGATGACATCTTGATCTTCAGTTTGACTTGGGAGGAGCATATGCATCATTTAGAGGAGGTGTTATCTATCCTAGAGAGAGAGTCCCTATATGCCAAGGAGTCTAAGTGTGAATTTGGTATGACAGAATTACTATACCTTGGGCACATTATCAGTGCAGATGGAGTTTAGGTAGATTCCAAAAAGATTAGAGCTATTGTTGATTTGCCTACTCCTACGAACCTCACACAACTTAAGGGTTTTTTTGGTCTTTGCAGTTTTTACAGGAGGTTTGTTAAGGGGTTTTCACACACAGCAGTGCCTTTGACAGATCTCACTAAGAAAGGGGCCTTTATATGGACATGGATAGCTCAGAGGTGTTTTGATCACTTTAAGCAAGTGATGTCTTCTTTTCTAGTGCTAACTCTACTAGATTTCATGAAGCCATTTGAGCTTCATTGTGATGCATCGAGAGATGGGATTGGGGCATCTTGATGCAGGAGAGGCATCCCATTGCTTTTGAGAGTAGGAAGCTTTGTGGGGTGGAGAAGAGATATTCCATCTATTATCAGGAGATGTTGGCCATTATGCATGCATTGGCCAAATTCAGATCTTACTTAGTCGGAGGGAGATTTGTGATCAAGACTGATCACAATAGTATCAAGTACTTCATGAGCCAATGTGATCTCAATGATAGGAAGTAGAAGTGGGTCACTAAATTGTAGGCTTATGACTTTGACATTGAGTTTGTCAAAGGGATGAAGAATGTAATAGCTGATGCCTTATCTAGAAGACCTCACATTTGTGCTCTTGCAGAGATTTCAAGAGATTGGAGGGAAAAGATTATAGCAGAATATGCCAAAGATACTTGGGCTTCTAGATTGATTTTAGGTACTATACAGGATGATCATTATGAGGTGATTGATGGGTTGATCAGATTTTAGGATAGGATTCATTTGATTCCGTCATCACATTTAAGAGAGGCGATATTGAGGGCATTTCATGATGCACCTACGGCTAGGAATCTGGAGGTTTACAAGACCTACAGGCAGATCTGAGAGCAATTCTCATGGAGGGGGCTCAAGGATGATGTTCAGAGGTATGTCGGGGAGTGTGCAGTTTGTCAGCAGAATAAGGAAGAGCACATGTTTCTTACTAGTTTACTACAGCCCTTACCCATTCTGGACAGGAAATGGGAAAGCATTTCTATGGACTTCATCACTGTCATACCACGAGTGCAGGGAAGAGACTGCATTTATGTGGTGGTAAACAGATTGATGAAGTTTGCTCACTTCTTTGCTATCCCTTCTTCTTACACAACAACTCAGGTGGCAGATTTATTCTTCAGGGTGGTTTTCAGGTTGCATGGGTTACCGAGATTTATTATTAGTGACAGGGATAACAAGTTCATGAGCGCCTTTTGGTAGGAGTTGTTCAAGCTATGTGGTACAGATCTTACACCTAGTACGATCTACCATCCTCAGACAGATGGGCAGACAGAGATAGTAAATAAATGGGTGGAAGGTTATTTGTGGAACTATGTGACTGCACAACAGAGAGCCTAGGTTAAGTGGTTACACATGGGGGAGTATTGTTATAATACCACGCATCACATGACCATCATGATGACTCCATTTATGGCATTGTATGGGTATGAAGCCCCAATCTTCATGGATATGGCTTTGGGAGACAACAAAGTGCCCAAAGCTAAAGACCTATTGCAAGATAGTCAAGATATCCTGAGAACGCTCAAGGAGAATATACAACAGGCTCAAAATCAGTAGAAGTTGTATGCTGATCAACATAGGGTAGAGTGTAGTTTCGAGGTGGGGGACATGGTGTATTTGAGGCTATAGCCATATAGGCAGTCATCACTCAAGATGAGTAGAGCAGAGAAGTTGAAGCCTAGATTTTATGGTCCCTATAGGGTGATTCACAGAGTGGGCGAAGTCACCTATGAGCTTGAGCTCCAAGAGGGCAGTCGAGTGCACAACGTATTTCATGTGTCTAGGCTTAAGAAAGCCATTGGTCAGAGTGTAGTGCCTTCTGCATATTTACCCCCTTTGGATGAGGAGGGGAAGCTCGTGTTAGTACTTGAGCTATTTTGGACACCAGAGAGAGGAAACTCAGAAATATGATAGTGAAGGAGTTTTTGGTCAGATGGAGAGACATGTCGGAGGAGGATGCTACATGGGAGAGTGAGCAGGTTATTCAGCACGCTGGGCTGAGATTGCTTGAGGACAAGCAATTTCAAGGGGGCAGACTGTAATGTCCCCACTTTAGCAGTTGACCAAATGTGTGTGCGTTAGCCTAGTTCTACATGGTCTCGAGGGCTAACGAAGAGTTTAAAGGGATCCTAGAGTGTTTTGGCCTAGTCATTTCTAGTTTGGGCCAAAACAGAGTTGACTTACTCAGTTTCAGGCATACTTACTATTTGTAGTAAGTTAACAAGACACAACAGAGGCCAGTTTTGATGATTGGATTTGATACTCCTCGACGAGAGCTTTTTGGTGAACTATCACTTGCATTCTTTAGAGTCTGATTGCTATTATATTTTAATGCTTGAAGTGTTATAAAAGTAACATTTAACTTAATTGCAAGATATTAAAGTGTTACTTTAAATATTCACTTTATGGGGATGGTACCCAAGGGAGACATGAGTAATATTTTAATATATAAAATGTTGCACATCTTTTATCCCACATTGCTCATGAGAGTTGAGTCGTCCCCTTGAAGAAACAATAAAAGGAAGTGTTTGTGGCTTCATTAGGCATGTTGGATAAGAAGAAAAAATTGGTGCAATTGCAGTTTGCAGGTTATTTTGGGCATTTGGAAACGTCCTTCTCATCTGTAGCACTCTAGACATCAATCCTTAGGATTGGTCTTTGGATTCTATGCTTTCAGCCTCATGCAGTTGCGCCATTGTAGCAACCACACCACTGTAGCACCTGCGCCACTGTAGCAGTCGTGCCACTGTAACAGTCGTGCCATTGTAACAGCTGTGCCACTGTAGCAACCACATCACTGTAGCAGTCGCATCACGGTAGGAGCCTGACATTGTAGCAGCCACATCACTGTAGCATCTCGTAGCAGTCGCTATCTACAATAAGAGTCAGGAGAATCAAGCCTGTGGAGTCCATAGAACCAGCCTGCAGAGTCCGTAGAACCAACCTACAGAGTCTGTAGAAACCAACCTGCAGAGTCTGTAGAACTAGCCTGTAGAGTCCGTAGAAACCAGCGTGCGGAGTCCGTAGAAACCATCCTGCAGAGTCTGTAGAACCAGCCTGCAGAGTTCGTAGAACCAACCTGCAGAGTTTGTAGAAACTAGCCTATAGAGTCCGTAGAACCATCATGCGGAGTCCGTAGAACCAGCCTGCGGAGTCCATAGAAACCAGCCTGCAGAGTCCATAGAAATCAGTCTGCAGAGTCTGTAGAAGCGTGCCTGCAGAGTCCGTAAAAACAAGCCTGTGGAGTCCGTAGAAACAAGCCTGCGGAGTCCATAGAAACCAGCCTACAGAGTCCGTAGTTCTGTTGGATGGAGAACAAAATGATCGCACCTTCGGTATTCACTGGGGATATTCGCTTGAAATAATGTTCATTCCATTACTGAAGTATTTAGTGAGTTATCGCGTGGCTGACATTGTACTTGTTTACTCATTTTGCAATCAATATAAATACAGTGTGTTGGTTATTTTAGCTGTGTGTGTCTATGCTTTCAATTCTATATTTATGTTACATGTATAAGACCTTGCAAAACACAAAAAAAAACAATACAAGCAAATTGTTCCGAAGTCATAAGGGGTTTCTGCTGAGTTAGTTTTGGGCGTAACAGAGGTGCTCATTACACTATGGCGCTCAAGGGTTTGATTAAGTAAAAATTAAGTTGGTGAATGCGTGTAGATGTTATTACGTGCAAAGGAAAGGGTAATACAAGAAACAAGTTAGGACTAGGATGCACCAAACTTGTGTGCATGATGCATAGGTTGATGAAGGACGTCAAATAATTACGTAAAAGTATTGATGTAAATGGATTTAGGAAGGCTAGTGCGTAGATGGAATAGTTTGCATAAAGGTTCAAAATATGACCGTTGACAACGAGACTCTTGGAGATAGATAGGAAGGAATGCATCCTTTATATATGAGTTAGAGTGAAAGACACAATTGTCTTTGGGATGTGTGGCAACATTGCATTACACTAATTTACACTGAAGTTCATAGTAATGACAAATTGCATTACACTAATTTACTTGGCTCAAGAACCACTGCATTCATTGTCGTGTTGTTTTCAATATTGTACATTGTCGAGGGGCTTATAAAATATCGAAGAAGCTTGGCTTCTTTTTGGTGTAATGTAGATTCTAAAATATATTGTTTTCTTTATCATTTCGGGTTTAATTGTCTAGTTAAGATTTGGAGAAGAAGTGTAATTTGCCAATAATTTCAAAAAACCGAACGAAGTTTTTGGAGCCTTGAATATAGTGTTGATAATCTTTAAAAAAAAATGTACTTGTTAATTTTTTAATCACTTATTAAATCTCCAATAATTAAATCCAATTTAATTAAATCTAATTTATTTAATGTTTTTTAATACGTTTAAACCAAATTCAATGTTAATGGATATTTGCGTTGCCACGAAGAATAGTTGTTCCATGGGGGGCCCACCTTATCGTACGGCATAGGTAAAAAAGCATATAAATATTGTGTACGGATAGATGGCGTAAACCACACGCTTAATAGGAGGAGAGTAACTAGCATTTTAAATCTATTTCCAATCCAATCCACACGCTTAATAGAAGGGAGCTTTTTTCTGGTTAGGGCGAAACGAGTAACTAGCATTTGAAATCTAGTTCCCAACGGCTATGTCATTTCATAATGTGGGATTATATAATGTTTTAGTTTGCCTTGTGTTTTGTACGGAGCTTTTTTCTGGTTAGGGCGAAAATAAAGGACGAGGAAAGGTTCAGTTTGTGGGTAGGGCACAGCGCAGGGGGGCATGGGAAGGCAGAGGGAGCATCCAGAACGCGCCTGGCATGTTTATCAAGTTCTCGAGTCCACCCGTGTGATGAGGATGATGGATATAACCTAAAATACTCATACGCTGAGACCTCGTTTCCTCTACTGCCGATCTTTCCCACTCGGCCCGGGTTCGAATCTGATCCAGCCTCGCCGTCACGCTCGCGTTGAGGTTTAGCGACCCGCCGTGGGGATTGTTCCAGTGACGGTGGCTGCAATCACTGCCGTCTCTGCCTGTTGCAGCAGCCATTCTATCGTCCCACCGTCTGACTTGTGCCCCAGCTCAAAACCCTCACCACGCAAGTTGCGGGCATACGGATTCGCCGGCCCCGCCCGTCCTCTTTAGTACGACGATCCTTGGTGGACGCCCGCTTCGCCGGCGGCTTCTTCGTCAGGTCCGGATTTACAACCGCGCTACACTCCACTCCACGCTCGTCCTCGAAACGTACGATTGCAGTCTCTGTGTTGTGGTTGGTGCCTTTACTATTATTGTGGGTTTTACCCGAATCTTATCTTATCGATACGTGCTGGCCTGTTTTTCCTTCTGTTTATATTGCCCGTAGGGCAAGGCAAGGTTGTGGATTCGAATCTCCTCCTTTCACCATGGGTTTCCTTGCAGGGTAGTATATTCTCGTGATCCCCAGACTGCTGCTGCCTGTAGCATTTTTGCTGCCGTTTCTGAAGAATGTGTTTTGTTGGGCTTATCGTTGCGGAGGTATTCGAACCCGAGACCTCGGATCATTGGGAAAGTGCCTATGCCTCTGCTTTTTCTGCAGAAACGATCAGAGAACATTTGCCCGTTGCCATGTTTGGGGAGATTTCCCACAGGTTTTGTGAAGTCAAGGAGGATTTTATGTGCACGTTTGAGGGGGAGGATGAGATCAGAGAGCTCTGCAATTGCCGTCATATATTTCACAGAGATTGTTTGGGCAAATCGCTTAGCTGTCCTCTCCAAAAACTCACAAAATTTAACCCGTTCTATACCGACTCAACCAGGTAATTCTATTATTTACATTTTGAATAGAAAATCTCAATCCATTTGAGGTCATTTAGAAAAATTCATCCTAGCGCTCAAACTTTGAAATATTTCTGAATAATCAACCAAAATCAACTCATAATTATGAGGTCAATGCTTTGCCTCCAGTTTTGATAATTTCTTCCCATCAGCCGTAATATGAGGATACACAAATTTGTTATTTAGTCCAACTTTGTGGTGTAGCTTTTCCACCTCACATCATTCTTACAAAAATTCAATCATGTAAAAGGATGCACAATTTTGTTGTTTAGTTTACTTTGTGGTGTAGCTTTTCCACCACACACACCAGCCTTACAAAAATTCACTTCCAGAATTTGAATTTGTTCCAGTGTCCCCTGAAGTTGAGCTTGAAGTGCTTCTTGGATTGGGTATTTGATTATCCAAACTGGCCGATGCTTCTTGCAATGCATTGACTTGTTCATTTGTTAAATCCCCTGGTTTCTTAAGTGCAATGTTATTTTCCTCACTAAATCCATGCAAAACTCACCACTACTCTAGTCCGGCCAACCACGGCCTTAGCCCCCGCTTTGATAATATTATATAGATATTGACAAGAGGGATAAAAGAACTACAGACCCAAAAAAAAATCGGTTATCAATAAAATAAATCTATCTACATTTTTTTTTAAACTTGTTCCTTCATCCAATTCTAATGAGATCTCGCCTTCTTATATAGAAGAGCATACGTGCATTTCTAACTACTACAACTGTCTTCCTGTAGGAAATCTGCCCAGCTGGATTTGACATCCTAAAATGTTAACTGAAACATGTATGGCTGTTGTGGGTTTTTCTTTGTTACGAACTAAATAAATGATTGCATTCTACCTCGGATCATTGGGAAAATTTAACCCGTTCCACCGACTCAACTAGGTAATTCTATTATTTAGATTTTGAATAATATTCTAAAAATATTGTGTTGTTTTAATAATTATTTAAATTATTAGATATTTAGATGAATTTTATAAACCAGAATTATTATTATTATTATTTTTTTTTCATTTTTAATAATTATAAATTGGAAAATGAATGTTATAATTTATTTTCATTCTTTAATTTTTTTAATTGGTAGTACTCAGTTTATTGTATTTATTTGAATTAAGTTCTTTAATTTTTTGATATCAGTATTTAATTAAGATTTTTGGTTGAGAAGTGGGTTTTATTTTTAGTTTCAAATATTTTCATTATTTAAATAGGGTTTATGATGCCACTATAATTAAGAAATACATCACACTCATCTTAAATAGTAATCACATTTCACTACTTGGATAGTCCCAATCACAACAAACATTACTACAATGCCATGAGTTTAGGTAGAATATAGAGCTCAACTAACCTACCTTCTACATTGCCTTTTATGGCAAGCTTATCTCAAATTATAAGTGGACATGTTTTTGGTACTCAAATTGTACTAAATAACTCGACATACTAGGTTTTACTTCAGATTGCTCTTCTTCTAAGTGTTTAGACATAGATTCAATCAAGGCAACAAGAAGTAGCTCAACAATACTAACAGCCACAAACCTAATAATACTAACAATATAATCTATTTCTTTCTTTCCTTTTCCCGAAACCTAACTAGTAGAGAGTATATTTGTTTGGACCCATATATCAGTAGGCACAATGTACATCTTTAAGAGCTGCTACATTAATGCTACCGCCTATCTTTTTCTACTTGTGAAATTTTGTATTGATTTACAACCTAACTAAAATACCCATTCAATGTTTCCATTGATGCATCAATTGTACAATCTATGAGTCATAAATGACATTCAGGTTATACGGTTAGTGGAGGGCAATTTTTTTCAATATATAAATGTTGTATGTATTTTAATATAAGATTTGCATAGAAAGATAAATATGAGAGTACAATCTCTACCTAACTAACTAGGGATCACCCATGGTATTTCATTTCATTTAATTTTTACTTATGTAAGTTATATCTGGTCTGTAGGCTCAACTCATCATAGACGCAATCAAATTAGTTGTGTTTCATAACAAATTAGATCTAGTAAGAACAACTTTATATAATCTTATTCAGATATCTAGAACTTTAGAATTGTACAACCAGACTTTGAACCAAAATTAATTAGGGAAAAGGTTGGATAATTAGGCTCTAATATCAACTGATGTGAAACATAGTATCATGAAGTAAGAGAGAATAATAGAGTTGTTTAGAACTATATATATTTTACATTATTCATAAGCACTAATAAATATAATACAATGATAAAAATATAGAATGTGAGAGGACACGCCATGCCACTTGTATAGAGGTGCATAACTAGAATATGTGGCATGTGAGCATGTATAGTGTTAGAAGGTTTAAAAACTAAGTCTCGCATTAGTTAGCTTGGGAAAGATAGGTCTTACCTATAGTTAGAATGTTGCTAAATAAATTTTAATAATTTTCAAAGATAAATGCTAAATAATTTTGCTATTGATTATTAGTTCTCATTAGTGAACTTTATAGAAATTAAATTAAAAGCATTTTTATTTTGTTTCCTTATGAAATCTAATAGATCGTTTGACCTAAATCATAAATTATACTAGAACACTATATAAACACATGCTAAAATGAAGAGGCCACACCTTTTTTGTTACATTAAATATGTAATTATAAATATACTTAGTTTTAAGGGACCAATGGCTTAGGAAGGGAGATACAAATTCCTGATGCTTTCATAAATTGGTCCATAGTAAAAAAACTATAATTTCCCAACAACCCATTGTGATGGGAGATGGAAAACCACTCACTTCCTCAAAAAATATACTCCAAGATGCTTCTCATTATTTTCAAGACCGTATAGTTAAGGCCCCACTTCAAGGAAACAAATCATAAACCATAACAAGGATTTGAAGCACATCCATCTCATATCATAGAGGAAGACAATGATCAAATTATTAGACCAATTTTCAAAGTAGAATTGAAACATTTCATTTATTCCTTTCACAAGGATAAAGATTTGAGACCGGATGTTTCTCTACCAAATATTTATGGCTTTTGATAAAGGAATACCTTTTTGCAGTCATTTTAGTAATTCTTAAGAAACGAATCTATTCTCAAGGCTATGAATGCTACTAAGTTGGACCTCATACCGAAGGAAGCTCAAGATGTACAAATGGATCAATTCAAGCTTATAGCTCTACATAATATGATCTATAAAATTATATAAACTCTTTGCTTTATGATTCAAAACTTTGTTATACTTTATTTTAATACCTAGTTGACATTTGTGCATGATAGACAAATCATTGAGAATATCCTATCCACACAGGAGATTCTACACTCGTTGAAGATCCAAAAAAGGTAAGGAATTCTCATTAAGTTTGGCATGTCAAAAGCCTTTAATAGATGAAATTGAGATCTCATTTTCTAGACTATGACTGCTTTTGGTTTCTCAAAGCATCTAACTAAATCGATTAACATTTGTATCACAACATTGCCCCTTGTGGACATTAATGGGGGCATTGAACTTTCATTCACTTACACTAGAGACCTTAGAAAAAGTGATCCAATAAGCCTAGACTTGTTTATTATATTGGGAGAATGTTTATGTAGGTCATTACAACATGCCAAAATAAAAAGGGAAAAGTTGCATACGACACTCTTCCTCTCTGATAAATCCTTGTTATTGAAGCTTGACACATTTGTGTTATATTTTACAACTTTTAAGAAGCCTTTGTTCAACAAATTAATAGGCACAAATCCAAGGCAATATTTGTTAATGTTTGTATTGCCAAAAAAAGAAATATTGCTCAGGCTTAGGGATTCTCTAAAAGATACCTTCCCTTAACTTATTTGAGATCCCCTTTGGATGATAAACCTCATTTGACCTCTTGGCATACTCTCAAGTCATAGTTTAAAAAAAAACTTTTCAAATGAAACTATAGTTGGCTTTCCTTTGCACATTGACTTCAACTATTGAAAGTTGTACTCTAGGTAGTTTTAGTTTACACTCTCACTCTTCTTAAACTCCCTAGGTACATAAGGGAAACATTCACAACCCTATAATGTACATGTTTGTGACAAGGCATGAACTAACAACATAAGTATTACTTGGTTTCTTAGGATGAGATTTGTAGGCCCAAACGTTCAGGAGGATTAAATATCAAAAATAATTTGTAACTCAACAATGTTCTATCCATGAGATCAACTTGGAGGCCCAACGTTTCAAACATCTCGCGGTGGAGTAAAATTTTATTTGGGAATTATCTAGATCCTAACCAATGGAAGACTCCATAGTCCAAAACTACCCAACACATTAAATTTGGTGCGAGGTCCTCTCATAGATGATAACATTGCAAGTTGGACATGGGCACACAATACCCTACTGAGAATCAAGATGGAATGACTACCCACCTATCTCTTCATAGGTATTTGATTCTATCAAAAACATTTTGCAATCTTGGGGAAACTTTATCGTGCAAGCTACTATGTAAACCCCCTAAGTAGTGAACCCATTGGAGACCAAGTAACAATTGAAAAACATAGGGGAGCATCCCTTGTCTAAGTCCAAATATTGATTGATGAGATCTCTAATCACTCAATATTTATATCAGATATCCTTTTTAAACATATTTAGTCGTCCCCAACTAGGGGACATTGCAAAATGACCTTGGTCTATCTCAACCTTGAGTTAGTCAATGTAAAGCAGACATTGGAAAAAAGTAATTTCTAAGTAGGTCGGCCAAGTATCATGCCATTGTGGTTCCCATTAAAAAATATGATACTCATGAAGGAAAATTTCAGCGTAGAGGTTGGATAGGGACCATTTAGCTAATTAAATTATTAAAGAGAAGGGGAGAACACAATGTGCTTATTATTCTAATGCCCCTATGCTCATCAAATTTGCTGGATTTTAGCATAGTAGTTTTAAAGATCAAACATATGCTTCAATTATTCTCCAAGCGGATCTTCATTCAAAATGTGCTCAAAATCTCACTTCAGTTTTGGCCCTCTAGTGTATTTGGCCTATAATTAATGCTAGTATTTTAAACAATATGCAATTTGCTTTAATTAACGTCTGAAAAATCTCACTTCAAGTTAGAAGCACAACAATGATTCGAGAGGGGAATAGCTCTGTAGCCTTCTCCTCACTCAGTATGGAGGATCTCAAAACTTTCCAAATCTTTGGCTTGCCATTCCATTATAAATACCAAAGATTCATCAATATTTCCAAGCATGCCTAGATGGTCCCCCTCTAAGATTTCATAAGATCAACTTTGATGGATCTACCACACAAAATTTAGGCACTGCTAGTGGAATAGTGTGGAATCTTGAAGAAACATTGGTTTTTTTTAATATGCAGAGATTTGGGCAAGTAAATTACTAATTTCTCCCAACCCTTGTCCTTGTACAAGAGAGTTTATCTAGAAACAAAACACCATATTTCACAGTTATTCATCAAAGGTGAGTCCCAATACTACAATTGTGGAAGTTAACATCCAAAGTATTAAAAAGAGTCGAGTCTGAAGTCCTCAGGTTTCCCCAAAAGTTACTCCCAATTAGAAGATGGACACTATTTTGGATCATCTCTTCAAACAACTCTAGGAGTTCAAAGACATCCACCTCTTAATATTATACATGCAACCATAATCACATTGCAGACAAACTAGTTTTAAATTAATTTTGGTTGTAACTTTCCTTGTTTTCCTTCAGGACATCTTCAACAAACAAATCCTTTTGTGCCATGTTCCTCGTTTCTTTTGTGGGCTATTGTGCGAGCCTTTACTTTTGCACCTTACTTGTTATCCCTAGTGTGTCCTTATGTACTTTCCAGTTTTACACATGCATTACTTACTTCAGCCAAAACTTGTACCCCTTTCTTATTCTTCCTTGCACAACTCTCAACCACCTTCCTTTTACGCAAGTGGCCTCTTGCATAGTTCAAAACAACCTTCCAAAATGTTGCATTGTGCAACTATGCAAAACTAGATTTATTTTATTTCTCACTTGATTGACTCTATTTATGTTTGATGCAAGATTGTCGATTCCCTTATGATGCTCCTGCATCAGACCCTTGTGATAATTAAAATATAAGCTCATGTATACAAATAGGATTGGATTGGTAGAACCATTTTTTTAGTTGGTTGCCTCGACCATGATGTTCCCCTACATCAGATGTGGTACCTAAGTAGGCTCACTCGGTGCCTTCTCCTTTATACCGTCATTAGGACATAAAACATCCTCCTCTACCTAATTCTAATACCCTTCCTCTTTTTTCCCTTTCTTCTTCTTGTGGGTTTGCACCCACCTCTATTTGCTCTTATGGTCCTATGCCCACCTTTGTCTCCTTTGGGTCTATGCCCATTTTCATCTCTCATGGTTCTGCACCCATGGGTGGTTACAACTTTCCTTGTTTTCCTTTAGGACACATTCAATGAATAACTCCTTTTACGTCATGTTCCTAGGTGCTTTGTGGGCCTTTGTTCTTTCGTGTGTTGTGTGAACCTTTACTTTTACACCTTGTTTCTTATCTCTAGTGTCTTTATATACTTTGTAGTTTTACACATGCGTTGCTTATTTTAGCCAAAAATTGTAACCCTTTCTTATTCTCTAAGTTCTTGCATAACTCTCAACCAATTTCCTTCCGCACAAGTGGCCTCTTGTGTAGTCTAGAACAACCTTCCAAAATGTTGTGTTATACAACGTGCGCAACTAGAGTTGTTTTATTTCTCACCTGATTAACTTTGTTTTTGTCTGATACAAGATTTTTGATTCCCTGTGATGCTCTTGCATCAGACCCTCATGATAATTAAAATGTAAGCTCCTGCATGCAAGTAGGATTGGAATGGTATTACCATTTTTGTAGTTGGCTACGTCAACCACGGTGTTCTCTTACATCGGATGTGGCACCTAAGTAGGCTTGCTTGATGCCTCCTCTACACTGTCATTAGGACATAAACAATTCTCCTCTGCCTAGATCTAACACCCTTCCTCTTCTTTCCTTTTTTTCCTCTTGTGGGTTTTCACCCACCTTTATTTGCTCTTATGATCCTATGCCCACCTTCGTCTCCTCTGGGTCTATGCCCAGTTTCATCTCTCATGGTTCTGCACCAACTTTTGTCTCTCGTGGGTGTATGCCCATTCTTGTCCATTCACCTCCAATAAAAGGTTTTCATACCTTTCATTTCCTTCCTTTTGTGCACCTTTCAGTTCTCATATATAATGTGCACTTTTTTCCTTTTATCACCTGCAACAAGTAGGCATACTTACATGCTATCCTTGCTCATGTTTCTCACAGGGTGCGTTTTTATGGTTTTGCTACTACCTTTGTCCTTCAATTACCTTTATTTGATGCCCTTAGTAGCATACAAGTCTTTATGGGGTTTGTCGACTCCTACCTTTTCTTCTTCCTCTATTATTGTGCACTTCGATCTGTCTGCTTGGACTGATATCCCCTTCAAGCATTGTTCCTAATTAGTTTCAGGTTGATGGCCTCCTACCTTGTTCCCAATTGGTAGTGACTCCTTATCCTTCCACGCAATGAAAATTGCACTACCTTGATTGGCTTCGAGCTGATTTTTACTAACCCCTCTCGGTAGCTCATCCATGTTGTGTGCAAACAATGTTGTATTTTTTTTAGCTGCAGGTTGACTCTTCTCCTCTCTCATGCATCTTCAGATGTTTTTTGTGGAGTTATGCCCGCTTTTCCTTCCTTTTCTATGTCTCTACATGGTGCAATGCTTTGTTGTCTTTGGGACAACATAGGTTGCACTGCAAGTGACTACCTCTTTCTCTTCTTCCCTTTACACACTTCAACGCAAAATAGTGCTCGACATCTAATGCATTCCATCATTTTCTTAGGGCCTTATTTTTTGGAGAACCTTTGTGTTTTAGCTTTAAGCTAATTCTTGATTCACATCAAAACCTTTCTGGCTTCTTTCCTCCTATTGGTCTCTCCCCGCTTCTCTATGGTATGCTTCCTCCCAACCATTTTTCTTTCTATCCATGCCATCCTTTCTTGTTGCATCTGTAATATGGAGGCTATCTTCATTTTCCTCAATTTTTATAACTCTGGGTCATGTCTTGTTTTGGCTTCTAGTTGAGCTATCTTCTGTGCTCTTCATTCTCTATTCATTTGTGTTTGATGGAGAACAACCTTTTATGGCACCTTCTACCCAATACGTTGATTGGAAGATGCTCCTGCACCTTGATTACCTCACATTCGATGATCTATTTGCATCTTCATTGTTCTCACATGATTTATTATCAACCTACTTTTTATTTTCATGTGAAGTGCCTCATAGTCGGCAATATATCGATGGTTTCTCCTAATATGTAAATCTGGACTATCTCACATTCAGTGATATGTCTGCATTCCACTTGGCTACCTAAATTTTAGTAATTTGTCGATGCTTCCCCTCTCCTTTCTAGTACAATGACTGCCTCATGATTAACCAGTTGTCAATTTTCACACTACTCCTACAGGTTAATTACAACCTCGTAACTTCTTACACTACCTATTTTTGCACTTTCTATTGTAATCCTATGTAGGCGCTTTGCACTATGGAATCGCTCTAATAAATTCTCCCTCTGTGATCCTATGTAGCTCTTCTCGACCAAGTGTATTCTTTGTTTATGTTCCACCCACTCACTGTCTACCTACTTCCCTCATGGTGGTGAATGATGCTCTACTAGTTGCCTCACGTTCAACAATCTGCTACCTTTACTTCTGCTAGCTTGTATCTCGCTTGCAAGTTTATCTTTTCTTCTTACATATCTGAAGGTTCACAACTTTGCTTTGATATCAAATTGGTGTTAGCCGAGATCAGGGGTCCTAGTGAAGGGATACATTAACCACGTAGACATCAAAATTCCATGTAGTGGATCATGCTAATAAAGCATTTTATTCCTTAACTTCAGGTGTTACAAGATAATATAAACTTAGTAGCTATATATTGAGCTCTTGGATCTACTTAGTTCAATCCTCAGACATAGATATAAGTATCTTTATTTTTATCCACTATGGTGTTCTTACAATATCATTCATCCATGATTACGAGCCTTCACTTGTCTACAAAGTTTCTTTTCTCTTTGTCTAGCCTCAAACAATTTTTTTGTCCCTTATGGGATCACTCTAACAAAGTCTTTCCTTGGCTTTTGAGCATTACAAATTCTAGATCGAGACCCCTTTTTTAGTTACTTGAGCTTTAGTTGGTTCATTGAATTCCCACATAATTGGTCAACTTCATTAAATGTGGCTTTATGCAACTCTATAAACCTACTCTAGAAGTAGCATAGCCTTTTACGAACCTTGAGTTGCACAAGTAGATCTTGTCAGTCCCTTTTATTGTCACGTCATTTGCAGTACTAACCTAGCCTAAAGAAAGGTTAACTATAGGTCCTCACAACTAATTACTTCTCCAACTATATTTTACTTCCTTAGGCTTGCATCAAATGCCCTGTGCCTAGTTTTTTGTGCGCCCTTGTACCTTAAAATATCCTCTTTTTCATGCACCATAATCAACATGCATTGGGTACCTTAGAGCTCAATCGCTGGTTGATTATGTTCTAGTCACATTTGAGTGCCCCTCAACTATGACTATGCACTGCTCTAATGTGCTCCCTTGATAAGCTTAAGTCTTTGTGCATTTATTGCTCAAGTTTGAACTTAGATTTGGTTGTAACTTTTCTTGTTCTTGTGAAACACACCTTCAATGAACAACTCCTGCACCATGGTTCTTGGAACTTTGTAGGCCTCGTTCCTTCATGCATTGTTAAGCAAGCCTTTACTTATGTACCTTACTTCCTATCCCTAGTGCATCTTTATATGCTTTGTAGCTTTGCAAATGTGTTGCTTGGCTTAACCAAAACTTGTACCCCCTTTTTATTCCCTAGCTCCTTGCGTAACTCTCAGCCACCATACACAACCTTTGTTCCATATAAGTGGACTCCTGTGTGGTCCATGTTACTGTGCACAACTAGAGTTGGTTTATTTCTTGTTTGACTGACTCTATTTTTGTCTGATGTAAGATTATAAATTCGCTTATGATGCTCCTACATCAAACTCCCTAGACAATTAAACTATGGGCTCCTGTTTACAAATAGTGTTGGAGTGGTAGAAGTGTCTTTCTGGTTGGCTATGTTGACTACAGTGTTCTCATCCCCCTAGTGTCGCCCCTGAGTAGGCTCACTCAGTGCTTCCTTCTTTTTTAAACCCTCCTTGGATCATAAATTGTTCTCCTCTGCCTAGCTCTGATATGCTTCATCTTCCTTCCCTTTCTTGTTCTTGTGGTTTTGCGCTCACCTCTGTTTATTCTTATCAGCGTATGCACACTTTTATATCTTGTGGGCCTATGCCCACCTTTGTTCTTGTGGGTTTGCACCCACTTTTGTCTATCGTGGCTTTGTGCCCATTCTTTTTCATCCATCTCCTCCAAAAGGTCTTCATACCTTTCCTTTCCTTGTTTATATGTGTCTTTCAGTTCTCCTTTGTTATACAAACTCTCTTTGTTATGTGGCCTATAGTAAGTAGGTATACTTGCACGTCATTCTTCTATGTGTTTCTCATAGGTTATGTTTGCATGGTTCTTCCACTACCCCTATTCTTCATTTCTCTTTGGTTGATGTTGTTAGTGGCATGGAAGTCTCTATGGGGTTCATTGACTCCCACCTTTTCTTCTTCCTTTATTATCGCACACTTACCTCTACATGCTTAGATTGATATCCCCTTTAGTCATTGTTCGTGGTCAGTCTCGGGGCACTGGTGTCCTGCCTTGCTTCTAATCAACAATAACTCCTTTTCCTTGCACATAATGAAAATTGCACTCCCCTGATCTGCTTCATGTCGATTTTGGTTAACTTATCCTGCTATGTCCTACTGATCGTGTGCAAACAATGTTGCATTTTTGTTAGTTGTAAGCCGACTCTTCTCCTCACCATATTAAGATGGTATTAGTGGAGTTACGTCCACTTGTCCTTCCTTTCGCATGCCTCTCCATGGTGTAATGCTTTGTTATCTTTTGGACAACTTAGGCTCGATTGCACACTACACTTTTGTCTTAATCTCTTCAGAATTCATTCATCTCTCCATCTTTGTGCCTTTTGAATGGCACATCTCTTCTACTTGGCTGCCCTTCTTGAATTTCTCCTGTGCAGCTTCTCTTTTTCCTTCTTCCTTCCTTGGTGCAATGATGTTTCATTAGGGCTCATGTTATATTCAGCTAGTGCTCACTCTAGTGCCTCTATTTCCTCTGGTGCACCTTTGGACTCACGTGCCTCACTCTCATTTTAATTGCACTCAATAACTCCTAATTATTCTCTATGTAACTCTTCTTCCTCTTTGTCGTGTACTTCACTTTGTGTGCTTTGATTGATACCCCTTTAAGCATTGTTCCTAGTTAGTTTTAAGCTGATGGCCTCTTACCTTGCTCCTAATCAATAATGACTCCTTTTTCATCTGTGTAATGAAAATTGCACTCCTTTGATTGGCATCGGGCTGATTTGGCTAATTCCTCTCGGTGACTTATCTATGTCGTGTGCAAACAATGTCTTGTTTTTGTTAGTTGCATGTCGACTCTTCTCCTCTCCTCATGCATCTTCATATGCTTTTTCTGGAGTTATGCCCACTTTTGTTTCCCTTTGCGTGTCTCTCCCTGGCACAATGCTCTATTATCTTTATGACAACTTAGGTTCCACTACAAGTTTCTACCTCTTTATCTTCTTCCCCTAATGCTTTAGGCAAATTTCTACCACAAATAGACTTGCACTCTTTTGCCTCTCTATGTCTATGCCTTTTGAAAGACACATCTCTTTTGCATGGATGTTGTGCTTGAATTCCACCCGTACAACTTCTCTTTTGCCTTCCTCATCCATTGACACAATGTTGTTTGCATTGGTGTTCAATCTCTATTTAGCTGGTACTTGCACTAATGCCTCTATTTACTTTGGCACAATATTAGACCCATGCGCTTCACTCTTATTTATGCTTCACTTAACAACTCCTAGTTGATTTCTAGGCAACTCTTCTCCTTCTGCAACATCTCTCATTGTTTCTTCTTTGGGTGCTTCCTTCAGGGAAGTTTCTCCTTGTCGAAGGTCCTTTAGAGCCTCTCCTTCCTCAGGCTCATTTTGCATTGCATCCGGGGCTAAAAGTTATCTTCTATCCATCACACACTGTTGCATATGGATAATTGCTCCAAGATTACTCTATGTTGTTTTGAACCAATCCTTTGCTTTATGGGGATCTAGTGCTCTCAACCCTTCCTTCGGTGCATCCTCCACTTCAATCACTAACACTTGTGCTCTCTTAAGGTTTCTTCTTGTGCGCTCTTATCTCTATGTAGGCTTCTCCTACACCTTGTGTACCTTCTTGCGCTCTCGCTGGCTCTTATGGAATGATATTCACAATTGCTCTAACTTCCCTCTCTATCATTATTGTTGTACTACAATCCATTATTTTATGGGGATACAAGGTTCTCAACCCTTCTTTTGGCACATCCTCCACTGTGAGCACCAAAACACCTATGCTCTCTTTCGGATTCTTATGTGCCCTATTTTTGTACAGATTGGTGCTATACCTTCCACATCTCCATGCACTCTTACTAGCTCATGTGTAATGATATCCGCTTTTCCTTCACCCATTTCACTCCACTACAACTGGGTTTAATCTTGGTTTCGATCTTCTATTGTTGCTGCCATGAAATACCTTCTTTTCCTTTGCTTCTTAAGCATCTTCTTTATGCAACCTTCTTCGTAATGCCTTCTGAGATCAGCATTAGCTCCCACTCTTTCATCTTCTTAGAGGGATCTTTCTGACCTCCACATTACTCCCATCTTGGTTCCTCTTCCGCATTGCCATTCATGGAAATAATTTCTTCTTTACTTTGGAAGCGAGGCTTTGAAGGTTACCTTCAACATCTTTCGAGTCTTCTCCATTTGAGATGGCCTTCTCAGTACACTACTTGGTTCTGTAGTTTGAAAATTATTTGTTGCCAAATTTTGACCCTCTTATTGCTTTCCTTCTTCCTCTTTTATCACGCACTTCGCTCTGTGTGCTTGGACCGATATCCCTTTCAAGTGTTGTTCCTAATTAGTTTTGAGGTGATGGCCTCCTGCCTTGGTCCCAATCGGTAGTGTTTCCTTTTGCTTCCGTGTAATGAAAATTGCACTCCTTTGATTGGCATTAGGCCGATTTTGGGTAATTCCTCTCGGTAGCTTATCTATGTCGTGTGTAAAAAATGTCTTATTTTGTTTATCTACATGTCAACTCGTCTCTTCTCCTCATGCATCTTCAGATGCCTTTTGTGAAGTTATGCCCACTTTTTCTTCTCTTTGCTTGTCTCTCCATGGTAAAATGCTCTATTGTCTTTATGACAACTTAGGTTCTACTACAAGCTGCTTCCTCTTTCTCTTCTTTCTCTAATGCTTTAGGAAAATTTCTGCCACAAAAATAGACTTACACTCTTTTGCCTCTCTATGTCTATACCTTTCAAAGAACACATCTCTTTCGCATGGCTGTTGTGCTTGAATTTCACCCGTGAAACTTCTCTTTCGCCTTCCTCATCTATTGACATAATGTTGTTTGCATTGGCGCTCAATCTCTCTTCAGCTAGTGCTTGCACCAACGCCTCTATTTCCTTTATCGCACTTTTGGACACATACACCTCACTCTTATTTATGCTTTACTCAACAATTCCCAGTTGATCTCTAGGCAACTCTTCTCCTTCTGTAACATCTCTCACTATTTCTTCTTTGAGTGATTCCTTCAAGGAAGTTTCTCCTAGTTGAAGGTCCTTTAGAGCCTCTCCTTCCTCAAGCTCATTTTGCTTTGCATCTGGGGCTAAAGGTTATCTTCTATCCATCACACACCACTGCATATGAACAATTGCTCCAACATTACTCTATGTTGTTGTTGTGAACCAATCTTTTGCTTTATGGGGATCTAGCGTTCTCAACCCTTTCTTCGGTGCATCCTCCACTTCGAGCACAATAACATTTGTGCTCTCTTAAGGGTTCTTATGCATCCTTATCTCTATGTAGGCTGCTCTGACACCTTGTGCACCTTCTTGCGCTCTCGCTGGCTTTTGTGGAATGATATCCACAATTGCTCTAGCATCCCTCTCTATCATTATTTTTGTGCTACAATCCAATACTTTTATGGGGATATAGGGTTCTCAACCCTTACTTTGGCACATTCACCACTGTGATCACAAGAACACCTATGCTCTCTTTAGGGTTCTTATGTGCCCCTGTCTTTGTGTAGACTGGTGCTATACCTTCCACACCTTCGTGTACTCTTGCTATCTCATGTGGAATGATATCCACTTTTCCTTCACTTATTTCACTCCACTACAACTGGGTTTATTCTTGGTTTTGCTCTTCTATTGTTGCTTCTATGAAATAACCTTCTTGTCCTCTGCTTCTTATGCATTTTATTTATGTAGCCTTCTCTTCAATGCCTTTCAAGATCAGCATTAACTCCCACTCTTTCATCTTCTCAAAGGGCTCTTTTTGACCTCCACATTGCTCCTATGTTGGCTCCTCCTACGCATCGCCTTTCATGGTAACACATACTTCTTTACTTAGGGAGCGAGGTTTTGAAGGTTACCTTCAATAGCTTTTGATTCTTATCCTCCATTTGAGATTGCCTTCTGGGTGCACTACTTAGTTCCATAGTTTGGAAATTATCTATTGCCAAAATTTCACCTTTTTATTACTTTTATTCTTCCTCTTTTGTCGTTCACTTCGCTCTGTGTGCTTGGACTTATATCCCCTTCAAGCATTATTCCTAGATAGTTTTAAGTTGAATATCTTGCCTTTCTCCTAATTGGTAGTGACTCCTTTCGTAGAATGAAAATTGTACTCCTTTCATTTGCATCAAGCTGATTTTGGCTAATTACTCTCAGTAGCTCATCCATGTCGTGTACAAACAATGTCTTGTTTTTGTTAGCAACATATTGACTCTTCTCCTCTCCCAATGCATCTTCTGATAATTTTTATGGAGTTATGCCCACTTTTCCTTATCTTTACGTGTCTCTCCATGGCATTAGACTTTATTATCTTTCTGACTACTTAGGTTCCACTTCAAGTTGCTACCTCTTTCTCGTCTTCCCCTAATGCTTTAGGCAAATTTCTGCCAAAAATAGACTTGCATTATTTTGCATGGTTGTTGTGCTTAATTTCACCTGTACAACTTCTCTTTCAGCTTCCTCATCTATTGACACAATGTTGTTTACATTGGCGCTCAATCTCTCTTCAGTTGGTGCTTACACCAAGACCTCTATTTCCTTTGGCATACTTTTGGACCCATGCACCTCACTATTATTTATGCTTCACTCAATGACTCCCAGTTGATCTTTAGGCAACTCTTCTCCATTTGCAACATCTCTCACTATTTCTTCTTTGGGTGCTTCTTTCAGGGAAGTTTCTCCTAGTCGAAGGTCCTTTAGAGCCTCTCCTTCACACTCATTTTTCTTTGCATCTGGGGCTAAAGGTTATCTTCTATCCATCACCCACTGCTATATATGGATAATTACTCCAGCATTACTTTATGGTGTTGTTGTTGTGAACCAATCCTTTATTTTATGGGGATCTAGTGTTCTTGACCCTTCCTTTGATGCATCCTCTACTTCGAGCACAATAACACTTGTGCTATCTTAAGGGTTTTTGTGCCCTTATCTCTATGCAGGCTGTTCCTACACCTTGTGCACCTTCTTACACTCACGTTGGCTTTTTTGGAATGATATCCACAATTGCTCTAACATCCCTCTCTATCATTGTTATTGTGCTACAATCCATTAATTTATGAGGATAGAGGGTTTTCAACCCTTCCTTTGATGCATCCTCCACTGTGAGCACAAGAACACTTGTGATCTATTTAGGGTTCTTCTTATGTGCCCCTTCCTTTGTGCAGATTGGTGTTATACCTTCCACACCTTCATGCACTCTTGTTGGCTCATGTGGAATGATATCCACTTTTCCTTCACTCATTTCACTCCACTACAACTGTGTTTATTCTTAGTTTCGCTCTTATATTGTTGCTTCCATGAAATAACCTTCTTTTCCTCTTCTTCTTATGCATCTTCTTTATGTAGCCTTCTCCTCAACGCCTTCAGAGATCAGCATTAGGTCCCACTCTTTCATCTTCTCAAAGGGCTCTTTCTAATCTCTATGTTGCTCTCATGTGCCATGGCTCCTCCTACGCATCGCCTTTCATGGTAGCACTTTCTACTTTACATTAGGAACAAGGCATTAAAGGTTACCTTTAACAAATTTCTTGTCTTCTCTTCCATTTGAGATGGCCTTTTGGGTGCACCACTTAGTTCTATAGTTTAGAAATTATCTGTTGCCAAAATTTCACCCTCTTATTACTTTTTTCTTCCTCTTTTATCGTGCACATTGATCTATGTGCTTAGACTGATATCCCCTTCAAGCATTGTTCCTGGTTAATTTTAAGCTCATGGCATCTTGTCTTGCTTCATTTCGATAGTAACTCCTTTTCCTTCCGTGCAATGAAAATTGCACTCTTATGATTGGCATTGGGCTAATTTTGGCTAATTCCTCTCGATAGCTCATCCATGTCATGTGCAAACAATGTATTGTTTTTGTTAGCTACATGTGGACTCTTCTCCTCTCATGCATCTTCAGATGCCTTTTGTGGAGTTATGCCCACTTTTACTTCCTTTTGCATGTCTCTCCATGGCGCAATGCTCTATTATCTTTATGACAACTTAGGGTCCACTGCAAGTTGCTACCTCTTTCTCTTCTTCCCCTAATGATTTAGGTAAATTTATTCCACAAATAAAATTACGCTCTTTTGCCTCTCAATATTTGTGCCTTTCGAAGGGAATATCTCTTTTACATGGTTGTGCTTAAATTTCACACATGAAACTTCTCTTTCACCTTCCTCATCCATTGACACAATGATGTTTGCATTGGCGCTCAATCTCTCTTTAGCTGGTACTTGCACCAACACCTCTATTTCCTTTGGTGCACTTTTGGACCTGTTGTCCCCAAAAGCGACTTTCTCATTTTTGGGACAACATATAAACTATTTTGGTCCTGCAGGACCAAAATTATATCTCCCCTTCTCAAAAAAATTGTTATGAGCTTTCAAATTCTCCATTCTTCAAGATTTTCCAAAAATCTACAGACTCTGCAGATATGTTTCTATGAATTCAACATGCTTGAAATTAGCAGGGTCAACAGGTTCAAAGGCTTCTACATGCGAGTTCAATCAAAAGAATAAGTTTCCAACACTTGGTCATTTTTAGGACTGGTTCAATGCCTTGATTCAACCAAGAATGTTCATCGGCAAGCTTATAAGCAAGGAATGAACCATTGAACTGTTGAACCTTGAACCATTTTGGTTCAACGGGTTCAACGGGTTTAATGAGTTAAGCGCTTCAGCAAAGGTTCAACGAGCGGTTGGTTCAATGCGTTTTGTACAAGCGATCAAAGGACTTAGCGAAAAACAAAGGAATGAACCATTGAACCGTTGAACCTTGGACCAAATTGGTTCAACGGGTTCAACAGGGTCAATCAGTTCAAAGAGATCAAAGGACTTAGACAAAAAGATGGCTTCAAACGCAAGATTGAACTGTTGAACCGTTGAACCAAAGTTGGTTCAATCAGTCGGTTCAATCAATAGGTTCAAGGGAGTTCCCCAAAGCCGAGTGCCCTTGCAGAGGGCAATGAACCAAGCTGAATGCCCTTGCGGAGGGCTGCGAGCAAAAGCGAATAGGGAATCCCTTCGAAAAAGTTCCCGTGGCAAAGTTGTTAAGGACCATTTTCTTTAGACAAAAAGTCTGAAGGAATTCCTTCTGACTTTTGTCCGAAGGAAATAAGCTCGACTGAAGAGAAAAGCCCGCGGAAGAATGCCCGATGAAAAAAGACAAGGAGATCAACGGAAGTCGCCACGTGTCCCTCATAAAGTCAAAGCAGAAGCTGCCATGTGTCATCTGTCGAGACACAATTTCTAATAAGTTTCAAAGCTGTAAAACGTGCCACGTGTTTCGTTATAACTCAACGGAAGCCGACAAGTGTCAACATCCGCAGTTTCTTCTTTTTGTTTCATAAGGATTGTGGTGGGCCCTGGGTGAGTTACTAAGGTCAAGCAGAGCGCGACAAGTGGCATCATCTGTATGAATCTGAATGAGTCCTGAATGTTTCTACATTGTTTCTAAAGCAGAGCGGAAGCTGCCATGTGTCACCTTCTTTAGGACTCTCAAAGTTTTCTAAAGCTTTTATAAGTTAAGTGAAACATGCCATGTGTCTCGTTATAACTCAATAGATTGTGCCATGTGTCAAAGACGGAGCACTCCCAATACAAAGGAGCCGAAGGAGCCAACAGAAAGCGAGAAGATAGCCCGAGAGCTCAGATCACAGGAAGAGATAAAATGCAATGAGAAATCTAGAAATATCTATAGGAGAGTTATTTCCAGTAGGTGGAACAGTCCACCAGGTGAACATCAGAGGACGCGAGTATTCAATGGTGCGATCTATTTTTTCCCTTGAGTAAAGGCGAATGGACAGCCGTGTAAGCATCATAAAGAAGACCAGACAACTCAAGCCCAGAAGAAGATATTCGAGATAAATCAACACGCCACAATTAAGGCAGCCGCCCTGTTCCAACATGGCCCTCTTTGACAAAACTAAAAATGCATTCAAGGCATTGAATGCACAGCATGGGCCATTCCATGAAACAAAGCACCAAGTCTTTTTTGGCTGCTATATATCGTAATCTCTTTTATTGTTTTAAGGGAGATCTTCCAGTTACCAGAAGCAAAACTTTGCCCAAATTGAAAGGCGAATACTGAGACTTTGAGCTCAGATTGTTGTTCATATTATTTTATCTGAATAAGAAAGCAAGTTACTTGCAGACTTTATGCTGTTATAGCTTGTGCTATTTTAAGAAATTGTTCTTATATCTATTTCTTAGGAGCATTCTTGTTTATTTGATCTAACAAGCAGAACTAGTGGAAGTAATCAGGAAGGTGTCCTGAAGCCAACTGTGGAGAGACTTTGTGCCCCCACAATTGCCTTTAGTGTGTTTTCTTTCTGTTCATGTGTAAAGGATCTTGGGACAACTTTGTGCTTCATTATCCTTCGTATTTTGTTCCTGTGTAGAGGATCTTGGGATGACTTTGTGCCCTCATTATCCTTCATATTTCACTCTTGGGCAGTTGAGGTGGAGACTTTGTGCTACATCGCAGTCTGTTGGTTACTACGTCCTTTGGTTACCAGTTACTTGTCACTACCTGAAAGAACTCCTGTTGTTCCTTGCAAGAACACTTCTGAAAGAAGAGAAGTGCCTTAAGTGTTTTCACCAGGATTTTCTCCTCTGTTTGTGAACATCATCTCTGAAAAAAGAGAGATGGATGGTGTTATTCTACCCATGAGTGTTATTTTCTGCTTATTTATATAGTATATAGCTCCTATGTATGTATAGGGAACCTCCTCTTGATGAGAGGAGAGATTTTTCCATCTCTGATGTAGTAAACCTGCACACTGGGCTGACCAATCAACCTTGTTGTGGATGATAAGTCCTATTTTGCTCAATCAGATAGCTGACTGACAAAATATTCACCTAACAAGACCCATATACATTAATCTTATTTGTGCTTCGCTAAACAACCCCCCAGTTGATCTCTAGGCAATTCTTCTCCTTTTACCACATCTTTCGTTGTTTCTTCTTTGGGTGCTTCTTTCAAGGAAGTTTCTCCTGGTCGAAGGTCCTTTAGAGCCTCTTCTTCCTCAGGCTTGGTTTGCTTTACATCCGTGGGTAAAGGTTAACTTCTATCCATCACACACCGTGGCATATGGACAATTACTCTAGCATTACTCTATGTTATTATTGTTGTGAACTAATCCTTTGCTTGATGGGGATTTAGTGTTCTCAACCATTCCTTCTATGTATCCTCCACTTCGATCACAATAACACTTGTGCTCTCTTAATGGTTCTTCTTGTGCACCCTTATCTTTGTGTAGGTTGCTCCTACACCTTGTGCACCTTTTTATGCTCTCACTGGCTCTTGTAGAATGATATCCATAATTACTCTAACATCCCTATCCATCATTATTATTGTGCTACAATCCATTATTTTATGGGGATATAGGGTTCTCAACCCTTCCTTTGGTGCATCCTCCATTGTGAGCACAAGAGCACCTGTGCTCTCTTTAGGGTTTTTCTTATATGCCCTAGTCTTTGTGCAGACTGGTGCTATACCTTCCACACCTTTATTCACTCTTGCTACATCATGTGGAATGATATCCCCTTTTCCTTCACTCATTTCACTCCACTACAACAAGATTTATTCTTGGTTTCACTCCTCTATTATTGCTTCCATGAAATAACCTTATTTTCCTTTGCTTCTTATGCATCTTATTTATACAGCCTTCTCCTCAATGCCTTTCGAGATAAGCATTAGCTCCTACGCTTTCATCTTCTTAAAGGGCTCTTTCTGACCTCAGCATTATTGCCATGTTGGCTCCTCCTACTAATCGTCCTTCATGCTAACACTTTGTTCTTTACTTTGGGAGTGAGGCTTTGAAGGTTACCTTCAATGACTTTCGAGTCTTCTCCTCCATTTGAGATGGCCTTCTGGGTGCACTACTTGGTTCTATAGTTTGGAAATTATCTGTTGCCAAAATTTCACCCTCTTATTGCTTTTTTTCTTCCTCTATTATCATGCATTTTTCTTTGTGTGCTTGGACTGATATCCCCTGTAAGTGTTGTTTTGAGTTAGTTTGAAGCTGATGGCCTCTTGCCTTGCTTCAAATTGATAGTGACTCCTTTTCCTTCTATGCAATGAAAATTGCACTCCTTTGATTAGCATCACGTTGATTAGCTAATGCCTCTCAGTAGCTCATCCATGTCGTGAAAAAAATATCTTGTTTTTATTAGCTACATGTCAACTCTTCTCCTCTCCTCATGTATCTTCAGATGCCTTTTGTGGAGTTATGCCCACTTTTCCTTCCCTTTGCGTGTCTCTCCATGGCACAATGTTGTATTGTCTTTATGACAACTTAAGTTCCACTGCAAGTTGCCTATTTCTCTTCTTCCCCTAATGCTTTAGGCAAATTTCTGCCACAAATAGACTTGCGCTCTTTTGCCTCTCTATGTTTTTGCCTTTCGAAGGACACATCTCTTTTTTATGGTTGTTGTGCTTGAATTTCACCTGTGCAACTTCTCTTTCACCTTCTTCATCCATTGACACAATGTTGTTTGCATTAGCTCTCAATCTCTCTTCAATTGGTGTTTGCACCAACGCCTCTATTACCTTTGGCAAACTTTTGGACCCATGCGCCTCACTCTTATTTATCCTTCACTCAACAACTTCCAATTGATCTCTAGGTAACTCTTCTCCTTCTGCAACATCTCTCGTTGTTTCTTCTTTTGGTGCTTCCTTCATGGCGCAATGCTCTATTGTCTTTATGACAACTTAGGTTCTATTACAAATTGCTACCTCTTTCTCTTCTTCCCCTAATGCTTTAGGCAAATTTATGCCACAAATAGACTTGCACTCTTTTGCCTCTCTATGTTTGTGCCTTTCGAAGGACACATCTCTTTTGCATGGCTGTTGTGCTTGAATTTCACCCGTGCAACTTCTCTTTTACCTTCCTCATCCATTGACACAATGCTATTTGCATTGGCACTCAATCTCTCTTCAACTGGGGCTTGCACCAACACCTCTATTTCCTTTGATGCACTTTTGGACCCATGTGCTTCACTCTTATTTATGCTTCACTCACTAACTCCCAGTTGATCTATAGGCAACTCTTCTCCAGTATTACTCTATGTTGTTATTATTGGGAACTAATCCTTTGCTTTATGGGGATCTAGTGTTCTCAACCCTTCCTTCGATGCATCCTCTAGTGTGAATACAAGAACACCTGTGCTCTCTTTAGGGTTCTTCTTATGTGCCCCTGTCTTTGTGTAGACAGGTACTATACCTTCCACACCTTCATGAACTCTTGCTTGCTCATGTGGAATGATATCCACTTTTTTTTCACTCATTTCACTCCCCAATACAATTGTGTTTATTCTTGGTTTCACTCTTCTATCGTTGCTTTCAGGAAGTAACCTTCTTTTCCTCTACTTCTTATGCATCTTATTTATGCAACCTTCTCCTCAATACCTTCTGAGATGAGCATTAGCTCCCACTCTTTCATCTTCTTAAAGGGCTCTTTCTGACCTCTGCATTGCTCCCATGTTGGCTCCTCCTGCACATCACCTTTCATGGCAACACTTTCTTTATTACTTTGGGAGCGAGGCTTTGAAAGTTACCTTCAATGGCTTCATGTCTTCTCCATTTGAGATGGCTTTTTGGGTGCGCTACTTGGTTCTGTAGTTTAGAAATTCTCTATTACCAAATTTTCACCCTCTTATTGCTTTTCTTCTTCCTCTTTTATCGCACACTTTACTCTGTGTGCTTGGACTGATATCCCCTTCAAGTGTTGTTCTTAGTTAGTTTTAAGTTGATGGTCTACTACCTTGCTCCCAATTGGTAGTGACTCCATTTCCTTCTGTGCAATGAAAATTGCACTCCTTTGATTGGCATCAGGCTGATTTTGGCTAATTCCTTGTAGTAGCTCATCCATGTCATGTGCAAATAATGTTTTGTTTTTGTTAGCTACATGTTGACTCTTCTCCTCTCCTGATGCATCTTTATATGCCTTTTGTGGAGTTATACCCACTTTTCCTTCCCTTTGCGTGTCTCTCCATGGCACAATGATCTATTATCTTTATGACAACTTAGGTTCCACTGCAAGTTGATACCTCTTTCTCTTCTTCCCCTCATGCTTTAGGAAAATGTCTGCCACAAATAGACTTGCGCTATTTTATCTATGTCTGTGCCTTTCGAGTGACACATTTGTTTTGCATGGTTGTTGTGCTTGAATTTCACCCATGCAATTGGCCTACAAGTTCATTTGATGGGAGTCTATGTGAGTTTGCAGAATTATGCTAGAATTATCATAGCCTTTTACAAACCTTGAGCCTCACAAGTCTAAGTGTTGTGAGAAGATATCCTCATAGCTTATATCTTGTTGGTTATCCCTTAAGTTGTTGTGTCACTTGCAGTAATGACCTAGCCTAAGGAAAGGTTAAGTGTAGGTCCTCACAATTGACTACTCATCCAGCTTTATTGTGGTTCCTCGGGTTTTGCATTGCATGCCTTATGCCTAGCCTTTTGTGTGCCTTTGTGCTTCAGACTATCCTTTCATAAGCCATCATCATCGCACACTGTGTACCTTATAGCTCCTCCGCTAGTTGATTATGTTGTAGGCGCATTTGTGTGCCCCTCAACTGTGACTGCATACTGGTCTAATGTGCTCCCTTGATAAGCTCAACTCTTTGCACCTCATTTGCTCTTTATGTTTGTGCCTTATGAAGGACACATCTCTTTTGCATGGCTGTTGTGCTTGAATTTCAACTGTGTAGCTTCTCTCACCTTCCTAATACCTTAGCATAATGTTGTTTGCATTTTCTCTCAAGCTCTCTTCAGCTGGTGCTTGCACCAATGCCTCTTTTTCCTTTGGTGCACCTTTGGACCCATACACCTCACTCTCATTTATGCTTCACTCAACAACTCCCAATTGCTTTCGAAGCAACTCTTCTCTTCCTTCTGCAACATCTCCCGCTGCTTCTTTCGGTACTTCCTTAAGGGATGTTTCTCCAAGTCGAAGGTCCTATAGAGCCTCTCCTTCCTTAGGTTCATTTTCCTTTGCATCTAGGGTTAAAGGTTTTCTTGAGCTCTTATTGGCTCTTGTGGAATGCTATCCACCTTGTTTTAACCAGGTTTCTTCTTGGCTTCACTCCTTTGTTTGTGCTTTGGCACAACAACTTTCTTTACCATTGCTTCTTATGAAACTTCTTTACCTTATGTTCTCCACCATGCCTTTCGAGATCGGTGTTGTGTAATATTCCTAAACGGAATATTATATATTAATTTAGAACACTAGGAGATTCTGAAATGATATTGCAAATGAAATTTGATTAGATAAATATATATCCAGAATAATCCAATAATCAGAATTTACAAATACAAATATTGAAGTTAAAAGACCATAAGGGTTTTCGTCCTTGTGTTGGTGAAGAGGGGTTTTCATCTTTATTCATCTGAGACTCTATTAAAGGTTTTCATCTTTAATAAATAAATATGAAGCTATTACTTATATTATATATATAAAAGAGATAAATTGAATTAAATGTCTTACTTTCTCACAAGAGGATACATTTATATCTTCTTCCCTTCATTAAGGGACATGTCTTTACAAAAGTCACAACTATTCATTTTAACAACTATCAATAATCAAAATAAAAAATAAATAACTATTGATTAGTTATGAAGTCCTTCCATTAAACAATGTTGCTCCTGCCCCCACACGACGTCTTCTACAGACAACGCTAATGCTCTAATGCAGTGATTTATGTATTAATTGCTAATACAACGATCTCATAATGCAGTGATTAATTTTTATTCCTGTTCGTAGCCTCCTAAACCTATGATCTCATTCTACTATGATTGGTCTTTGTCTGGGACATTGGAGAACATTACATGTTGGCTCTCACTTTTAATCTTTTTAATGTGGCCAGGAAGGGCTCATTCTGACCTTTACATTACTCCCATAAGGGCTCCTCTTGTGTGTCACCCTTCATGGTAACATTCTCTTCTTTAGTTTGGCAGTGAGACTTTGCAGGTTACTTTTTTATAGCTTTCGAGTCTTCTCCATTTGAGATGGCCTTCTAAATGCACTACTTGGTTCAATAGTTTGGAAGTCATCTGTTCCAAACTCTGAAGCCTCTTCTTGCCTTTCCATCTCCTTCTTTACTGGAAATCTCTCTAGCTCTCTGTTATGTTATCACGGAACCTTTTTACTGCATACTCCACCTTCATGGAGTCCTTTACAGCCTTCAACGTGAAGTAGTACTCGACATCCAATCCACTCCATTTCATTAGGGCCTTCTTTCTTATAGAAGCTTTGGGCTTCAGTTGCAAGCTAATTCTTGATTCACATTAGGATTTCTGTGGGCTCTTTCCTCCTATTATCACTCCTTTCTTCTCTATGGTATGCTTCCTCCCAACTATTTTTCTTTCTGTCTGTGCCATCCTTTCCTGCAACATCTACAACATGGAAACTATCTCCATTTTACTTAAGTTCTGCAACTTTGGGTCATGTCTCATTTTGGCTTCTAGTTAATCCATCTTCTATGTTCTTCATTCTCTATCCATTTGTGTTTTATGTAGAACAACCTTTTTTGGCACCTTCTACCCAACATGTTGATTGGAAGATGCTTCCACAGCTTGATTGCCTCACATTCGATGATCTGTCAGCGTCTTCATTGCTTTCATGTGATTCATTATCAACCCACTTTTTATTTTCATGTGAACTACCTCATGGTTGGTAATCTATTGGCAGTTTTCCTAATCCATGCATTTGGACTACCTCACATTTGATGATTTGTCTGTGTTTTACTTGGTTACCTCATTTCTAACAAACTATTGATGCTTCACCTCTCCTTTCTAGTGCAATGACTGCCTCATGGTCAAACATCTGTCAGTGCTCACATAATACTCCTGAGGGTTTCTTAAAACCTCATAACTTCTTACACTCGTTCTGTTTGCTTATGTTTCACTTATTCGTTATCTACCTACCTCCCTCATGATGGTAAATGATGCTCAACTAGTTGCCTCATTTTCTATGATCAGCTAGCTTTCCAACCGTTAGTTTTTATCTCGCTTGCAAGTTTATCTTTTCTTCTTAATCTCTCAAGGTTCACAACCTTGCTTTGATATCATATTGGTGTTGGCTAGGATCACGGGTCCTAGTGAAGGGATACATTAACCATGCATCCTTCAGAGTTCCACACAATAGATCATGCTAATAAAGCCTTTTATTCCTTAACTTCAGGTGTTCCTAGATAATATAAGCTTTGCAACTGTACATTGAGATCTCCGTTCTACTTAGTCGAGTCCTTAGACATAGATATAAGTATCTCTCTTTCTCTCTACTATGGTGTGCTTAGTCTACCATTTGCTCATGACTACGAGCTTTCACCTATCTACGAAGATCTTTTTCTCTTTGTCTATCAAGTATTTTTTTCCCTTTATGGGATCACAATAACAAAGTCTCCACCTTGGCTTCTGAGCGTTACAAATTTTGGACCAAGACCCCTTTTTGCTTTTGATTCTTCACTGAATTCCCACGCAATTAGCCAAATTCATTTAATACGGCTTTACACAAGTCTAGAAAATTACCCTAGAAGTAGCACAACCTTTTACTGATCTCGAGCTGCACAAGTAGATCTTGTCAGTCCCTTTTGTTGTCATGTCATTTGTAGTACTAACCTAGCCTAAGGAAAGGCAAATTTTAGGTCCTCATAAGTAATTGTTTATCCAACTATCTTCTACTTCCTCAGGCTTGCGTCAAATGCCCTGTTCTTGGCCTTTTACACAAACTTATACCTCAAAATCTCCTCCTTTCCACGTGCCATCATCGCACACTGGGTACCTTAGAGGTCGTTTATTTGGTGATTACGCTCTAGGCAGATTTGATCACCCTTTAACTGTGACTATGCACTGCTCTATTGTGCTTCCTTGGTAATCTCAACTCTTTGTACATTAGTTGGTCAAGTTTGAACCTAGTTTTGGTTGTAACTTTCCTAGTTCTTGTGAAACACACCTTCAGTGAATACCTCCTTTCATGTAATGGTTCTCAGAACTTTGTAGGCCTCGATTTCTTCATACACTGTTGAGCAAGCCTTTACTTTTGCACCTTGTTTCCTATCCCTTGTGCATCTTTAAGTGCTTTGTAGCGTTGTGAGTGTGTTGCTTGGCTTAGGAAAAACTTGTACCCCCTTTTATTCTCTAACTCCCTGCATAACTCTCATCTACCTTCTTTTCACACATGTGGACTCTTGCATCGTACATGTAACTGTTGTCGCTCGAACTTTGCACCCACTCAATTGGAAGAATTGGATCAGTGAGATGATGGGAACATCCCCAAGTTGTGGGACCCTTGCATTCCTTGGGATGAACCTCCAGAGTAGGCTGAATTCCTTTTATTTTAGGTGCACCGGTTTAAAACCAGTGTGCAAACCTAAAGAGCAGAAAGGTAAATTTACTACTAATCTAAACCTAAGCTTATAAAGAAAAGGGAGGGAGAAGGTAAGAGAGTGTTAAAATAAATAAAGGGTGATGCACCAAGAATAGATAGATTGAGTGCCCCTACTCCTTGATGAACATACTACAAATTTATGAAAACGAGACAATATCACACAAATTCCACCAAGGATACTCTACATGCATAAGTATTTCATATGGAGGTGCAGCAACACAACGCAGTATTGAGAGGGATGAAGATTATCCACAAACAATACCTACATAGATCAAAATGCGCATAGAATACAACCTGCAAGTGAGTTCTATGTTCTGCACAAAGATGTTGGGAATGGACAACAATGAGAGGGGAAAACATTACCCACAGACAAAGATCAAAAAACATAAATAGCACACAGGATACAAGAAGAATGAAGGGAGGTGAACTCAATTTTCATTAAGATGTAAGATTCAACGAATAGAGGTGCTCCTGGAGGGCAAATTTTTGTAGCATTTTTATGCTAAAAAATTCCTCCCTTTATAATGATAAATATGCCTGCTTACATAGGCAATTAGAGAGCTTATGGTCATTACTCCATCTCACCCACTATCGAGGAACTTACATTATTCAATAATGATTTGGAAAGTAGCTAAGATACTTTTGGGAAAATAAGGCATGCCCATGCTTTGCATTCTTAGAAATGATGCCTGATGTCAATAGCCACCTTTGCATTGAAGTCCGTAGACTTGTCAAATCAATACACCTTTCTGGCTGCAATATTGACCAATTAAATTATACACTTCTCCAATTTTAAATCAATATAATCACAAAGAAGGTGAAGTCAGCTTTCTAATGCAACAAACGACATTAAAAATGGAGCCGTAGATCAAAAGATATGGTTAAAAAACCAACACGTAGTCACACAATCACATTAGCACCTTTAGAACGTGGGAAAATGGAAAATCGCAGCATAAGATATGAGCAAAACCCATCATATTTTATATCACTGGAAGGCTCTTGAAAAGACACTCAAAAGGGTATTTTTAGTTTTTTGAAATGATTAAAATAACTCTTGCGACTTGCCATCTAAGTATTTTTTGGAAAAAAGTTCGCTGAGTGATAAATCTTCTCAGAAGGGTTACTTCGCACCATCATAAAATTTCACTGGAGACTCGTGAAACAGGTAAATTTAACAATTGGAAACACAAAAAACTGGCTAAGTACAAAATCAGCTCAGAAGCCAATTTTCGCAGTTGCACATTTTACACGTGGGAGCGAATTTTCTATGTAAATTTTACCTACATGTTCTTCCCATATTTGGCTACCATCATGTTAAATTTGAAGGCAATCAGACTTGATTTGACCCTGCACAATGTTACTCAAAAAGTGCTTACTAGGCAGATTTGACACTTGGAAACACACAAAAATTTACATACTGGGTTGTTTTTGTGGCTGCGTATCTTTTAATTGAAGAATCATTTTCTGCGACCACCTTCACCATTGCATTCTCATGACATTTGGATACCCTCATAAAAATTTTGAACAGAAAATAACATGATTTAGCCTTGTGAAATTGTGCCCAAGAAGCGTTACAAGGGTGATTTGACACTTAAAGCTTTGAACCTTGAAACTTGCAAACTTGAACCTCTCCACTTTTGCTTGAAAACTTTGATTGATGGTGTAGAAAGGTCATATATAAGGAAAAAGATCAATGAACAGTTTGGGAGAATGCCATAGTCCATTTGTGCAAAAGCTTTATATGTAGGCCAATTTTGGCCAACAGTAACCATGCACAAGTAATGTTGGTTTATTTCTCACTTGATTGATTCTATTTTTGTCTGATGATTATGTTTATAAATAGTATTGGAGTGGTAGAACTGTCTTTTTGGTTGGTTGCCTTGACAACGGTGTTCCCTTCCACCTGATGTGGTATTTGAACATGCTTACTTGATGCTTCCTTCTTTTTCAAACCCTCCTTGGGCCATAAACTGCCCTTCTTTGCCTAAATCTGATCCTAAATCTGATATGTTTCATCTTCCTTCCCTTTATTCCTCTTGTGGTTCTGTGCCTACCTCTATTTACTCTTGTGGGCTTATGCCCACCTTTGTCTTTTATGGGACTATGCCTACCTCCGTCTCCTGGGGGTTTGCACACACTTTCGTCTCTCATTAGTTTACACCCATTCTTGTTCATCCATCTACTCCAAAAGGTCTTTATACCTTTCCTTTCCTTCTTTCCATGTGCCTTTCACTTCTCCTTTATTATGCGCACTCTCTTCCTTATGTCACTTTTGCAAAGTAGGTATTCTTGCGTGCCATTCTTCCATATGTTTCTCACGTGGACCTTCTATTGCCCTTGTCCTTCATTTCTCTTTGCTTGATGCCCTCATTGGCATAGAAGTCTCTATAGGGTGCATTGACTCCCACCTTTTCTTCTTCCTTTATTATTACTCACTTCCCTTTATGTGCTTGGATTGATATCCCTTTTAGTCCTTATTCTTGGTTAATTTCAAGTTGATGGTCTCCCGCCTTGCTCCCAATCAGTAATAACTCTTTTTCCTTGTGCACTAGTAAATAGTTTTACATTATTCATAAGCACTAGTAAATAGAATACAATGATAAAAATATAGCATGTGAGAGGACATGCCATGCCATTTATATAGAGGTGCATAACTAGAATATGTGGCATGTGAGCATGCATTGTGTTAGAAGGTTTAAAAATGAAGTCTAGCATTGGTTAGCTTGGGCAAGTTAGGTCTTACATGTACTTAGAATGTCGCTAAATAATTTTTAATGATTTTCAAACATAAATGCTAAATCATTTTGCTATTGACTATTAGTTTTCTTCAATGAACTTTATAGAAATTAAATTGAAAGAATTTTTACGTTGTTTCCTTATGAAATCTAATAGATTGTTGGACGTAAATCATAAATTATACCGGAACACTAGATAAACACATGCTAAAATGAAGAGGCCATACCTTTTTTGTTACATTATATATATAATTATAAATCAACTGTGCTTTAAGGGACTAATGGCTTAGGAAGGGAGATACAAATACCTGATTCTTTCATAAATTGGTCCATAGTTAAAAAATTATAGTTTCTCAACAACCCATTGTGATGGGAGATGGAAAACCACTCGCTTCCTCAACACATATACTCCAAGATCTTTCTCAGTATTTTCAAGACCTCCTTATAGTTAAGGCCCCACTTCAAGGAAACAAATCATAAACTAAAACAAGGATTTGAATCACATCCATCTCATATACCAGAGGAAGACAATAATCCAATTGTTAGACCAATTTTGAAATTAGAATTAAAACATTTCATTTGTTTCTTTCACAAGGATAAAGCTTCGGGACTGGATGTTTTCTTGACCTTTTTCTACCAAATATTTTTAGCTTGTGATAAAGGAATACCTTTTTACAGTCATTTGAGGAGTTCTTAAAAAATGAATCTATTCTCAAAGCTATGAATGCCACTAAGTTGGACCTCATCTCAAAGGAAGCTCAAGATGTACAAATGGACTAATTCAATATTATAGCTCTATGTATTATGACCTACAAAATTATATAAACTCATTGCTTTATGATTCAAATCTTTGTTATAATTTATTAAAAAACCCAATTGACATTTATGCATGAAAGGCAAATCATTGACATTATCCTATCCACATAGGAGATTCTACAGTTGTTGAAGATCCAAAAAAGGTAAGGGATCCTCATTAAGTTTGGCATGTCAAAAGCATTTAAAAGATCAAATTGAGATCTCCTTTCCTAGACTATGATTGTTTTTGGTTTCTTAAAGCATCTAACTAAATTGATTAACATTTGTATCACAACACTGCCCCTTGTGGACATTAATGGGGACATTGACTTCTCATTCACTTACACTTGAGGCCTTAGACAAAGTAATACGATAAGCCCATACTTTTTATTATATTGGGAGAATGTTTATGTAAGTCATTGCAACATGCCAAAATAAAAAGGGAAGAGATGCAAACGACACTCTTCCTCTCTAATAAATCCTTGTTATTGAAGCTTGACACATTTTTGTTATGTTTGACAACTTTCATGAAGCCTTTGGTCAACAAATTAATAGGCACAAATCCAAGGCAATATTTGTCATTGTCTGCATTGCCAAAAAAATAAATATTGTTCCGGCTTAGGGATTCTCTAATGGATACATTCCCTTAACTTATTTGAGATCCCCTTTGGATGATAAACCTCACTTGACCTCTCGGCATACTCTCAAGTCATAGTTTGAAAAAAATATTTTTCAAATGAAACCATAGCTAGATTTCCTTTGCACATTGACTTCAACTATTGAAGGTTATACTCTAAGTGGTTTTGGTTTACACTCTCACTCTTCTTAAACTCTCTAGGTACATAGGGGAAACATTCACATCCCTACAATGTAAATTTTTGTGACAAGGCATGAACTAACAACACAAGTATTACTTTATTTCTTGGGATGAGATTTGAAGGCCCAAATGTTTGGAAGGATTAAATATCAAAAACAATTTACAATTCAATAACATTCTATCCATGAGATCAGCCTGGAGGCTCAAAGTTTCAAACATCTCCTGGTGGAGTAAAATTTTATACGGGAATTATCTAAATCCTAACCAATGGAAGACTCCATAGTCCAAAACTACCCAACACAAAATTTTATGCTAGGTCCTCTCATAAATGATAACATTGCAAGTTGGAAATGGGCACATAATACCCTACTAAGAATCAAGTTGGAATGGCTACCCACCTCTCTCTTCATAGATATTTGATTCTATCAAATCATTTTGCAATCTTGGGGAAACTTTATCGTGCAAGTTACTATGTAAAACCCCCAAGCAAGAAAACTAAGAAATAATTGGAAAACATAGGGGAACTTTCCTTGTCCAAGCCCAAATATTGATTGATGAGATCTCTAATCACTCCATATTTATATTAGATATCTTTATTAAACATATTTAGTCCTCCCCAACTAGGGGACACTGCAAAGTGGCATTGGTCTATCTTAATCTTGAGTTAGCAAAGTGGCCTTGGTCTTCATTCTCTATCCATCTGTGCTTGACGGAGATCAACTTTTTCTGGAACCTTATACCAATACATTGATTAAAAGGTGATCCCACACCTTAACTGCCTCACATTTGATGATCTATTGGCATCTTCATTACTTTCATGCAATTCATTGTCAACCCACTTTTTCTTAGCATGTGAACTGCCTCATGATCGGTAATGTATCTGTGGTTTCTCCTTATCTGTGCATCTGTACTGCCTCATATTTGGTGATCCATCTGTGTTTCAGTCAACTACCTCATTTCTATAAATCTATTGACACTTCACCTCTTTGTTTGAGCGTAATGGCTACCTCATGGTCAACCATCTGTTAGTACTCACACAACAATCCTTTGGGTTACTTATAACCTCGTAACTTCTTGCACTACCTACTATTGTGCTCTCTATCGCAATCCTACATAGGCGCTTTACACTAAGGAATCACTCTAGAAAATTCCCCCTCCATCATCCTACGTAGCTTGTCCCTATCGAGTGTCTTCTTTGCTTATGTTTCACTCACTCGTTATCTACGTACCTCCTACAGGGTGTTGAATGATGCTCTATAAGGTTCCTCATGTTAAATGATTTGATAGCTTTCCTTTCGCTAGTTTGTATCTCACTTGCAAGTTTATCTTTTCTTCTTGCATCTCTCAAGGATCACACCCTTGCATTGATATCATACTGGTGTTGGCCGAGATCAGGGGTCCCAATGAAGGGATACATTAACCATGCAACCTTCAAAATTCCACACGGTAGATCATGCTAATAAAGCATTTTATTCCTTAACTTCGAGTGTTATAAGATAATATAGGCTTCATAGTTGTATATTGAGCTCTCGGCTCTACTTAGTCTAGTCCTCTGACATAGATATAAGTATCTCTCTTTCTCTCTACTGTGGTGTCCTTAGACTACCATTCACTCATGACTACAATCCTTCAACTATCTATGAAGATTCTTTTCTCTGTCTAGCCTCAGATAATTATTTTGTTCCCTCATGGGATCACTCTAAAAAAGTCTCCTCCTTGGCTTCTGAGTATTATAAGTTCTAGACCAAGACACCTTTTTATATTTACCTGAGCTTTGGTTGCTTCACTGAATTCTAATGCAATTAGTCAACTTCATTTAATGTGGCTTTACGCAAGTCTACAATCCTACCCTAGAAGTAGCATAGCCTTTACAGACCTCGAGCTACACAAGTAGATCTTTTTAGTCCCTTTTATTGTCACATCATTTGTAGTACTAAACTAGGGAAAGGTTCACTGTACGTCCTCACAACTAATTTCTTATCCAATTATCCTCTACTTCCTTGGGCTTGAGTCGAATGCCCTGTGCTTGGCTTTTTGTGCATCCTTGTACCTCAAAATATCATCCTTTCTATGTACCATCATTATCGCACACTAGGTACCTTAAAGCTCTTTCATTGGTTGATTATGTTCTAGACATATTTAAGTGTCGTTCGACTATGACTGTGCATTACTCTAATGTGCTCCCTTGATAACCTCAGCTCTTTGTGCATCTATTACTCAAGTTTGAACTTAGTTTTGGTTGTAACTTTCCTTATTCTTATGAAGCACACCTTCAGTAAACAACTCCTTCCACGTAAAGGTTCTTGGAACGTTGTAGGCCTCGGTTCCTTCATGCACTATTGAGTGACCCTTTACTTTTGCACCTTGCTTCCTTTCCCTAGAGCATCTTTATGTGCTTTGTAGCATTGCGAGTGTGCTGCTTGGCTTAGCCAAAATTTGTACCCCCTTTTTATTCTCTATCTCCCTATACAACTTTTAACCACCTTCCTTCCAAGCAAGTGGACTCTTGCATGGTCCGTGTAACCATGCACAACTAGAGTTAGTTTATTTCTCGCTTGATTGACTCTAGTTTTTTGATGCAAGATTGCAAATTCAACTATGATGCTCTTGTATCAAACTCCATAGGTAAATGAAATATGAGCTCCTGCTTACAAATAGTTATGTCCTCTCCTCTCCTCATGCATCTTTGGATGCTTTCTGTGGAGTTATGTTAACTTCTCCTTCCTTTCTTACATCTCTCTATGGAGTAATGCTCTGTTGTCTTTGGGACAACTTAGGTTCAGTTGCACACTACCTTTTTATCTTGATCCCCCTAGGTTATGGGTAAATGTCACCCACAAATATTCTTGTACTCTTTCATCTCTCCATCTCTATGCCTTTCAAAGGACACATCTCTTTTTCTTGACTGCTATGCTTGAATTTATCCTGTGCAGCTTCTCTATTGCCTTCCTCCTTCCTTGGTGCAATGTTGTTTGCATCAGCACTCATGCTCTCTTCAACTAGTGCTTGCTCTAGTGCCTCTATTTCCTCTAGCACACATTTGGACCCATGTGCTTCACTCTCATTTCAACTACACTCAACAACTCCCAATTATTTTCCATGCAATTCTTCTTCTCCTTTTGTAGCATTTCCCATTGCTTATTCCTTTAGTGATTCCTTTAGGGAAGTTTCTCCTGGTCAAAGATCCCCTAGAGCCTTTCCTTCCTCTCCTTTTCCTTTATTTCTATTACCAAATGCTATCTTTTATGCATCGTGCACTGTTGTATATCAAAAATTGATCAAACATCCCTCTCTATCATCATCGTTGTGCTACAATCCATTAATTTATGGTGACCTAGGGTTCTCAAACCTTCCTTTGACCCATCCTCCTACACTTTCATCTTCTCAAAGGTCTCTTTTTGATCTCTGCACTATGCCCATGTTGGCTCCTCTTACACATCACCTTTCATGGCAACACTCTCTTCTTTATTTTGAGGGCGCAGATTTGAAGGTCACCTTCTATGGATTTTGGGTTTTCTTCTCCATTTGAGATGGCTTTCTGGATGACCTTTTCTATGGAGAACCTTTTGTGTTGCAACTTTAGGGTTATTCTCAGCGTGCCTCAGACCCTGTAATAAATGCAATTTTTTTATTTTCTTTATTTCAATCCCTAACCATTAAAAAATTAGAATTTTGGAAATAAACATTTAGGACACATTTTGCAATATTTTCCACTCAAATATTCACCAAATAATTCAGAAATAATATAACCTACTGAAATACCTTCAAATCTGATTTTTATTATCAATTCAATGGCTAGAAAATATAGTGAAAATACAAGTTAATTATGCATTCCCTACAAATTAGGCTTTGTTTAGCCTTACAAATTGCAGTCCCAAAACCCAAGGGGGGTTACTGCTCTAACAATGAGTCTTTTACCTTCTTGAACCACTTCGTTGCCCTTCTAGGGTTTCCAACCAGCTCACTACCCTTTAGATCAATTGCATCCTTCAAACTGTCTTTCTTTGCCATGCCAAATCTATAATGGTGTTCAAAACATGTCACACTGTTGAATGATGCTCAATACAACCTTTGAAATAAGGCTGCCAACTGTTAGGTAATGGTTTTCATCCTTAATGCGACCAAACCAATGAAGGTTTTTGTCCTCAATTGCATGAGGTTCAACAAATGATGGCAAAACTCTAGAATTTCAATTATAAAAAATAACATAACCCTCTTCAAATAAACCTCCTCTTTATTTTTATATCCTTTCCCACTCAAACCCCAAAATAGCTCCTAGCTAAGGGCTGACCTACATCATAATAGAAAGCCCCCTTTTTATGAAATATCAAATTAGAAAAGGAGTTACTGACATATTCATTTTTGGCAACTAAAGCATGCTATTACTTTTATTTAAAGTATTTAAAAAAACTTTTTACTTTAATAATAATATTAATTTATTTTTAGAAAAGGGGACATTACAGTTCGCCCTTTCTAAATTTGTTTTCTCTCAAGCAAATGCAACTTTCCTCAAGCTGTTAGATAAGGGTTTTTATCCTTACTATGACCGAACCAATGAAGGTTTTTATCCTCAATTGCATGAGGTTCAACAATCATGCCAAAACTCTAGAATTTCCATTATAAAAAATAACATAACCCTCTTCAAATGAACCTCCTTATTTTTATATCCTTTCCCACTCAAACCCCAAAATAGCTCCTAACTAAGCGCTGACCTACATCACAATAAAAATTCCCCTTATTTATGAAATATCAATTTAGAAAAGGAGTTGCCGACATATTCACTTTTATCAACTAAAGCATACTATTAATTTTATTTAAAGTATTTAAAAATACTTTTTATTTTAATAATAATCTTAATTTATTTTTAGAAAAGGGGACACTATAGTTCGCCCTTTCCAAATTTGCTTTCCCTCAAACAAATGCAACTTTCCTGAAGTTTGAACTTAGCTTTGATTACAGCTTTCCTTGTTTTTATCAAGCACACCTCTAGTGAACAACTCCTTCCGTGACACAATTCTTGGAAATTTATCGGCCTTAGTTCCTTCATGCACTATTGACTGACCCTTTACTTCTGAACCTTGCTTCCTATCCCTAATGCATCTTTATGCGCTTTGTATCTTTGTGAGTGTGTTTCTTGGCTTATCTAAAACTTGTACCCCCTTTTTATTCTCTAACTCCCTACATAACTCTCAACCACCTTCCTTCTATGCAAGTGGATTATTGCGTGGTCCATGTAACAGTGCACTATTAGATTTGGTTTATTTCTCACTTAACTGGCAATTTTTTTTTGGATGCAAGATGGCAAATTCCCCTGTGATGCTCCTCCTTCAAACTCCCTAGCTAATTAAAATATGAGCTCCTTCTTAAAAATAGTGTTGGAGTGGTAGAACTATCTTTCTGGTTGGTTAGTTTCCTTGACTAGAGTGTTCCCTTCCACTTGATGTGGCCCCTGAGTATGCTCACTTGGTGTTTCTTTCTTTTCGAGACTCTCCTTAGGCCATAAACTATCCTCCTTTACCTAGCTCTGATACGCTTCATCTTCCTTCCCTTTCTTCCTCTTGTGGTTTTGTGCCCACCTCTGTTTACTCTTATGGGCCTATGCCTACCTTCATCTCTTGTGTGCCTATCCCACCTTCATCTCTTGTGGGCCTATGCCTACCTCTGTCCCCTATGGGTTTGCACCCACTTTTGTCTCTTGTGGGTTTGCACCCATTCTTGTTCATCCATCTCCCCCAGAACATCTTCATAGCTTTCCTTTCCTTCCTTTTGTGCACCTTTCGCTTCCCCTCTATTATGTGCACTCTCTTATGTCACTTGCAGCTAGTAGGTATACTTGTGTGTTATTCTTCCACATGTTTCTCACAAGGTGTCTGTCTAGCTCCTCCATTGCCCTTGTCCCTCATTTATCTTTGCTTCTTGCCCTTCGTGATATGGAAATCTCTATGGGGTCCATTGATTGCCACCTTTTTCTTCTTCCTTTATTGTCATGCAATTCCCTCTACATGCTTGGATTGATATCCCCTTCAGTGATTGTTCTTGGTCAGTTTCAGGCTACTGGTCTCTTGCCTTACTCCTAATTAGTAATAACTCTTTTTCCTTATGTTCAATGATAATTGTACTACCCTGATCAGCTTCGTAGTGATTATGACTAACCCATCACAGTAGATCCTTCAGGTTGTGTGCAAACAATGTTGTATTTTTATTAGCTATTGGCCGATTCTTCTTCTCTCCTCACGCATCTTTGGATTCCTTTTATGGAGTTATGTCCACTTCTCCTTCCCTTCTCGCATCTCTCCATGGCTTAGGTTCAATTGCACACTACCTTTTTATCTTGATCCCCTCAGGATATAGGTAAATGCCTCCCACAAATAAACTTGCACACTTTCGTCTCCCCATCTATGTGCCTTTCAAAGGAAACATCTCTTCTTCATTGCTATGCTCAAATTTCTCATGTGTAGCTTCTCATTTGCCTTTTTCATTGTCGTAATGTTGTTTGCATTAGCGCTCATGCTGTCTTTCGTCAATGCTCACTTTTGTGCCTTTATTTCCTCAGGTGTGCCTTTAGACCTATGTACCTCACTCTCGTTTCAACTGCACTCAACAACTCCCAATTGTTCTCTATGTAATTCTTCTCCTTTTTTAGCATCCCCCTCGGCTTCTTCCTTTAGTCATTATTGTGATACAATCCATTACTTTATGGGGATCTAGGGTTCTCAACCCTTCCTTTGGCGCATCCTCCACTGTGAGCAAAAGAACACCTGTGTTCTCTTGAGGGTTCTTCTTATGTGCCTTTGTCTCTGTGCAAACTGATCCTACACCTTGCACACCTTCATACAATATCATTGGCTCATGTGGAATGATATCCACCTTGGCTTCACTCATTTCACTCCATTGTAATTGGGTTTCTTCTTGGCTTTGGTCCTCTATTGCTGCTTCTATTGAATAACCTTCTTTACCTCTGTGTCTTATGCATCTTCTTTATGTTACTTTCTCCTTAACACCTTTTGAGATCAGCATTAACTCCTACTCTTTCATCTTCTCAAAAGGTTCTTTCTAACTTCCGCGTTGCTCCCACACTAGCTCTTCTGTTGCATCGCCTTTCATGGAAACACTCTCTTCTTTACTTTGGGGCCGAGGCTTTAAAGGTTACCTTCTATTCTTTTCGAGTCTTCTCCTCTATCTCCTTCTCTCTTGGAGATCTTTGCAACCATTTACCAACATTACCACAAAGCATTTTTTGTGCATACTCTACCTTTATAGATTCCTTTACATCCTTCAACATGAAATAACATTCGACATCTAAGACACTCCATTTACTAAGGGCCTTTTTTCTGGAGAACCTTTGTGTTTCAATTTCAGGTTTATTCTCTGCATGCCACAAAACCTCTATGGGCTCTTTCCTCTCATTGGTTTCTTCTTGCTTCTCTTTAGGATCATACCTCCTAACTATTTTCCTTTTCACCCGCACCGTCCTTTCCTATAGTGCTTGCAACATGGAGGTTATCTTCTCCATTTTCTTTGACATCTACAAATCTAGGTCATGTCTTGTTTTCATTTTTTGTTGAGCCATCTTCTATGCTTCTCTTTTTCTATTCATCTGCACTTGATGGATAACCACTTTATTTGGTATCTTCTACCCAATACACTAATTCGAAGATGATCACGCACCTTGACTACATCATAGTTGATTTATTGGCACTAATATCTATTTCAATTGATTCATTGTCAACCCATTTGATCTTTGCCTGTGAATTACCTCACAGTTAATAATTTGTTAGTGCTTTCTCCCCATTCATGACTCTGCACTGCCTCACATTCAATGATCTGTCCTAGTTATTCTCAACTACATCACTTATAGCAATTTGTCAATGCTTAACCTCTCTTGTCCATCAATGACTATGCCAAGGTTGGCGATCTCTCAGTTCTTACACAGTATGCCTACAGGTTTAATTCAACCTCACAACTTCTTACACTACGTATTGCTACACTCTCCATCACAATCATATGTAGGTGTTTGAACTTAAGAATTATTATCGCAAAGTCTCACTTCGCGATCCTCTATACTAGTCCAATTTGAGGGTTATCTTTGCTTATCTTCCACCTACTCACTATCTACCTACCTCCCTCACGTTCAACTATCTACTAGCTTTTTCTCTACTAGTTCACATCTCGCTTGTAGGTTTATGCTTTCTTCTTGCATCCCTCAATGTTTACGACCTTGCATTGATATCAAACTAGTGGCGGTTGAGATCAGGAGTCCTGGTGAAGGGATACATTAATGATGCAACATTCAGAGTTCCACATAGTGGATCATGCTAATAAATGATTTTATTCCTTAACTTTAGGTGTTTCAAGATATTATAAGCTTCACAATTGTCAATTGAGCTCTCGGCTCTGCTTAGTCCAGTCCTTAGTGTTGGGATCCCGGAAGCACAATTGATTACCAAGCAACTTAAATGCAGAATTTAACCAGAATGCACAAGTAACTAGAATTCAGAACTAACACAGAATATAAGAGACAATACCCAATTGTATTAATACTCTTCCAGAAGGAAATACAACAAAGAAGATGCCACCTTCTTCCTTACACACCTCTAGGGCTCCCACACCTCTAGGGCATAAACAGTAAATCTCTTCAAGAGCTCACTCTCTCTCTTACGGTCCCAACACACAACTCAAACACAGAGTTGGTGTTCACCTCCAACCAGTCAGTATCACTACTGCCAATACCACTAGTCAGTATCACTGCTGCCAGTCCACAAGTACTCCACGTACTCCACAAGTACTCCACGTACTCCACAACTGAGTACACACCATACTCCAAGTAGATCTTGCCTGATCTTGCTACCTGTTGTGTTGCTGATCTCCTTAATCCTGCGGCCACCTGCAAATCAATCTGGTTTTGCACACCTGCCGACCAACGTGGTTTTGCACACCTGCAAACCTAGATCTTGCACACAGAAACACCTGCAAATCAATGATCTTATTTACCATGTAGATCTCCAAACGTGGCCTTGCACACCTGCCGACCAAGATCATACATACATGAAGAATCCTTTTGATTCTCTAAACCAGCACCCACACTTGGCACTGTGGCACCAGGAGGAACACACCATGCTCTCTTCACTCTGAAGGAGCTAATTTTGCTCTCTTACTCTCTAGCACTCCTGTGGAACTAGGAGGAACTACCCTTGCTCTCTTCACCCTGAAGGAGCTAACCAAGCTCTTTCAAACTAGAACACTTTATAATACAGCCCATGAGTCTCTTAAATAGATCTCATGTAAACAATAATTAGACATCCAATTACAATAATTAGATCCGCAGCTCAAGACTATAATTGTTCTTCTACATGCAAACAACCGGTTCATTAACTAACTGTTCGTGCAACCAACAGTTCCAGAATCGCACAGGCGACTGACGTCGGTCCCTGTCACCCTGGAGGTGAACGACGTCAGCCGACTCCTGACCGATGTCAGTTGCTTCCTGTCCACCACTAGCCGACGTCGGTCAGCCTAACCGACGTCGGTGACTGTGACACTCAACAACTTCCTCCCCTGTTTGCATCAATGAAGCTTTTAGCTCCACAACCTAACAATCTCTCACTTGGAGATAAACAGCTGCACTGTACCTGTACCTATACCCCGTCTAATTTGTTTCCTGGCTTGTATCCCTCTTCAAGCTCAACTTTGAAGACCAACCACCACAAAACCTGTGGTGCACCTCCTGTCATCCAAGTAACTTACTGCATCCGCATCTACAAACCCATGTAGAAAAGAACTTGACCCTGCATAGCATGTCGACCTGCTGGTGGTCCCTCTCAGATACCTGAGAATCCACTGAACTGCCCTCCAGTGCTTCTTTCTCGGATCGGCTCCAAACTTTCTGACAGCTCCCACTGCATGGGCAAACCCAGGTCCAGTACGCATGTACTTAACCTCATCATGTGAATCAGGACACTTTTTCATAGAACTATCCAATCCATCAGCGTGCTAACCGGTTTCACACAATCATCCGGAGACAAAATCAACCTGTGACCTCCATGTCTCTAGAACACACTTTTGCCAAAAAATTTCGCTGCTCCAAATTCCTCATGACATACCACTGAACTAACTTTACCTTTAGTTCAGCAAAACCCTACATGTATGAACCTGCAACAAGCTCATCATCCACATACAGTAACAGGGTAATGTCGCGACCATCATCCACCTGGTAAAAAAAATCACAGTAGTTACACTGACATTGACTAAAGCCATGCTTTGTCATCCATCTGTCAAATCTGTACCACAATCCTGCAGCTTCCTCAAGACCATATGACCTGGCCTTCCGTCTCACGTGTCCATTCTCTCTATTCTTTAACTAAGGTATCCATTCATCTTTTAGTGCTTTCATACCGGCTGGCAACCCTACCAAATCTCTCGTTTGGTTCTGCATCCTATTCATGCCATGCTCCCACTGTTTCCTAGATCCTTCCTGCTCTGTAGTGAGCAACGAGTATAAAGAAGAGGAACAACGAATTTGAGGCTTACTTACCCTTTCAGTCCTCCATATGGGCGTTTGAGACTCCTTGATAGCTTGCTGTCCGCCCAAAATCCGTTCTAGTGACCGACTTCAGTCACCACACAATCTGCATCCGACCGACGTCGGTTCCATACAACTGTCTTTTTTGTCGACGCTGGTTTCTTGACCGATGTCAGTCTTACCTGGTCGCCAACATCGGTTCTCTGATCGACGCCGGTATCCACCCTACCCGACACCACTGGCTCTGGTCTGCACATGACCGACATCGGCATCTGTCTGTTCGACGCCGATTCTCCCTAACCGATGCCGGTACCTGTGTTCTCATGTGAGTGATGACTTTTTACCCGTGAGCTCTCTTTGGATCAAAACTCTGTCCAAACTGCTCTGCTCAGAGTTATTCAGTCCCATCCACTGATCTCTGTCTATCATCTCCTCCATAAACATCAAGGCTTTCCAGTTCTTAAGTCTGTCAAAGACATCTGACTTCCTCTTAAGAACATGCATCTTATTCTTGCTCATATGACCAAGCCTACAAAGCCACGTCTTCGCAACAGAAAAAGAATCAGTAATATAAGTAGATAGATAAAAGATACCTACTTTCTTACCACCTGCTAATTCAAGTGCAACCGCTGTGAGAGTTTCTGTGCATCTCTCATCACCCAACTTTCCTGAAGAAATTAGCCACATCTTCAAGACTGGGACCTGCATGACCTCCTTCAACACCCATGTGTTGGCCACCTGCAATTTGAGCTTCACTTCCTCTTTGCCAAAACTTTGACAAGGCACACCAACTCCTAAATAAATCTTTCAAAGTCTCCAAAGACCTTAACATGGAAAAATACTCTATTTCGAGCTGCATGGAAAGAGGCAACAGAATCTATAAAACAAGATTCTACTTTATCTAAGAAACATTTCAGAGCATCATGTGCAACAACACCTGCAACATCTGCTTCTTTAGTTCTTTCACGTTGATCTTCTACCAACCAACAATATTTCTTTACCTGCTCTTTCTTTTCATAACACCGTAATTGACCATTCGTGCTTTTCAATTCCTCTATTTTTAGCTTACTTTCTTCTGCCATTGCTATACTCTCACTCAATCAGAAACCCCTAAGAGTGACCTATAATCAAACACAAACCTGCTCTCTGCAACCTTAGCTCTAATACCACTTGTTGCTATCAAACTCTTGAACCTACAACCAGGCTCTGATACCACTTGTTGGGATCCCGGAAGCACAATTGATTACCAAGCAACTTAAATGCAGAATTTAACCAGAATGCACAAGTAACTAGAATTCAGAACTAACACAGAATATGAGAGACAATACCCAATTGTATTAATACTCTTCCAGAAGGAAATACAACAAAGAAGATGCCACCTTCTTCCTTACACACCTCTAGGGCTCCCACACCTCTAGGGCATAAACAGTAAATCTCTTTAAGAGCTCACTCTCTCTCTTACGGTTCCAACACACAACTCAAACACAGAGTTGGTGTTCACCTCCAACCAGTCAGTATCACTACTGCCAGTACCACTAGTCAGTATCACTACTGCCAGTCCACAAGTACTCCATGTACTCCACGACCGAGTACACACCGTACTCCAAGTAGATCCTGCTTGATCTTGCTACCTGTTATGTTGCTGATCTCCCTGATCCTGTTGCCACCTGCAGATCAATTTGGTCTTGCACACCTGCCGACCAATCTGGTTTTGCACACCTGCAAACCTAGATCTTGCACACACAAACACCTGCATATCAATGATCTTACTTACCATGTAGATTTCCAAACGTGGCCTTGCACACCTGCCGACCAAGATCATACATATATGAAGAATCTTTCTGATTCTCCAAACCAGCACCCACACTTGGCACTGTGGCACTAGGAGGAACACACCATGCTCTCTTCACTCTGAAGGAGCTAATTTTGCTCTCTTACTCTCTAGCACTCCTGTGAAACTAGGAGGAACTACCCTTGCTCTCTTCACCCTGAAGGAGCTAACCAAGCTCTTTCAAACTAGAACACTTTACAATACAGCCCATGAGTCTCTTAAATAGATCTCATGCAAACAATAATTAGACATCCAATTACAATAATTAGATCCGCAACTCAAGACTATAATTGGCCTTCTACATGCAAACAATCGGTTCGTTAACTAACTGTTTGTGCAACCGACAGTTCCGAAACTGCACAGGCGATCGACATCGGTCCCTGTCAGCCTGGAGGTGACCGACGTCGGCCGACTCCTGACCGATGTCGGTTGCTTCCTGTCCACCACTAACCGACGTTGGTCGGCCTAACCGACGTCGGTGACTGTGACACTCAACAACCTCCTCCCCTATTTGCATCAGTGAAGCTTTTAGCTCCACAACCTAACACATATATATAGATCTATGTGTATCTCTCTCTACTATGGTGTCCATAGACTATCGTTTGCTCATGAGTACGAGCCTTCACCTCTCATGTGAAGCTCCCTTTCGATTTGATTAGCCTTAGACAATTTTTCCTTATCCCTTTACGAGATCACCCTTACAAAGTATCCTCCTTGGCTTTAGAGCTTTAAAAATGTTGGACCAAGACACCTATTTATAGATTCTTGAACTTTGGTTACTTCGCCTATTTCCCATGTAATTGGCCTACAACTTCATTTGATGGGAGTCTACTCGAGTCTATAGAGCTACCCTAGAATTAGTATAGCCTATTACAACCTTTAAAAATGTTATGCCATTTAAATTGCATAGCTACAATTGGTTTATTTCTCCCTTGTTTAACTATTTTTTTGTTTGATGTAACATAGCCTATTCGCCTATAATGATGCTGCATAAGACTCTCAAGGTAATTAAAATGTAAGTTCCTTCTTACAAGGAGGGTAATTAAAATGTAATCTCCTTCTGGGCTTTTGCTTCAAGGCAATTAAAATGCAAGATCCTTTTTTCCCTTTCTTCCTCTTGTGGGTCTGCGCCCACCTCTATTTACTCTTATGGTCATATTACCACCTTCGTCTCCTCTGGGTTTACACCAAGTTTTATCTCTCATGGTTTTGCACCCACTTTCCTCTCTCGTGGGTCTATGTCCACTCTTGTCCATCCACCTCCACCAAAAGGTCTTCATACTTTTTATTTCTTTCCTTTTGTGCACCTTTCAATTCTCCTTTGTTATGCATACTTTCTTTCTTTTATCTCATGCAACATGTAGGTATATTTACAGTTCTTTGTGTTTCTCACAGGGATGTTTGTGCAACTTTGCCGCTGCCATTGTCCTTCATTTACCTTTGCTTGATGCCCTTAGTGGCATGCAAATCTCTATGGGGTCTGTCAACTCCCAAATTTTCTTCTTCCTCTATTGTTGCACACTTTACTATTTGTGGTTGGACCGATATCCCCTTCAAGTGTTGTTCCTATTTAATTTCAAGCTAATGGCCTCCTGCCTTTCTTCCAATTGGAAGTGACTCCTTTTCCTTTCATGTAATTAAAATTGCACTCCCTTGATCAACTTTGGGATAATTTTGGCTAACCCCTCCTGGTAGCTCATCCATGTCGTGTGCAAATAATGTTATATTTTTGTTAGCTACAGGTCAACTCTTCTCCTATCCTCATGCATCTTCGAATGCCTTTTATGGAGTTATGCCCACTTCTCCTTCCCTTTGTGTGTCTCTTCATGGCGCAATGATATGTTGTCACTGGCTCGTGGAATGATATCCACCTTCCCTTCACTCATTTTACTCTATTATAATTGGGTTTCTTTTTGGCTTCACTCTTCTATTGTTAATTTTGTGAAATAACCTTCTTTGCCTCTGTCTTACGCATCTTTTTTGTGTAGCCTTCTTCTCAACACCTTATGAGATTAGCATTAGATCCCGCACTTTCATCTTATCAAAGGGCTCTTTCTGACCTCCCCACTACACCCATGTTGGCTCCTTGTGTGCATCACCTTTCATGGTAACACTCTCTTCTTTACTTTGGGGCTGAGGCTTTGATGGTTACCTTCTGTGGATTTCGAGTTTTCTCCTCCATTTGAAATGGCCTTCTAGATGGACTACTTACTTTTGTAGTTTAGAAACTATATGTTACCAACATTTCACCCTTTTATTGCCTATCTCCTATCTTGGATGTCTCTGCATACTCCACCTTTATGGATTCCTTTACATCTTTCAATATAAAATAACATTTGACATCTAAGACACACTCCATCTACTCGAGACCTTTTTTCTAGAGAACCTTTACATTTCAACTTCAAGGTTATTCTTGGCATGCCTCAAAACCTCTGCGGGCTCTTTCCTCCCATAGGTCTCTCTATGCTTCTCTTTGGGATCCACCCTCCCAATTGCTTTTCTTTTCACTTACACCATCCTTTCCTATAATGCTCGTAATATGGAGGCTATCTCCATTTTCTTCGAGACCTGCAATTCTAGGTCGTCTCATTTTTACTTTTCATTGAGCCATCTTCTATGCTCCTCATTCTCTATCTATCTACACTTCATAGATAACAACTTTATTTGGTACCTTCTACCCAATACACTGATTGGAAGATGCTTGTGCACCCTGACTACCTCATGGTTGATGATCTGTCAGCATCATCATCCATTTTAATTGATTCATTGTCAACCCATGTGATCTTTACCTATAAACTGCCTCACGATCGATAGTTTGTTAGTGTTTTCTCCTTATTCATGCCTCTGAACCACCTCACATTCTATGATATGTCCTCATTGTGATTAGTTATCTCACTTATAATAATTTGTCAATGATTCACATCTCCTTTCCAACAATGACTACATCAAGGTTGGCGATCTCTCAGTTCTCACACAAGACTCCTGCATGTTTCTTACAACCTCATAACTTACACTACCTATTTATGCATTCTCTATCACAATCCTACATAGGTACTTAAAACTTAGGAACTGTTGTCGCAAAGTCTTACTCTGTGATCCTATGTACTAGTGCCTTCTAAGGGTTCTCTTTGCTTATCTTCCACTTGCTCACTATCTACCTACCTCCCTCACATTGGCGAGCGATGTTATGCTAGTTGCCTCACATTCAGCGATCTACTAGCTTTCTCTTTGCTACTTCATATCTTGCCTGCAGGTTTATCCTTTCTTCTTACATCTCTCAAGGTTTACCACCTTTATGTGATATCAAACTAGTGCCAGTCGAGATCAGTTATCTTGGTGAAGGGATGCATTAACCATGTAGCCTTCAGAGTTCTATGCAGTAGATCATGCTAATAAAAGCTTTTATTCCTTAACTTCAGATGTTACAAGATAATATAAGTTTCTCAAGTGTGCACTGATATCTCAACTCTTCTTAGTCGAGTCCTTTAAGTGTCTCTCTCTACTATGGTGACCATAGACTACCATTCGCTCATGACCATGAGCCTTCACTTGTCATGTGAAGCTCTCTTTCTATCTGTCTAGCCTTAAACAAATTTTCGTTATCCCTTTATGGGATCAACCTAATAAAGTATCCTTCTTTACTTCAGAGTGTTAAAAATGTTGGACCAAGACCCCTTTTTTATGCATCCTTGAGCTTTAGTTGCTTCACCTATTTCCCATGTAATTGGTCTATAACTTCACTCAATGGGAGCCTACACAAGTCTGTAGACCCTAAAATTAACATAACCTTTTACAAACCTTGAGCCATGCAAGTCTGAGTGTTGTTAGAAGATGTCCTCACAAAATAAATCTTATCAGTTGAATGCCCTACACCTGGGTTTTTGCTTGTCCTTGTGCTTCAGACTCTCCTTTCACATGCCATCATCATCGCACACTATGTACCTTAGAGATCCTTCGCTAGTTGAATACATTGTAGGGGCATTTGTGTGGCCCTCAACTGTGATTGTATACTATTCTAATGTGCTCCCTTTTAGATCTCAACTCTTTATACCTCATTCGTGCAAGTTCAAACCTAACTTTGGGAAACTTGTTATTGTGTAGCACACCTTCAACAAATAACTTCTTATATTCCATGTTCCTTTGTGATCTATAGGCATCAATTCCTTTGTGCATTGTTACACAAGCCTTTACTTCTCCACCTTGATTCTTATCCCTAATGTGTCTTTATGTACTTTACAAATTTGTGTGCATGTTGCTTGCATTAATAAAAACATGTACCCCCTTCTTATTCTCTAACTCCTTGCACAACTCTCGATCATATTCCTTCCGTCTAGTCTATAACAACCTTTAAAAATGTTTCGCCATTTAACTTGCATAGCTAGAGTTGGTTTATTTCTAGGTGTTTGATTATGTTTTTGTCTGATGTAACATAGCCAATTCACCTGGGATGCTCCTGCATTAGACTTGCAAGGTAATTAAAATGTAAGCTCCTACTTAAAAGAAGGGTTGGAGTGGTATAACCACCCATCTGGTTGGTTGCCTCAAGATAATTAAAATGTAAGCTCTTTCTTTCCCTTTCTTCCTCTCTTCTCATGAACTTTGCTCTATGTGTTTGGATGATATCCCCTTCAAGTGTTCTTCCTAGTTAGTTTCAAGCTGATGGCCTCCTGTCTTGCTCCCAATTAGTAGTGACTCCTTTTCCTTTAGCACAATGAAAATTGCACTCCCTTGATCAGCGTCGGGCTGATTTTAGCTAACACCTCCTGATAGCTCATCCATGTCGTGTGCAAACAATGTTGCATTTTTTTAAGGTATAAGCCGACTCTTCTCCTCTCCTCATGTATCTTTCGATGCCTTTTGTGGAGTTATGACCACTTCTCTTTCCCTTTGCGTGTCTCTCCATGGCTTAATGCTCTATTGTCTTTAGGATAACTTAGGATGGAGTTATGCCCACTTCTCTTTCCCTTTACGTGTCTCTTCATGGCTTAATGCTCTATTGTCTTTAGGATAACTTAGGATCCATTGTGAGCTGCTAATTATGTCTCTTCTTCCCCTAATGTTTAGGCAAATACCTACCATAAATAGACTTAGGCTCTTTTCCTCTCTATGTTTATGCCTTACATAGAACACTTCTCTTTTGCATTATTGTTATGTTTGAATTTCACCTGTGTAACTTCTCTTTGGTCCTCATCCCTTGGTACAATGTTGTTTGCATTGGCACTCAAGCTCCCTTTAGTTGGTGCTTGCACCAATGCCTTTATTTCCTTTGGTGCACTGTTAGACACATGCATCTCACTCTCACTTTTTATTCTCTAAAAAACTCCCAGTTGCTCTCTAGGCAACTTTACTTCTTCTACAACATCTCCCGCTTCTTCTTTCAGTGCTTCTTTAAGGGAAGTTTCTCCTGTTCCAAGGTCCTCTCGAGCCTCTCCTTCCTTAGGCTCATTTTCCTTTGCATTAGGGGTCCTAGTGAAGGGATACATTAACCACACAACCTTCAAGATTTTGTGTAGTGGATCATGTTAATAAAGTATTTTATTCCTTTACTTTAGGTGTTACAAGAAAATATAAGCTTCATACCTATATATTGAGCTCTCGGCTCTACTTAGTCCAGTCCTTAGACATAGATATAAGTATCTCTCTTTCTTTGGACTATGGTGTCCTTAGACTACCATTCGCTCATGACTATGAGCCTTCACCTGTCTACGAAGATCTTTTTCTTTTTGTCTAGCCTCAGACAATTTTTTTTATACCTTTATGGGATCACTCTAACAAAGTTCCTCCTTGGACTCTGAGCGTTACAAATTCTAGACCAAGACCCCTTTTTATAGTTGCCTAAGCTTTGGTTGCATCGCTGAATTCCAACGTAATTGGCTAACTTCATAATTTGGCTTTATGCAATTCTACAAACCTACCCTAGAAGTAACATAGTCTTTTATGGACCTCGAGCTGCACAAGTAGATCTTGTTAGTCCCTTTTGTTGTCACGTCATTTGCAATACTAACGTAGCCAAAGGAAAGTTTAACTATAGGTCCCCTCAACTAATTGTGTATCCAACTATCTTCTACTTATGTAGGCTTGTGTCAAATGCCCTTTGTTGGGTTTTCTACGTACTTTATACCTCAAAATCTCCTTTTGACATGCCATCATCATTGCGGACTGGGTACCTTAGAACTCTTTCACTGTCTGATTACGTTGAAGGCACATTTGAGCACCCCCCTCAACTGTGATAGTGCACTGCTCTAATGTGCTCCCTTGATAAGCTCAACTCTTTATGTATTTATTTCTCAAATTCAAACTTGGCTTTGGTTGCAACTTTCCTTGTTCGTGTGAAGCACACCTTCAGTGAACATCTCCATTCATATCATAGTTCTTAGAACATTGTAGGGCTCGGTTCCTTCATGCACTATTGAACGAGCCTTTATTTCTACACCTTTCTTCCTATCCCTAGTGCATCTTTGTGTGCTTTTTAACTTTGCAAGTGTGCTTTTGGCTTAGCCAAAAGTTATACCCCCTTTTTATTCTTTAACTCCTTGCACAACTCTCATCCACCTTCCTTTTTATTGTAATATGTTATTTACATTAATATATAAACATTTGAGTTTCTTTTTCTGTGTGTTTACTTGTTATTGGGTTAGAGCTTTTCTTTGTTATAAAACCTGTCTTTGTGACTGCATCAAAAAATGCTAGTAAGCTTATTTATGATGTATTAGTTAATAAAATGGATAGCTCACATTATTTGAATCATATTTTCAAATCTTAATTTCTTGGAGAACATCATAAAATGATGTTAGCTCATGATATGATGTAATATTTATCCTTTTGAGAAATAAAAAGTCTCATTTGTCTCCAATATTGGATCAACATGATTGGGATGAATTTGGTTCACTTGCTGTAAGGGAAACGATGTTGTTCACTTCACACTATCATTGAATGCAAGGAAATTTATCGTGTCTTTTTCCATTTGATGTCGATTTGAGTGCTAGTTGGGTTATAAAATGAATTCAATTCATTTTTAAATACACAAGGATTTTAGTACTTTTAGATACATCTAGAGATTATCTGAAAGAGTATTTTGAACATTTATTATCACAACGATCTAATGAGAATTTATAAGCATTCTAGAGAATTTTAACAAGTATTTATAGAACATTCATTGTAACACCGAAGTTCATAGTAATGACACATTGCATTACACTAATTTACATAGCTAAAGAACCACTGCATTTATTGTCATGTTGTTTTCAATATTGTACATTGTCGAGGCGCTTATAAAATATCGAGGAAGCTTGGCTTCTTTTGGGTGTAATGTAGATTCCAAAATATATTGTTTTCTTTATCATTTGACGTTTAGTTATCTAGTTAGGATTTGGAAAAGAAGTGTAATTTGTCAATAATTTCAGAAAACCGAACAAGGTTTTTGGAGCCTTGAATATGGTGTTGATAATCTTTAAAAAAATTTACACCTTCTTAACAATTCTTAGAACCATACACACTACACTTCTAGTACCAAGAGATGAAACTTGACAATTTGAAAATGTTCACTATATATTTTTACAATTCTCATTGTCTTACCGCAAAACCCAATTTTTTAGCGTTAAATTTTAACATCTATTTTTAAATATCAAAATATACTTGTTAATTTTTTTATCACTTATTAAATTTAAAATAATTAAATCCAATTTAATTAAATCTAATTTCTTTAATGTTTGTGTATATGTATAAACCAAATTCAATGTTAATGGATATTTGCATTGCCACGAAAAATAATTGTTCCATGGGGGGGGGGGGAACCTTATCGCAGGGCATAGTTTAAAAAGCATATAAATATTGTGTATGGATAGATGGCGTAAACCACACGCTTAATAGGAGGAGAGTAACTAGCATTTTAAATCTATTTCCAATCCAATCCAACGGTTATGTCATGTCACTGCCATAACATAATGTGGTAGGGATTATATAATGTTTTAGTTTGCCTTGTGTTTTATACACAGCTTTTTTTTTGTTATAGGGCGAAAGAAATGGCAGAGGAGGAAAGGTTCAGTCTGTGGGTAAGGCGCAATGCAGGTCATGGCAGTGCATGAGAAGGCAGAGGGAGAATTCAAAACGTGCCCGACATGTTTTGTATAGTATTTGATGGCCCTCTTGCAGGGGTGGCTGAGCATCCAGAGTAGTTAACCATCGTCTACAGCTGCAAGCTCTCCTCTCTCTGTCTTTTTCTCGAGTTCTCACAGTCTAAATCATGCATTAGCTGTTGCTGTTGTTGTTGTTGTTCAAGGTCATTTATCAAGTTTTCGAGTCTACCCATGTGATGAGGATGATGGATACCTCAAATAATCATACCCTGAGACCTCATTTCCTCTACTGACGATCTTTCCCACTTGACCTGGGTTCGAATCTGATTTAGCCTCACCGTTACGCTCATGTTGAGGTTGAGCGACCCACTGTGGGGATTGCTCTAGTGCCGGTGGTGGCAATCACCGCGGGCTCTCCCTGTTGCAATAGCCATTCTATCATCCTACCGTCTGACTTATGCCCCAGCGCTCGTGTCAGTTGAAAAACCCTCACCACGCAAGTTGCGGGCATATAGATTCGCTGGCCTCATCCGTCCTCTTTGGTACGATGATCCTTGGTGGACGCCCGCTTCGCCGATGACTTCTTTGTCAAGTCCGGATTTATAACTGCGCTACACTCCACTCCACGCTCATCCTCGAAACATACGATTGTAATCTTTGTATTGTGGTTGGTGCCATTACCATTATTGTGGGTTTATTTTTACTTGAATCCTATCTTATCAATACGTGCTACCCTATTTTTCCTTCTACTTATATTGCCCGTAGGGCAAGGCAAGGTTGTGGATTCGAATCTTCTCCTTTCACCATGGGTTTCCTTGCAGGGCAGTATATTCTCATGATCCCCAGACTGCTGCTGCCCAGAGCATTTTTGCTACCGTTTCTGAAGAATGTGTTTGGCTGGGCTTTGTAGAGGTACTAAAACCTGAGACCTCGGATCATTGGGAAGGTGCCTATGCCTCTACTTTTTCTATAGAAACGATCATAGAGCATTTGCCCATTGCCATGTTTAAGGAAATTTCCCATAGGTTTTATGAAGTCGAGGAGGATTTTACTTGCATGTTTGAGGGGGAGGATGAGATTAGAGAGCTCTGTAATTGTCATCATATATTTCATAGAGATTGTTTGGATAAATGGCTTAGCCGTCCTCTCTCAAGACACAAAATTTAACCCATTCCACCGACTCAACCAGGTAATTCTATTATTTACATTTTGAATAAGAAATCTCTATCATTTGAGGTCCTTCATAAAAATTCATCCTATTGCTCAAACTTTGAAATGTTTCTAAATAATCAACCAAAATCAACTCATAATTATGAGACCAAAACTTTGCCTCCACAGTTTTGATAATTTCTTCCCATCAGCCTTAATATGAAGATACACAAATTTGTTATTTAGTCCAACTTTGTGGTGTAGCTTTTCCACCTCACATCAGTCTTACAAAAATTCAATCATGTAAGAGGATGCACAAATTTGTTGTTTAGTTAACTTTGTGGTGTAGCTTTTCCACCACACACCAGCCTTACAAAAATCCACTTCCAGAATTTGAATTTGTTCCAATGTCCCTTAAAGTTGAGCTTGAAGTGCTTCTTGGATTGGGTATTTGATTATCCAAACTAGCTGATGCTTCTTGCAATGCATTGACTTGTTCATTTGTTAAATCCCCTAGTTTCTTAAGTGCAATGTTATTTTCCTCACTAAATCCATGCAAAACTCACCACTACTCTAGTGTTGCCAACCAAGGCCTTCGCCCTTGCTTTGATAATATTTTATAGCTATTGACAAGAGGGATAAAAGGAAAATATTGGTTATCAGTAAAATAAATCCATCTACATATTTTCTTATAACTTGTTCTTTCATCTAATTCTAATGAGATCTCACCTTTTTATACAGAAGAGCATACGTACATTTCTAACTACTACAACTGTCTTCCTGTAGGAAATCTGCCCAGCTGGATTTGACATCCTACAATGTTAACTGAAACATGTATGGCTGTTGTGGGATTTTCTTTGTTATGAACTAAATAAATGAATGCATTCTACCTCGGATCATTGGGAAAATTTAACCCGTTCCACCGTCTCAACTAGGTAATTCTATTATTTACATTTTGAATAATATTCTAAAAATATTGTGTGTTGTTTTAATAATTATTTAAATTATTAGATATTTAGATGAATTTTATAAACGAGAATTATTTTTTTTAATTTTTAATAATTATAAATTGGAAAACGAATGTTACGGTTTATTCTCATTCTTTAATTTTTTTAATTGGTAGTACTCAATTTATTGTATTTATTTGAACTAAGTTCTTTAATTTTTTGATATCAGTATTTACTTAAGATTTTTGGTCGAGAAGTGGGTTTTATTTTTAGTTTCAAATATTTTCATTATTTAAATAGGGTTTATGATGCCGCTACAATTAAGAAATACATAACACTCATCTTAAATAGTAAAGACATTTCACTACTTGGATAGTTCCAATCACAACAAACATTACTACAATGCCATGAGTTTAGGTGGAATATAGAGCTCAGCTAACCGACCTTCTACATTGCCTTTTATGGCAGACTTATCTCAAATTACAAGTGGACATGTTTTTGTTACTCAAAGTGTACTAAATAACTTGACATGCTAGGTTTTACTTCAAAATTCTCTTCTTCTAAGTGTTTAGATATAGATTCAATCAAGGCTACAAGAAGTAGCTCAACAATATTAACAGCCATAAACCTAATAATACTAACGATATAATCTATTTCTTTCTTTCCTTTTCCCGAAACCTAACTAGTAAAGAAAATATATTTGTTTGGACCCATATATCAGTAGGCACAATGCACATCTTTAAGAGCTGCTACATTAATGCTACCACCTATCTTTGCTACTTGTGAAATTTTGTATTGATTTACAACCTAAATAAAATGCCCATTCAATGTTTCCATTGATGCATCAATTGTACAATCTATTAGTTATATATGACATTCAGGTTATACGGTTAGTGAAGGGCAGTTTTTCTCAATATATAAATATTGTATGTATTTTAATATAAGATTTGCATAGAAAGATAAACATGAGAGTACAAGCTCTACCTAACTAACTAGGAATCACCCATGGTATTTCATTTAATTTTTACTTATGTAAGCTATATCTGGTCTGTAGGCTTAACTCATCATGGAAGCAATCAAATTAGTTTCATAACAAATTAAATCTAGTAAGAATAACTTTATATAATCTTATTCAGATATATAGTAGAACTTTAGATATGTACAACCAGACTTTGAACCAAAATTAATTGGGGAAAAGGCTGGATAATTAGGCTCTAATATCAACTGATGTGAAACATAGTATCATGAAGTAAGAGAGAATAATAGAGTTGTTTAGAACTATATATATTTTACATTATTCATAAGCACTAATAAATATAATACAATGATAAAAATATAGAATGTGAGAGGACATACCATGCCACTTGTATAGAGGTGCATAGCTAGAATATGTGGCATGTGAGCATGCATATTGTTAGAAGCTTTAAAAACTAAATATCACATTAGTTAGCTTGGGAAAGATAGGTCTTACCTGTAGTTAGAATGTCGCTAAACAAATTTTAATAATTTTCAAAGATAAATGCTAAATAATTTTGCTATTGACTATTAGTTCTCATCAGTGAACTTTATAGAAATTAAATTGAAAGCATTTTTACATTGTTTCCTTATGAAATCTAATAGATTGTTTGACCTAAATCATAAATTATACTAGAACACCATATAAACACATGCTAAAATGAAGAGGCCACACCTTTTTTGTTACATTATATATGTAATTATAAATATACTTAGTTTTAAGGGACCATTGGCTTAGGAAGGGAGAGACAAATACCTAATGCTTTCATAAATTGGTCCATAGGTAAAAAACTATAATTTCTCAACAACCCATTATGATGGGAGATGGAAAACTACTCACTTCCTCAAAAAATATACTCCAAGATGCTTCTTAGTATTTTCAAGACCTCCTTATAGTTAAGGCCCCACTTCAAGGAAACAAATCATAAACCACAACAAGGATTTGAAGCACATCCATCTCATATCACAGAGGAAGACAATGATCAAATTGTTAGACCAATTTTCAAAGTAGAATTAAAACATTTCATTTGTTCCTTTCACAAGAATAAATCTTTGAGATCAAATGTTTCTCTACCAAATATTTTTGGCTTGTGATAAAGGAATACCTTTTTGTAGTCATTTGAGTAATTCTTAAGAAATGAATCTATTCTTAAGGCTATGAATGCTACTTAGTTGGACCTCTTCCCGAAGGAAGCTCAAGATGTACAAATGGACCAATTCAAGCTTATAGCTCTACGTAATATGATCTATAAAATTATATTATTTCTTTGCTTTATCATTCAAAACTTTGTTATAATTTTTTTTAATACCTAGTTGACATTTGTGCAAGAAAGGCAAATCATTGACAATATCCTATCCACAGGAGATTCTACACTCATTGAAGATCAAAAAAAGGTAAGGAATCCTCATTAAGTTTGGCATATCAAAAGCATTTAATAGATGAAATTGAGATCTCATTTTCTAGACTATGACTACTTTTGGTTTCTGAAAGCATCGAACTAAATCGATTAACATTTGTATCACAACATTACCCTTGTGGACATTAATGGGGACATTGATCTTTCATTCACTTACACTAGAGACCTTAGAAAAAGCAATTTGATAAGCCCAGACTTGTTTCTTATATTAGGAGAATGTTTATGTAGGTCATTGCAACATGCCAAAATAAAAAGGGAAGAGTTGCATATGACACTTTTCCTCTCTAATAAATCCTTGTTATTGAAGCTTGACACATTTGTGTTATATTTGACAACTTTTAAGAAGCCTTTGGTCAACAAATTAATAGGCACAAATCCAAAGAAATATTTTTTAATGTCTGTATTGCCAAAAAAAGAAATATTGCTCAGTCTTAGGGATTCTCTAAAGGATACCTTCCCTTAACTTTAGCCAAAACTTGTACCCCTTTCTTATTCTTCCTTGCACAACTCTCAACGACCTTCCTTCTATGCAAGTGGCCTCTTGTATAGTTCAAAATAACCTTCCAAAATGTTGCGTTGTGTAACTATGCAAAACTAGAGTTATTTTATTTCTTGCTTGATTGACTCTATTTATGTCTGATGCAAGATTGTTGATTCCCTTATGATGCTCCTGCATTAGACCCTCGTGATAATTAAAATGTAAGCTCCTGTATACAAGTAGGATTGGATTGGTAGAACCATTTTTTTAGTTGGCTGCCTCAACCATGGTGTTCTACATCAGATGTGGTACCTAAGTAGGCTCCCTCGGTGCCTTCTCCTCTATACCGTCATTGGGACATAAAACCTCCTCCTCTGCCTAGATCCAATACCCTTACTCTTCTTTCCCCATCTTTTGGGTCTGTACCCACTTCTATTGGCTCTTATGGTCCTATGCCCACCTTTGTCTCCTCTGGGTCTACGCCTAGTTTCATCTCTCATGGTTCTGCACCCACTTTTATCTCTTATGGGTAGTTATAACTTTCCTTGTTTTCCTTCAGGACACCTTCAATGAACAACTCTTTTTACATTATGTTCCTTGGTGCTTTGTGGGCCTTTGTTCTTTCATGTGTTGTTGTGAGAACGTTTACTTTTGCACCTTGTTTCTTATCCCTAGTGTGTCTTTATGTACTTTGCAGTTTTACACATGCATTGCTTATTTTAGCCAAAACTTGTACCCCTTATTCTCTATGTCCTTGCACAACTCTTAACCACTTTCCTTCCACACAAGTGGCCTCTTGCGTAGTCTAGAACAACCTTCCAAAACTCTAGCTATGCAACTGTGCATAACTAGAGTTGTTTTATTTTTCACCTGATTGACTCTATTTTTGTTTGATACAAGATTGTCGATTCCCTGCGATGCTCCTGCATCAGACCCTCATGATAATTAAAATGTAAGCTCGTGCATACAAGTAGGATTGGAATGGTAGAACCATTTTTTTAGTCGGCTGCCTCGACCATGGTGTTCTCTTACATTGGATGTGGCACATAAGTAAGCTCACAAAGTACCTCCTCTACATCGCCATTGGGACATAAATAGTCCTCCTTTGCCTAGATCTAATACCCTTCCTCTTCTTTCCCTTTCTTCTTCTTGTGGGTTTGCACCCACCTTTATTTGCTCTTATGGTCCTATGCCCACCTTCGTCTCCTCTGGGTCTACACCCAGTTTAATCTCTTATGGTTCTGCACCAACTTTTGTCTCTCGTGGGTGTATGCCCATTCTTGTCCATTCACCTCCAATAAAAAGTTTTCATACCTTTCATTTCCTTCCTTTTGTGCACCTTTCAGTTCTCATCTATTATGTGCACTTTCTTCCTTTTATCACCTGCAACAAGTAGGTATACTTATATGCTATCCTTCCTGATGTTTCTCATAGGGTACATCTGCATGGTTCTGCTACTGCCTTTGTCCTTCAATTACCTTTGCTTGATGCCCTTAGTGGCATACAAGTCTTTATGGGGTCTGTCGACTCCTACCTTTTCTTCTTCCTCTATTATCATGTACTTCGATCTGTCTACTTGGACTGATATCCCCTTCAAGAATTGTTCCTCATTAGTTTCAGGTTGATGGCCTTCTGCCTTTCTCCCAATCAGTAGTGACTCCTTATCCTTCCATGCAATGAAAACTGCACTTCCTTGATTAGCTTCGAGCTGATTTTTTATAACCCCTCCCAGTAGCTCATCCATGTTATTTGCAAACAATGTTATATTTTTGTTAGCTACAGGTCGACTCTTCTCCTCTCCTAATGCATCTTTGGATGTTTTTTGTGGAGTTATGCCCGCTTCTCCTTTTTTTGTGTCTCTCTATGGCACAATGCTTTGTTGTCTCTGGGACAACATAGGTTCTACTACAAGCGACTATTGCTTTCTCTTCTTCCCCTAATGCTTTAGGCAAATGCCTACCACAAATAGACTTGTGCTCATTTGCCTCTCTATGCCTGTGCCTTACGAAGGACACATCTCTTTTTCATGGCTATTGTGCTTGAATTTCACCTGTGCAAAATCTCTTTTGCATTTATCATTCATTGATACAATGTTGTTTACATTGGTGCTCAAGCTCTCATCCATTGGTCCTTTCATAAAACACCTTTGGACCCCTCCACCTCACTCTCATTTTTGCTTCACTCAACAACTCCCAGTTGCTCTCTAGGGAACTCTTCTCCTTCTACATCTCCCACTGCTTCTTCTTTCAATGCTTCCTTCAGGGAAGTTTCTCTTGGTCGAAGGTCCTCTATAACCTATCTTTTATCAGGCTCATTTTCCATTGCATCTGGGGCTAAAGGTTATCTTCTATCCATCACACACTATTGCATATGGACAATTGCTCCAATATCCATCTATGTTGTTATTGTTGTGCAAAAATCCTTTACTTTATGGGGATCTAGAGTTCTCAACCATTCCTTCGGTGCATCCTCCATCTGAGCATAATAATAGTTGTGCTCTCTTAAGGGTTCTTAAGTGCCCTTGTCTTTGTGCATGCTGCTCTTACACCTTGCGAACCTTCTTGCGCTCTCGTTGGATCTTGTGGAATGATATCTACCTTTCCTTCACCTATTATGCTCTATTGTAATCGAGCTTCTTCTTGGCTTCACTCCTCTGTTGTTGCTTTGGTACAACTACCTTATTCGCCTTTGCTTCTTATGTAACTTATTTACCCAATGTTCTCTTCAACATCATTTGAGGTCGTTGTTGGCTCCCACTTTTTAATATTTTTAATATTACCGTGAATGACTTTTTTTGACCTTTGCATTACTCTCATGCTAGCTCCTTCGGTGCGTCACCCTTTATGGAAACTTTTTCTTCACTTTGGCAACGAGGCTTTGCAAGTTACTTTTTGCGGCTTTCGAGTCTTCTCCATTTGAGATGGCCTTCTGAATGCACTACTTGGCTCAATAGTTTGGAATTCATATGTTCCCAATCATGAACCCTCGTTTTGCCTTTCCATCTCCTTCTCTAATGGAGATCTCTCTAGCTATCTACTATGCTATTATGGAGCCTTTTATGTGCATACTCCACCCTTATGGAGTCCTTTACACCCTTCAATGCAAAATAGTGCTCAATATCCAATGCACTCCATTTCCTCGGGGCTTTCTTTTCTGGAGAACCTTTGTGTTCCAGCTTTAAGCTAATGCTTTATTCGTATCAAAACCTTTGTGGCTTCTTTCCTCCCATTGGTCTCTCCCCACTTCTCGATGGTATATTTCCTCCTAACCATATTTATTTCTATCCATGCCATCCTTGTTGCATCTATAATATGGAGGCTATCTTGTCACGACCTCTCTTCCTGCACTGTCGACTCGTGCTCATACTTTAAGTTGATTTGGACCTCATTTAATATTTTATTGTCAGAATGAGTTAATTTTTTTTAAGTTAACTTTTAATTTCATTTTTCAAAATTTCAAAGCAAGGTAAGTTTAAATTTCATTTTTCAAAATTTTAAAAATAAAAAGGGAATTAAATTGATAAAGTATTAAAGCTTTTTCTTTTCACATAAATGTATAAATACAATGTTGTCTTAATATATATGCGTTAAAATAATGAATGGATTAATATTGGAAATAGTCAAAAGTTATTTTTTTATTAAAAAAAAAAAAATCTTTTATTTAATTATTTTAATTTTAAAACTTTTAAATAAACTATATTTCGTAGATAGTTTAAGAGTTCAATTATTATTTTTATTAATTATATTTTTCGTAAATAATTTTTAAGATAATTAATTAAATATAAATTATAAATAATTTAAGTTATTAATTAATTACATTTAATTTAAAACCTACAAATATTAAAATAAAACCAATCTAACCTAAAGCCCACCCTACATACTAAATCCATGCATGCAAATTTGATAACACTTGCTAACTAGACCTTCTACAACGCCACATAGGGAGGCAAAACAATTATAAACTTTTAGTTATAAAATATCCTTCTTTCAGTTTGGAGTAATTCGTTCCACCTCCCAAAGTTCTACGCCACCTTAACACATGCAAAGAAAATGAGACTGCCAATTAAGAATGGGTTAAGCCAATCAGGTAGAAAATTGAGGAGATATTTTTTGTAAAAACAATTTTAAATTGACATCAATGCAGAAGTAAAAGGAGCAGGAAAAAAATAGAGCAAAGAGGATCGTCGCTTGGGAAGGAGAGAGAGACGCTTTGCAAGGAGAGGGAAACGATTTGTTTGCAGAAGTGGAGGGAGATTTCAATGTTAAAGGTAAATATTTTATTTATTTAAAATGTAAGGTAAAAAAAAATTGTTTTATTTAATTTATAAAATAAACGATTTTTATTTTATTTTATTTACATGAAAGGTAGATATTTTATTATATTTTAAATTGTAAAATAAATATTTTATATTATTTAAATTGGAAGCAAATAATTTATTTTATTTACATGAAAGGTAGATTATATTATTTTATTTAAATTGTAAAATAAAGAATTTATTTTATTTAAAATGGAAGGTAAATAATTTGTATTATTTAAATTGAAAGGTAGATATTTTATTTAAAATTGTAGAATAAATATTTTATTTTATTTAAATTATAAGGTAAATAATTTATTTTATTTAAATTATAAGAGAAATATTTTATTTTATTTAAATTGTAAGATGAATATAATATTTCATTTAAATTGTAAGGAAAAAAATCCTTCATTCTAGGGTTAAACCCTCAAATTTCAGAACCCTCCTTTCAAACGTATAAAGGATTTATCTAAATTTAAGTTCAATAAATTCCTTGTGTATAAGTTATTGTTTTTAGAAAAGTTTACCTAAATAGGCTAAAGATATAATTGTCCAGAATAAACATAGTTGAAAATCGACATGATGACTAAACTAAGAGATTATGTTTCTACTTTCCTATTAAAGAATTTGCTTTTGAAATATGATGCATTAATTTAGTTTCAAGTATACTTTATTTTTCAAATCTCAAACTTAGATTAAGAATTTAAGGTTAAACAAAACTACGTAGCGTTCGGTATTAAGCGGTGCCACTGGCTCACGTTTACGGGTAATGCCGTCGCGCTTGAGCTACTGCATCTATAGCCTAATACAGCTGCAACAACGACGTCTGGGCATCGTCCCTATAAACCGTTGGGGAGAAATAAGGATCATGTCATGTCATTAAGACCAAGAGGTGGGATAATCCCTCTTGGTCAACAACACTAATTAAGATAAAGAAATGACTTCGACTATTTTAGATGATTTTGACTTGTGAACTTATGAAATAGAATGGATAAAGTATATTTTTTACTCAAAAATCGATATCACCAAAAAGGAGCAATAAAAATTAGGATTGAGAGTGTCAAACCAGTTATCATCAAGAAACCACCAACCATATGGCTCTTAGATAATGAAACTTTGGCAACAACAATTATACAGATTATGATGTCTAAAGCAAGGATCAAAAATATTGTTGATGTAATTAAAGAGTAGAAAAGGGGGATGTAGATTGCAAATGTTATTTTCTATTTTTTGTTAAGATTTAGGGCTAGTTTAGTAAAACAAGTATTCGGTCACTTGAATTGATACTTTTACGCTCCCATTTGAGTAGCAATCATAGAGGGACTGTCTGGGGAATTGGACTCTAGAAAGGACTACACACCCAAATCTATAGTTCACATGAAATTTAGAATAGAAAACAGAAATACATGTATACTACACCTTGATCCTGTTCATAAGTAGGTATATAGGCAGTTTGGGAAGCGAAAGATGCTTTCAATACGCAGGTGAATAGGATGGGGTTTGATGTTGTGCACTAAACAAAATTAAAATTAAATGAAAAGGCAAGACATTTATAATAAGACCCTAGTTTAGATAAACAAACAAATATAAGAATTCTATGATATACTCGAAAGGATCCCGCTTAGATTATCATAGTTCCCGAGGCTTTATGCCAAATTATGAGGGAAAATGTGACTTTTGTTATATGTTTTATACATGTTACTGTTACGATGACCTCGGTGCTTATCTAGTACAGATAAGTGGTGAACAGTGAGCGACTCAAGATCTGGTTGATCCCGATAAATCAAGTCTCTAGTCAGAGCATAACCTACTCATGTGTAGATGCCTAACCCATATGGTTAAACGCTTACCCATTTGGCAAAAAAATCTCATATTCAGTGATCTGTCTGCATTCCACTTGGCTACCTAACTTTTAGTAATCTGTCAATGCTTCCCCTCTCCTTTATAGTGCAATGGCTACCTCATGGTTAACCATCTGTCAATTCTCACACCACTCCTATAGGTTGCTTATAACCTTGTAACTTCTTACACAACCTATTGTTTCCCTTTTCGTTGCAATCCTATGTAGGCACTTCGCACTATGGAATCACTCTAACAAATTCTCCCTCCGTGATCCTACATAGCTCACCCCTACTAAGTGTATTCTTTATTTATGTTCTACCCACACACCCTACCTCCCTCATGGTGGTGAACGATGCTCTACTAGTTGCCTCATGTTCAACAATCTGCTACCCTGTTTCTGCTAGCTTGTATCTCACTTGCAAGTTTATCTTTTCTTCTTACATATCTGAAGGGTCACAACCTTGCTTTGATATCATATTGGTGTTGGTCGAGATCAGGGGTCCTAGTGAAGGAATACATTAACCATGTAGCCCTCAAAATTCCACGTAGTGGATCATGCTAATAAAGCATTTTATTCTTTAACTTCGGGCATTACAAGATAATATAAACTTAGTAGCTATATATTGAGCTCTTGGATCTACATAGTCCAGTCCTCAGACATAAATATATGCTCTACTAGTTGCCTCACGTTCAACAATCTACTACCTTTGCTTCTGCTAGCTTGTATCTCGCTTGCAAGTTTATCTATTCTTATTACATATTTGAAGGTTCATAACCTTGCTTTGATATCATATTGGTGCTGGCCGAGATCAGGGATCCTAGTGACGGAATACATTAACCATGTAGCCCTCAAAATTCCACGTAGTAGATCATGCTAATAAAGCATTTTATTCTTTAACTTCAGGGGTTACAAGATAATATAAACTTATTAGATATATATTGAGCTCTTTAATCTACTTAGTCCAGTCCTTAGGCATAGATATATCTTTCTTTTTATCTACTATGATGTCCTTACAATACCATTCATCCATGATTACGAGCCTTCACTTGTTTACAAAGTTTCTTTTCTTTTTGTCTTGCCTCAAACAATTTTTTTATCCCTTATGGGATCACTCTAACAAAGTCTTTCCTTGGTTTTTAAGCATTACAAATTCTAGACCAAGACCCCTTTTTTAGTTGCCTGAGCTTTAGTTGGTTCACTGAATTCCCACATAATTGGTCAACTTCATTTAAGGTGGCTTTATGCAACTCTACAAACCTACTCTAGTAGTAGCATAGCCTTTTTCGAACCTCGAGTTGCACAAGTAGATCTTGTCAGTCTCTTTTGTCGTCACATCATTTCCAGTACTAACCTAGCCTAAGGAAAGGCTAACTATAGGTCCTCACAACTAATTACTTATCCAATCATCTTCTACTTCCTCAGGCTTGCATCAAATGGCGTATGCCTAGCTTTTTATGCACCCTTGTACCTCAAAATCTCCTCCATTCCATGTGCCATCATCATCATACACTGGGTACCTTAGAGCTCAATCGCTGGTTGATTACGATCTAGTCACATTTGAGCGCCCCTTGACTATGACTATGCACTGCTCTAATGTGCTCCCTTGATAAGCTCAACTCTTTGTGCATTTATTGCTCAAGTTTGAACTTAGCTTTGGTTGAAACTTTTCTTGTTCTTGTGAAACACACCTTCAATGAACAACTCCTACTGCACCACAGTTCTTGGAACTTTGTAGGCCTCGGTTCTATCATGCACTATTGAGCAAGCCTTTACTTCTGCACCTTACTTACTATCCCTAGTGCATCTTTATGTGTTTTGTAGCTTTACGACTTGTTGCTTAGCTTAACCAAAACTTGTACCCCCTTTTTACTCCCTATCTCCTTGCATAACTCTTAGCCACCATGTACAACCTTCCTTCCATGCAAGTGGACTCTTGTGTGGTATGTGTTACCGTACACAATTAGAGTTGGTTTATTTCTCATTTGACTGACTCTATTTTTGTCTAATGCAAGATTACAAATTTGCCTATGATGCTCCTGCATTAAACTCCCTAGACAATTAAAATATGAGCCCTTGTTTAGAAATAGTGTTGGAGTGGTAAAAATGTCTTTCTGGTTGGTTGTGTTGACTACAGTGTTCTCGTCCCCTGGTGTGCCACCCGAGCAGGCTCACGCGGTGCTTCCTTCTTTTAAAAACCCTCCTTGGATCATAAACTGTTCTCCTCTACCTGGCTCTGAAACACTTCATCTTCCTTTCCTTGTTCTTGTGGTTCTACTATCACCTCTGTTTATTCTTGTGGGCCTATGCCTACCTTTGTTCTTGTGGGTTTGCACACAGTTTTGTCTATCGTGTGTTTGTGCCCATTCTTGTTCATCCATCTCCTCCAAAAGGTCTTCATACCTTTATTTTCTTTGTTTTTGTGTGTCTTTCACTTCTCTGTTATGCACACTCTCTTCCTTATGTGGCCTATGGCAAGTAGGTATACTTGCATGCCATTCTAACATGTGTTTCTCCTGCATTAAACTCCCTAGACAATTAAAATATGAGCCCATGTTTACAAATAGTGTTGGAGTGGTAGAAATGTCTTTCTGGTTGGCTGTGTTGACTATAATGTTCCTGTCCCCCTGGTGTGGCACCTAAGCAGGCTCATGCGATGGTTCCTTCTTTTTTAAACCCTCCTTGGGTCATTAACTGTTCTCCTCTGCGTAGCTTTAATACAGTTCATCTTCCTTCCCTTTCTTATATTTGTGGTTCTATGCTCACCTATGTTTATTCTTGTGGGCCCATGCCCACCATATCTTGTGGGCCTAAGCCCACCTTTGTTCGTGTGGGTTTGCACCCACTTCTGTCTATCATGTGTTTGCACCCATTCTTGTTCATCCATCTCCTCCAAAAGGTCTTCATACCTTTATTTTCGTTATTTTTGTGTGTCTTTTGCTTCTCCTCTATTATGCACACTGTCTTCATTATGTGGCCTATGTCAAGTAGGTATACTTGCATGCCATTCTAACATGTGTTTCTCACAGGGTATGTCTGCGTGGTTCTTCCACTACCCTTGTTCTTCATTTCTCTTTGGTTGATGTTGTTAGTGGCATGGAAGTCTCTATGGGATCCGTTGACTCCCACCTTTTCTTCTTCCTTTATTATCACACACTTACCTCTACGTGCTTGGATTGATATCCCCTTCAGTCATTGTTCATGGTCAGTCTCAGGCTAATGGTGTCCTACGTTGCTTCTAATCAACAATAACTCTTTTTCCTTGCACATAATGAAAATTACACTCCCCTGATATGCTTCATATTGATTTTGGTTAACTTATCTTGCTAGGTCCTACTGGTCATGTGCAAATAATGTTGTATTTTTGTTAGTTGTAAGCCGACTCTTCTCCTCTCACCATATTCAGACGCCATGTGTGGAGTTACGTCCACTTGTCCTTCCCGTCTCATGTCTCTCCATGGTGTAATGCTTTGTTATCTTTGGGACAACTTAGGCTCAGTTACACACTATCCCTTTGTCTTAATGTCCTCAGGATTCAGGGAAATGCCAACCACAAATAAACTCACACTTATTCATCTCTCCATCTTTGTCCCTTTTAAAGGACACATCTCTTCTACTTGGTCGCCCTTCTTGAATTTCTCCTATGCAGCTTCTCTTTTGCCTTCCTCCTTCCTTGGTGTAATGATGTTTGCATTAGGGCTCATGCTCTATTCAACGAGTGCTCGTTCTAGTGCCTCTATTTCCTTTGGTGCACCTTTGGACCCACGTGCCTCACTCTCATTTTAATTGCACTCAACAACTCCCAATTGTTCTCTATGTAACTCTTCTTCCTCTTTGTCATGCACTTTGCTTTGTGTGTTTGGATTGATATCCCCTTTAAGTGTTGTTCCTAGTTAGTTTTAAGCTGATGGCCTCCTACCTTTCTTCCAATCGGTATTGACTCCTTTTCCTTCTATGCAATGAAAATTTCACTCTTTTGATTGGCATCGGGCTGATTTTGGCTAATTCCTCTCGGTAACTTATATATGTCGTGTGCAAACAATGTCTTTTTTTTGTTAGCTACATGTCGACTCTTCTCCTCTCATGCATCTTCAGATGCCTTTTATGGAGTTATTCCCACTTTTACTTCCCTTTGCATGTCTCTCCACTGCAAGTTGCTACCTCTTTATCTTTTTCCCCTAATGCTTTAGGCAAATTTCTGCCACAAATAGACTTGCGCTGTTTTGCCTCTCTATGTCTGTTCCTTTTGAAAGACACATCTCTTTTGCATGGATGTTATGTTTGAATTTCACTCGTGCAACTTCTCTTTTGCCTTCCTCATCCATTGACATAATATTGTTTGCATTGGCGCTCAATCTCTATTTATCTGGGACTTGCACTAATGCCTTTATTTACTTTGGCACACTTTTGGACCCATGCGCTTCACTCTTATTTATGCTTCACTTAACAACTCTTAGTTGATTTCTAGGTAACTATTCTCCTGCAACATCTCTCATTATTTCTTCTTTGGGTACTTCCTTCAGAGAAGTTTCTCCTGGTCGAAGGTCCTTTAGAGCCTCTCCTTCCTCAAGCTCATTTTGCATTGCATCCGAGCTAAAGGTTATCTTCTATCCATCGCACACCACTGCATATGGATAATTGCTCCCACATTACTCAATGTTGTTGTGAACCAATACTTTGCTTTATGTGGATCTAGTGTTCTCAACCCTTCCTTCGGTGCATCCTCCACTTCAATAACTAACACTTGTGTTCTCTTAAGGGTTCTTGTACACCCTTATCTCTGTGTAGGCTTCTCCTACACCTTGTGCACCTTTGTACACTCTCGTTGGCTCTTATGGAATGATATCCACAATTGCTCTAACTTCCCTCTCTATCATTGTTGTTGTACTACAATCCATTAGTTTATGGGGATATAGGGTTCTCAACCCTTCCTTGGGCACATCCTCCACTGTGAACACTAAAACACCTATGCTCTCTTTAGTGTTCCTCTTATGTGCCCCTATCTTTGTGCAGATTGGTGCTATACCTTCCACATCTCCATGCACTCTTACTAGCTTATGTGGAATGATACCCACTTTTCCTTCACTCATTTCACTCCACTACAACTGGGTTTATTCTTGGTTTTGCTCCTCTATTATTGCTTCCATGAAATACCTTCTTTTCCTCTGCTTTTTATGCATCTTATTTATGCAACCTTCTCCTTAATGCCTTCTGAGATCAGCATTAGCTCCCACTCTTTCATCTTCTCAAAGGGATCTTTTTGACCTCTGCATTACTCCCATCTTTGCTCCTCTTCCGCATTGCCTTTCATGGTAATAATTTCTTCTTTACTTTGGGAGCGAGGCTTTGAAGGTTACCTTCAACATCTTTCGAGTCTTCTCCATTTGAGATGGCCTTCTTGGTACACTACTTGGTTCTATAGTTTGGAAATTATTTGTTGCCAAATGTTGACCCTCTTATTACTTTTCTTCTTCCTTTTTTGTTGTGCATTTCATTCTGTGTGCTTTGATCGATATCCCCTTAAAGTATTGTTCCTAATTAGTTTTAAGGTGATGGCCTCCTGCCTTGCTCCCAATTGGTAGTGACTCTTTTTGCTTTTGGGCAATGAAAATTGCAGTCCCTTGATTGGCATCGGGCTGAGTTTACGTAATTCCTCTTGGTAGCTCATCCATGTCGCGTGCAAAAAATGTCTTGTTTTTGTTAGCTACATGTCGACTCGTCTCCTCTCCTCATGCATCTTCAGATGCCTTTTGTGAATTTATGTCCACTTTTTCTTCTCTTTGCTTGTCTCTCCATGCTGCAATGCTCTATTGTCTTTATGACAATTTAGGTTCCACTATAAGTTGCTTCCTCTTTCTGTTCTTTCTCTAATGCTTTAGGCAAATTTCTGCCATAAATAGACTTACACTCTTTCGCCTCTCTATGTCTATGCCTTTTGAAGGACACATCTCTTTTGCATGGTTGTTATGCTTGAATTTCACCTGTGCAACTTCTCTTTCGCCTTCCTCATCCATTGACACAATGTTGTTTATATTGGCACTCAATCTCTCTTCAACTGGTGCTTGCACCGACGCCTATATTTCATTTGGTGCACTTTTGGACACATACACCTCACTCTTATTTATTCTTCACGCAACAACTTCCAGTTGATCTCTAGGCAACCCTTCTCCTTCTATAACATCTCTCGCTATTTCTTCTTTGAGTGCTCCCTTCAAGGAAGTTTCTCCTGGTTGAATGTCCTTTAAAGCCTCTCCTTCCTCAGGCTCATTTTGATTTGCATCCGGGGCTAAAGGTTATCTTCTATCCATCACACACCACTACATATGAACAATTGCTCCAACATTACTCTTTGTTGTTGTTGTGAACCAATCCTTTGCTTTATGGGGATCTAGTGTTCTCAACCCTTCCTTCGGTGCATCCTCCACTTTGAACACAATAACACTTGTGCTCTCTTAAGGGTTCTTCTTGTGCATCCTTATCTCTGTGTAGACTGCTCCGACACTTTGTGCATCTTCTTGCATTCTCGTTGGCTCTTGTGGAATGATATCCACAATTGCTCTAGCATCCCTCTCTATCGTTGTTTTTGTGCTATAATCCACTACTTTTATTGGGATATAGGGTTCTCAACCCTTCCTTTGGCACATCCACCATTGGGATCACAAGAAAACCTGTGCTCTCTTTAGGGTTCTTATGTGCCCCTGTCTTTATGCATACTAGTGTTATACCTTCCACACTTTCATGCACTCTTATTGGCTCATATGGAATGATATCCACTTTTCCTTCACTTATTTCAATCCACTACAAATGGGTTTATTCTTGGTTTTGCTCTTTTATTGTTGCTTCCATGAAATAACCTTTTTTTCATCTGCTTCTTATGCAGTTTCTTTATGTAGGGTTCTTCTTGTGTATCTTTATCTTTGTGTAGGCTTCTCTGACACCTTGTGCATCTTCTTGCGCTCTCGTTGGCTCTTATGTAATGATATCCATAATTGCTCTAGCATCCCTCTCTATCGTTGTTGTTTTGCTACAATCTAATACTTTTATGGGGATATAGGGTTCTCAACCCTTCCTTTGGCAAATCCACCACTGTGATCACAAGAACACCTATGCTCTCTTTAGGGTTCTTATGTGCCCCTATCTTTGTGCAGATTAGTGCTATATCTTCTACATCTTCATGCACTCTTGTTGGCTCATGTGGAATGATATCCACTTTTCTTTCACGTATTTCACTCCACTATAATTGGGTTTATTCTTGGTTTCGCTCCTCTATTGTTGTTTCCATGAAATAACCTTCTTTTCCTCTGCTTCTTACGTATTTTCTTTATGTAGCCTTCTCCTCAATGCCTTCCGAGATCAGCATTAGCTCCCACTCTTTCATCTTCTCCAAGAGCTCTTTTTGACCTCCACATTACTCCCATGTTGGCTTCTCCTACGCATCGCCTTTCATGGTAACACATACTTCTTTACTTAGGGAGCGAGGCTTTGAAGGTTACCTTCAACGGCTTTCGAGTCTTCTCCTCCATTTGAGATGGCCTTCTAGGTGCACTACTTAGTTTTGTAGTTTGGAAATTATCTATTGCCAAATTTTCACCTTTTTATTGCTTTTATTCTTCCTTTTTTTCGTGCACTTTGCTCTGTGTGCTTGGATTGATATCCCCTTCAAGCATTATTCCTAGATAGTTTTAAGTTGATGGTCTCCTACCTTGCTCCCAATTGGTAGTGACTCCTTTTCCTTCCGTAGAATGAAAATTGCACTCCTTTCATTGGCATCAGGCTGATTTTGGCTAATTCCTCTTGGTAGCTCATCCGTTTCGTGTGCAAACAATATCTTGTTTTTGTTAGCTACATGTCGACTCTTCTCCTCTCTTAATGCATTTTCGGATGCTTTTTATGGAGATATGCCCACTTTTCCTTCTCTTTACGTGTCTGTCCATGGCATAAGGCTCTATTGTCTTTATGGCTACTTAGGTTCCACTACCAGTTGCTACCTCTTTCTCTTCTTCCCCTAATGCTTTAGGCAAATTTCTGCCACAAATAGACTTGTGTTCTTTTTCCTCTCTATGTCTGTACCTTTTGAAGGACACATCTCTTTTGCATGGTTGTTGTGCTTAAATTTCACCCATACAACTTCTCTTTCAGCTTCCTCATCTATTGACATAATGTTATTTACATTGGCACTGAATCTCTCTTCAATTGGTGCTTACACCAACACCTCTATTTCCTTTGGCGAACTTTTAGACCCATGTACCTCACTATTATTTATGCTTCACTCAATGACTCCTAGTTGATCTTTAGTCAACTCTTTTCCTTTTGCAACATCTCTTACTATTTCTTCTTTGGGTGCTTCCTTCAAGTAAGTTTCTCCTGGTCGAAGGTCCTTTCGAGCCTCTCCTTCTTCATGCTCATTTTTCTTTGCATCCGGGTCTAAAGGTTATCTTCTATCCATCACCCATCGCTGTATATAGACAATTACTCCAGCATTACTCTATATTATTGTTGTGAACCAATGTTTTGCTTTATGGGGATCTAGTATTCCCAACCCTCCATTGCATCCTCACTTCGAGCACAATAAAACTTGTGCTCTCTTAAGGGTTCTTCTTGTGTGCCCTTATGTCTGTGTAGGTTTCTCCTAAACCCTGTGCACCTTCTTGCACTCTCGTTGGTTATTATGGAATGATATCCACAATTACTCTAACATCACTCTTTATTGTTGTTATTATGCTACAATCCATTACTTTATGGGGATATAGGGTTCTCAACCCTTTGGTGCATCATCCACTATGAGCACTAGAACTCCCATGCTCTTTTTAGGATTCTTACGTTTCCTTGTCTTTATGCAGACTGGTGCTATACCTTCCACACCTTCATGCACTCATGTTGGCTCATGTGGAATCATATCTAGTTTTCCTTCACTCATTTCACTCCACTACAACTGGGTTTATTCTTGGTTTCACTCTATTATTGTTTCCATGAAGTAACCTTCTTTTCCTCTGCTTCATATGCATCTTCTTTATGCAACCTTCTCCTCAATGCCTTTCGAGATCAGCATTAGCTCCCATTCTTTCATCTTCTCAAAGGGCTCTTTCTGACCTCCGCATACCTTCCACAAGAACTGGTGCAGACTGGTGCTATACCTAAAGAGAGCACGGGGGCTATATAGACTAGTGCACGGGGGCTCTTTCTTTGTGTGCCCTTGTCTTTGTGTAGACTGGTGCTATACCTTCCACACCTTCATGCACTCTTGATGGCTCATATGGAATGATATCCACTTTTCCTTCACTCATTTCACTCCTCTACAACTGGGTTTATTCTTGGTTTCACTCCTCTATTATTGCTTCCATGAAATAACCTTGTTTTCCTATGCTTTATAGGCATCTTCTTTATGCAGCCTTCTCAATGCCTTTCGAGATCAGCATTAGCTCCCATTCTTTCATCTTCTCAAAGGGCTCTTTTTGACCTCCGCATTGCTCCTATGTTGGCTCCTGTGCATCACCTTTCATGGCAACACTTTCTTCTTTACTTTGGGAGCAAGGCTTCGAAGGTTACCTTCAATGGATTTTGAGTCTTCTCCTCCATTTGAGATGGCCTTCTGGGTGTACTATTTGATTATGCAAGTTGGAAACTATCTATTGCCAAATGATCACCCTCTTATTGATTTTATTCTTCCTCTTTTTTCACGCATTATGTTATGTGTGCTTGGATTTATATCCCCTTCAAGCATTGTTGCTAGTTAATTTTAAGCTGATGGTCTCCTGCCTTGCTCCCAATTGATAGTGACTTATTTTCCTTCTGTGTAATGAAAATTGCACTCCTTTGATTCGTATTGGGCTGATTTTGGCTAATTACTCTCGATAACTCATACATGTCATGTGCAAATAATGTCTTATTTTTTTTAGCTACATGTCGACTCTTCTCTTTTTGTCATGCATCTTGATATGCCTTTTGTGGAGTTATGCCCACTTTTCCTTCCCTTTGCATGTCTCTCCATGGCACAATGCTCTATTGTCTTTATGACAACTTAGGTTCTACTACAAGTTGCTACCTCTTTCTCTTTTTCCTCTAATGCTTTAGGCAAATTATTGCCACAAATAGGTTCCAATCCTCTATGTTGTTATTTTTGTGAACCAATCCTTTGCTTTATGGGGATCTAGTGTTCTCAACCCTTCCTTGGTGCATCCTCATCTTCAAGCACAATAATACTTGTGCTCTTTTAAGGGTTCTTGTGTGCCCTTATGTCTTTACAGGCTGCTCCTACACTTTGTGCACCTACTTGCACTCTCGTTGGCCCTTGTGGAATGATATCCGCAATATCTCTATCATCCCTCTCTATCATTGTTGTGCTATAATCCATTACTTTATGGGGATACATGGTTCTCAACCCTTCCATTGGTGCATCCTCCACTGTGAGTACAAGAACACCCCTCACCTCTCTAGGATTCTTCTTATGTGCCCCTCTCTTTGTGTCAACTGGTGGTATACCTTCCACACCTTAATGTACTCTTATTAGCTAATGTAAAATGATATCCAATTTTTCTTCTCTCATTTCACTCCATTACAACTGAGTTTATTCTTGGTTTCACTCATCTATTGTTGCTTTCATGAAATAACCTTCTTTTTATCTGCTTCTTTTACATCTTTATGCTACCTTCTCGTCAATGCATTTTGAGATCAGCATTAGCTCCCACTCTTTATCTTCTCAAAGGGCTCTTATTGACCTCCACATTGCTCCCATGTTGGCTCTTCCTGTGTATGGATTTTCATGGCAACACTATCTTCTTTATATTGGGAGCAAGGCTTTGAAGGTTACCTTTAACGGCTTTCGAGTCTTCTCCTCTATTTGAGATGGCTTTCTGGGTGTACTACTTGGTTCTGTAGTTTGGAAATTATCTGAGGCCAAATTTTCACCCTCGTATTGCTTTTCTTCTTTTTTTATAACACACTTCTCTCTGTGTTTGGACTAATATCCCCTTCAAGCATTATTCCTAGTTGGTTTTAATTTGATGGCCTCCTACCTTGCTTCTAGTCGGTAGTGACTCTTTTTCCTTCTATGCAATAAAAAATGTAGTCCTTTGATTGGCATCGGGATGATTTTGGCTAATTCCTCAAGGTAGCTAATCCATGTCATGTATAAACAATGTCTTATTTTTGTTAGCTACATGTTGACGCTTCTCTTCTCCTCATACACCTTGAGATGCCTTTTGTGGAGTTATGCCCACTTTTCCTAACCTTTATGTCTCTCCTTAGTGCAATGCTCTATTGTCTTTAGGATAACTTAGGTTCCACTGCAAGTTGCTACCTCTTTCTCTTCTTCCCTAATGTTTTATGCAAATTTTTGCCACTAATAGACTTGCACTCTTTTGTGTCTTTATGTATGTGCCTTTCGAAGGACACATCTCTTTGTGCCTTTGGTCTTCTTAAGTGCCCCTATATTTGTGCAGACCGGTGCTATACCTTCTACACCTTCATGCACTCTTGGTGGCTCATGTGGAATGATATCCACTTTTCCTTCACTCATTTCACTCCACTAGAACTGGGTTTATTCGTGGTTTCACTCTTCTATTATAACTTCTATGAAATAACCTTCTTTTCTTCTTCTTCTTATGCATCTTCTTTATGTAGCATTCTCCTCAATGCCTTTCGAGATTAGCATTAGCTCTCACTCTTTCATCTTCTCTATGGGCTCTTTCTGACCTCTGCATTGCTCCCATGTTGGCTCCTCCAAATCATTGCCTTTCATGGAAACATGTTCTCCTTTACATCAGGAGTGAGGCTTTGAAGGTTACCTTCAATGGCTTTCAAGTCTTCTCCTCTATTTGAGATGGCCTTTTGGGTGCACTACTTGGTTCTGTAGTTTGGAAATTATCTGTTGCCAAATTTTCTCCCTCTTATTACTTTTCTTCTTCCTTTTTTTGTTGTGCACTTCACTCTGTGTGCTTAGACGGATATCCCCTTCAAGCATTGCTCCTAGTTAGTTTTAAATCGATGGCCTCTTGCCTTGCTCCCAATTAGTAGTGACTCCTTTTCCTTCTGTAATTGGTAGTGCTGATTTTGGCTAATAACTCTCAGAAACTTATCCATGTTATGCAAACAATGTCTTGTTTTTGTTAGCTACATGTTGACTCTTCTCCTCTCTTCATGCATTTTCATATGCCTTTTGTATAGTTATGCCCACTTTTGCTTCCCTTTGCGTGTCACTCCATGACATAATGCTCTATTATCTTTATGACAACTTAAGTTCCACTGCAAGTTACGACCTCTTTATCTTCTTCCCTTAATGCTTTAGGGAAATTTCTGCCACAAATAGACTTGTGCTCTTTTGCCTCTCTATGTCTTTGCCTTTCAAAGGACACCTCTTTTTTATGGATGTTGTGCTTGAATTTCACTCGTATAACTTTTATTTCGCCTTCCTCATCTATTGACATAATGTTGTTTGCATTGGTGCTCAATCTCTATTCAACGAGTTCTTGCACCAATGGCTCTATTTCCTTTGGCGTACTTTTGGTCCCATGCGCTTCATTCTTATTTAAGCTTCAGTCAACAACTCCTTGTTGATCTCTAAGTAACTCTTATCCTGCTGCAACATCTCTCACTATTTCTTCTTTGGGTATTTCTTTCAAAGAAGTTTCTCCTGGTCAAAGGTCCTTTAGAGCCTTTCCTTCCCCAAGCTCATTTTGTATTGCATCCTGGGCTAAAGGTATCTTCTATCCATCACACACCGCTGCATATGGATAATTGCTCCAGCATTACTCTATGTTGTTGTAGTGAACCAATCCTTTGCTTTATGGGGATCTAGTTTTCTCAACCCTTCCTTCGGTGCATCCTCCAATTTGAGCACAATAACACTTATGCTCTCTTAAGGGTTCTTGTGCTCCTTTATGTCTGTGCAGGCTGCTCTGACACCTTGTGCACCTTCTTGCGCTCTCACTAGCTCTTGTGGAATATTATCTGCAATTGCACTAACATCCCTCTCTATCATTGTTGTGTGATAATCCATTACTTTATGGGGATATAGGGTTCTCAACCCTTCCTTTGGCCCATCCTCCATTGTAAGCATAAGAACACGTGCTCTCTTTAGGGTTTTTCTTATGTGGCCCTATCTTTGTACAGACTGGTGCTTCATGCACTCTTGCTGGCTCATGTGGAATGGTATCCACTTTTCCTTCACTCATTTCAATCTACTACAACTATGTTTATTCTTGCTTTCACTCCTCTATTGTTGCTTCCATGAAATAACCTTCTTTTCCTCTGTTTCTTATGTATCTTCTTTATGCAACCTTCTCCTCAATGCATTCTGTGATTAGCATTAGCTCCCACTCTTTCATCTTCTCCAAGGGCTCTTTCTAACCTCCGCATTGCTCTCATAATGGCTCCTCCTGTGCATCACCTTCCATGACAACACTTTCTTATTTACTTTTGGAGTGCGGCTTTGAAGGTTACCTTCAACGGCTTTCGAGTCTTCTCCATTTGAGATGGCATTCTGGGTGCACTACTTGGCTCTGTAATTTAGAAATTATCTGTTGCCAAATTTTCACCCTCTTATTGCTTTTTTCTTCCTCTTTTGTCATGCACTTCGCTCTGTGAGCTTGGACTGATATCCCCTTCGAGTATTGTTCCTAGATAGTTTTAAGCTGATGACCTCCTACATGTTGACTATTCTTCTCATGTGCAAATAATATCTTGTTTTTGTTAGCTACATGTTGACTACTCTCCTCTCCTCATGCATCTTCAGATGCCTTATTTGGAGTTATGCCCACTTTTCCTTCCCTTTATGTGTCCCTTCATGGCGCAGTGCTCTATTGTCTTTATGGAACCTTAGTTTATGGCAACTTGTGCTCTTTTGCCTCTCTATGTCTATGCCTTTCGAACGACACATCTCTTTTACATGGGTATTGTGCTTGAATTTCACCTGTACAACTTCTCTTTTGCCTTCCTCATCCATTGAAACATTGTTGTTTGCATTGGCACTCAATCTCTCTTCAGTTGGTGCTTGCACCAACGCCTCTGTTTTCTTTGGCACACTTTTGGACCCATGCGCCTCACTTGCTTCACTCAACAACTCTCAGTTGATCTCTAGGCAACTCTTCTACAACATCTCATGTTGTTTCTTCTTTGTGTGCTTCCTTCAGGGAAGTTTCTCCTGGTCAAAGGTCCTTTAGAGCCTCTCCTTCCTCAAGCTTATTTTGCTTTACATATGGGGCTAAAAGTTATCTTCCATCCATCACACATCGCTACATATGGACAATTGCTCCAATATTACTCTGTTTTGTTGTTGTTGTGAAGCAATCCCTTGTTTTATAGGGATCTAGTGTTCTCAACCCTTCTTTCGGTACATCTTCCACTTTGAGTACAATAACACTCTTAAGGGTTCTTGTGCATCCTTATCTCCATGCAAGTTGCTCCTACACCTTGTGCATCCCTCTCTATTGTTGTTATTCTAGAATCCATTACTTTATGGGGATATAGGGTTCTCAACCCTTCCTTTGGTGCATCCTCCATTATGAGCATAAGAACACCTGTGCTCTCTTTAGGGTTCTTCTTATGTGCCCTTGTCTTTGTGTAGACTGGTGCTATACCTCCACACCTTCATGCACTCTTGATGGCTCATATGGAATGATACCCACTTTTCCTTCACTCATTTCACTCCACTACAATTGGGTTTATTCTTGGTTTCATTCCTCTATTGTTGCTTCTATGAAATAACCTTCTTTTCCTTTGCTTTTTATGCATCTTCTTTATACAACATTATCCTCAATGCCTTCCTCATCCTTTCTTATTTGTGATTGAATTTCACCCGCGCAACTTCTCTTTTGCCTTCCTCATCCATTGACACAATGGTGTTTGTATTGGCGCTCAATGTCTCTTCAGCTAGTGCTTGCACCATTGTCTCTATTTCCTTTAGCACACTTTTAGACCCATACACCTCACTCTTATCTATGCTTCCCTCAACACCTCCCAATTTATCTCTAGGCAACTCTTCTCCTTCAACAACATCTCTCGTTATTTTTTCTTTGGGTGCTTCCTTTAGGGAAGTTTCTCCTGGTTGAAGGTCCTTTAGAGCCTCTCCTTCCTCAAGCTCATTTTTTTTTGCATCTGAGGTTAAAGGTTATCTTTTATCCATCACACACCGCTGCATATGGACAATTGCTCCAACATTACTCTATATTGTTGTTGTTGTGAACCAATCCTTTGCTTTATGGGGATCTAGTGTTCTCAACCCTTCCTTCAGTGCATCCTCCACTTTGAGCACAATAACACTTGTGCTCTCCTAAGGGTTCTTGTGTGCCCTTATCTCTGTGTAGGTTGCTCCTACACCTTGTGTGCCTTCTTGCACTCTTGCTAGGTTTTATGGAATGATATCCACAATTGCTCTAACATCCCTCTTTATCATTGTTGTTATGCTACAATCCATTACTTTATGGGGATATAGGGTTCTCAACCCTTCCTTTGGCCCATCCTCCACTGTGAGTACAAGAACCCCTATTCTCTCGTGAGGGTTTTTCTTATGTGCCCCTATCTTTGTGCAGACTGGTGTTTTACCTTCCACATCTTCGTGCACTCTTGATGGCTCATGTGGAATGATATCCACTTTTGCTTCACTCATTTCACTCTACTACGACTGGGTTTATTCTTGGTTTCACTCCTTTATTTTTGCTTCTATAAAATAACCTTCTTTTCCTCTGCTTCTGATGCATCTTCTTTATGCATCCTTCTCCTTAATGCCTTTCGAAATCAACATTAGCTCCCATTCATTCATCTTCTTAAAGTTATTTTTTTGATCTCTATATTGTTTACATATTGGCTCCTCATGTGCATCTCCTTTCATGTCAAGACTTTCTTCTTTACTTTGGGAGTGAGGCTTTGAAGGTTACTTTCAACGGCTTTCGATTCTTCTCCATTTGAGATGGCCTTCCAGGTGCACTATTTGGTTCTATAGTTTGGAAATTATCTGTTTCCAAATTTTTACCCTCTTATTGCTTTTCTTCTTCCTCTTTTATCGTGCACCTTGCTCTATGTGCTTTGATTGATATCCCCCTCAAGCATTGTTCCTAGTTAGTTTTAAGCTGACAGCCTCCTTCCTTGGTCCCAATCGGTAGAGACTCCTTTTCCTTTCGTGCAAAGAAAATTGCACTCCTTTCATTGACATTGTGCTGATTTTGGCTAATTCCTCTCGGTATCTCATCCATGTCATGTGCAAATATTGTCTTATTATTGTTGGCTACATGTCGACTCTTCTACTCTCCTCATCCATCTTCTGATGCCTTTTGTGGAGTTATGCCCACATTTCCTTTCCTTTGCGTGTCTCTCCATGGCGTAAGGCTCTATTGCATTTATGATAAATTAGGTTCCACTGTAAGTTGCTACCTCTTTCTCTTCTTCCCCTAATGATTTAAGCAAATTTCTACCATTAATATATTTATGCTCTTTTGCCTCTCTATGTTTATGCCTTTCGAAGGACACATCTCTTTTGCATGGCTCTTGTGCTTGAATTTCACCCGTGAAACTTCACTTTCATCTTCCTCATCCATTTACATAATGTTATTTACATTGGCGCTCGATCTCTCTTAATCTGGTGCTTCCACTAATGCCACTATTTACTTTGGTGCACTTTTGGACCCGTGCAACTCACTCTTATTTATGCTTCATTCAACCACTCCAAATTGAGCTTTAGGCAACTCTTCTCTTTTTACAACATCTCTGGTTGTTTCTGTTTTGGGTGCTTCTTTCAGGGAAGTTTCTCCTGGTCGAAGGTCCTTTAGAGCTTCTGCTTCTTTAGGATTGTTTAGTTTTGCATCTGGGGCTAAAGGTCCTTTATCCATCACACATTGCTGCATATGGATAATTGTTCCAGCATTAGTCTATGTTGTTTTTGTTGTGAACCAATCCTTTGCTTTATGGGGATCTAGTGCTCTCAACCCTTGGTGCATCCTCCACTTCGAGCAAAATAACAGTTATGCTCTCTTAAGGGTTCTTCTTATGCACCCTTATCTCTATGCAGGCTGTTCCTGCACCTTGTGCACCTTCTTGCACTTTCGCTGGCTCTTGTGGAATAATATCCACAATTGCTCTAACAACCCTCTCTATTGTTGTGCTACAATCCATTACTTTAAGGGCATAGAGGGTTCTCAATGCTTCTTTTGGTGCATCCTCCATTGTGAGTAGAAAAACTCCTTTGCTCTTTTTAGGGTTCTTCTTATGTGCCCTTGTTTTTCTATTGGTTGGTGATATACCTTCCACACCATACACTCTTGTTGGCTCATGTGGGACGATATCCACTTTTCCTTCACTCATTTCACTCCACTACAATTGGGTTTATTCTTGGTTTTGCCCCTATATTGTTGCTTTCATTAAATAACCTTCCTTTCCTCTACTCATTATGCAGCCTTCTCCTCAATGTCTTCTGAGATTAGCATTAACTCCCCTTCTTTCATCTTGTCAAAAAGCTCCTTTTGATCTCTGCATTGCTCTGATGCTGGCTTCACTTGTGCATCACCTTTCATGGTAACACTTTCTTCTTTACTTTGAGAGTGAGGCTTTGAAGGTTACCTTCAATGGCTTTCGAGTCTTCTCTATTTGAGATGGCCTTTTGGGTGCACTATTTGGTTATGTAGTTTGCAAATCATCTGTTGCCAAATTTTTACCCTATTATTACTTTTTTTCTTCCTCTTTTGTCACGCACTTTGCTCTGTGTTATATAATTGATATCCCCATCAAGCGTTGTTCCTAGTTAGTTTTAATTTGACGGCCTCCTTATTTCCAATTGGTAGTGGATCCTTTTCCTTCCATGAAATGAAAATTGCACTCCTTTCATTAGCATCGAGCTGATTTTGGCTAATTCCTCTCAATATCTCATCTATGTTATGTGATAACAATGTCTTGTTTTTTTTAGTTACATGTCGACTCTTCTCCTCTCCTCATGCATCTTCAGATGCCTTTTGTGGAGTTATGCCCACTTTTACTTCCCTTTGCGTGTCCCTCCATGGCGTAATGCTCTATTGTCTTTATGACAACTTAGTTTCCACTACAAGTTGCTACCTCTTTCTCTTCTTCCCCTAACGCTTTAGACAAATTTATACCATAAATATATTTATGCTTTTTTTGCTTCTCTATGTCTATGCCTTTCAAAGGAATCATCTCTTTTGCATGGTTGTTGTGCTTGAATTTCACCCGTGCAACTTCTCTTTCACCTTCCTCATCCATTGACATAATGTTGTTTGTATTGGTGCTCAATCTCTCTTCAGCTGGTACTTGCACCAATGCCTCTATTTCCTTTGGTGCACTTTTGGACACATGGGCCTCACTCTTTTTTGTGATTCACTCAACAACTCCCAGTTGATCTCTAGGTAGCTCTTCTCCTTCTGCAACATCTTTCGATGTTTCTTCTTTGGGTGCTTTAGGGAAGTTTCTCCTGTTCGAAGGTCCTTTAAAGCCTCTCCTTCCTCAGGTTATCTTCTATCCATCACACACCATTACATATGGATAATTGCTCCATCGTTACTCTATGTTAATGTTGTTGTAAACCAATCCTTTGCTTTATGGGGATCTAGTGTTCGCAACCCTTCCTTCGATGCATCCTCAATTTGAGCATAATAATACTTGTGTTCTTTTAAGGGTTCTTCTTGTGCCCCCTTTTTTCTCTGTAAGTTGTTCCTACACCTTGTGCACCTTCTTACACTCTCCCTGGCTTTTGTGGAATGATATCCACAATTGTTCTAACATCCCTCTCTATCATTTTTATTGTGTTGCAATCCATTACTTTATGGGGATATAGGGTTCTCAACCCTTCCTTTGGCGCATCCTCCATTGTGAGCACAAGAACCCCTATGATCTCTTTAAGGTTCTTCTTATATGCCCCTGTCTTTGTGCAGACTAGTGTTATACCTTCCACACCTTCATGCACTCTTGTTGGCTCATGTGGACTAACATCCTCTTTTCCTTCACTCTTTTCACTCCACTACAACTAGGTTTATTCTTGGTTTCACTCAATTGTTGCTTCCATGAAATACCCTTATTTCCTCTGCTTCTTATGCATCTTCTTTATGCCACCTTCTCCTCAATGCCTTCTGAGATCAGCATTAGCTCCCATTCTTTCATCTTCTCAAAGGGCTCTTTCAGACCTCCACATTGCTCCCATGTTAGCTCCTCCTATGCATCGCATTTGATAGCAACACTTTCTTCTTTACTTTGAGAGCGAAGCTTTGAAGGTTTCCTTCAATGACTTTTGAGTGTTCTCCTTCATTTGAGATGGCCTTTTGGGTGCACTACATGGTTCTGTAGTTTGGAAATTATCTATTACCAAATTTTCACCCTCTTATTGCTTTTCTTCTTCCTCTTTTGTAGTGCACTTTGCTCTATGTGCTTGGACTAGTATCCCCTTCTAGCGTTTTTCCTAGTTAGTTTTAAGCTAATGGCCTCTTGGCTTGTTCCCAATTAGTAGTGACTCCTTTTCCTTTTGTGCAATGAAAACTGCACACCTTTGATTGGCATTAGGCTGATTTTGGCTAATTCCTCTTGGTAGCTCATCCATGTGTGCAAACAATGTGTTATTTTTCTTAGCTATATGTCGACTCTTCTCTTCTCATCATGCATCTTCAGATGCCTTTTTTGGAGTTATGCCCACTTTTTCTTCCCTTTACGTGTCTCTCCATGGCACAATGCTCTATTGTCTCTATGACAACTTAGGTTCCCCTATAAGTTGCTACCTATTTCTCTTCTTCCCCTAATGCTTTAGGCAAATTTCTATCACAAATAGATTTGTGTTCTTTTGTCTCTCTTTGTTTGTGCCTTTCGAAGGACACATCTCTTTTGCATGGTTGTTGTGCTTGAATTTCACACATGAACTTATCTTTCACCTTCCTCATCCATTGACACAACACTCTTTACATTGGCACTCAATCTCTCTTCATCTGGTGCTTACACCAATGCCTCTATTTCCTTTAGCACACTTTTGGACCCATGCACCTCACTCTTATTTATGCTTCACTCAACAGATCCCGGTTGATCTCTAGGTAACTCTTCTCCTTCTGCAACATCTCTCGTTGTTTCTTCTTTGGGTGCTTCCTTCAGAGAAGTTTCTCTTGGTCAAAGGTTCTTTAGAGGCTCTCCTTCGTGAAAATTTTGCTTTGCATCTGAGGCTAAAGGTTATCTTTTATCCATCACACACTACTACATATGGATATTTGCTCTAGAATTACTCTTTGTTGTTGTTGTGAACCAATCCTTTGCTTTATGAGGATCTAGTGTTCTCGACCCTTCCTTCGGTGCATCCTCAACTTCGAGCAAAATAACAATTTTGCTCTTTTAAGGGTTCTTTTTGTGCGCCCTTATCTCTGTGTAGGTTGCTCCTACACCCTATACACCTTATGATCTCACTGGCTTTTGTGGAATAATATCCATAATTGCTGTAACATCCCTCTCTATCGTTGTTATTGTGCTACAATCCTTTACTTTATGGGGATATAGGGTTCTCAACCCTTTCGTTGGTGCATTCTCCATTGTGAGGTCAAGAACACATGTGCTCTCTTTAAGGTTCTTCTTATCTACCGTTGTGTTTGTGCAGATTAGTGATATGCCTTCCACACCATGATGCACTCTTGCTGGCTCATGTGGTATGATATCAACTTTTCTTTCACTCATTTCACTCCACTACAACTGGGTTTATTATTGGTTTCGCTCCACTATTGTTACTTCTATGAAATAACCTTCATTTCCTATGCTTTTTATGCATCTTATTTATGTAGCCTTCTCCTCAATGCCTTTCGAGATCAGCATTAGGTTCCACTCTTTAATCTTTTCAAAGGGCTCTTTCTCACCTCCACATTGCTCCCATGTTGGCTCCTCCTGTGCATTGCCTTTCATGGCAACACTTTCTTCTTTACTTTGGGAACGAGGCTTTGAAGGTTACCTTCAATGACTTTTAAGTCTTCTCCTCCATTTGATATGGTGTTCTGGGTGCACTGTATAGTTCTGTAGTTTGGAAATTATTAGTTGCTAAATTTTCACATTCTTGTTGCTTTTCTTCTTCTACTTTTATCATGCACTTCACTTTGTGTGCTTGGACTGATATACCCTTCAAGCATTATTCCTAGTTAGTTTTAAGCTAATGGCCTCCTGTCTTGCTCCCAATCGGTAGTGACACCTTTTCCTTCTGTGCAATGAAAATTGCACTCTTTTGATTGGCATCGAGCTGATTTTGGCTAATTCCTCTCAATAGCTCATTCATGTCATGTGCAAATAATGTCTTGTTTTTGTTAGCTACATATCGACTCTTCTCCTCTCCTCATGCATCTTCAGATGCGTTTTATGGAGTTATGCCCACTTGTCCTTCTCTTTGCGTATCTCTCCATGGTGCAATGCTCTATTGTATTTATGACAACTTAGGATCCACTGCAAGTTGCTACCTCTTTCTCTTCTTCCCCTAATGATTTAGGAAAATTTCTGCCACAAATAGACTTGCACTCTTATGCCTCTCTATGTTTGTGCCTTTCAAAGAAAACATCTCTTTTGCATGTTTGTTGTGCTTGAATTTCACTTATGCAACTTCTCTTTCCCCTTCCTCATCCATTGACACAATGTTTTTTGTATTAGCACTTAATCACTCTTTAGTTGGTGCTTGCACCAATGCCTCTATTTCCTTTGGCGCACTTTTAGTCCCATACACCTCACTCAACAACTCCAAGTTGATCTCTAGGAAACTCTTCTCCTTCTATAACATCTCTCTTTGTTTCTTCTTTGGGTGCTTCATTTAGGAAAGTTTCTCCTGGTCTAAGGTCCTTTAGAGCCTCTCCTTCCATAGAGGCTCCTTCCACATGCTCGTTTTGCTTTGCATCCGAGGATAAAGGTTATCTTCTATACATCACACACCATTACATATGGACAATCACTCCAGCATTACTCTATGTTGTTGTTGTTGTGAACTAATCCTTTGCTTTATGGGGATCTAGTGTTCTCAACCCTTCCTTTGGTGCATCTTCTACTTCAAACACTATAATACTTGTACTCTGTTAAGGGTTTTTGTGCACCCTTATCTCTGTGCAAGCTACTCTTACACCTTGTGCACCTTATTACGCTCTCACTGGCTCTTGTGGAATGATATCCACAATTTCTCTAACATCCATCTCTATTGTTGTTATTGTGCTAAAATCCATTATTTTATGGGGATATAGGGTTCTTAACACTTCCTTTGGCACATCCTCCACTATGAGCATCTTTAGGTTTCCTCTTATATACCCTTGTCTTTTATGCAAACTAGTGATATACCTTCCACACCTTCAGGCACTCTTGCTGGCTCATGTGGAATGATATCCCCTTTTCCTTCACTCATTTCACTCCACTACAATTGGGTTTATTCTTGGTTTCACTCCTTTATTATTGCTTCCATGAAATAGCCTTTTTTTCCTCTACTTTTTATGCATCTTCTTTATGCAGCGTTCCCCTCAATGCCTTCTAAGATCAATATTAGCTCCCACTCTTTCATCTTCTCAAAAGGCTCTTTCTAACCTCCGTATTACTCCCATATTGGCTTCTCCTATGCATCACCTTTCATCGCAACACTTTCTTTTTTACTTTGGTAACAAGGCTTTGAGGGTTACTTTCAACAGCTTTCCAGTCTTCAACTCCATTTGAGATGGCCTTCTAGGTAAACTACTTGGTTCTATAGTTTGGAAATTATCTGTTGTTAAATTTTCATCCTCTTATTTTTTTCTTCTTCCTATTTTATCATGCACTTCATTCTGTGTGCTTAGATTGATATCCCCTTCAAGTGTTGTTCCAAGTTAGTTTCAAGCTGATGGCCTCCTGCCTTGTTCCTAATTGGTAGTGACTCCTTTTCCTTCTGTGCAATGAAAATTTTACTCCTTTAATTGGCATCGAGCTGATTTTATCTAATTCCTCTCGGTAGTTCATACATGTCGTGTGCAAACAATGTCTTATTTTTGTTAGCTACATGTCAACTCTTCTCCTCTCCTCATTCATCTTCAAATGCCTTTTGTGGAGTTATGCCTGATTTTCCTTCCCTCTATGTGTCTCTCCATGGCGTAATGCTCTATTGTCTTTCCACTGTAAGTTACTACCTATTCCTCTTCTTCACCTAATGCTTAGGCAAATTTCTACCACAAATAAACTTATGCCCTTTTGCCTCTCTATGTCTTTGCCTTTCGAGGGACACATCTGTTTTGCATGGCTATTGTGCTTGAATTTCACCCGTGCAACTTCTCTTTCACCTTCCTCATCTATTGACACAATGTTGTTTGCATTGGCGCTTAATCTCTCTTCATTTGGTGCTTGTACCAATGCCTCTATTTCCTTTGGCACAATTTTGGACCCATGCACCTCACTCTTATTTATGCTTCAGTCAACAACTCCCAGTTGATATCTAGGCAACTCTTGTCTTTCTGCAACATCTCTCGTTGTTTCTTTTTGAGGTGCTTCCTTTAGGGAAGTTTCTCTTGGTCAGAGGTCTTTTAGAGCCTCTCCTTCCTCAGGTTCATTTTGCTTTGCATCCAGGGCCAAAGGTTATCTTCTATCCATCACACACCACTGGATATGGATAATTATTCCAGCATTACTCTATGTTATTATTGTTGTGAACTAATGCTTTGCTTGATGGGTATCTAGTGTTCTCAACCCATCCTTTTGTTGATCCTCCACTTCGAACACAATAACACTTGTGTTATCTTAAGGGTTCTTGTGTGTCTTTATCTGTAATATCCCCAAAAAGGAGATTTCTAAATTTGAGGAGAGGCGCTGCCACTTCACATGAAGAAATCACTGCCAAGGAGTAGTGTTGCCTTTTAATACAACAATCATTAAATGGATATGAATGGAAAGTTGAAATGGAATTGTTGTCGAAAGTGAATGGAAGTGTCAAACGGAATTATTTCCGAAAGTGAACGTAAATGTCGATGGAAATGTTAACGGAAATGTCGATGGAAATGTTAACAAAATTATCGATGAAAATGTCAATGGTCACATCTTTTGGTGAAGAGCCTTTTGGATGGGATGCCTCCTTTGGGAGAAGTTTTTAAAAACTATATAAAGGAGAAGAGATGTGGGAGTATGAAGCATCGAATAATGAATTTCTATATATAACTTGTATAAGCAACTGCTTTATAATGGCATTTAAGGACGAAACCCCTTGTGGAATTATATTTTGTTTGAGATCCGAAAACTCTATTAAATTCAACATAATGATTTAAATTATTATTTCAATTATAAATTTTATATTTTATTTAAACAAAATTAAGAGAAATCCAAATTCTTGTAAAATATTCTCATTTGGAATATTACAGTGGTATCAGAGCTTTTCATCCTGCTAGCCTGAGTGCATTCAAATCATAAGGTTAACCTAAACAACATAAATGATGCACAGTTTGACTGATGGGCCCAAGGGCAAATTACATTGATGTCATAATTAGTTCAATAAATGCAGCAGTTGAATAACTTGCTAACTCATAATTCTAATGGTGAGGGAAGGTCATCAAAAGTAAAACAGGGTTATACATTTAATATCAGTCATGAAGGACTCCCCTCAAGGACTTATGTACGCCCAACCATGCCCATATTCCTTCAATGAGAGGAACCAATATAAGAAGATGAGGCCAAGTTGATTTTCAGTGATATTAATGCATCTCACAATAAATATTTGAATCTTGATCCTATGATAAGAGATGACTAGACATTATAAAAAAAAATTATCATTTATATGGGAAATGTGTACGAGAGGAAGATGAATGATAGACAAATTTGGTCAGACAAGTCATCACAGAGCAACTACCAAAAGAGCATAAAATTTAGATTTTTGACAATGATTTAAGCAACAACCTTGAGTTGTAGGAGCAGCCGGTGGAAGTAAACTATTAAGTGTTGAAAAACATCTCAACATCATCACTAATTCTCTTAACCCAAGTTGGAGGCGATGGTTCTTGAACTTGAACATCCAAACAAACATTGGAATCATCTTATGACAACCATAAATTCATCTTATTATCACAATGAAAACAGGTATGAATCTTTTATCAAAGATGAACTATTGCTTGGTCTCCATAATAGCACAAAGAAAAGATTTGTCTTCGTGGATAGTGGAAGTGAGTCATTAATGGAGATTGTAAGGGCATATTTGGTGACAAATGAACTTGAATAGGTCATTAGTAGCCCAAAAAATGATCAATTTGAAGTACGTAAAGGTCCCAAGATCCTTATGCTTAGCCAATAGCTCATTAATAATTACAGCAATGGTTATAATGGTAGAAGGCTTTGGGATCCGGGAAAGAACAGTTGTAAAAATCCCTTGCAAGAGAGAGCTAATAATAATTCAATTAGTTCTGCAAGGATAGGGAAAGAAACATCTAAGCTTGGAACAGATTATAGTTTGTTGCAGAGTGTACTATCAAGTCTAAAATTGCTTGAGGACAAGCAATCTGAAGAAGGGAGGTCTGTAATATCCCTAAGAACGAGATTGTTGAATTCAAGGAGAGGCGCTGCCACTTCACATGGAGAAATCATTGCCAAGGAGAAATCGTTACCAAGGATCAGCACTGTCATTTAATACAACAATCATTAAATGGATATGAACAGAAATGTCAAACATAATTGTTGTCAGAAGTGAATGGAAGTGTCGAACAAAATTGTTTCCGGAAGTGAATGAAAATGTTGACGTAAATGTTAACGGAAATGATAACGAAATTGTTGACAAAAATGTCAATGGTCACATCTTTTGGTGAAGAGGTGCCTCTTGGATGGGATGCCTCCTCTGAGATAAGTTTTTAAAGACTATATAAAGGAGAAGAGATGTGGAAGTATGAAGCATTGAATAATGAATTCTTATATATAACTTGTATAAGTAGCCACTTTATAATGGCATTTAAGGACGAAACCCCTTAAACTACATAATTCAGATACAATGACGAAAACCCTTGTTATCAAACCCAAGGATGAAACCCCTTGTGGAATTATAATTTGTTTGAGATCCGAAAACTCTATATTGAATTCAACATAATTATTTAAATTATCATTTCAATTATAAAATCTATATTTTATTTAAATGAAATTATGAGAAATCCAAATTCTTGTAAAATATTCTAATTTGGAATATTAAATTATCTCTGTGCAAGTTGCTCCTACATCTTGTGCATCTTCTTGCGCTCTTGTTGGCTCTTTTGAAATGATATCCACAATTCCTCTAACATTCCTCTCTATCGTTATTGTTGTGCTATAATCCATTACTTTATGGGGATATAGAGTTCTCAACCCTTCCTTTGGTGCATCCTCCACTGTGAGCACAAGAACACCTGTGCTCTTTTTAAGGTTTTTATGTGCCCGTATCTTTATGGAGAGTGGTGCTATACCTTCCACAACTTCATGCACTCTTACTAGCTAATGTGGAATGATATCTAGTTTTCCTTCACTCATTTCACTGTACTACAACTTGGTTTATTCCTAGTTTCTCTCCTCTATTGTTGCTTCCATAAAATAACCTTCTTTTCCTCTGCTTCTTGTGCATCTTCTTTATGCAAACTTTTCCTCAATGCCTTCTGAGATCAGCGTTAACTCTCACTCTTTCATCTTCTCAAAGGGCTCTTTTTGACCTCTGCATTACTCCCATGTTGGCTCCACCTGTGCATCGCCTTTCATGGCAACACTTTCTTCTTTACTTTGGGAGAGAGGCTTTGAAGGTTACCTTCAACGACTTTCCAGTCTTCTCCACCATTTGAGATGGCCTTTTAGGTGCACTACTTAGTTCTGTAGTTTGGAAATTATCTGTTGCCAAATTTTTGCCCTCTTATTGCTTTTCTTCTTCCTCTTTTTCAATGCACTTCATTTTGTGTGCTTAGATTGATATCCACTTCAAGCATTCTTCCTAGTTAATTTTAAGCTGATGGCCCCCTGCCTTGCTTCCAGTCGATAGTGAATCCATTTCCTTCTGTGAAATGAAGATTGCACTCCCTTAATTGGCATCAGGCTGATTTTGGCTAATTCCTTTTTGTAACTCATCCATGTCGTGTGCAAACAATGTCTTATTTTTGTTAACTACATGTTGACTCTTCTCCTATCCTCATGCATCTTCAAATGCCTTTTCTAGAGTTATGCCCACTTTTCTATCCCTTTGCGTGTCTCTTCTTCCTCTAATGCTTTAGGCAAATTTTTGCCACAAATAGACTTGCATTCTTTTGCCTCTCTATGTTTGTGCCTTTCAAAGGACTAATCTCTTTTGCATAGTTGTTGTGCTTGAATTTCACATGTACAACTTCTCTTTTGCCTTCCTCATCCATTGACACAATACTATTTGCATTGGTGCTCAATCTCTCTTCAGCTGGTGCTTGCACCAATACCTCTATTTCCTTTGGTGCACTTTTGGACCCATATGCCTCACTCTCATTTATGCTTCATTCATCAAATCCCAGTTTATCTCTAGGCAACTCTTCTCCTTTTGTGACATCTATCGATGTTTCTTCTTTGGTTACTTCCTTCAGGAATGTTTCTCCCAATCAAAGGTCCTTTAGAGCCTCTCCTTCCTCAAGCTCATTTTGCTTTGCATCTGGGATTAAAGGTTATTTTCTATTCATCACACATCACTGCATATGGACAATTACTCCAACATTACTCTATGTTATTATTGTTGTCAACCAATCCTTTGCTTTATGGAGATCTAGTGTTCTCAACACTTCCTTCGGTACATCCTCCACTTTGAGCACAATAACACTTGTGCTCTCTTAAGGTTCTTATGCACCTTTATCTCTATATAGGTTGAACCTACACCTTGTGCACCTTTTTGCACTCTCGTTGGCTCTTGTTGAATGATATCCACAATTACTCTTAAAATCCCTCTCTATCATTTTTGTTATGCTACAATCCATTACTTTATGGGGATATAGGGTTCTCAACCCTTACTTTGGTGCATTATTCACTGTGAGCACAAGAACACCTGTGCTCTATTTAGGGTTCTTATGTGCCCCTATCTTTGTGTAGACTGGTGATATACCTTCCACACCTTCATGCATTCTTATTGGCTCATGCAGAATGATATCCACTTTTCCTTCTCTCGTTTCACTCCACTACAACTAGGTTTATTCTTGGTTTCACTCCTCTATTGTTGCTTCCATGAAATAACCTTCTTTTCCTCTTCTTCTTATTCATCTTCTTTATACAGCCTTATCCTCAATGCCTTCTGAGATCAGCATTAGCTCTTACTCTTTATCTTCTCAAAGGGCTCTTTCTGAACTCCATATTGCTCCCATGTTGGCTCCTCTTACAAATCAATTTTCATGGCAACACTTTCTTTTTTACTGAGACCGAGGCTTTGAAGGTTACATTCAATAGCTTTCGATTATTCTCTTCCATTTGAGATGGCCTTCCAGGTACATTACTTGGTTCTTTAGCTTGGAAATTATCTATTGCCAAATTTTCACCTTCTTATTGCTTTTCTTCTTCCTCTTTTGTCACGCACTTCGCTCTGTGTGCTTGGACTAATATCCCCTTCAAGTGTTATTCCTAGTTAGTTTTAAGTTGATGGCCTCCTGCCTTACTCCTAGTCGGTAGTGACTCCATTTCCTTCTGTGCAATGAAAATTGCATTCCTTTAATTAGCATCAGGATGATTTTAGCTAATTCCTTAGGGTAGCTCATCCATGTTGTATGCAAACAGTGTCTTATTTTTGTTAGCTACATGTCGACTCTTTTCCTCTCCTCATGCATCTTCAAATGCCTTTTGTGGAGTTATACCCACTTTTCCTTCCCTTTGTATGTCTCTTCTTGGCTCAATGCTCTATAGTCTTTATGACAACTTAGGTTCCACTACAAGTTGCTACCTCTTTCTCCTCTTCCCCTAATGCTTTAGCCAAATTTCTACCACAAATAGACTTGCGCTCTTTTACCTCTCTATATTTGTGTCTTTCGAAGGACACATCTCTTTCGCATGGCTGTTATACTTGAATTTCACTCGTGCAACTTCTCTTTTGCCTTCCTCATCCATTGACACAATGCTATTTGCATTGGTGCTCAATCTCCTTTTAAGCGTTATTCCTTGTTAGTTTTAAGCTAATGGCCTCCTTCCTTACTCCTAGTCGGTAGAGACTCCTTTTCCTTCTGTGCAATGAAAATTGCACTACTTTGATTGGCATCAACATGATTTTGGCTAATTCATCAAGGTAGCTCATCCATGTCGTATGCAAATAATGTCTTGTTTTTGTTATCTATATGTCGACTCTTCTCCTCTCCTCATGCATCTTTAGATGCCTTTTGTGGAGTTTTGCCCACTTTTCCTTCCCTTTGCGTGTCTCTCCATTGTGCAATGCTCTATTGTCTTTATGATAACTTAGGTTCCACTACAAGTCGCTGCCTCTTTCTCTTCTTCCCCTAATGCTTTAGGCAAATTTCTGCCACAAATAGACTTGCGCTCTTTTGCCTCTCCATGTTTGTGCCTTTCGAAGGACACATCTCTTTTGCATGGCTATTGTGCTTGTATTTAACCTATGCAACTTTTGTTTCACCTTCCTCATCTATTGATACAATGTTGTTTGCATTGTCACTTAATCTATCTTGAGCTGGAGCTTGCACCAATGCCTCTAATTCCATTGGTGCACTTTTGGACTTATTTATGCTTCAATCAATAACTCTCAATTGATCTCTAGGCAACTCTTCTCCTTCTGCAACATCTCTAGTTATTTCTTCTTTGGGTGCTTCCCTTAGGGAAGTTTCTCCTAGTTGAACTTCCTTTAGAGACTCTCCTTCCTCAAGCTCATTTTGCTTTGCATCCGAGGCTAAAGCTTATGTTCTATCCATCACACACCGCTACATATGGACAATTGCTCCAACATTATTCAATGTTGTTATTATGAACCGATCCTTTGCTTTATGGGGATCTAGTGTTCTCAACCCTTCTTTTGGTACATCCTCCACTTCGAGCACAATAACACTTATAATCTCTTAAGGGTTCTTCATGTGTGCCCTTATCTCTGTACAAGCTACTCCTACACCTTGTGCACCTTCTTGTGCTCTCGCTGGCTCTTATGGAATGATATTCACAATTGCTCTAACATCCCTCTCTATCGTTGTTATTATGCTACAATCCATTACTTTATGGGGATGTAGGGTTCTCAACCCTTCCTTTGGTGCATCCTCCAATATGAGCATAAGAACACCTATGCTCTCTTTAGGGTTCTTATTATGTGCCCCTGTCTTTGTGCAGATTGGTGTTATACCTTCCACGCCTTCATACACTCTTGCTGGCTCATGTGGAATCATATCCACTTTTCCTTCACTCATTTCACTCCACTACAATTGGATTTATTCTTGGTTTCGCTCCTGTATTATTGTTTCCATGAAATAAACTTCTTCTCAACCCTTCCTTTGGCACATCCTCCACTATGAGCTCCAAAACACCTATGCTCTCTTTAGGGTTGTTCTTATGTGCCCCTGTCTTTGTGCAGATTGGTGCTATACCTTCCACATCTCCATACACTCTTACTAGCTCATGTGGAATGATATCCACTTTTCTTTCACTCATTTCACTCCACTACAACTAGGTTTATTCTTGGTTTCACTCCTCTATTGTTGCTTCCATGAAATACCTTCTTTTCCTTTGCTTCTTATGTATCTTATTTATGCAACCTTCAGCTTAATGCCTTCCGAGATCAGCATTAGCTCCCACTCTTTCATCTTCTCAAAGGGATCTTTCTGACCTCTGCATTACTCTCATCTTTGGGTGCTTCCTTGAAGGATGTTTCTCCTGGTCGAAGGTCCTTTAGAGCCTCTCCTTCTTCATGCTCATTTTGCTTTACATATGGGGTTAAACGTGATCTTCTATCCATCACCCACTGCTGTATATGGACAATTGCTCCAACATTACTCTATGTTGTTGTGAACCAATCTCTTACTTTATGGGGATCTAGTGTTCCCAATCCTACCTTCGGTGCATCCTCACTTTGAGCACAATAACACTTGTGCTCTCTTAAGGGTTCTTCTTGTATGCCCTAATCTCTGTGTAGGTTGCTCTTAAACCCTGTGCACCTTCTTGCGCTCTCGTTGGCTCTTGTGGAATGATATCCACAATTGCTCTAACATTCCTTTCTATTATTGTTGTTGTGCTGCAATCCATTACTTTATGGGGGTATAGGGTTCTCAACCCTTTAGCGCATCATCCACTGTGAGCACAAGAACACCCATGCTTTCTTTAGGGTTCTTATGTGACCCTGTCTTTGTACAGACTAGTGCTATACCTTCCACACCTTCATGCACTCTTGCTGGCTCATGCTAAATGATATCCACTTTTTCTGCACTCATTTCCATCCACTACAACTGGGCTTATTCTTGGTTTTGCTCCTCTATTATTGCTTCCATGAAATAACCTTCTTTTCATATGCTTCTTATGCATCTTCTTTATGCAGGCTTCTCCTTAATGCCTTTCGAGATCAGCATTAGCTCCCATTCTTTCATCTTCTCAAAGGGCTCTTTCTGACCTCTACATTGCTCCTATGTTGGCTCCTCCTATGTATTCCGTTTCATGGTAACACTTTCTTCTTTACTTTGGGAGCGAGGATTTGAAGGTTACCTTCAACAGCTTTTGAGTCGTCTCCTCCATTTGAGATGGCCTTCTGGGTGTACTATTTGGTTATGTAGGTTGGAAACTATCTGTTGCCAAATTTTCACCCTCTTATTGATTTTATTCTTCCTCTTTTATCATGAATTACGCTATCTGTGCTTGGATTGATATCCCCTTCAAGCATTGTTTCTAGTTAGTTTTAAGCTGATGGTCTCCTGCCTTGCTCCCAATCGGTAGTGACTCATTTTTCTTCTGTGCAATGAAATTTGCACTCCTTTGATTGGCATTGGGCTGATTTTGGCTAGTTACTCTCAGTAACTCACCCATGTAGTGTGTAAACAAAGGCTTGTTTTTGTTAGCTACATGTCGACTCTTCTCCTCTCCTCATGTATCTTGATATGTCTTCTATGGAGTTATGCCCACTTTCCCTTCCCTTTGTGTGTCTCTTCATGGCACAATGCTCAATTGTCTTTATGAAAACTTAGGTTCCACTATAAGTTGCTACCTCTTTCTCTTCTTCTGCTAATGCTTTAGGCAAATTATTGCCAAAAATATACTTGCACTCTTTTGCCTTTGTATGTCTGAGCCTTTTAAAGCACACATCTCTTTTGCTTGGTTGTTCTGCTTGAATTTCACCCATGCAACTTCTCTTTTGACTTCTGCATCCATTGACATAATGTTGTTTGCATTGGCGCTCCATCTCTCTTCAATTGGTGCTTGCACCAATGCCACTATTTTCTTTGGTGCACTTTTGGATGTATGCTCCTCACTATTATTTATGCTTCACTCATCAACTCCCAATTGATCTCTAGGGAACTCTTCTCCTTTTGCAACATCTCTTGTTGTTTCTTCTTTGGGTACTTCCTTCAGGAAAGTTTCTCTTGGTCGAAGGTCCTTTAGATCCTCTCCTTCCCCAGGGTCGTTTTACTTTGCATCTGGGGCTAAAGGTTATCTTCTGTCCATTTCACACCACTATATATGAACAATTATTCTAGCATTACTCTATGTTGTTGTTGTGAACCAATCCTTTGCTTTATGGGGATCTAGTGTTCTCAACCCTACCTTCGGTACATCCTCCACTTCGAGCACAATAACACTTGTGCTCTCTTAAGGGTTCTTGTGCACCCTTATCTCTATGCAGGATGCTCCTACATCATGTGTACCTTCTTGCTCTCTCACTCGCTCTTGTATAATGATATTCACAATTATGTGATAATCCATTACTTTATGGGGATATATGTTTTCAACCCTTTGATGCATCCTCCACTTGAGCACAAGAACACCTGTGCTCTCTTTAGGGTTCTTTTTATGTGCCCCTGTCTTTGTGCAAACTGGTGCTATACCTTTCACACTTTCATGCACTCTTTCTGGCTCAGGTGGAATGATATCCACTTTTCCTTCACTCATTTCACTTCACTACAGTTGGGTTTATTCTTGGTTTCACTTCTCTATTGTTACTTCCATGAAATAAACTTTTTTTCCTCTGCTTCTTATGCATTTTCTTTATGCATCCTTCTCCTCAATGCCTTTCGAGATCAACATTAGCTCTCACTCTTTCATCTTCTCAAAGAGCTTTTTCTGACCTCTGCATTGCTCCCATGTTGGTTCCTCTTATGCATCGCCTTTTATGGCAGCACTTTCTTCTTTACTTTGGGAGCGAGGCTTTGAAGGTTACCTTCAATGGATTTCAATTCTTATCCTGCATTTGAGATGGCCTTCTAGGTGCACTACTTGGTTCTATAGTTTTGAAATTATCTGTTGCCAAATTTTCACTCTTATTAATTTTCTTCTTCCTTTTTTATCGCACACTTTGCTCTATGTGCTTGGATTGATATCCTCTTCAAACGTTGTTCCTAGTTAGTTTTAAGTTGATGGCCTCCCAACTTGCTCCCAATCGTTAGTGACTCTTTTTCCTTTTGTGAAATGAAAATTACACTACTTTGATTGGTATTGAGCTGATTTTGGCTAATTCCTCTTGGTAGCTCATCCATGTCGTGCTCAAACAATGTCTTGTTTTTGTTAGCTACATGTCGACTCTTCTCCTCTCCTCATGCATCTTTATATGCTTTTATGTAGTTATGCCTCTCAATATTTGTGCCTTTCGAAGGACACATCTATTTTGCATGGCTCTTATGCTTGAATTTCACCCGTGCAACTTCTCTTTTGCCTTATTCATCCATTGACAAAACGCTGTTTACATTGGCGCTAAATATTTTTTCAGCTGGTGCTTGTACTAACGCCTCTAACACCTCTATTTCCTTTGGTGCACTTTTGGACCCATGTGCCTCACTGTTATTTATTCTTCACTCAACAATTCCCAGTGGATCTCTAGGCAACTCTTCTCCTTCTGCAACATCTCTTGTTTTTTCTTTGGGTGCTTCCTTCAGGGAAGTTTCTCCTGGTTAAAAGTCTTTTAGAACCTCTCCTTCCTCTTGCTTGTTTTGATTTGCATTTGTGGCTAAAGGTTATCTTCTATCCATCACACACCACTACATATGGACAATTGCTCAAACATTACTCTATGGTGTTGTTGTGAACCAATCCTTTATTTTATGGGGATCTAGTGTTATTGACCCTTCCTTCGGTGCATCCTCCACTTTGAGCACAATAACACTTGTGCTCTCTTAAGGGTTTTTGCACCCTTATCTCTGTGTAGGCTGTGCCTACACCTTGTGCACCTTCTTATGCTCTTGTTGGTTCTTGTGGAATGATATCCATAATTGCTCTAACACCCCTCTCTATCATTGTTATTGTGTTACAACCCATTACTATAGGGTTTTCAACCATTCCTTTGGCACATTCTCTATTGTGAGCACAAAAACACCTGTGCTCTCTTTAGGGTTCTTCTTATGTGTCCCTTATTTTGCGCAAATTGGTGTTATACCTTCCACACCTTCATACACTCTTGTTGGCTCATGTGGAATGATATCTACTTTTCCTTCACTCATTTCACTCCACTACAACTGGGTTTATTCTTGGTTTTGCTCTTCTATTGTTGCTTCCATGAAATAACCTTCTTTTCCTCTTCTTCTTATGCATTTTCTTTATGTAGCCTTCTCCTCAATGCCTCTAGAGATCAGCATTAGGTCCCACTCTTTCATCTTCTCAAAGGGCTCTTTTTGACCTCCACATTGCTCCTATGTTGGCTCCTCCTATGCATCACCTTTCATGGCATCACTTTATTCTTTACATTAGGAGTAAGGCATTGAAGGTTACCTTTAATAGATTTCTTGTCTTCTATTCCATTTGAGATGGCCTTCTGGGTGCACTACTTGGTTCTATAGTTTGGAAATTATTTGTTGACAATTTTTCACCCTCTTATTGCTGTTCTTCCTCTTTTATTGCGCACTTTGCTTTATGTGCTTGGACTAATATCCCCTTCAAGCATTATTCCTAGTTATTTTTAAGCTCATTGCCTCCTGTCTTGCTTCATTTCAATAGTAACTCCTTTTCCTTTCGTGTAATGGAAATTGCACTCTTGTGATTGGCATCGGGCTGATTTTGGCTAATTCCTCTTGGTAGTTCATCCATGTCATGTGCAAACATTGTATTGTTTTTGTTAGCTACATGTCGACTCTTCTCCTCTCATCATGCATCTTTAGATACCTTTTGTAGAGTTATGCCCACTTTTGCTTCCTTTTGCGTGTCTCTCCATGGCCCAATGCTCTATTGTCTTTATGACAACTTTAGATCTAATGTAAGTTACTACCTCTTTCTCTTATTCCCTTAATGATTTAGGCAAATGTATACCACAAATAGACTTGTGCTCTTTTGCCTCTCTATGTCTGTGCCTTTCGAAGGAAACATCTCTTTTGCATGGTTGTGCTTGAATTTCATCCATGCAACTTCTCTTTCACCTTCCTCATCCATTGACACAATGTTGTTTGTATTGGTGCTCAATCTCTCTTCAGCTGGTACGTACACCAACGCCTCTATTTATTTTGACACACTTTTAGACCCATGCACATCAGTCTTATTTGTGCTTCACTCAACAACCCCTAGTTGATATCTAGGCAACTCTTCTTCTTTTGCAACATATTTCATTGTTTCTTCTTTGGGTGCTTCCTTCAGGGAAGTTTCTCCTGGTCGAATGTCCTTTAGAGCCTCTCCTTCCTCAGGCTTGTTTTGCTTTTCATCCAGGGCTAAAGGTTAACTTCTATCTATCACACAGCGTTGCATATGGATAATTGCTCTAGCATTACTCTATGTTGTTATTGTTGTGAACTAATCCTTTGATTTATGGGGATCTAGTGTTCTCAACTGTTCCTTCGGTGTATCCTCCACTTCGAGCACAATAACACTTGTGCTCTCTTAATGTTTCTTCTTGTGTGCCCTTATCTCTGTGTAGGCTGCTCCTACACCTTGTGCACCTTTTTGCGCTCTCACTGGTTCTTATGGAATGATATCCACAATTGGTCTGACATCCCTCTCCATCATTGTTATTGTGCTACAATCCACTATTTTATGGAATATAGGGTTCTCAACCCTTTGGTGCATCCTCCACTGTGAGCACAAGAGCACCTATGCTCTCTTTAGGGTTCTTATATGCCCCTGTCTTTGTGTAGACTGGTGCTATACCTTCCACACCTTCATGCACTCTTACTGCATAGGTGGAATGATATCCAAAATTGGTTTAACATCCCTTTCCATCATTATTATTGTGCTACAATCCACTATTCTATGGGGATATAGTGTTCTCAACCCTTCCTTTGGGGCATCCTCTACTGTGAGCACAAGAGCACCTATGCTCTCTTTAGGGTTCTTATATTCCCCTGTCTTTGTGTAGAATGGTGCTATACCTTCCACACCTTCATGCACTCTTGCTGCATCATGTGGAATGATATCCACTTTTCCTTCACTCATTTCACTCCACTACAACAGGATTAATTCTTGGTTTTTCTCCTCTATTGTTGCTTCCATGAAATAACCTTATTTTCCTTTGCTTCTTATGCATCTTATTTATGCAGCCTTCTCCTCAATGCCTTCTGAGATCAGCATTAGCTCCCACTCTTTCGTGTTCTCAAAGGGCTCCATCTAACCTCGACATTGCTGCCATGTTAGTTCCTTCTACGCATCACCCTTTATGATAACACTTTGTTCTTTACTTTGGGAGCGAGGCTTTAAAGGTTACCTTCAACAGCTTTCGAGTCTTTTCCTCCATTTGAGATGGACTTCTGGGTGTACTATTTGGTTTTGTAGTTTGGAAATTATCTGTTTCCAAATTTTCACCGTCTTATTGCTTTTCTTCTTCCTCTTTTGTCATGCATTTTGCTTTGTGTGCTTCGACTGATATCCCCTTGAAGCATTATTTTGAGTTAGTTTGAAGCTGATGGCCTCTTGGCTTACTCCAAATCGACAATGACTCCTTTTCCTTCCGTGCAATTAAAATTGCACTCCTTTGATTAGCATCGTGTTGAGTAGTTAATGACTCTCTATGTCTGTGCCTTTCAAAGGACTAATCTCTTTTGCATGGCTATTGTGCTTGAATTTCACCTGTGGAACTTCTCTTTTGCCTTCCTCATCCATTGACACAATACTATATGCATTGTTCTTAATCTCTCTTCAGTTGGTGCTTGCACCACGACATCTATTTCCTTTGGTGCACTTTTGGAACCATGTGCCTCACTCTTATTTATGCTTCATTTATCAAGTCCCAGTTTATCTCTAGGCAACTCTTCTCCTTCTGCAACATCTCTCGATGTTTCTTCTTTGGTTGCTTCCTTCACGAATGTTTATCCCGGTCAAAGGTCCTTTAGAGCCTCTCCTTCTTCAAGCTCATTTTGCATTGCATCTGGGGCTAAAGGTTATTTTCTATCCATCACACATCACTACATATGGACAATTACTCTAACATTACTCTATGTTGTTGTTGTTGTCAACCAATCCTTTGCTTTATGTAGATCTAGTGTTCTCAACCCTTCTTTTGGTGCATCCTCCACTTTGAGCACAATAACACTTGTGCTCTCTTAAGGATCTTCTTGTGCACCTTTATCTCTATGCAGGCTGATCCTACAACTTGTACACCTTTTTACGCTCTCGCTGGCTTTTGTTGAATGATATCCATAATTACTCTTAACATCCCTCTATCATTTTTGTTATGCTACAATCCATTACTTTATGGGGATATAGGGTTCTCAACCCTTACTTTGGCGCATTCTCTAATGTGACCACAAGAACATTGTAACATGAAGAAATTGTTGGAATATTGTCATTGATGTCAAAGGAAAACATCGACGGAATTATTGCCAGAAGTGAACGGAGGTGTTATCGGAATTGAACGGAATTATTGCTGGCATTAAATGGAATTATTGCTTGAAGTGAATGGAAAAATTAGTCGGAAGTGAACAGAAATGTCGATGGAAGTGAATGGAAATGTTGACGAAAATATTAACAGAATTGTCGATGGAAATGTCCATCTTGGCCGACCTATTGGGAGGAGTTGTGACCGTTCGAATGGACCTTTTCATTTGAAGAGTCATGATCTTAATTTGTGGCTTTCTATGGTTATAAGTGCATAACGAGTGGCAAATTTGTAAGTTTGAATGAGGAAGAAATAAAACAAGAATAGAAATATTTGAGAGCAGATTTTTGTGAGAATATTGAAAATAAAAATCCATCAAGTATAAGGCAGAGCATAACAGTGAAAACACTTAATTATAGATTGAATCGAAAGGAGATAAAACAGTATTCTATCATCCGTTGTGTTGACAAAAAATTAGAGATAAAAGAGTGATTTTTGTAAGAAGGTTGGTGCCTTCGTTTTGAAGAGATTGGTGTCTCTTGCTGAGTTGGTGCTCGATGAAAGGGGTTGGTGCTCCTGTAGGATGGTGCCTACAAAATTGTTTTTGGGGTTGGTGCTCTAGTAGGTTGGTGCCTATGAATATTTTATATTGAGAAAGATTTCTCTGTGGTTTTCTCTTTTGAAAGGGTTTCTACATATATCTGGTATCACTTTGCATTGTGTTATCTTGTGTTATGATTTAATTACTTTGAATATCTTAATTGGAATAAGTGATTAAGATTTAGAAAAGAAAAAAAAAAATATTATTGATTCACCCCCCCTATCAGTAATAAACTATGCTTAACAATTGGTATCAAGCGGGTTCCTTCAGATATAGTTTAACCATTGGAATGTAGATCACGTAAAGCACACATGGCTAGTTGACAAGGTCAGGAAGGTTTTTCCACAAATAAGGCACCATTGTTTGACAAAACCAAGCATAAGAATGAGGACATATATGATGGCCCTTGGGTTTGACATTTGGCAATCTGTTGTAAATAGATACACAGAACCATAAAGACCAGCAATAAATCCCGCTGGAAAGAAGGCTAGCAAAAACAATGCTAAGACAATGAACGCTATTCTGTGTGGTCTTTCTGAATTTGAGTTTGTAAAAGTTATGCAATGTAAGTCAGCACATGAGATTCAGGAAAAACTTAAGACTATCTATGAGGGTGATAGCAAGGTAAGACAAGCAAAACTACAAACTCATAGGAGACAATTTGAGAGTTTAAAGATGAAGGAAGAAGAAAACATTGCAGGATACCTGCTACAAGTTGATGAAATAATTAATGTTATTCAAGGACTTGGAGAAACCGTGGAAGAATCTACAATCATCCAAAAGCACTTGAGGTCCTTACCTTTGAGGTTTGATGCAAAAGTTTCTGCGATTGAAGAAATGAAAGATCTAGATAAATTAAAGATGGATGAACTGCATGGAATCCTCATAGCATATGAAATGAGGACTGAGTTTGAAAGACCATCAAAAATAGAAGCAACACTTAAAGCATCAAAGAAGGAAAAAGTCAAGGAACTTGAGCCAAGCGATAGCTCAAGCATCGAAGAAGATGAAAAGGAGGCTCTATTCATTCAAAAATTTGAAGAAAGGTTCAGACAAATATAAAAGTAAGTTACCATTCAAATGTTTTAATTGCGGTAAGATTGGTCATTTTGCAGCTAAGTGCCCGGATAAAGACAATAGTGATGAAGAGGAGAGCAAACCAAAATTCACGAAGGGATTCAAACAAAATAAAGAGGAGATTTGAGAAATAAAAGAAAAGCTTATACTCCAGGAGGAACTATAGCTCATCCGAGGAAAGCGGAGCTAGTGATTCTGACAATGACAATGAGGAAACATTGTTCATGACCATAGAAGATGATGCTTCCATAAGCAGAAACAACTTGGAGGAAGAAGAAGACGAAGGCGAGGTAAATCTCAAAGAAGAGCTTATCTGTGCCTTAGGAGAGATAAAATATCTTAAGAAAAAGAACATGAAACAAAAGCTTCTGATTCAAAAATATGAAAAAGAGAGTCAGGACTCAGAAGCCAGAATATCACAAGGTCTTGAGGAATCAAAGAAGATAATTGCTGATCTAAAAGTTCAAATTGAAGTGGAAAAGAAAATTGAAGTAGATTTAATGGATCAGCTAAAGAAGAAAGGAGAAGACTGTGAAAGGTATGAATTTGAGATTGTTTCTTTAAAAAGGGATCCAGAAAAGGCAAATATTAAAATAACAATTGACTTAAAATCTGAGAAAAGCACCCAAGTTTTGAATAAAATTCTGGAAAGTCAAAGATCACCATCTAACAAGTTAGGCATTGGGTATGAAAAAGAAAAAGAGAAAGCTAAGAGCTATGCTAAAACTCTTAAGGAACCTGTGAAAAAGGAGATTAAGAAGGAAGAAGGCCAGAATACAAAAACCATCTCTATCAACAATGAAAGCAAAAGAGAACAAAACTTTAGGAGACCACTTGCTCCAAAATATGCCAACAAAACCAAGTTTGGTAATTATTTTGACAAATATTGTTATTATTGCAATCATTTTGGTCACAAGAAATTAGATTGCAGAAAAAGAGTCAAGGATATTGAAGTCTGGAGTAGAAACAAAGGAACCTATGGAGCTTCGAATAGAAGCTACAACTCATTTGCTCCCCTATCAAACTTTGATGAAAAAGCTATAGTTTGTTATAATTGTAACAACTATGGACATATAGCATGCTATTGTAGAAGTGTTTTCAAATTTGTAAGACAAGATGATAAGTTCAAGGCCCCAGTAATAAATAAAAGGGAACCAACAAAGACCTGGAAGAAGAATCAAGAAGAATCCATGATCATTCAAACAACACTCCATGCTAGAGATGGACAATAATGGTTCATTGACAGTGAATGTTCGAGACACATGACTAGAGATAAAAGCAAATTCATTTCGTTAAAAAAGGTCAATGAAGGCACGGTGAAGTTTGGAGACAACACTATACCCAGAATAACAGAAAAAAGTATGCTTAGTCTCCATAATGGAAGAACAAAAATAGAGAATGTGTTATATGTGGAAGGGTTAAAGCATAATCTTCTAAGCGTGAGCCAAATGCGTGATCAAGGACACACACTCAAGTTCTTTGCTGAAGGTTACGAGATAAGAAAAAGAGACATAGGAGAGCTAATTGTAGATGCTCATAAGACAACAAATAATTTATACATGCTTACAGAAGTCAAAGGAGAGAAGTGTTGTCAGAGTCAAGTTGAAGAAAGTTGGCTATGGCACAGAAGATTGGGCCATATAAATTTTGATAACCTTGTGAATATTAGTAAGAAGCAAGCTATAAGGGACATTCCAAAGATAACAAATCCATCAAGTACTCTTTGTAAGCAATGCCAGCATAAAAAGCAGACCAGAAAAAGATTCAAAATGAAAGAATATTCCACCATGAAGAAATTAGAGCTCATTCATACAGATCTATGTGGACCCACTAGAACGCAAAGTATACAAGGTGAGAGGTTTATTATGTTGCTAATTGATGATTACACTAGAATGACATGGGTTACATTTTTGAAAGAAAAGTCTGAGGCCTTTAGCAAATTCAAAGCATTTAAAGCATTAATTGAAAATGAAATCAGTTTAAGGATCAAATGCTTAAGGTCAGATAGAGGAGGTGAGTTCATGTCAAATGAATTCATTGAGTATTATGAAGACCATGAGATAAAAAGATAGTACTCAACTACAAGAACCCCACAATAGAATGGGGTAGTAGAACGAAAGAACAAGACTGTCCAAGAAATGGCTAGGACAATGTTGAACGAACCCAAGTTATCAGACAAATATTGGAGAGAAGCAGTCCACACAGTTGCATATATCCTAAATAGAGGGCAAATCAGAGTCAACAATTATAAGACCTCATATGAGTTATGGACAGCAAGACCAACTTTTGTTAAATATTTCAAAGTATTTGGAAGTAAGTGCTTTATTAAGAGGACTGAAGATGATTTGGATAAATTTGACTAAAGAGCCGACGAAGGAGTTTTTTTGGGATATTCCACCAAAAGCAAGAACTGCAAATGCTACAACAAGAGAACGCAAACTATAAGATGTTATTGAAGAAGATGTTTAAGTAGAGAAGATGGATGAAGATGAACGATAAGACACCAAGGCACGATCTCGTTTCATTCAGAAAAACCATGTTGAAAGCCAAATCATTAGTAATATAGATGCTAAAGTACAGACTAGAAGAAGGATTGTAAGAAATTCTGAACAAGTAAATTTTTCTTTATTATCTAAAATACAGCCTAAGAATTTTTCAAAAGTGACCCATGATGAACATTGGGTAAAAGCAATGGAAGAAGAGCTAAACCAAATTGAGAAGAATTAGACATGGGAGCTTGTACCTAGACCAAAGGATCACAATGTGATTGGTACCAAATGGGTATATAGGAACAAACTAAATGAGGATGGTCAAGTGATGCAAAACAAGGCTCGTTTGGTATGCAAAGGATATGCTCAAATCAAAGGTATTGACTTTGAAGAAACCTTTGCTCATGTGGCAAGATTAGAGGCAATCAAAATGTTTCTTGCCTATGCTGTTTTTAAGAACTTAAAGGTATATCAAATGGATGTAAAATTTGCTTTTCTGAATGGTAAATTAGAAGAGCAAGTGTATATTGAGCATCCAGAAGGATTCCTTCTATTAGAAGATAACAAATATGTATGCAAATTGAAGAAAGCCTTGTATGGATTGAAGCAAGCCCCCAAAGTTTGGTATTCAAGACTTCACAAGTATCTTCAAGACCAGGGATTCAAGAGAGGATTTACCGACAATAATTTGTACATCAAAACTGAAGGTGAGCATCAATTAATAGTTGTTTATGTTGATGACATAATATTTGGAGGATATAGTGAGACGCTGACGAAGGGATTCATTGAAGACATGCAAAACGAGTTTGAGATGTCCATGCTTGGAGAGTTATCTTTCCTTCTTGGATTACAAATCTCTCAATCCAATAAAAGAATCTTCATTTCTCAAACCAAGTATGCCAAAGAAATGTTGAATAAGTTTGGTTTTGAGGACTATGCCCCTGTTAACACACTAATGGCCATATGAAACAAGATAAGGATGAAGAATCACCATATGTAGATCAATCTCTCTATAGATCAATGACTGGCAGTCTTCTGTATCTGACGGCTTCTAGGCCAGATATCATGCAAGCGGTAGGCATGGTGGCACGATATTAAGCAGCCCCCAAGGAAACTCATGTACAAGTTGTAAAGAGGATATTCAGATATATAAAGGGGACCCTGGACTATGGATTATGGTATCCTACAAGGAGAGATTTCACTTTAGTGGCATATATAGACTCAGATTGGGCAGGTTGCCTAGATGATAGGAAGAGTATCAGTGGAGGTGCATTTTTCCTTGGTGATAGCTTAGTATCTTGGCTAAGCAAGAAATAGAATTCAGTTTCACTATCCACAATAGAAGTAGAGTATATAGTGATAGTTCTATGTTGCACTTAGGTGCTTTGGATGAAGCAGACTCTAGAAGATATCAAGGTGAAGTATGATCAACCTATCTCCATATATTGTGACAACACCAATACCATCAGAATTTCAAAAAATCCAATGATGCACTCTAAAACGAAACATATTCCAATCAGATACCACTTCTTGAGAGAGTGAGTTGCAAATCAGCAAGTCAAGTTGGAATACATTAATACAATAGAGTAGATAGCAGATATTTTCATGAAGGCACTTCCAAGGGACACATTTGAGTACCTATGTGAGAGGTTGGGAGTAATTTCCTTTGCTTCTTGCCACTGAAGAGAAGCATCAACTTGAGGGAGAGCTAAGTACTAACTCTTGGATAGACTCTTTACCATTGATGTCAAAGGGGGAGAAGTACAAAAAGAGGATGTCACAGAAAGAGGGAGCTACAACAAAGAATGATTCAGATAGAGAAGACAGTACAATAAGGGGGAACAATTTCAGTATGTGGTTGCCATCAATGACAAAGGGGGAGATTGTTGGAATATTGTCATTGATGTCAAAGGAAAATATCGACGAAATTATTTCCGAAAGTGAATGGAAGTGTTACTGGAAGTGAACAAAATTATTTCCGGAAGTAAATGGAATTATTACCGAAAGGGAATGGAAAAATTGGTCGGAAGTGAATGGAAATGTCGACAGAAATTTTAACGAAATTGTCGACGGAAGTGAACGGAGTTGTTAACGGAAATGTGAATGGACCTTTTCATTTGAAGAGTCATGAACTTAATTTGTGGCTTTTCGTGGGTTATAAATAAGTGCATAACGAGTGGAAAATTTGTAAGTTTGAATGAGGAAGAAATAAAACAAGAATAGAAATATTTGAGAGCAGATTTTTGTGAGAATATTGAAAAGAAGAACCCATCAAGTATAAGGTAGAGCATAGCAGTGAACACACTCAATTATAGATCGAATCGAAAGGAGATAAAGCCGTGTTTTATCATCCGTTGTGTTGACAACAAATTAGAGATAGAAGAGTGATTTTTGTAAGAAGGTTGGTGCCTTCATTTTGAAGAGATTGGTGTCTCTTGCTAAATTGGTGCTTGGCGAAAGGTGTTGGTGCACCTGTAGGTTGGTGCCTACAAAATTTTTTCTGGGGTTGGTGCTCTAGTAGTTTGGTGCCTACGAGTATCCTATATTGAGAAAGATTTCACCATGGTTTTCTCCCAAAAGGGTTTCCATGTATCTCTGGTGTCACTTTGCATTGTGTTATCTTGTGTTGTGATTTAATTGCTTTGAATATCTTAATTGGAATAAGTGATTAAGGTTTAGAAAAGAAAAGAATATTTATTACTGATTCACCCCCCTCTCAGTAATAAACTGTGCTTAACAGAAATCGCTGCCAAAGAGAAATCATTGCTAAGGAGCAGTGCTGCCATTTAATACAATAAATCATTAAACGGATACGAACGAAAATGTCAAACAGAATTGTTGTTGGAAGTGAACATAAATGTCGATGGAAATGTTAACGTAAATGTTGACAAAAATGTAAACATAAATGTCAATGGTCACATCTTTTGGTGAAGAGGTGCCTCTTGGATGGGATGCCTTCTTTGGGAGAAGCTTTTAAAGACTATATAAAGGAGAAGAGATGTGGAAGTATGAAGCATCAAATAATGAATTCAAATATATAACTTGTTTAAGCAACCACTTTACAATGGCATTTAATGATGAAACCCCTTAAATTATGTAATCCAGATACAAGGATGAAAACCCTTGTTATCAAACCCAAGGACGAAATCCCTTGTGGAATTATTTAAATTATTATTTCAATTATAAAATCTATATTTTATTTAAACGAAACTATCGGAAATCCAAATTTTTGTAAAATATTTTGATTTGGAATATTACAATGGTATCAGAGCTTTTCATCCTGCCAGCCTGAGGGTTTCGATAGGCTTTATGCATTCAAATCATAAGGTCAAAATAAACAACTTAAATGATGCATAATTTGACCGATGGGCCCAAGGGCAAATTACGTTGATGTCACAATTAGTTCAACAAATGTAGCAGTTGAATTAACTTGCTAACTCAGAATTCTAATGGTGAGGGAAGATCATCATAAGCACAATAGGGTTCTACATTTAATAACAGTCATGAAGGACTCTCCTCAAGGACTTATGTATGCCCAACCATGCCCATATTCCTTCAACGAGAGAAACCAATACAGGAAGATGAGGTCGAGTTGGTTTTCAATGATATTAATGCATGTCACAATAAATATTTGAATCTTGATCCTATGATAAGGGATGAATTGACATTCATATATTTTTGTCGTTTATATGGAAAATATGTACCAGAAGAAGATGAATGGCAGTCAAATTCGATCAAACAAGTCATCACAGAGCAGCTACCGAAAGAGCATAAAATTTGGATGGTTGACAATGATATAAGCAATAACCTTGAGTTGCAAGAGCAGCCGATGGAATGAAAAACATCCCAACAACATCACTAAAAGAATTCTCTAAGCCCGAGTTGGAGGTGATGGTTCTTAACAGCCAAACAAACATTGGAATCATCTCATGACAACCATAAATTCATCCTATTATTGCAACAAAAACAAGTATGAATCCTTTATCAAAGATGAACCATTGCTTGGTCTCCAAGATAGCACAAAGAAAAGATTTGTCTTCACGGACAGTGGAGGTGAGTCATTAATGGAGATTGCAAGGGTGCATTTGGTGACAAATGAGCTCGAATAGGTCATTGCGTGCTTCCTTCAGGGAAGTTTCTCCTGGTCGAATGTCCTTTAGAGCCTCTCCTTCCTCAGGGTCATTTTGCTTTGCATCCAAGGCTAAAGGTTAACTTTTATCTATCACACACCGCTGCATGTGGACAATTGCTCTAGCATTACTCTATGTTGTTGTGAACCAATTCTTTGATTTATGGGGATATAGTGTTCTCAACCGTTCTTTCAGTGTATCCTTGACTTCGAGCACAATAACATTTGTACTCTCTTAATGGTTCTTCTTGTGCAGCCTTATCTCTGTGTAGGCTGCTCCTACACCTTGTGCACCTTTTTACTCTCTCACTAGCTCTTGTGGAATGATATCCACAATTGCTCTAACATCCCTCTCCATCATTGTTATTGTGCTACAATCCACTATTTTATGGGGATATAGGGTTTTCAACCCTTCCTTTGGTGCATCCTCCACTGTGAGCACAAGAGCACCTGTGCTCTCTTTAGGGTTCTTGTATGCCCCTGTCTTTATGTAGATTGGTGCTATACCTTCCACACCTTCATGCACTCTTGCTGCATCATGTGGAATGATATCCAAAATTGGTTTAACATCCCTCTCCATCATTATTATTGTGCTACAATCCACTATTCTATGGGGATATAGGGTTCTCAACCCTTCCTTTGGGGCATCCTCCACTGTGAGCACAAGAGCACCTATGCTCTATTTAGGGTTCTTCTTATATTCCCCTTTCTTTGTGTAAAATGGTGCTATACCTTCCACACCTTCATGCACTCTTGCTGCATCATGTGTAATTATATCCACTTTTCCTTCACTCATTTCACTCCACTACAACAGGATTAATTCTTGGTTTTTCTCCTCTATTGTTGCTTCCATGGAATAACCTTATTTTCCTTTGCTTCTTATGCATCCTTCTCTTCAATGTCTTCCGAGATCAGTAATAGCTCCCACACTTTCGTCTTCTCAAAGGGCTCTTTCTGACCTCAGCATTGCTGCCATGTTGGCTCCTCCTGTACATTGCCCTTCATGGTAACACTTTGTTCTTTACTTTGGGAGCAAGGATTTGAAGGTTACCTTCAACATCTTTCGAGTCTTCTCCTCCATTTGAGATGGCCTTTAGGGTGCACTACTTGGTTCTATAGTTTGGAAATTATTTGTTGCCAAATTTTCACCTTCTTATTGCTTTTCTTCTTCCTTTTTTGTCATGCATTTTGCTCTATGCGCTTGGACTGATATCCCCTTCAAGCATTGTTTTGAGTTAGTTTAAATCTGATGGCCACTTGCCTTGCTCCAAATTGATAGTGACTCATTTTCCTTCTGTGTAATGAAAATTGCACTCCTTTGATTGGCATCGTGTTGATTAGCTAATGCCTCTCAATAGCTCATCCATGTCATGTGCAAATAATATCTTGTTTTTGTTAGCTACATGAAGACTATTTTCCTCTCCTCATGCATCTTTAGATGCCTTTCATGGAGTTATGCCCACTTTTCTTTCCCTTTGCATGTTTGTCCATGGCACAATGCTCTATTATCGTTATGACAACTTAGGTTCCACTGCAAGTTGCTAACTATTTCTCTTCTTCCTCTAATGCTTTAGGCAAATTTCTCCTAAAAATAGACTTGCGCTCTTTTGCTTCTCTATGTCTTTGTCTTTCGAAGGACACATCTCTTTTGCATGGTTGAATTTCACCCGTGCAACTTCTCTTTCACCTTTCTCATGCATTGACATAATGTTGTTTACATTGGTGCTCAATCTCTCTTTAGTTGGTGCTTGGACCAATGCCTCTATTACCTTTGGCAAAATTTTAGACCCATGTTCCTCACTCTTATTTATGCTTCACTCAACAGCTCCCAGTTGATCTCTAGGCAACTCTTCTCTTTCTGCAAAACATCTCTCGTTGTTTCTTTATTGGGTGCTTCCTTCAGGGAAGTTTCTCCTTGTCAAAGGTCCTTTAGAGCCTCTCCTTCCTTAGGCTCATTTTGCTTTGCATCCGGGGCTAAAGGTTATCTTCCATCCATCACACAACACTGCATATGGACAATTGTTCCAACATTACTCTATGTTGTTGTCGTTGTGAACCAATCCTTTACTTTATGGGGATCTAGTGTTCTCAACCCATCCTTCAGTGCATCCTCCAATTCGAGCACAATAACACTTTTACTCTCTTAAGGGTTCTTATGCGTCCTTATCTCTGTGCAAACTGCTCCTACATCTTCTGCACCTTGTTGTGCTCTCGTTGGCTGTTGTGGTATGATATCCATAATTGCTATAACATCCCTATCTATCATATTTGCTGTGCTAAAATCCATTACTTTATAGGGATATAAGGTTCTCAACCCTTTAGCGTATCCTCCACTGTGAGTACTAGAACACATGTGCTCTCCTTAGGGTTCTTATGTGCCCCTGTATTTGTATAGATTGGTGTTATACCTTCCACACCTTCATGCACTCTTGTTGGCTCATGTAGAATGATATCCACTTTTCCTTCACTCATTTCACTCCACTACAACTAGGTTTATTTTTGGTTTCGCTCCTCTATTGTTGCTTCCATGAAATAACCTTCTTTTCCTCTGCTTCTTATGCCTTTTCTTTATGCAGCCTTCTCCTCGATGCCTTTAGTGCTCAATCTCTCTTCAGTTGGAGCTTGCATCAACACCTTTATTTCCTTTGGCACACTTTTGGATCCATGCACCTCACTCTTATTTATGCTTCCCTCAACAACTCCTAGTTGATCTCTAGGTAACTCTTCTCCTTCTGTAACATCTCTTGCTATTTATTTAGGTGTTTCTTTCAGGGAAGTTTCTCCTGGTCGAAGGTTCTTTAGAGCCTCTCCTTCCTCAGACTCGTTTTGCTTTACATCCAGAAATAAAGGTCATCTTCTATGCATCACACACCATTGCACATGCACAATTGCTCTAGCATTACTTTATGTTGTTATTATGAACCAATCCTTTTCTTTATAGGGATTTAGTGTTCTCAAGCCTTCCTTCTATGCATCCTCCACTTCGAACACAATGCCACTTGTGCTCTCTTAAGGGTTCTTCTGATGTGCCCTTATCTCTGTGCACTCTCGCTAGCTCTTGTGAAATGATATCCATAATTTCTCTAACATCCCTCTGTATCGTTGTCATGTGCTACAATCTATTTTCTTATGGGAATATAGGGTTCTCAACCCTTCCTTCGGTGCATCCTCCACTATGAACATAAGAACACCTGTGTTCTCTTTAGGGTCCTTATGTGCCCCTATCTTTGTGCAGATTGGTGCTATACCTTTCACACCTCATGCACTCTTGTTGGCTCATGTGGAATGACATCCACTTTTTTTTCACTCATTTCACTCCACTACAATTGGTCTATTCTTGGTTTCGCTCCTCTATTGTTGATTCCATGAAATAACCTTCTTTTCTGCTGCTTCTTATGCATCTTCTTTATGCATCCTTCTCCTCAATGCCTTTCGAGATTAGCTCCCACTTTTTCATCTTCTCAAAGGGCTCTTTCTGACCTCCACATTGCTCCCATGTTGACTCCTCCTACGCATCGCTTTTCATTGCAACACTTTCTTCCTTACTTTGGGAGTGAGGCTTTGAAGGTTACCCTTAATGGATTTTTTGTCTTCTCTTCCATTTGATATGGCCTTTTGGGTGCACCACTTGGCTCTATGGTTTGGAAATTATCTATTGCCAAATTTTCACAATCTTATTGCTTTTCTTCTTCCTCTTTTATCATGCACTTTGCTCCGTGTGCTTGGATTGATATCCCCTCCAAGTGTTGTTGCTAAATAGTTTTATGATGATGGCCTCCTGCCTTGCTCCTAATCGGTAGTGAATCCTTTTCCTTTTGTGCAATGAAAATTGCACTCCTTTGATTGGCATGGGGCTGATTTTGTCTAATTCATCTCGGTAGCTCATCCATGTCATGTGCAAACAATGTCTTGCTTTTTTTAGCTACATGTCAACTCTTCTCCTCTCATGCATCTTTTAATACCTTTTGTTGATTTATGCCCATTTTTCCTTCCCTTTGCATGTCTCTCCATTACGCAATGCTCTATTGTCTTTATGATAACTTAGGTTCCACTACAAGTTACTGCCTCTTTTTCTTCTTCCCCTAATGCTTTAGGTAAATTTTTGACACAAATAGACTTACCCTCTTTTGACTCTCTATGTTTGTGCCTTTTGAAGGACGCATCTCTTTTGCATTGTTATTGTGCTTGAATTTCACCTGTGCAACTTCTCTTTTACCTTCCTCATCCATTGACACAATACTATTTGCATTGGTGCTCAAACTCTCTTGAGCTGGTGTTGCACCAACTCCTCTATTTCCTTTGGCACACTTTTGGACCCATGCGCCTCACTCTTATTTATGCTTCACTCAACAACTCCCAGTTGATCTTTAGGTAACCCTTCTCGTTATATAACATCTCTCATTGTTTCTTCCGTGGGCGCTTCCTTCATGAAAGTTTTTCCTGGTCGAAGGTCTTTTAGAGTCTCTCCTTAGGTTCATTTTTCTTTGCATCTGAGGCTAAAGTTATCTTCTATCAATCACACACCACTGAATATGGATAATTGCTCCAACATCACTCTATGATGATGTTGTTGTTTACCAATCCTTTGCTTTAAGCATATCTTGTGTTCTCAACCCTTCTTTTGGTGTATCCTCCACTTTGAGCATAATAATGCTTGTGTTCTCTTAAGGGTTCTTGTGCACCTTTATCTTTGTGCAGGCTGCTCCTACACTTTGTGCACCTTCTTACACTCTCACTGGCTCTTATCGAATAATATCCATAATTGCTCTAACATCTTTCTTTATCGTTGTTGTTATGCTAAAATCCATTACTTTATGGGGAAATAGAGTTCTCAACCCTTTGGTGCATCCTCCATTGTGAGCACAAGAACACCTATGCTCTCTTTAGGGTTCTTCATATGTGCCCCTTTCTTTGTGCAGACTGGTGCTATACCTTCCACACCTTCATGCACTCTTGATGGCTTATGTGGAATGATATCTACTTTTCCTTCACTCATTTCACTCCACTAGAACTTGGTTTATTCGAGGTTTTGCTCTTCTATTGTTTCTTCCATGAAATAACCTTCTTTTCCTCTTCTTATTATGCATCTTCTTTATGTAGCCTTCTCCTAATTGCCTTTCGAGATCAGCATTAGCTCCCACTCTTTCATATTATGTATGGGCTCTTTCTGACCTCTGCATTGCTCCCATGTTGGCTCCTTTGACACATCGCCTTTCTTGGTAACACTTTCTCCTTTACATTGGGAGTGAGGATTTGAAGGTTACATTCAATAGCTTTTGAGTCTTCTCCTCCATTTGAGATGGCCTTCTGGGTGCACTACTTGGTTCTGTAGTTTGGAAATTATCTATTGCCAAATTTTTACCCTCTTATTGCTTTTTTTTTCCCTCTTTTGTTGTGCACTTCACTCTGTGTGCTTGGATGGATATCCGCTTCAAGCATTGCTCCTGGTTAGTTTTAAACTGATGGCCCCCTACCTTGCTTCCAATTGGTAGTGACTCCTTTTCCTTTCGTAATTGGTAGTGCTGATTTTGGCGAATAACTCTTGGTAACTTATCCATGTCGTGTGCAAATAATGTCTTGTTTTTGTTAGCTATTTGTTGACTCTTCTCCTCTCCTCATGCATTTTCAGATGCCTTTTGTGTAGTTATACCCACTTTTGCTTCCATTTGCGTGTCTCTCCATGGCATAATGCTCTATTATCTTTATGATAACTTAAGTTCCACTGCATGTTGCCACCACTTTTTCTTCTTCCCCTAATGCTTTAGGAAAATTTCTGCCATAAATAGACTTGCACTCTTTTGCCTCTCTATGTCTGTGCCTTTCCAAGGACACATCTCTTTTTCATGGATGTTGTGCTTGAATTTCACTCGTACAACTTTTCTTCCGCCTTCCTCATCTATTGACATAATGTTGTTTGCATTGGTGCTCAATCTCTATTCAACTGGTGCTTGGACCAATGCCTCTATTTCCTTTGGCACACTTTTGGAAGCATGTTCTTCACTCTTATTTAATCTTTACTCAACAACTCCCTATTGATCTCTAGGCAACTCATATCCTTCTGCAACATCTCTCACTGTTTCTTCTTTGGGTGCTTCCTTCAAAGAAGTTTCTCCTAGTCAAAGGTCCTTTAGAGCCTTTCCTTCCCCATGCTTGTTTTCCATTACATCCTGGGCTAAAGGTTATCTTCTATCCATCACACAACGCTGCATATGGATAATTGCTCCAGCATTACTCTATGGTGTTGTAATGAACCAATCCTTTGCTTTATGGGGATCTAGTTTTCTCAACCCTTCTTTTGGTGTATCCTCCACTTTGAGCACAATAACACTTATGCTCTCTTAAGGGTTCTTGTGCTCCTTTATGTCTATGCAGGCTGCTCTGACACCTCGTGCACCTTCTTGCGCTCTCACTGGCTCTTGTGGAATGTTATCCGCAATTTTAGTAACATCCCTCTCTATCATTATTGTGTGACAATCCATTAATTTATGGGGATATAGGGTTCTCAACCCTTCCTTTGGCGCATCCTCCACTGTGAGCATAAGAATACCTATGCTCTCTTTAGGGTTGTTCTTCTATGTACCTGTCTTTGTGCAGATTGGTGCTATACCTTCCACACCTTCATGCACTCTAGCTGGCTCATGTGGAATGATATCCACTTTTACTTCACTCATTTCAATCCACTACAACTGTGTTTATTCTTGGTTTCACTCCTCTATTGTTGCTTCCATGAAATAACTATCTTTTCCTTTGCTTCTTATGTATCTTCTTTATGCAGCCTTCTCCTCAATGTCTTTTGAGATCAGCATTAGCTCCCACTCTTTCATCTTCTCCAAGGGCTCTTTCTGACCTCCACATTGCTCTCATAATGGCTCCTTCTGTGCATTGGCTTTCATGGCAACACTTTCTTATTTACTTTTGGAGTGGGGCTTTGAAGGTTACCTTCAACGGCTTTCGAGTCTTCTCTATTTGAGATGGCATTTTGGGTGCACTACTTGGATCTGTAATTTGGAAATTATTTGTTCCCAAATTTTCACCTTCTTATTGCTTTTCTTCTTCCTTTTTTGTCAAGCAACTTGCTCTGTGTGCTTGGACTGATATCCCCTTTGAGCATTATTCCTAGATAGTTGTAAGCTGATGGCCTCCTACCTTACTCCTAATCGGTAGTGACACCTTTTCCTTTCGTGAAATTAAAATTGCATTCCTTTGATTGGCATTGGGTTGATTATGGTTAATACCTCTCGGTAGCTCATCCATGTCATGTGCAAACAATATCTTGTTTTTGTTAGCTCTATGTTGACTCTTCTCCTCTCCTCTCCTCATGCATCTTTAGATGCCTTATCTGGAATTATGCCCACTTTTCCTTCCCTTTGCGTGTCTCTTCATGGCGTAGTGCTCTATTGTCTTTATGGCAACTTAGGTTCCAATGCAAGTTAATACCTTTTTCTCTTCTTTGCCTAATGATTTAGGTAAATTTGTGCCACAAATAGACTTGTTCTCTTTTGCCTCTCTATGTGTATGCCTTTAGAATGACACATCTCTTTTGCATGGCTGTTGTGCTTGAATTTCACCCGTGCAACTTCTCTTTTGCCTTCCTCATCCATTGAAATAATGTTGTTTGCATTGGTGCTCAATCTCTCTTCAGTTGGTGCTTGCACCAATGCCTCTATTTTCTTTGGTGCGCTTTTAGAGACCCATGCACCTCACTCTTATATATGCTTCACTCAACAACTCCTAGTTGATCTCTAGGCAACTCTTCTCCTTCCACAACATCTCTTGTTTTTTTTTTATTTGGGTGCTTCCTTCAAGAAAGTTTCTCTTGGTTGAAGGTCCTTTAGAGCCTCTCCTTCCTCAAGCTTATTTTGCTTTACATCTGGGGCTAAAGGTTATCTTCTATCCATCACACACCGCTGCATATGGACAATTGCTCCAATATTACTCTATTTTGTTGTTGTTGTGAACCAATCCTTTGTTTTATGGGGATCTAGTGTTCTCAACCCTTCTTTCGGTGCATCCTCCACTTTGAGCACAACAACACTTATGCTCTCTTAAGGGTTCTTGTGCATACTTATCTCTATGCAGGCTGATCATACACCTTGTGCACCTTCTTGTGCTCTTTCTAGCTCTTGTGGAATGATATACACAATTTCTGTAACATCCCTCTCTATTGTTGTTGTTCTACAATCCATTACTTTATGGGGATATAGGGTTCTTAACCCTTCCATTGGCGCATCCTCCATTGTGAGCGCAAGAACACCTGTGCTCTCTTTAGGGTTCTTATGTGCCCCTGTCTTTGTGTATATTGGTGCTATACCTTCCATACCTTCATGCACTCTTAATGGCTCATGTGGAATGATATTCACTTTTCCTTCACTCATTTCACTCCACTACAACTGGGTTTATTCTTGGTTTCATTCGTCTATTGTTGCTTCCATAAAATAATCTTCTTTTCCTCTACTTCTTATGCATCTTCTTTATATAGCCTTATCCTCAATGCCTTCCTTGTCCTCTCTTCTTTATGCTTGAATTTCAACCGTGCAACTTCTCTTTTGCCTTCCTCATCCATTGACACAATTGTGTTTGCATTGGTGCTCAACTCTCTTTAGCTAGTGGTTGTACCAATGCCTCTATTTCCTTTGGCACACTTTTGGACCCATATGCCTCACTCTTTTTATGCTTCCCTCAACAACTCCCAGTTTATCTCTAGGCAACTCTTCTCCTTCAACATCTCTCGTTTTTTCTTTGGGTGCTTCCTTCAGGGAAGTTTATCCTGGTTGAAGGTCCTTTAGAGCCTCTCCTTCCTCAGGCTCATTTTGCTTTGCATCCAGGGCTAAAGGTTATCTTCTATCCATCACACACCACTGCATATGGATAATTGCTCCAACATTACTCTATGTTGTTATTGTTATTGTGAACCAATCCTTTGCTTTATGGGGATCTATTGTTCTCAACGCTTCCTTTGGTACATCCTCCACTTTGAGCACAATAACACTTGTGCTCTCTTAAGTTTTCTTGTGTGCCCTTATCTCCGTGCAGGTTGCTCCTACACCTTGTGTGCCTTCTTGCACTCTTTCTGGCTTTTATGGAATGATATCCACAATTGCTCTAGCATCCCTCTTTATCATTGTTATTATGCTACAATCCATTACTTTATGGGGATATAGGGTTCTTAACCCTTCCTTTGGCCCATCCTCCACTGTGAGTACAAGAACACCTGTGCTCTCTTGAGGGTTCTTATGTGCCCATGTCTTTGTGTAGACTGGTGCTATACCTTCCACATCTTCATGCACTCTTGATGGCTCATGTAAAATGAGATCAACTTTTCCTTCACTCATTTCACTCTACTACGACTGGGTTTATTCTTGGTTTCACTCCTCTATTGTTGCTTCTATAAAATAACCTTCTTTTCCTCTGCTTCTGATGCATCTTCTTTATGCAGCCTTCTCCTTAACACCTTTTGAGATTAGCATTAACTCTCATTCATTCATCTTCTTAAAGGCCTCTTTTTGACCTCCACATTGTTCGCATATTGGCTCCTCCTGCGCATCTCTTTTCATGACAACACTTTCTTCTTTACTTTAGGAGCGAGGCTTTGAAGGTTACTTTCAATAGCTTTCGAGTCTTCTCCATTTGAGATGGCCTTCTAGGTGCACTATTTGGTTCTATAGTTTGGAAATTATCTATTGCCAAATTTTCACCCTCTTATTGCTTTTCTTCTTCCTCTTTTGTCATGCACCTTGCTCTATGTGCTTTGATTGATATCCCCCTCAAGCATTGTTCCTAGTTAGTTTTAAGTTGCCAGCCTCCTTCCTTGGTCCCAATCGGTAGTGACTCTTTTTCCTTTTGTGCAAATAAAATTACACTCTTTTCATTGGCATCAAGCTGGTTTTGGCTAATTCCTCTCGGTATCTCATCTATGTAGTGTGCAAACAATGTCTTGTTTTTGTTAGCTACATGTCGACTCTTCTCCTCTCCTCATGCATCTTTCGATGCCTGTTGAGTAGTTATGCCCACTTTTCCTTCCCTTTGCTTGTCTCTCCATGGCGTAATACTCTATTGTATTAATGACAACTTAGGTTCCACTTCAAGTTGCTACCTCTTTCTCTTCTTCCCCTAATGCTTTAGGCAAATTTCTGCCATAAATATATTTGCACTCTTTTGCCTCTCTGTCTTTGCCTTTCGAAGGACACATCTCTTTTGCATGGATCTTGTGCTTGAATTTCACTTGTGTAACTTCTCTTTCGTATTCCTCATCCATTGGTATAATGTTGTTTACATTGACGCTCGATCTCTCTTCATCTGGTGCTTCCACCAACGCCACTATTTACTTTGGTACACTTTTAGACCCATGCACCTCACTCTTATTTATGCTTCACTCAACAACTCCCAGTTGATCTTTAGGCAACTCTTCTCCTTTTGCAACATCTCTGGCTGTTTCTTCTTTGGGTGCTTCCTTCAAGGAAGTTTCTCCTGGTCAAAGGTCCTTTAGATCCTCTCCTTCAGGCTCGTATCACTTTGCATCTGGGGCTAAAAGTTATCTTTTATCCATCACACACCACTGCATATAGACAATTGTTCCAACATTAGTCTATGTTGTTTTTGTTGTGAACTAATCTTTTGCTTTATGGGGATCTAGTGTTCTTAACCCTTCTTTTGGTGCATCTTCCACTTCGAGCACAATAACACTTGTTCTCTCTTAAGTGTTCTTGTTGTGCGCTCTTATCTCTATGCAGGCTGCTCTTACACCTTGTGTACCTTCTTGTACTTTCATTGGCTATTATGGAATGATATCCACAATTGCTACAATCCATTACTTTATGGGGATATACGGTTCTCAATGCTTCCTTTGGCACATCCTCCATTGTGAGCAAAAAAACTCCTTTGCTCTTTTTAGGGTTCTTCTTAAATGCCCCTATTTTTGTGCAGGTTGGTGCTATACCTTCCACACCATACACTCTTGCTGGCTCATGTGGAATGATATCCACTTTTTCTTCACTCATTTCACTCGACTACAACTGGGTTTATTCTTGGTTTTGCTCTTACATCATTGCTTTCATTAAATAACCTTCCTTTTCTCTGCTGCTTATGCATATTCTTTATGCAACCTTCTCCTCTATGCCTTTTGAGATTAGCATTAACTCCCACTCTTTCATCTTCTCAAAAAGCTCTTTATAACCTCCGCATTGCTCCCATGTTGGCTTTACCTGAGCATCGCCTTTCATGGCAACACTTTCATCTTTACTTTGAGAGCGAGGCTTTGAAGGTTACCTTCAATGGTTTTTGAGTCTTCTCCTCTATTTGAGATGGCGGGTGCACTATTTAGTTATGTATTTTGCAAATCATCTATTGCCAAATTTTTACCCTGTTATTGTTTTTTTTCTTCCTCTTTTGTCGTGCACTTTGCTCTGTGTTATTTAACTGATATCCCCATCAAGCATTGTTCCTAGTCAGTTTTAATCTGACGGCCGCCTTCCTTGCTCCCAATCGGTAGTGACTCGTTTTCCTTTTGTGCAATGAAAATTGCATTCCTTTCATTGGCATCAGGCTGATTTTGGTTAATTCCTCTCAGTATTTCAACCATGTGTGCAAATAATGTCTTGTTTTTGTTAGCTACATGTCGACTCTTCTCCTCTCCCCATGCATTTTCAGATCTCTTTTGTAGAGTTATGGCCACCTTTCCTTCTCTTTTCATGTCTCTTCATGGCATAATGTTCTATTGCCTTTATGAAAACTTAGTTTCCACTACAAGTTTCTACCTCTTTCTCTTCTTCCCCTAACACTTTAGAGAAATTTATGCCTTAAATAGACTTATGCTTTTTTTCCTATCTATGTCTATGCCTTTCGAAGTTATCATCTCTTTTGCATGGTTGTTGTGCTTGAATTTCACCCGTGCAACTTCTCTTTCACCTTCCTCATCCATTGACACAATGTTGCTTGCATTGGCGCTCAATGTCTCTTCATCTGGTGCTTGCACCATGTAAGAACCCTTCACAAGTTCTACTGCTGAACTTCACTTTTTTTTTGTTTTGTTTTGAAGGTTTTATGAGTTTTTTTGTGTTTTCAGGAGGTTTGAACAAAAAAAACACATACTGAAAGTAAAACTAGTCTATTGAGAATAAATTTTGAACAATATTGAGACTTCTTTTATTGCCATATATTATTCCATTCACTGAATAAGAGTCCAAGGCCTTACTGATAATAAATACGATATGAAAAAACAAATTCTGATAATTGAATGAACCTAATATGATTGTGATCTGCAGATACCATCATATGTTTACCTCCAAAAGAAGCTGCGAACACTGTCTTCTATGACCAACAATTCCTCTCTATTCACATGTGCTGTAGCACATCACTATTCATGGTACTGTAGCACATCACTATTCATGGGTACTGTAGCACATCACTATTCACGGGTACTGTAGTAGCAAATAAAACCTCTGAAAATAATCCCTTTCAATCAGAAAATAATCTGCAACTCCAGTCTCTTAAATCTGATCCAAACTTCACCAAATTCATCTAATTGAAATCCCAAATAGAGCCTCTGATTGAGACCCCCCAAAATCACCAAGTTCATTGGGTATTTCACCAGCTCAAATGGTTGCTCACAGAAGAACTACGTTCTTCAATAGCTGCTGCAGGTAGAAACCCTTGTTCTCCAAGCAAGTTCAAAACTCCTCAAAAATGCTCTCCAAATGTAATGATGCTGAGTTTCTTCAAAAGAAAACCTTATATTTCCTCAAGCAAGTTGATTTCCTTCAAAAGCATCCTTTAAATTAACTTTGAATTTCACTTTTAATTTTCCAATAGTTTGGGCGCCCATTTAATTATAATAATTAATTGAAATATGGCCCCTTCTTCATGATGGTCGACCCCTTCATTAAGTCACTTAAGTTATAACATAAATTTAAATTATAACTCTATAATATAAGCTTCAATTAGATTAATATTTATTTTGGCAAATAAATATTAATATCTCCCTCAATATAAGTCCAAATGACAAGCCATTTGAAGCCAGATGATAAGTGACTGAATTTGCATATGACTAGACCATACTGCTAAAAATAGCAAGGGTGCTCCACTGAGTGTCTCCACTTACTAAAAATAGTAAGTCAAGCAAATGGCATCCAAAAGACCTCGAACGAAAGCCAAACTGAAAAATTCTAACAATTGAAGCCAAGCGATGCCTCAACAAGACCCTCTATCCTCCATATTAGCCTACAAAGGCCACATAATAGGCTAATCTCAAGTATTGAGAGATGTCAACTGGAAGGGGACATTACAGTCCGCCCCTCCTGAAATTGCTTGTCCTCAAGCAATTTCAACTCAGAATGCTGCAAAATCTCCTCACTCTCTCACGTAGCATCCTCCACTGGCAAATCTCTCCACTTCACTAGATATTCCCTGATGGTTATCCTGCGTAGCTCTCTCTCTATACTCCAGGATAGACTCAGGTATTAAAATCAACTTTCCCTCATCATCTAAGGGAGGCAATACTACTGAAGGTACCACACGATGTCCTAACGCCTTCTTGAGGCGTGATACATGAAAAACATTGTGGACCTTACTATCTGCTGGAAGCTCTAGCTCATAAGCCACCTCTCCAACATGCCTAACAATCCTGAAAGGACCATAGTACCGTGGCTTGAGCTTCTCTGATCCACTCTTCCTGAGAGTAGACTGTTGGTAGGGCTGCAGCATGAGATATACCATGTCTCCCACCTCAAAAGATCTCTCGGTCCTCTTTTGATCTGCATACTGCTTCTGCTGATTTTGTGCCTTAGCAATATTCTCCTTAAGAGCCCTCATAATGTCTTGGCTCTCCTGCAATAAGTCTCTCGCACTAGGCACTCTATTATCACTTAGTAGTAAATCAAGAAAATTAGGAGCCTCATACCCATACAATGCCATGAATGGGGACATCTGAATGGTCATGTGGTAAGTGGTATTGTAACAATACTCACATAAGTATATCCACTTAACCCACGCCTTTTGTTGCCCTGCTATGTAATTCCTGAGGTAGCCTTCCACCCATTTGTTCACTATCTCCGTCTGACCATTGGTCTGCGGGTGGTAACTGGTGCTCGGTGTAAGCTCAGTCCCACAAAGTCTGAACACCTCTTGCCAGAAGTGACTCAAGAACTGACTATCCCTGTCGCTAACTATGCTCTGAGGTAACCCATGTAATCTGAAAACTTCACAGAAAAATACCTCTACTACATGTGTAGCTGTGTAAGTAGTGGTGATCAGAAAGAAGTGGGCATACTTCGTCAGCCAATCCACAACTACATATATGCAATCACATCCTTGGGCTTTAGGCAAGCCTAAAATAAAATCCATCAACAGGCATTCCCACTTCCTATCAAGAATCGGAAGTGGCTGCAACAACCCTGCCAGATATGTGTTCTCTTGCTTGTTCTGCTGACAAACAGGGCACTCTCGCACATACTGAAGAACATCTGCCTTAAGCCCCTTCCATGTAAATCTCTCACGAACTTGTCTATATGTCTTAAAGTACCCAAGATGCCCTGCTATAGATACATCATGGAAAGCTCGCAGAATGGTGTTCATCTCTGACCTTGGGACCAAGAAAATCATGTTCTTGTAAATGATCAACTCATTTACTAGTGTGTACTTGGTGTCCACAATAGATCCCTCAACAATGCCAGATGCCCATGTATCCTTGGCATACTCTACCACAATCAGGGGCCTCCAATCCTCTGCAATCTGTACCATAGAACTCAGATGAGGCCGGCGTGAAAGAGCGTTAGCAACAACATTCTGTGTACCTTTGACATAGGTGATGTCAAAGTCATATCCCTGTAACTTACCCACTTTTGCTGACGGTCATTTAAATCTCGTTGTCATAGGAAATGCCTCAAGCTATTATGATCAATTTTAATACAAAACTTACTGCCCACTAAATATTGCTTGAATTTGGCCAAGGCATGCATTATGGCCAGCATTTCCTTATCATATATACTGTAAACCCTCTCTGGTCCTTTGAGCTTCCTACTCTCATAAGCAATTGGGTGCTTGTCCTGCATAAGCACCGCTTCAATGCCCTCAACAGAAGCATCACATTGAAGCTCAAAAGGCTTCGTAAAATCTGGCAGTGCCAACACTGGACATGTAGTCATAAGCTCCTTGAACCTCACAAAACACTCCTATGCCTCAGGTGTCCAAATGAATGCACCTTTTTTCAACAAATCCATCATAGGTGTTGCATGGCTTGAATATCTACTGACAAATCTGTGATAGAAACCACATAACCCAAAAAATCCTCGCAGTTGTGTGAGGTTCTTAGAAGTAGGCCAATCTATGATAGCACGGATCTTCTCAGGATCCATCCGCACTCCCTCTGCACATATAATATGGCCTAAGTATAACAACTCAGTCATCCCCAAATCACACTTGGATTCCTTGGCATACAAGGACTCCCTATCCAAAATGTTGAGTACTGTATCCAAATGAGCCAAGTGCTCTTGCCATGTCCCGCTGTAGACCGATATATCATCGAAGAAGACAAGTACATATCTCCTCAACTGTGAGTGGAAGACTTTGTTCATGGTGGACTGGAATGTCGCTGGAGCATTGGTTAGCCCAAATGGCATAACCATAAACTCAAAGTGTCCACAATGACAGTGAAATGCGATCTTCTCAATATCCTGCTCACGAACTCTAATATGATGATATCTCGATCTCAAGTCTATCTTCGAGAAGTAACAGGGACCATGGAGCTCATCAATAAGCTCATCTATACGGGGTATGGGATATCTGTTCTTAATAGTCCTCTTATTCAGGACCCTATAATCTATGCACATACAAAGAGTACCATCTTTCTTCTTCACTAGAACAACTGAAGAAGCAAATGGTGACTTACTCAATCGAATGTGACCCATAGCAAGCATCTCCTTGATAGTCTTTTCTATCTCATCCTTAATCCGCTTTGGGTGTCGGTAAGGAGTAATCATGACGGGCTTGGTGCCCTCCTTAAGCTCTATGATGTGCTCAATACCCCTGTCTGGAGGTCTCCCTGGTGGAAGGTCACTAAAAACCTTCCCATGCTTAACTCTCAACTGCTGAATGTCAGGGTGATACTCGGTCTTATGCTGTCCCTCCTGTGTAGGCATCAAAGTACACTCAACGGCCCACTCAACCATGTCATGACACATAAGTCTCTCCATTCGTCGGAAGGAAATAGTCCTGATGTTACTATCTCAGATGGCCTTCAGTATATGAGTCTTCCCATCCACCTCAAACCAGATCTCCATGTCTTTAAGGCGAAGTATAACTTCTTCAAGAGAATGAAGCCACTTCATGCCCAAGACTATATCAATATCACCCATATTTACCACATAATAATCAGCCTTGAATTCATAATTATTCAGGCACAAAGGAAGATCCTTAATCATACGGTCACACTTGAGAGTGTAACCATCAACCATCTTAACCCGAATGCCCTCAAACTCTTCGGTTATAAGCCCACGCCTCTCCACAAATCTGGCATCAATAAAATTATGGGTGGCCCCTGTGTCTAAAAGGGTGATAACCTTTTGACCAGCCAAAACTCCATGAAGTCTAAAAGATCCTGATGTATGCTAGACAACCGTGCCTCCTGGAGCTGGATCTCTGACTCTGCCTCCACCTTAGGCTCTGAAGCCTCTGACTCTGACTCCTCAGAACTCTCCTACTGCCTAGAATTTTTAGATTCTAAATCCTCATAATAAGCCCACATAACTCTATTGGCCTTACCCTTAGGCCGTAAAGGACAATCATGGTTAGCATCATAGGGACCCTTGCAGTAGAAGCAAAGCTTCTTCCTGCGCAAATCATTAAGAGTCTCATGATCCAAGGGTGCTACTGATTTTCCCTTTGAATTACTCTTAAAATCAGATTTCTCTCTATTTTTATTTAATCCCTTGTTGTCCTTAAATGAAGTACTCCTGGAATTGGACTTGCTAGATGGAGCTGCAAGTTCCATGCTGCATGCTTTCTTCATCGCTCCCTGTAGTGAAAGAGGATCAAAGGCTTTTACCCAACCCTTCAGTGGTTCGGATAATCCCTTGGTGAACAAAACAACCAATCTCCTATCTGAGATATCTGGCACCATAACGGATAGCCTCTGAAAGTCACTAATGAAATACTCCAATCCGCCTGTCTGTCTCAATTGTGCCAACTCCCTGAAGTAGGCTTCTGGATCCTTCTTATCAAATCTCTCTACCAACCTGTCCACGAAGTCCTAGTATGAAGTCATCTGGTTATGTTGTAGGGTAACCATCCCATGGTACCACCAATTATGTGCAACGCCCTCTAAATATAGTGTGGCATATTTTATTGCCTCCACTTCTGTCATAGGTCTCAGTACCAGGAAAGTGTTAAGCTTGTGAATCCAAGCCTGCGCTGTCATCTTGCTACTACCATCAAAAGTAGTCAAAGAAAGCTTACCTATAGCCCTCTTCAGCTCACTATTTTGACCTCTAGGCCTCCTATCCTGTCTGAGTGACCTGTAATGCTTTCTCCTCTGATTTACAAAGTGTTCAAAGGTCATCCTCTCTCGAACCTGAGGAACTAATAATTCCCATTCATCATTTGCAGCCATGAGTGCATCTGCAAATATGAGGTCTCCTACTGCCTCCTCTACCGGAGCTTCTTTTGTCTCCTCCGAAATAAATGTAGGGCGTGTAGGTCTATCAGCTGTTCTAGAATGGGTCCGCTATGGTCTCTGATTACCTGTAGCACTCCTGTTATCTCCCTGTTCCCCATTCTATCTAACAAGTGGGTTCAACCTTTTTGCCATAGTAGTGAGTGCCTGTAATGCCCGTGCCATTTGCTGCTGCCCTGTAACCATAGCACAAAAGAAATCTCTGGTATCCTGATCATCATTATTCCTGTTGCCTCTGGGTGGGCTACCCTCATGCCTGTCACCCATGATGACCAGCTGTGGTTCTAAACCATGTTCACCTTCAAGTAAGGCTCTCTTGCGTGTATAATACTTGTGTGAACCAACCTCCTCTGGCGGCATGTAATAACTAAACCCTCAAGATGACAGGATTTAGCTCTGATACCAATGTAAAAACCCTTCACAGATTCTACTGCTGAACTTCACTTTTTTTTTTGTTTTGTTTTGAAGGTTTTATGAGTTTTTTTGTGTTTTCAGGGGGTTTGGACAAAAAAAACACATACTGAAAGTAAAACTAGTCTATTGAAAATAAATTTTGAACAATATTGAGACTTCTTTTATTGCCATATATTATTCCATTCACTGAATAAGAGTCCAAGGCCGTATTGATAATAAATACAATATGAAAAAACAAATTCTGATAATTGAATGAACCTAATATGATTGTGATCTACAGATACCATCATGTGTTTACCTCCAAAAGAAGTTGTGAACACTTTGTCTTCTATGACCAGCAATTCCTCTCTATTCACATGTGTTGTAGCACGTCACTATTCATGGTACTGTAGCATGTCATTATTCATGGGTACTGTAGCACGTCACTATTCATGGGTACTGTAGCACGTCACTATTCATAGTACTGTAGCAGCAAATAAAACCTCTAAAAATAATCCCTTTCAATCAAAAAATAATCTGCAACTCCAGTCTTTTAAACCTGATCCAAACTTCACCAAATTCATCCAGTTGAAATCCCAAATAGAGCCTCTGATTGAGACCCCCCAAAATCACCAAGTTCACTGGGTATTTCACTAGCTCAGATAGTTGCTCACAAAAGAACTATGTTCTTTAATGGCTATTGCAGGTAGAAACCCTTGTTCTCCAAGCAAGTTCAAAACTCCTCAAAAATGTTCTCCAAATGCAATGATTCTGAGTTTCTTCAAAAGAAAACCTTATATCTCCTCAAGCAAGTTGATTTCCTTCAAAAGCATCCTTTAAATTAACTTTGAATTTCACTTTTAATTTTCCAATAGTTTGGGCGCCCATTTAATTATAATAATTAATTGAAATATGGCCCCTTCTTCATGATGGTCGACCCCTTCAATAAGTCACTTAAGTTATAACATAAATTTAAATTATAACTCTATAATATAAGTTTCAATTAAATTAATATTTATTTTGGCAAATAACTATTAATATCTCTCTCAATATAAGTCCAAATGACAAGCCGTCTGAAGTCGGATGATAAGTGACTGAATTTGCATATGACTAGACCATACTGCTAAAAATAGCAGGGGTGCTCCATTGAGTGTCTCCACTTACTAAAAATAGTAAGTCAAGCAAATGGCATCCAAAAGACCCCGAACGAAAGCCAAACTGAAAAATTCTGACAATTGAAGCCAAGCCATGCCTCAACAAGACCCTCTATCCTCCATATTAGCCTACAAGGACCACATAATAGGCTAATCTCAAGTATTGAGAGATGTCAATTGGAAGAGGACATTACACACCAACGCCTCTATTTCCTTCGGCACACTTTTGGACACATGGGCCTCACTCTTATTTGTGATTCACTCAACAACTCCCAGTTGATCTCTAGGCAGCTCTTCTCCTGCAACATCTCTTGATGTTTCTTCTTTGGGTGCTTCCTTTAGGGAAGTTTCTCCTGTTCGAAGGTCCTTTAAAGCCTTTCCTTCGTCAGGCTTGTTTTGTTTTGCATATGGGGATAAAGATTATCTTCTATCCATCACACACCATTGCATATGGATAATTGCTTTAGCATTACTCTATGTTATTGTTGTTATGAACCAATCCTTTGCTTTATGGGGATCTAGTGTTCGTAACCCTTCCTTCAGTGCATCCTCAATTCAAGCACAATAATACTTGTGCTCTTTTAAAGGTTCTTCTTGTGCCCTATTTTTTTGTGTAAGCTACCCCTACACCTTGTGCACCTTCTTGCACTCTCGCTGGCTCTTGTGGAATGATATCCATAATTGTTCTAACATCCCTCTCTATTGTTGTTATTATGCTACAATCCATTACTTTATGGGGATATAGGGTTCTCAACCCTTCCTTTGGCACATGTGCTCTCTTTAGGGTTCTTCTTATATGGCCCTGTCTTTGTGTAGACTAGTGCTATACCTTCCACAGCTTCATGCACTCTTGCTGGCTCATGAGGAACGATATCCTCTTTTCCTTCACTCTTTTCACTCCACTACAATTAGGTTTATTCTTGGTTTCGCTCCTCTATTATTGCTTCCATGAAATAACCTTCTTTTCCTCTACTTCTTATGCATCTTCTTTATGTAGCCTTCTCCTCAATGCCTTCCAAGATCAGCATTAGCTCCCACTCATCATCTCAAAGGGCTCTTTCTGACCTCTGCATTGTTCCCATGTTGGCTCCTCCTATGCATCACGTTCCATGGCAACACTTTCTTATTTACTTTGGGAGTGAGGCTTTGAAGGTTTCCTTGAATGACTTTTGATTTTTCTCCTCCATTTGAGATGGCCTTTTGGGTGCACTACTTGGTTCTGTAGTTTTGAAATTATCTGTTGCCAAATTTTCACCCTCTTATTGCTTTTCCTCTTCCTATTTTGTAGCGTACTTCACTCTTTGTGCTTGGGCTAGTACCCCTTCTAGCGTTATTCCTAGTTAGTTTTAAGCTAAAGGCCTCCTACCTTGCTCCCAATCAGTAGTGACTCCTTTTACTTTCGTGCAATGAAAATTGCACGCCTTTGATTAGCATCGAGTTGATTTTGGCTAATTCGTCTAGGTAACTCATCCATGTCATGTGCAAACAATGTGTTATTTTTCTTAGCTACATGTCGAATCTTCTCTTCTCCTCATGCATCTTCATATGCCTTTTGTGGAGTTATACCCGCTTTTACTTCCCTTTGCGTGTCTCTCCATGGAACAATGATCTATTATCTCTCTGATGACTTAGGTTCCTCTACATGTTGCTAGTTATTTCTCTTCTTCCCCTAATACTTTAGGCACATTTCTGCCACAAATAGACTTGCACTCTTTTATCTTATTATGTTTGTGCCTTTCGAAGGACACATCTCTTTTGCAAGGCTGTTGTGCTTGAATTTTACACGTGCATCAGGCTAATTTTGGCTAATTCCACTCTGTAACTCATCCATGTTGTGTGCAAACAATGTGTTATTTTTCTTAGCTACATATCGAATCTTCTCTTCTCCTCATGCATCTTCAGATGCCTTTTGTGGAGTTATGCCCACTTTTCCTTCCATTTGCGTGTCTCTCCATGGCGCAATGCTCTATTGTCTCTCTGATGACTTAGGTTCCTCTACATGTTGCTACCTATTTCTCTTCTTCCCCTAATGCTTTAGGCAAATTTCTGCCACAAATAGACTTGCGCTCTTTTATCTCTTTATGTCTGTGTTTTTCGACAGGCTCATCTCTTTTCCATGGCTATTGTACTTGAATTTCACACGTGCAACTTCTTTTTCACCTTCCTCATCCATTGACACAACACTCTTTGCATTGGCGCTTAATCTCTCTTCAGCTGGTGCTTGCATCAATGCCTCTATTTTCTTTGGCGCACTTTTGGACCCATGCGCCTGATTCTTATTTATACTTCACTCAACAACTTCGAGTTGTTCTCTAGGAAACTCTTCTCCTTCCACAACATCTATCACTATTTCTACTTTGGGTGCTTCCTTCAGGGAAGTTTCTCCTGGTCGAAGGTCCTTTAGAGCCTCTCCTTCCTCAGGTTCATTTTGTTTTGCATCTGGAGCTAAAGGTTATCTTCTATCATCACACACTATTGCATATGGACAATTGCTCCAGGAATTACTCTATGTTGTTTTTGTGAACCAATCCTTTGCTTTATGAGGATCTAGTGTTCTCGACCCTTCCTTCGATGCATCCTCCACTTTGAGCACAATAACACTTTTGCTCTTTTAAGGGTTCTTCTTGTGCACTCTTATCTCTGTGCAGGCTGCTCCTACACCTTGTGCACCTTCTTGCAATCTCACTGGCTTTTGTGGAATGATATCCACAATTGTTGTAACATCCCTCTATATCATTGTTATTGTGCTACAATCCATTACTTTATGGGGATATAGGGTTCTCAACCCTTCCTCTGGCATTTCCTCCACTATGAGCTCAAGAACGCCTGTGCTCTCTTTAAGGTTTTTCTTATCTGCCTCTGTCTTTGTGCAGATTGGTGCTATACCTTCCACACCTTGATGCACTGTTGCTGGCTCATGTGGAATGATATCCACTTTTACTTCACTCATTTCACTCCACTACAATTGGGTTTATTATTGGTTTTGCTCCACTATTGTTACTTCTGTGAAATAACCTTCTTTTCCTATGCTTCTTATGCATTTTCTTTATGCAGCCTTCTCCTCAATGCCTTCTTAGATCAGCATTAGGTTCCACTCTTTAATATTTTCAAAGGGCCCTTTCTCACCTCCACATTGCTCCCATGTTTGCTCCTCCTTCGCATCACCTTTCATGGCAACACTTTCTTCTTTACTTTGGGAGTGAGGTTTTGAAGGTTACCTTCAACGACTTTCAAGTCTTCTCCACTGGGTGTATTATTTGGTTATGTAGTTTAGAAATTATCAGTTGCTAAAGTTTCACACTCTTGTTGCTTTTCTTCTTCTACTTTTATCATGCACTTCACTCTATGTGCATGGACTGATATCCCCTTCAAGCATTATTCCTTGTTAATTTTAAATTGATGGCCTCCTATCTTGCTCACAATCGGTAGTGACTCCTTTTCCTTTTGTGTAATGAAAATTACACTCCTTTGATTGGCATCGGGATGATTTTGGCTAATTCCTCTCAGTACTTCGTTCATGTCATGTGCAAACAATGTCTTGTTTTTGTTAGCTAGATATCGACTCTTCTCTTCTCCTCGTGCATCTTCAGATGCCTTTTATGGAGTTATGCCCACTTTTCATTCCCTTTACGTGTCTCTCCATGGCGCAACACTCTATTGTATTAATGATAACTTAGGATCCACTGTAAGTTGCTACCTTTTTCTCTTCTTGCCCTAATGATTTAGGAAAATTTCTGCCACAAATAGACTTACGCTCTTATGCCTCTCTATGTCTATGCCTTTCGAAGGAAACATCTCTTTTGCATGGTTGTTGTGCTTGAATTTCACTTGTGCAACTTCTCTTTCCCCTTCCTCATGTATTGACACAATGTTGTATGTATTGGTGCTCAATCCCTCTTCAACTGGTGCTTACACTAATGCCTCTATTTCCTTTGGCGCACTTTTAGACCCATGCACCTCACTCAACAACTCCTAGTTGATCTCTAGGCAACTCTTCTCCTTCGGCAACATCTGTCGTTGTTTCTTCTTTGGGTGCTTCCTTTAGGGAAGTTTCTCTTAGTCGAAGGTCCTTTAGAGCCTCTCCTTCCACATGCTAGTTTTGCTTTTCATCTAGGGTTAAAGGTTATCTTCTATCCATCACACACTATTGCATATGGACAATTACTCCAGCATTACTCTATGTTGTTATTGTGAACCAATCATTTGCTTTATGGGGATCTAGTGTTCTCAACCCTTCCTTCAGTGCATCTTCCACTTCAAGCATAATAACACTTGTATTCTCTTAAGGGTTTTTATGCGCCCTTATCTCTGTGCAGGCTGCTCTTACACCTTGTGTACCTTATTACGCTCTCGCTGGCTCTTGTGTAATGATATCCATAATTGCTCTAACATCCCTCTCTATCGTTGTTATTATGCTACAATCCATTATTTTATGGGGATATAGGGTTCTCAACCCTTCCTTTGGCGCATCCTCTACTATGAGCATAAAAACACCTGTGCTCTCTTTAGGGTTCCTCTTATATACCCTTGTCTTTGTGCAGACTAGTTTTATACCTTCCACACCTTCAGGCATCCTTGTTGGCTCATGTGGAATGATATCCACTTTTCCTTCACTCATTTCACTCCACTACAATTGGGTTTATTCTTGGTTTTGCTCCTCTATTGTTGCTTCCATGAAATAACCTTCTTTTCCTCTGCTTCTTATGCATATTCTTTATGCAGCCTTCCCCTCAATGTCTTATGAGATCAGCATTAGCTCCCACTCTTTCATCTTTTCAAAAGGCTCTTTCTGACCTCTGCATTACTCCCATGTTGGCTTCTCCTGTGCATCGCCTTTCATCTCAACACTTTCTTTTTTACTTTGGAAATGAGGCTTTGAAGGTTACCTTTGAACAGTTTTCCAGTCTTCTCCTCCGTTTGAGATGGCCTTCTGGGTGCACTACTTGGTTCTGTAGTTTGGAAATTATCTATTGTTAAATTTTCATCCTCTTATTTCTTATCTTCTTCCTCTTTTGTCACACACTTCACTTTATGTACTTGGACTGATATCCCCTTCAAGCATTGTTCTAAGTTTTAATCTGATAGCCTCTTGCCTTGTTTCGAATCGGTAGTGAATCCTTTTCCTTCTGTGCAATGAAAATTGTACTCCTTTGATTGGCATCGGGCTGATATTGGCTAATTCCTCTCGGTAGCTCATCCATGTCGTGTGCAAATAATGTCATTTTTTTGTTAGCTACATGTCGACTCTTCTCCTCTCCTCATTCATCTTTAGATGTTTTTTGTGGAGTTATACCCACTTTTCCTTCCCTTTGCGTGTCTCTCCATGGCGCAATGCTCTATTGTCTTTCCACTGCAAGTTGCTACCTATTTCTCTTCTTTAGCTAATGCTTAGGCAAATTTTTACCATAAATAAACTTGTGCTCTTTTACCTCTTTATGTCTTTGCCTTTCAAAGGACACATCACTTTTGCATGGCTATTCTGCTTGAATTTCCCCTGTGTAACTTCTCTTTCACCTTCCTCATCCATTGACATAATGTTGTTTGCATTGGTGCTCAATCTCTCTTCAATTGGTGCTTGCACCAATACCTCTATTTCCTTTGGCACAATTTTGGACCCATGCACCTCACTCTTATTTATGCTTCAGTCAACTCCCAATTGATATCTAGGCAACTCTTCTCCTTCTACAACATCTCTCATTGTTTTTTCTTTGGGTACTTCCTTCAGGGAAGTTTTTCCTGGTTGAAGGTCCTTTAGAGCCTCTCCTTCCTCAGGCTCTTTTTGCTTTGCATCCAGGGCCAAAGGTTATCTTCTATCAACCACATGCCACTGGATATGGATAGTTACTCCAGCATTACTCTATGTTATTATTATTGTGAACCAATGCTTTTCTTGATGGGGATCTAGTGTTCTCAACCCATCTTTTGGTGGATCCTCCTCTTCGAACATAATAACACTTGTGCTATCTTAAGGGTTCTTCTTATGCGTCCTTATCTCTGTGCAAGTTGCTCCTACATCTTGTGCATGTTCTTGGGCTCTCACTGGTTCTTCTGAAATGATATACATAATTTCTCTAACATCCATCTCTATCGTTATTGTTATGCTATAATCCATTTTTTTATGGGGATATAGGGTTCTCGACCCTTCCTTTGACACATCATCCAATGTGAGCACAAGAATGCCTGTGCTATTTTTAAGGTTCTTTTTATGTGCCCGTATCTTTATGGAGATTGTCGCTATACCTTCCTCACCTTCATGCACTCTTACTGGCCAATGTGGAATGATATCCAATTTTCCTTCACTCATTTCACTCCACTACAACTAGGTTATTCCTAGTTTCTCTCCTCTATTGTTGCTTCCATGAAATAACCTTCTTTTCTACTGCTTCTTATGCATCTTCTTTATGCAACCTTCTCCTCAATGCCTTTCGAGATCAGCATTAGCTCTCTCTCTTTCATCTTCTCAAAGGGCTCTTTTTGACCTCCGCATTACCCCCATGTTGGCTCCTCCTGTACATCACCTTTCATGGCAACACTTTCTTTTTCACTTTGGGAGCGAGGCTTTGAAGGTTACCTTCAATAGCTTTTGAGTATTCTCCACCATTTGAGATGGCCTTCTAGGTGCACTACTTGGTTCTGTAGTTTGGAAATTATCTGTTGCAAAATTTTTGCCCTCTTAATGCTTTTTTTCTTCCTCTTTTGTCGTGCACTTCGCTCTGTGTGCTTGGACTAATATCCACTTCAAGCATTATTCCTAGTTAGTTTTAAGCTGATGGCCTCCTGCCTTGTTCCCAGTTGGTAGTGACTCCATTTCCTTCTGTGCAATGAAGATTGCACTCCTTTGATTGGCATCAGGCTGATTTTGGCTAATTCCTTTCTTTAACTCATCCATGTCGTGTGCAAATAATGTTTTATTTTTGTTAATTACATGTTGACTCTTCTCAAGTCCTCATGCATCTTCAGATGCCTTTTCTAGAGTTATGCCCACTTTTCCATCCCTTTGCGTGTCTCTTCTTCCTCTAATGCTTTAGGCAAATTTTTGCCACAAATAGACTTATGCTCTTTTACCTCTCCATGTATGTGCCTTTCAAAGGACTAATCTCTTTTGCATGGCTGTTGTTCTTGAATTTCACTTGTGCGACTTCTCTTTTGCCTTCCTTATCTATTGACACAATTCTATTTGCATTGGTGCTCAATCTCTCTTCAGTTGGTGCTTGTACCAATGCCTCTATTTCCTTTGGTGCACTTTTGGACCCATGTGGCTCACTCTTATTTATGATTCATTCATCAAGTCATAGTTTATCTCTAGGCAACTCTTTTCCTTCTACGACATCTCTCGATGTTTCTTCTTTGGGTGCCTCCTTCACAAATGTTTTTTCTGGTCAAAGGTCCTTTAGAGCCTCTCCTTCCTCAAGCTCATTTTGCTTTGCATCTAGGGGTAATGTTTATTTTCTATCCATCACACATCATTACATATGGACAATTACTCCAACATTACTCTATGTTGTTGTTGTTGTCAACCAATCCTTTGCTTTATGGGGATCTAGTGTTCTCAACCCTTCCTTCGGTGCATGCTCCACTTTGAGTATAATAACACTTGTGCTCTCTTAAGGTTCTTCTTGTGCACCTTTATCTCTATGCAGGCTGATCCTACACCATGTACACCTTCTTGCGCTCTCACTGGCTCTTGTGGAAAGATATCCACAATTACTCTTACCATACCTCTATCATTTTTGTTATGCTACAATCCATTACTTTATGGGGATATAGGGTTCTCAACCCTTACTTTGGCACATCCTCCACTATGAGCACAAAAGAATCAAACTCTATTTTTTTGTTACAAATCTTGTCTGTAACTGCTCAATATCTGCACATTCTCTGTGTGCTCTTTCTTCTTCTCTGCCTCACTCTCTTTTTGTGTCTGGATATATCTCTCTGTCCCTCTAACCTTTTCTATGTGTCTGCATGCGTCTTCAATCAAGTTACTCTAGTAGCTCCTTTGGTAATTGCAACTACGGTAAATGATAATGCTCTAGATGTCATATATATATAGACAATGCATCTAGGGTTTCATGTCTTCAAAAAGTGTTTACATTCTGACTACACCTTACTGGTTCCGGTTCTTGATTTCATTTAATGTGCCCTGGCATTTACACCTCTGGCATCTCAACTCATGCTTCACATCATAATGTTCAAGTTTCTTTACTATATTTGGCAACTATTGGATTCAAGTCATAAATGTGTAGCCTCTTTAATTGTAGATTGATCAGTTGGATCAATCAATCTCGAGCTTTGTGTAGATATGTCGAGTTCATCACCAGTTATGTCTGTTCCTCCACTTGACCGTTAGAACGTATTAAATGCAGGCTTTTGATTTCTTTCTTCACGCCATTTTTTGGCTCTTTCATTAACCGTTGAGCTCCTTTTTATATCTCATTCTCTCCTATATAATTGGGTCACTTTCGCTCCTTTTGATTTACTCGAATATGATTGATCTTTAATATCCCACTATGTTGATAATCATCGATCACCTTGTTCCATTGTGTCCTCGCACTTCATTGGATCTTCCTCATCCAAATTTTTGAGTGTCATTCGATCTCTAAAGATGCATGATCTTTATATTGGCTTGGTCATTAAACTTCTGCATGTTGATGTCATCTCGTATTCTTCGGCATCCATGTATTGTTTTCGCTCCTTTGATCTCTTCACACTTGTTCCACCTTTACCCCGCCTTGATCCTTTGGTAACATTGTGAGTGACCTATACTTCTGAAATATCCTTCGGAAACTTTGTAAGTTACCATTCCATCCAAAAGTATCCTTCGGGATCTTAGTTACATGTCCTTCTGCCTTAGACAAATTCTATGAAAGAATTCATCAAAACCCTTCTTCCGAAAGTGTCCTCCGGGACTTCTACAAGTGACCTATTCAGAACTTTTGCTTGAGACACATCTTTCGGAAGTTGTGTAAATTGACCATTTTGAGCCTTTGTTTGGGTCACATGCCCTTCAAAGCTTTGGCAAAGTACCCTTTGGAATCTTTTGTTGCAGCCTTTTCATATAAGGGTCTTCAAGATAATATCCCAACACAATATCTAAGTACCCTTCAGAACTTTTGGCATGTACCCTTCAGAACCTTTGAAAGAGCCTTTCGGAAACTTTGGCATGTACCCATCAGAACCTTTCAAAATGCCTTTCGCAAACTTTGCAAGTGTCTTCTGCTCCATTCGAACTATCCTTCGGAACAATTGCAAGTGTCCCTTCAAAAATCTTGTTGTGGACATTTTGTCCAACAAAGACTTAAACATTTTTCTGAAAGAATTCAGCGAGGCACTTTCTCCGAAAGAAAATTCTGCTTTTGGAACTTTTGTTTCGAACAATTTTTCTGAAAGAATTCCCAAGCTTGTAAAATCGACTAAGTGTGGAGGCCAAACATTTTCCCGAAGGAATTCCAAAGCTTCAGAGCATTTGTTGCGGGCTTTTTGTCTGAAGAGTCTTCAACATTTCTCTGAAAGAATTGCCCAATCCACTTCTTCCGAAATAATTCTCCAAACAAATGCAAAGGTGCAAAAATGACTAAGTGTGGAAACGTAGAGGCTTTTAGCTGAGGGATAACCTTATGCATTTGTAATAATTGCTCTACTCATCCTTATGACTTAGAACTTAGACCACAAAGAATAGGCACAAACCTAATTATAGTGTGATCATTTCCTTCAGATGTTGCCATATTTGCAAATGCAATCATCAACAAACTGTGTATTCAGCCATATTTAATAAACTAGCAAAGGCATTCATATGACTGTTGTTAAAAATCAAGGTGCACAAATGACTCCATGAGGACTCTACAACTAGTCTGTTCAGCTCAACACCTTTGTCATTAATGCTTGATTGTACATTCTATATTTGACATCAATGACAATATTTTAGAGTTTATTTATTGGTTGATTACACTCTAGGTACATTTGCAGGCCCCTTGACTATGATCGTGTACTGCTCTTAGTGCCTCAGTCGTGAGAGTTTGAAATTAGCTTTAGTTTGAACTTTCTTTGTTGTAATGCAACACATCTTCCCTGATAACTCCTTATGTGCCATGTTCCTTGGAGATCTGTAGGCCTCGGTTCCTTTGTATGCTTTTGTGTGAGCCTTTACTTATGCACCTTGTTTCCTTTCCTAGTGTGTCTTTATGTGCTTTGTAGTTATACGTGCACATTACTTGCCTTAGCAAAAACATTTACCCCCTTCTTATTTTCCAACCCACTGTGTAATTCTTAGCCACTTTCCTTCCATTCAAATGGACTCTTACGCATTCCAGAACAACCTTTTAAAATGTTTCCCTGTGCATAGCTAAAGATGGTTTATTTCTCGCCTAACTAACTCTATTTCTATTTGATGCAAGATTGTCAATTTGCCTAGGATGCTCATGTATTAGACTTTCAAGGTAATGAAAATGCATTCTTGTTCTTACAAGTAGTGTTATAGTAGTAGAACCACCCTTCTGGTATGTTACCTTGACCACAGTGTTACACTCTACCCGATGTGGCACATGAGTAGGCTCACACAATGCTTTCTGCTTATCTAAACTCTCCTTGTGCCATAAACCACCTTCCTAGCTCGAATACCCTTTCTCTTCCCTCCCTCCTTTCCTTTTGTGGCTCTATGCCCACCTCTATTTGCTCTTGTGGGTCTGTGCCCACTTTCATCTCTTATGGATCTACACCCACTTTCATCCCTCATGGGTCTATGCCCACTCTTGTGAATCCACCTCCAACAAAAAGTCTTCATACCTTTCATTTTGTTTATTTTGTGAACCTTTATCTTCCCTTTTGATATGTGCACTTTCTTCCTTCTAACATCCGCGACAAGTGGGCATACTTACAAGCTATTCTTCCATGTGTTTCATGAGGCACATCTGTGTAGTTATTTTATTGTACTTGTCCTTCTCCATTTCCCCTTGCTTGATTTTCTTAGTGGCATGAAAGCCTCTATGGGGTCCATGGACTCCTCAAGGCCTTTTTTCTAGAGAACCTTTGCGCTTCAGCGTCATGTTGACTCTTGGTGCACCTTAAAACATGTGTAGGCTCTTTCCTCCCATGTGTCTCTCCTTGCTTCTCTGTGGGATCCTTCCTCCCAAATTTATTTTTTTCCATTTGCACCATCTTTTCCTATAGCACTTGCAACATTGAGGCTATCTCCTTCATTTTCTTCAAAATTTGACTCGGGGTCACGTCTCATCGTGGCTTCTTACTGAGCCATCTTTTGTGCTTATCGCTATTTATCCATCAACACTTGATGGAGAACATCCTTTTTTGGCACCTTCTACCTGATATGCTCATGGTTGATGAGTTGTTGGCACTGTCATCCCTTTCACATGATTCATTATTGACCCACTTATTCTTTGCACGTGAAGTCCCTCACGGTTGGTGATATATCAGTGCTTTAGCCATATCCATGACTCTAGATTTCCTCACATCTAGTGATTTTGATTGATTACCTCACTTCCGATGATTTGTTGATGCTTCATCTCTATTTTCCAGTGTAATGACTACCTGAGGTTCGATAATCTATCAGTGTTCGTATAATAATCATGCAGCTTGCTTGAACTACCTATGTTGCCCTCTTATCTTAGGAATCGCTATCGCAAATTCTCCCTCCACGATCCTACGTAGCTCATCCTTGCCGAGTGTTATCTTTGCTTATATTGCACCTACTCGTTATGCACCCACCTCCCTCATGGTGGAGAATGATGCTCTGATAGCTACCTCACATTTAATGACTGCTAGCCTTCCTTTAACTAGTTTGTATCTCACTTGCAAGTTTATCCTTTTTTCTTACATGTCTCAAGGTTCATGACATAGCTCTGATATCAAACATGCATCAATTGAGATCAAGGGTCCTAGTGAAGTGATGCTTTAACCATGTAGCCTTTAAATTTTGATGTAGTGGATCATGAAAATGAAGCCTTTATTCCCTAAAATTAGGTATTACAAGATATTATAAGCTTCACAGCTGTACATTGAGATCTTAGCTATATTTAGTCTAGTTTTGTGATAAATCTGTCTTTCTCTTTACTAAGGAGTCCTTAGACTACCATTTACTGATGGCTATGGGCCTTCACTTATCATGAAAAGTTTCCTTACTCTCTATCTGGCCTTAGACAAATTTTCCTTATATCTTTACGGGATCACTCTAATAAAGTCTCCTCCTTAGCTTCTAAGTGTTACAAATATTGGTTTAAAACCCTTATTTAAAGTTGCATAAGCTTTGGTTGATTCATTGAATTATCATGCAATTAGTTGACAACTACATTTATTAGTGCTCTATGCAAGTTTACAAACCTACCCTAGAAGGAACATAGCTTTTTATGGACCTTGAGCCATGCAAATCTGTTTATTGCCAAAATATATTCGCACATAATAGATCTTATCACTTGTCCCTTCTGATATTGCGTCATTTGCAATATTGACCTACCCTAAGGAATGACTAAGTGTAGATCCTCGCAATAGATTGCTCATCTACATGGGTTCTGTGTCAAATGTCCTGCTCCTAGATTTATGTGCAACCTTGTGCCTTGAACTTTTATTTCCATGCATCATTATCATCGCACATGGGGTACTTTAGATCTACATATTGTTTGATTACACTCTAGGTGCATTTGCACAGATGTCGATTGTGACTATACACTTCTTTGATGCGCTACATTGATAAGCTAAACTATTTGCGTCTCAGTCGTGCAAGTTCAAACTTATCTTTGGTTGTAACCTTGCTTCTTCTTGAGAAACACACTTTCAACGAGCAGCTTCTTATATGCCATATTCCTTGGCATTTTGTAGGCTTCAATTCTTTCATGTGCTACTACACAAGCCTTTTATTTTGTGCCTTGCTTGCTATTCCTAGTTCATGTTTATGTGCTTTGCAGCTCTGTGCATGATTTGCTTGGCTTAGCCAAAACTTGTACCCCGTTATTATTATTGAAAGGCACAAAAGTTTTTTGAGCACATCTAGCAAGTTCATGTAATGTCCCCATTTCTAAATTAAAAAAATCAAAGGACTCAAAGCCTATCTTTATTTCCTAAGTAGCCAATACAGGTATAGGTACAAGTATTAGGTACGTGGATACGGGGGATTTTTTTTGGGGGGTTTGGGTACGGCTAGTTACTACCGTACAAAAATATATATAAAAAATAAAAAATATAAAAATATAGCCATATAAACAAAGTTAACCACATAATATGCATAGAGGAAACATAATAAGTTAAATAACCACAAAAAATACTAATAATTCGATGCCAAATATCATAATATTCAATTGTCAAACATAGATTAGTCTTATTACAAGTACATAGTGCAAATGTTACAATATATGGATAAAAAAAGGCAAAAGAAAATGCATTCTCTGCAGTTTGGTGAAGATTATAATGAGATGACCTGATGCTAAATCAACTTAAGACCATGGCCTATTCTCTTCTTTGAGTTGTTTCACGAGTTGATCTTTCGTATTATACCTATGCAAATGATTTTATTGTATGTACTACACAAAAAGAGTCTTAGAGAACCATATATTTGGGACATAGAGGGCAAGCAAAAAAAGACATTATTGATTTTAACCTCTCCCTCATCTTGATCATGTTACAAAAATTTATTCCCTTTATTTTGGCAAGGCCAAAACACGATCAAATAACTGGAAGACTTACTAACTTGCTCTGGCAAACCTTCGTAGCTGTTATATACAGGCCTAATAAAGAAGATACAGATGAATCGATTGAGGCTCACATTTTGAAAACACAGTTAGCCATTGAAACAACAGGAGTGAAAAAATATGCAATGGGAGGTAAAAATGCAATGAAAGGTAAATGTGTTGTTATCTTTTAATAAAATGAGTGTGATTCATGCTTTTAGGGTTGTAAATGCACTTTAAAATGTTTTTAAATGTTTTTTGAGGTCCATATTTGACTTTGACTAGCAAAATAAGGAGGAAAAAATTAAAAAATACGCTTTTTTTCTTGGGGGTACACCATCCCTACGCCCAGTGTATGCCCCAACCCTTGTGGGTACGCTCGGGTACGTCCTCAAATGTACCCAACCATACCCGTAGGGGTTGGGACATACCCTGGGCATAGGGCTAGTGTACCGCCTCCTATACCCATACCCAAATGTATCATACCCGTACCAACTAGGGCTTACAGAAGTATCCGGTAATGTAGTTTATTTCCCATTGGCTAAGGGGATTTAATGAGGGAAATAACCTAATAACAATTCATGTAAGTTTTCCTAAGTTACTCTATGTTATAATGTGTAAAAATGACACTTAGGTATTATTATTATTATTATTTTTAAAAATCAAAATTATATTATAGAAAATTCAAAGTGTACAGCTTCTAATGTGCCAAGATTAAAAGCTAATAGTCGAACCCTAGGTAGTAAACAAAAAAGAGAACATGTGAATATTCATCGATACAAATCTAAATTGAGAATGTTCCTCAAATCTATTTCCAGCGTGGACGACCACCAAAAAGGAGGCAAGTCATAACATACAAGGTTATAACTATCAAGAGCCCAGTTGGCTAAGCCATCGACTACTTTATTTCTTTCTCTGGGAACATGGCCAAAAAGGAAATATTTATTAAATGGCCAAAACTATAATAATTAAAGTGTTTTAAATACTTTTAGGGTTAGGGTGAAATTGGAAAAGTGAATTTGTAAAAGGACAAGTGGGGCCAAAAAGAATTGTTGATTATTGATTATTCAATTTTCATTATTCACGATTGATTTCAGAATTCTTTCAACTTCTATTTTTGAGGACAGAAACCATCCATTACAATCAAATTTGAGGACGTAAACCCTCTAGTCTTTAGAAGTGACTCCATATAGGGGTTAAAATTGTTCAGATCATCAAGATTACGTTTAGACTTGTGTGGCCAGAAAACATAATCAGTTCTAGGGTTTCATGAAGATGTGAAGGGCAATAAAACTTAGAATTTCAGCATTCTAGGGCATCCATATTAAAGCGTTACACTTGGAGAACAAAATCACTATCATTCAGGCAAAACTGTTATTCCTAGTTAGTTTCAAGTTGATCTCCTCTTGCCTTAATCCCAATCGGTAGTGACTCCTTTTTCTTCCATGTAATGAAAATTGCACTCCCTTGATTGGCTTCAGGTTGTTTTTGGCTAACCCTTCCTAGTAGCTCATCTATGTCGTGTGCAAACAATGTTGTGTTTTTATTAGCTACATGTCAATTATTCTCATCCTTCATGCATCTTCAGATTCCTACTATGGAATTATGCCCACTTCTCCTTCCCTTTGCGTGTCTCTCCATAGCATATTGATATGTTGTCTTTCTCTTCTTCCCCTAATGCTTTAGGCGAAAAATACTTACAATTTTGTGCCTCTCTATGTCTGTGCTTTATGAAGGACACATCTCTTTTGCATGGTTGTTGTGCTTGAATTTCACCTATGTATCTTCTCTTTCACCTTCCTCATCCCTTAGCACAATGTTGCTTGCATTGGTGTTAAAGCTATCTTCATCTGGTGCTTGCAATAATGCCTCTATTTCCTTTGGTGCACCTTTGGACCCATGCACCTCACTCTCATTACTACTTCACTAAACATCTCCTAGTTGCTCTCTAGGAAACTCTTCTTCTCCTTTTGCAACATTTCCTACTGCTTCTTCTCTTGGTGCTTCTTTTAGGGACACTTCTCCTAGTTGAAAGTCCTTTAGATCCTCTCCTTCCTCAGTCTCATTTTCCTTGACATCCGGGGCTAAAGGTTATCTTGTATCCATCACACACCATTGCATATGAATAATTACTCCAGAATCCCTCTATGTTATTGTTGTTGTGAACCAATCCTTTGATTTATGGGGATCTAGGGTTCTCAACTCTTCCATCAATGCATCCTCCACTTTGAGTACAATAACACTTGTGCTCTCTTAAGTGTTTTTCTTATGTGCCCCTGTCTCTATGCAAGTTGCCCCTACACCTTGCAAACTTTCTTTTGCTCTTTCTATCTCTTTTGGAAAGATATCGACCTTGCCTTAACTTGTTGTGCTCTACTCTAACCAACTTTTTTCTTGGCTTCGCTCCTTTGTTGTTGCTTTGGCACAACCTTCTTCGCCTTTGCTAATTGCGTAGCTCCTTTACCAAGTGTTCTCAATGCATTTGAAGATTGGTGATGACTCCCACTTTTTAATCTTTTTGATGTTATGATGAAGGGCTCCTTCTAACCTCTGTGTTGCTCCTATGATGGCAACTCCTGTGCATTACCCTTTATGGCAACATTCTCTTCTTCAATTTGGCAGTGAGGCTTTGTAGGTTACTTTTTGTGACTTTTGAGTCTTCTCCATTTGAGATGGCCTTCTGAATGCACTACTTGGTTCAAGAGTTTGGAAGCCATTTATTCCCCACTGTGAACCCTCTTCTTGCCTTTCCATCTTCTTCTCTAATAAAGATCTCTTTATCCATCTACTACGCTATCACAAATCCTTTTCTATGCATACTCCAACTTTATGGAGTCGTTTACACCCTTCAATGCGAAATAGCACTCGATAGCCAATCCACTCCATTTCCTTAGGGCCTTATTTTCTAGAGAAACTTTGCACTTTAACTTCTAGCTAATTATTGATTTACATCGGATACTCTGTGAGCTCTTTCCTCCCATGGGTCTCTCCCTACTTCTCTATGGTATGCTTCCTCCAAACCATTTTTCTTTTTGTCAATGTCATCCTTTCTTGTAGTGTCTGCAACATGGAGGCTCTCTAATTTGCTCAAGTTTTGCAACTTTGGTTCATGTCTCATTTTGGCTTCTAAACTAGGCTTTCTCTATTTTCCTGGAATTCCATGCAGTGGATCATGCTAAAAAAGCATTTTATTCCTTAATTTCGGGTGTCACAAGATAATATAAGCTTTATAGCTATATATTGAGCTCCCGGATCTACTTAGTTTAGTCCTCAGACATAGATATAAGTATCTTTCTTTCTACTTTGGTGTCCTTATACTACCATTTGCTCATGACTGCGAGCCTTCACCTATCTACGAAGTTCATTTTCTCTTTGTCTAGCCTTGGACAATTTTTTTTGTCCCTTTATGGGATCACTCTAATAATGTCTTCTAGCTTTTGAGCATTACAAATTTTGGACCAAGACCCCTTTTTTAGATTTGCTTAAGCTTTGGTTGCTTCGTTGAATTACCATGCAATTGGCCAAATTCATTTAATAAGGCTTTACACAAGTCTATAAACCTACCCTAGAAGTAGCATATCCTTTTATGGACATCAACCTGCACAAGTAGATCTTGTCAGTCCATTTTATTGTCATGTCATTTATAGTACTAACTTAGCCTAAGGAAAGGCTAACTATTGCTTATCTATCTGTCTTCTACTTCCTCGAGCTTGCGTTGAATGCTCTACACCTAGCTTTCTACTCACCCTTATACCTCAAAACCTCTTCCTTTGCATGTGCTATCATCATCACACATTGGGAGCCTTAAACCTCCTTCACTAGCTGATTATGTTCTAGGCACATTTGTGTACCCCTCGACTCTGATGGTGCACTGCTCTAATGTGCTCCCTTGATAATCTCAACTCTTTGTGCATCTGTTGCTCAAGTTCGACTTAGCTTTGGTTGCAAGTTTTCTTGTTCTTGTGAAGCACACCTTCAATGAACAACTCCTTTCGTGCCACGTTTTTTGGAACTTTGTAGGCCTTGGTTCCATCATGCATTATTGAGTGACCCTTTATTCATGCACCTTCCTTCCTGTCCCTAGTACATCTTTATGCACTTTATAGCTTTGCAAGTGTACTACTTGGCTTAGCCAAAACTTGTACCCCCTTTTATTCTCTAATTGTCTGATGCAAGATTGCAAATTAGTCTATGATGCTCCTGCATCAAACATCCTAGTTAATTAAAATATGAGTTGTTTATAAATAGTGTTGGTTTGGTAGAACTATCTTTCTAGTCGGTTGCCTTGACCATGGTGTTCCCGTCCATCCGATGTGGCACCTACACAAGCTCACTTAGTGCTTTCTTTTTTTCAAACCCTCATTGGGCCATAAACTATCCTCCTTTGCTTGGCTCTAATACACTTCATCTTCCTTCCCTTTCTTCCTTTCGTGGTTTTTCACCCACCTCTATTTACTCTTGTGGGTCGATGCCCACATCCATATCCGATGGGTTTTCCCCAACTTTTGTTTCTCATGGGTTTGGGTCCATTCTTGTTCATCCATCTCCTCCAAAAGGTCTTCATACCTTTCCTTTCCTTCCTTTTGTGTGCCTTTTGCTTATCCTCTGTTATGCAGACTCTCTTCTTTATATCACCTATGGCAAGTAGGTATACTTGTGTGTTATTCTTTCATGTGTTTATCAGGGGTGTCTGCATGGTTCTTCTGCTGGCCTTGTCCTTCATTTCTCTTTGATTGATGCCCTCAGTGGCATGGAAGTGTCTATGGAGTCCATTAACTCCCACCTTTTCTTCTTCCTTTAATGTTGTGCACTTCCCTCTACACACTTGTATTGATATCCCCTTCAGTTATTGTTCATAGTCAGTTTCAAGTTGATGATCTCCCACCTTGCTCCCAATCAGCAATAACTCCTTTTCCTTGCTTCCAATGAAAATTGCACTTCCTTGATCTACTTCATGCTGATTTCGACTAACCCATCATGGTAGCTCTTATGGGCTGTGCACAAACTATGTTGTGTTTTTATTAGCTGCAGGCTGACTCTTCTCCTCTCAGGCATCTTCAGATGCCTTATGTGGAGTTGTCTCCACTTCTCCTTCCCTTCTCATGTCTCTTTATGGCGTAATGCTCTGTTGTCTTTGGGACAACTTTGGATCAGTTGCGCACTACCTTTTTATCATGATCCCCTTAGGATTTAGCTAAATGCCTTTAATAAATAAACTTTCACTCTTTCATCTCTCCATCTTTGTGCCTTTCGAAGGACACATCTCTTCCACTTGGTTGTTATTATCAAATTTCTTCTGTGCAACTTTTCTTTTGCATTTCTCCTTCCTTGGGGCAATGTTTTTTGTATTAGCACTCATGCTTTCTTCAACTGGTGCTAGCCCTAGTGCCTCTATTTCCTTTGGTGCAGCTTTGGACCCATATGCCTCACTCTCATTTCAACTACACTCAATAACTCCCAATTGTTTTCTATGCAACTCTTATCCTTTTGTAGCATCTCTCGTTGATCTTTCCTTTAGTACTTCATTCAAGGAAGTTTCTCTTGGTCAAAGGTCTCCTAGAGCCTCTCCTTAGGCTCCTTTTCCTTGTCTTTGGGGTTAAAGGTTGTCTTCTATCCATCACGCACTCTGCATATCCACAATTGCTCTGAATCCCTCTCTATGGTCGTTGTGCTACAATCCATTACTTGATGGGGGTCTAGGGTTCTCAACCCTTCTTTTGATGCATCCTCCACAGTGAGCACAAGAACACCTGTGCTCTCTTTAGGGTTATTCTTATGTGTCCATGTCTTTGTGCAAACTGGTGCTATGCCTTCCATACCTTCATGCACTCTTGTTGGCTCATGTGGAATGATATCCACTTTTCCTTCACTCATTTCACTCCACTACAACTGGGTTTATTCTTGGCACCTTGCACACCTTCATGCACTCTTGTTGGCTCACGTTGAATGATATCCACCTTGCCTTCACTTAGTTCACTCTTGTACATCACTTTTCATGTCACACTCTCTTCTTTACTTTGGGGGCGAGGCTTTGAAGGTTAATTTTTATGAATTTCAGGTTTTCTCCTCCATTTGAGATGGCTTTCTAGATGTACTATTTGGTTCTGTAGTTTGGAAACAATCTATTGCCAACTTTTCACCCTCTTATTTCCTTTCTATCTCCTCCTCTCTTGGAGATATCTGCAGCTATTTACTGCATTATCATAGAGCATTTTTTGTGCATACTCCACCTTTATGGATTCCTTTACATCCTTCAACGTGAAATAACATTGTAAATTTAATACCCACTCCATCATTTGCTCAGGGCCTTTTTTCTGGAGAACCCTTGCATTTCAGCTTCAAGGTTATTCTCGATGTGCCTCAAAACCTCTTGGGGATCCTTCCCCCCTTAGGTGTCTCCCTATTTATCTTTGGGATCTGCCCCCCTACAGTTTTTCCTTATTCTTTCCTTTCCTATAGTGCTTGCCACGTGGAGGCTGTCTCCTCCATTTTACTTAAGGACACAAATCTTCCAATTGGCTGTTATGCTCAAATTTCTCTTATGCAGCTTCTCTTTTGCCTTCTTCCTTCTTTGTGGCAATGTTGTTTGCATTAGCACTCATGCTTTCTTCAGCTGGTGTTGGCTCTAGTCCTCTATTTCCTTTGGCGCACCTTTGGACCCATGTACGTCACTCTCATTTCAACTACACTCAATAACTCCCAATTGTTCTCTATACAACTCTTCTCCTTTTGTATCATCTCTTGTTGCTTTTTCCTTTAGTACTTCATTCAAGGAAGTTTCTCTTGGTCAAAGGTCCCCTATAGCCTCTCCTTCGTCAGGGTCTTTTTCGTTGTCTCTGGGGTTAATGGTTGTCTTCTATCCATAGCGCTTTATTGCATATCCACAATTGCTCTAAATCCCTCTCTATGCTCATTGTTGTGATACAATCCATTATTTGATGGGGGTCTAGGTTTATCAACCCTTCCTTTGGTGCATCCTCCACAGTGAGCACAAGAACACCTGTGCTCTCTTTAGGGTTATTCTTATGTGTCCCTATCTTTGTGCAGATTGGTGTTATACCTTCCATACCTTCATGCACTATTATTGGTTCATGTGGAATGATAACCACTTTTCCTTCACTCATTTCAGTCCACTACAACTGGGTTTATTCTTGGCACCTTGCACACCTTCATGCACTCTCATTGGCTCGTGTTGAATGATATCCACATTGCCTTCACTTAGTTCACTCCTGCGCATCGCCTTTCGTGTCACACTCTCTTATTTACTTTGGGGGCGAGGCTTTGAAGGTAAATTTCTATGGCTTTCAAGTTTTCTCCTCCATTTGAGATGGCCTTCTAGATGCACTACTTGGTTCTGTAGTTTGGAAATAACATGTTGCCAACTTTTCACCCTCTTATTTCCTTTCTATCTCCTCTCTTGGAGATCTCTGCAGCCATTTATTGCGTTATCATAGAGAATTTTTTATGCATATTCCACCTTTGTGGATTCTTTTACATCCTTCAATATGAAATAATATTTGAAATCTAATACCCACTCCATTTTCTTAGGGCCTTTTTTTTGGTGAACCTTTATATTTCACCTTTAGGTTACTCTCGGTGTGCCCTCTGAGGGCTCCTTCCTCCCATAGGTCTCTCCCTATTTCTCTTTGGGATCCTCCCTCCCTATGGTTTTCCTTCTTCCTTTCCTACATTGCTTGAAATGTGGAGGCTATCTCCATTTTACTTAAGATATGTGATTCCAGGTCATGTCTCATTTTTTATATTTACTGAGCCAACTTTTGTGCTCCTCATTCTCTATCCATCTGTGCTTGATGGAGAACATCTCTATTTTGTACTTTCTACCTGATACACATATTAGAATATGCTTGTGTACATTGATTGCCTTGTGGTTAATGATTTGTCGGCCCCATCATCCACTTACTTGATTCATTATCAACCCATTTGATCTTTGTGTATGAATTGCACGATCGATAATTTGTTGGTGCTTTCTCCTCATCGACATCTTTGGACCACCTCATATAAGGTGATCTATCCTTTTTTTGCTCAACCACACCACTTATAGTGATTTTTCAATGCTTCACCTCTCCTTTCCAATAATGAGTAAGTCAAGTCTAGCTATCTCTCAATTCTCACACAACACTCCTACGGGTTGCTTACAACCTCACAACTTCTTAGACTATATGTTATTGCACTCTCCATCACAATCGTATGTAGGTGCTTGAACTTAAGAAATGTTATTACAAAGTCTCCCTTTACAATGCTAATTGCCTCATGTTCAACCATTTGCTAGCGTTTTCTCTGCTAGTTTATATCTCACTTGCAAGTTTATCCTTTCTTCTTGCATCCCTCAAGGTTCATGACCTTGGTTTGATATGAAACTAGTGTTGATCGAGATCAAGAGTCCTGCTGAAGGGATGCATCAGGAGGGATGCATTAACCATGCAACCTTCAGATTTCCATGCAATGGATCATGCTAGTAAAGGCTTTTATTCCTTAACTTCAGGTGTTGTAAGATAATATAAGCTTCGCAATTGTACATTGAGCTTTTGACTCTACTTAGTCCAATCCTTAGATATAGATCTATGTTTTTCTCTCTTTTCTATGGTGTCCATAAACTACCATTCACTTATGACTACGAGCCTTCACCTATCATGTGAAGCATCCTTTCTATCTCTCTAGCCTCAGATGAATTTTCCTTATACCTTTACGAGATCACGCTAATAAAATAAACTCCTTGGGTTCAGATTGTTAACAATGCTTGACCAAAACCCCTATTTATAGGTGCCTAAACTCTGGTTGGTTTGCCTATTTCCCATGCAATTGGCCTACAACTTCTTTTGATGGGAGCCTGTGTGATTCTGCAAACTTACGCTATAATTATCATAGCCTTTTATAGACCCTGAGCTGCACAAGTCTAAGTGTTGTGAGAAGATATCCTCATAGTGTAGATCTTGTTGGTTATCCCTTGAGTTGTCGTGTCAGCTGTAGTAATGACCTAGCCTACGAAAAAGTAATTGAAAATCCTTGCAACTGAGTAGTCATCCAACTTTATTTTGCTTCCTTGGGTTTTACGTTGAATGCCTTGCTCTTGGCCTTTTGTGTGTTTTTGTGCTTCATGCTCTCCTTTCACAGGCCATCATCATCACACATTGTGTACCTTAGAGCTCCTTCGATAGTTGATTATATTGTAAGCGCATTTGCCATGCCCATTAACTATGATTGTGCACTGGTCTAATGTGCACCTCATGTGTTCTCTCTGTCTATGCCTTATGAAGGACACATCTCTTTTTCATGGCTGTTGTGCTTGAATTTCAACTGTGTAGCTTCTCTTTCACCTTCCTCATCCCTTAGCACAATGTTGTTTGCATTTTCTCTCAAGCTCTCTTCAATTGGTGCTTGCACTAACGCCTCTTTTTCTTTTGGTGCACCTTTGAACCCATGCACATCACTCTTATTTTTGCTTCACTCAACAACTCCCAATTTCTCTCTAGGCAACTCTTCTTCTCCTTCTGCAACATCTCCTGTTGCTTCTTTTAGTGCTTCCTTCAGGGAAGTTTCTCCTAGTCAAAGGTCCTCTAGAGCCTCTCCTTCCTCAGGGTCATTTTCCTTTACATCCGGGGTTAAATGTTATATTGTATCCATCATACACCACTACATATGGATAATTGCTCTAGCATCGCTCTATGTTGTTGTTACTATGCAACAATCTTTTACTTTATGGGGATCTAGGGTTTTCAATCCTTCCTTTAGTGCATCCTCCACCCTGAGCACAATAACACTTGTGCTCTCTTAAGGGTTCTTATGTGCCCTTGTCTTTGTGCAGGTTGCTCCTACATGTTCCGCACCTTCTTGCACTCTCATTGGCTTTTGTGAAATGATATCCACCTTATTGCAATCGAGTTACTTCTTGGCTTCACTCCTCTGTTGTTGCTTTGGCACGACAACCTTCTTTACCATTGCTTCTTAGGAAACTTCTTTACCCAATGTTCTCCTCCACACCTTTTGAGATCGGTGTTGTCTCCCACTTTTAATCTTTTTAATATGGCTAGGAAGTGCTCCTTTGACCTCTACATTGCTCCCATAAGGGCTCCTCCTATGTGTCACCCTTCATGGCAACATTCTCTTATTCAATTTAGTGGCAAGGCTTTGCAGGTTCCTTTTTGCATCTTTTGAGTCTTCTTCATTTGAGTGGCCTTCTAAATGCACTACTTGGTTCAGTAGTTTGGAAGTCATCTTTTCCCAACTCTGAAGCCTCTTCTTGGCTTTCTATCTCCTTCTCTAATGGAGATCTCTCCAGCCCTTTGCTATGCTATCACAGAGCCTTTTCATTGCATACTCCACCTTTATGGAGTCCTTTACACCCTTCAATGTGAATTAGTGCTTGACATTCAATCCACTCCACCATTTCCTCATAGCCTTCTTTTCTATAGAACCTTTGGGCTTCAGCTTTAATCTAATTCTAGATTCACATCAAGATTTCTATGGGCTCTTTCCTCCCATGGATCTTTTCTTGCTTCTCTATGGTATGGTTCCTCCCAACCATTTTTCTTTCAGTTTGTGTCATCCTTTCCTGTAGCATCTACAAAATGGAATCTATCTCCATTTTCTTTGAGTTCTGCAACTATGGGTCATGTCTCATTTTGGCTTCTCGCTGAGTCATCTTCTGTGTTCTTCATTCTCTATCCATCTGTGTTTTATGGAGAACAAGCTTTTTTGGCACCTTATACCCAATATGTTGATTAAAAGATGTTCCCATAGCCTGATTGCCTCACGTTCGATGATCTATAGGCATATTCATTGCTTTCACGTGATTTATTATCAACCCACTTTTTCTTTTCATGTGAACTACCTCATGGTTGACAATCTATCGATGATTTCTCCTAATCCATTCATCTGGACTACCTCACATTTAATGATCTATCTGTGTTTTACTTGGATACCTCACTTCTAACAATTTATTGATGCTTCACCGCTCCTTTCTATTACAATGATTGCCTCATGGTCAAAAACATCTGTCAATGCTCCCACAATACTCCTGAGGGTTGCTTACAACCTCATAACTTCTTACCCTACCTACTTTTGTGCTCTTCATTGCCATCTTACATAAGTGCTTTGTAGTAAGGAACTACTCTAACAAATTTTTGCTCCACGATCCTACGTTGCTCGTCCCTACCAAGTGTTCTCTTTTCTTATGTTCCACTCGCTCACTATCTACCTACCTCCTTCATGGTGATGAATGATGCTCAACTAGTTGGCCATGTTTGATGATCAACTAACTTTCCAACTGCTAGTTTGTATCTCACTTGCAAGTTTTTCTTTTCTTTTTATATCTCTCAAGGTTCATAACCTTGTTTTGATATCATATTGGTGTTGGCCGAGATTAGGGGTCCTAGTGAAGGGATACATTAACCATGCATCCTTTAGAATTCCATGCAGTGAATCATGTTAATAAAGCATTTTATTCCTTAACTTTAGGTGTTACAAAATAATATAAGCTTTACAACTATATATTGAGCTCTCCGCTCTACTTAGTCGAGTCCTTAGACATAGATATAAGTATCTCTCTTTTTATCTGCTATATTATGCTTAGACTACCATTCGCTTATGACTAAAAGCCTTCACCTATCTATGAAGATCTTTTTCTAATTGTCTAGCCTCAGATAATTTTTTTGTCCGTTTATGGGATCACACTAACAAAGTCTCCACCTTGGCTTCTGAGCATTACAAATTTTGGACCAAGGCCCCTTTTTATAGTTCCCTGAGCTTTGGGTTCTTCACTAAATTCCCATGCAATTGGCCAAATTCATTTAATGTGGCTTTACACAAGTCTACAAACCTACCCTAGAAGTAGCACAGCTTTTTACAGGCCTCGAGCTGCATAAGTAGGTTTTGTCAATCCCTTTTGTTGTCATGTCATTTGCAATATTAACCTATCCTAAGGAAAGGCTAACTATATGTCCTCACAACTAATTGCTTATCCAACTATCTTATACTTCCTCAGGATTGCATCAAATGCCCTGTGTTTGGCCTTTTGCACACATTTGTACCTCAAAATCTCCTCCTTTCCATGTGCCATCATCACACACTAGGTACCTTAGAGGTCCTTCATTGGGTGATTAAGTTATAGGCAGATTTGAGTACCCCTCGATTGTGATTGTGCATTGCTCTAATGTGCTTTCTTGGTAAGCTCAACTCTTTGTGCATTAATTTCTCAAGATTAAACCTAGTTTTGGTTGCAACTTTCCTAGTTCTTGTGAAACACATTTTCAATGAACAACTACTTCCATGCTACAGTTCTCATAACTTTGTAGGCCTCAATTCCTTCATGCACTATTGAGCAAGCCTTTACTTTTGCACCTTGTTTCCTATCCATGGTGCATCTTGAGGCACTTTGTAACTTTGCGAGTGTGCTGCTTGGCTTAGGTAAAACTTGTACCCCCTTTGATTCTCTAACTCCCTGCACAACTCTCAGTCACCTTCCTTCCATGCATGTGGACTCTTACGTGGTCCATGTAACCATGCACAAGTAGAGTTGGTTTATTTCTCACTGACTGAATCTATTTTTGTCTGATGCTCTTGCTTACAAATAGTGTTGGAGTGGTATAACTATCTTTTTGGTTGGTTGTCTTGATAACAGTGTTCTCATCCACCCGATGTGGCCCCTGAACAGGCTCACTTAATGCTTCTTTCTTTTCCAGACCTTCCTTGGGCCATAAATTATCCTTCTTTGCCTAGATCTGATATGTTTCATCTTCCTTCCCTTTCTTCCTCTTGTGGTTCTGCACCCACCTCTGTTTACTCTTGTGGGCCTTTGCCCACCTTTATCTATTATGGGCCTATGCTCACCTCCATCTCCTGTGGGTTTGCAACCAATTTTATCTCTCATGGGTTTGCACCCATTCTTGTTCATCCATCTCTTCGAAAAGGTCTTTATACCTTTCCTTTCCTTCATTTTGTGCGCCTTTTACTTCTCCTCTACTATGTGCACTCTCTTCCTTATGTCACCTTTGGCAAGTAGGTATACTTGCATGCTATTCTTCCATGTGTTTCTCATGTGATATGTCTACATGGATCTTCCACTACCCTTGATCTCATCTTATTCTTCTATGAGTAATGCTTTGTTATCTTTGGGACGACTTAGATTCAGGTGCACACTACCTTTTTATCTTGATCCCCTCAGGTTATGGGTAAATGCCTCCCATAAATAAACTTACACTCTTTCATCTCTCCATCTTTGTGCCTTTCGAAGGACACATCTCTTCTTGACTGCTATGCTTGAATTTACCCTGTGCAGCTTCTCTTTTGCCTTCCTCCTTCCTAGGTGCAATGTTGTTTTCATTAGTGCTCATGGTCTCTTCAGTTGGTGCTTGCTCTAGTGCCTCTATTTCTTTTGGTGCACATTTGGTCCCATGTGCTTCACTCTCATTTCAACTAGACTCTAACAACTCCCAATAATTTTCTATGCAATTCCTCTTCTCCTTTTGAGCATCTCCTGTTGCTTATTCCTTTAGTGCTTTAGGTAAGTTTCTCCTGGTTAAAGGTCCCCTAGAGCCTTTCCTTCCTCAGGGTCATTTTCCTTTATATCTAGGGCTAGAGGCTATCTTTTGTGCATCGTACACTATTGTATATCAAAATTTGATCAAACTTCCCTCTCTATCGTCATTATTGGGCTACAATCCATTAGTTTATGGTGACCTAAGGTTCTCAACCCTTCCTTATCCATTGTGAGCACAAGAACCCCTGTGCTCTCTTCCAGGTTGTTATAATGTACCCTTGTCTCCTTGCTTCTTGCCCTCTTTGGTATGGAAATCTCTATGGGGTCCATTGACTACCACCTTTTCTTCTTAATTTATTATCACACAATTCCCTCGATGAGCTTGGATTTATATCCCCTTTAGTCATTGTCCCTGGTCAATTTCAGGTCGCCAGTCTCCTACCTTGCTCCCAATTAGTAATAACTCTTTTTCCTTATGCGTAATGAAAATTGTACTACCTTGATCAGCTTCGAAGTGATTTTGACTAACCTGTCATTGTAGCTCCTCCAGGGTATGTGCAAACAATGTTGCATTTTTATTAGCTATTGGCTGATTCTTCTTCTCTCCTCACGTAGCTTCAGATGCCTTCTGTGGATTTATGTCCACTTTTCCTTCCCTTCTTGCATCTCTCCATAGCATAATGCTATGTTGTCTTTAGGACAACTTAGGTTCAATTGCACACTAACTTTTTATCTTGATCCCCTCAGGATATAGGTAAATGCCTCCCACAAATAAACTTACACTCTTTTGTCTATCCATCTCTGTGCCTTTGAAAGGAGACATCTCTTCTTCTTCACTACTATGCTTGAATTTCTCCTATGGAGCTTCTCCTTTGCCTTCCTCCTTGGCATAATGTTGTTTGCATTAGCGCTCATGCTCTCTTTAGTTGGTGATCATTCTAGTGCCTTTATTTCCTCAGGTTCGCCTATAGACCGATGTGCCTCACTCTCATTTCAACTGCACTCAACAACTCCCAGTTGTTCTCTATGCAACTCTTCTTCTCCTTTTATAGCATCTCCCGTGACTTCTTCCTTTAGTCATTGTTATGCTACAATCCATTACTTTATGGGAGTCTAGGGTTCTCAACCCTTCCTTTGGTGCATCCTTCAATGTGAGCAAAAGAACACCTATGCTCTCTAGAGGGTTCTTCTTATGTGCCTCTGTCTCTTTGCTGACTACTACTACACCTTGCACAACGTCATGCACTATCATTGGCTCATGTGGAATGATATCCACCTTGCCTTCACTCATTTCACTCTACTGCAACCAGGTTTCTTCTTGGCTTTGCTCCTCTATTTTTGCTTCCATGAAATAACCTTCTTTGCCTCTGTGTCTTACTCATCTTCTTTGTACAAAACTTTATCCTCAATGCCTTCTGAGATTATCATTAACTCTTGCTCTTTCATTTTCTCAAAAGGCTCTTTCTGGCCTTTGTGCTGCTCCCACATTAGCTCTTTCGCTACATCGCCTTTCATGACAACACTCTCTTCTTTACTTTATGGGTGAGGCTTTGAAGGTTACCTTATTCTTTTTTTGAGTCTTCTCCTCTTATCTCCTTCTCTCTTGGAGATCTTTGCAGCCATTTACCAACATTATCACAAAGCAATTTTTGTACATACTCCACCTTTATAGATACCTTTACATCCGTCAACATGAAATTAGATTCGACATCTAAGACACTCGATAATTTACTCAGGGCCTTTTTTCTAGAGAACCTTTGTGTTTCAATTTCAGGTTTATTCTTGGCATGCCACAAAACCTCTGTGGGCTCTTTCCTTTGATTGGTTTCTTTCTGCTTCTCTTTGGGATCCTCCCTCCCAACGATTTTTCTTTTTTACTTGCACTGTCCTTTCCTATAGAGCTTACAACGTGGAGGCTATCTCCTCCATTTTATTTAATAATTTTTCTTTTTTACTTGCACTGTCCTTTCCTATAGAGCTTACAATGTGGAGGCTATCTCCATGTTATTTAACATCTACAACTCCAGGTCACATCTTGTTTTTGCTTTTCTTTGAGCCATATTCCATGCTCCTCTTTTTTTATTCATCTGCACTTGATGGAGAACCACTTTATTTGGTACCTTCTACCTAATACACTAATTGGAATATGCTCATGCACCTTGACTACCTCACAGTTGATGATTTGTCGACACTGTCATCCATTTCAATTGACTCATTATCAACCCATTTGATCTTTGCTTGTGAATTGCCTCATAGTCAATAATTTGTCAATGATTTCTTCTCATCCATGCCTCTTCATCGCCTTGTTGACCATTTTGGTCCTACAGGCCAAAATAGGTCCCCCCTTTTTTCCCCTGCTGTTTTGAGCCAGTACATTTTCTGATTCTTTGCACAAGTCCAATTTCTACGGACCCTGCAGGTCTATTTCTACAAACTCTGCAGGTTTTCTACGGACTCTACAAGAATTTCTACGGACTCCACAGGAATTTCTACGGACTCTGCAGGTCCATTTCTACGGACTCTGTAGACTTTTCTACAGACTCTGCAGGCGAGTCTTTCGGCAGATGAAGAACCAGTTCAAAGAGTGCAAGGTTTTACAAAGCTTCTTTGGACTCTTGTCCGAAGAAATTCACGAGGAAAGAGAGCTAAAATAGTTCAAAGACACTTTTCCTTAAGGTTGGAAAAATGGTTCAACGTTGGGGTTCAACGACATGATCTTTCCAAGAGTTAGCAACTTTGAATCATTGAACCATTGAACTGGTCCAATCGATTGGTTCAACGCTTTGGTTCATCGCTTTGGTTCAACGACAAAGTTCAATCAGCAAAGCTCATCACTTTGGTTCAATCAAATGGTTCAACGCTTTGGTTCAATGAGGTGGTTCATCTCTTGGTTCACTCAGTCGGTTCATCGATTCAGTCCAATGCCTTGGTTCAATTGTTTTGGTTCAAACATTCAGTTCGATGCCTTGGTTCAACAACGGTTGAACCATTGAACCGGTTCAATAGAAATGGTTCAATGGTTGGTTCAACGTTCGGTTCAACGGGTTGTTTCAAAGAGACGAGTCCTTGACACTTAGGCGAAAAATGGACCATTTCAAGTGCCCTTACGGAGGGAAGTTCTGAACTCAAATGCCCTTGCAGAGGGCGGGGAACATTCGCAAAGAGGCCACAGAGAAAGCCGAAAAAGGTAAGTTTCTTTCGGAAATTTGTTTAAGGCAAAGGAAGTACCCTTCAGGAGGGTCGTTTCCAATTTTCCCGAAGGGCACTTTTCAAAGGGCAGTTGAAGAAGCAAAGGAAGAAATCCTTCGAACTTTTGTTTGAAGGAATTCTTTCGGACAAAAAGTCTGAAGGAATTTGAAAGGAATGAAAAAAAGACTAAGGAAAAGGCGAGAATAATTTCTTCGGAATTTTAGTCCGAAGGAATTCTTTCGGACAAAAAGTCCAAAGAAATTCGAGAAAGCCGTGAGCCAAAAAGCCCGGGAGAAAATCTGAAGAAGCAGACAAGGCAATTCTTGTAGACTTTTTGTCCGCGGGAAAATGTTCGCAGAAAAAAGTCTGCGAGAAAAGGTTCCGAAGAAAATAGGCCGCCCAAGGACCCCGAAGGGCAGGTGCCCTTGCGCGGGACTCTCGACCAAAATGAAGGGCACTTCTCCATAAGCCGAAGGGTCACCTTCCCTTCGGGAAGGTTCAAAACAAGAAGTCCGAAGGAAAGGGAGCGACAAAAAAGGCCGAATCAAGAGAAAGCCGAAGAAAGTCCAAGGGGTGACGGGCCCGAAGACATCAAAGTCAAGCACGGCGAACTAGCCGTTGGAAGTTCAAACGCAGTGACGAGTGCGCGGACGTCAAATTTAAGGCTTGTGAAGTAGCCGTTGATTTTGAAAATCTTAAAGAGTAGCCCAAGAAACTCAGCGACCCGCCAGGAAGATAGCCCCGAGGGCCGAAGGAGCCAAAAAGATACAAAGCCAGAAAGAGACAAAGTGCAAAAACGGATAAGACGGCCCAGGTGGCAAAGGGAAGGCAAGTTATTTCCAGGTGGTCATCAAACGATGCAAACAATAAGCGGCACAGCCTGTTTTCTCCATTTTGCATTTATAAGGGGACAAATCGCGTGAATATCTAGAAAGAGCAGTCTTGTTTGCAGAAAAGAGGCATGGCCCGTGCTTTCAAATTAATGTTTGAACGCCAAAGTTAGGATCGGCGATTACACATCATGGTTTTAGCAGGTTTTTTTTGGAAGAATGACATCAGCAATAGTGAGGTCCTCTTCCCAATGCTCTCAACACACATGGGCCAACTTGTCAAAGAGCACCAAAGTCTTTTTCAAAGCGGTCCCTGTACTTCTTCTTCTCTTTCTGTATACTGTAAAATTCTCATTTTGAGAAAGGAATCCAATCTCTCAGCATTAAGGCAAAGCTCTTCCAAAAAATCTCTCAGGATTGTAAGGCAGAACTCTGTCGGATTTTTACCTTGAATCAAGACTTAGCATTTTTTACCTCTATTTGAGCTTGCACTCACGCATATGTCTATGTTTTCTTTTGTGTTAAGTCATTTTTATTTGATGCTTTTCACAGAATGATTCCAGCATGTCTAGTGCATTGTGAAGTCTCTTCTTCTGCAGGTCTGCTAGAAGTGTCTACAACAGGAATATAGGTGCATGTGAATAGGCTGCCAAAGCGTGTCTCAGAACACCTTTGATAGTTCCTCCCTGTATCTCTACGGACCCCTGACTTACTGATACAGAAGAGTTTCCCACATCAGATGTAGTGTATGATAGCTTCTTCTTGGTGAAAAGTGTATGTTCGAGCTGAGTGGGTCATCTTTTTTGGTGTATCACCCCTTTTTTAGTTTAGGCTTAGGTTTTATTTTTAGCTTTCTTCTCCCTTTTCAACCCCCTCCCCTTTTTCCATTTATTTGTTAGCAGTAGGGAATCTAGGGCCTAAAAGATACATCAGAGGGAGCTAGCCCTTATCTAGAGACTCTCCCCTCCAGCTTCGCCATTCCCACATGTGAGAGGGGAGTTTCCATTGTTGCATGTGGAAGGCAGGAGCTCGGCCTCCTGCCCAAGGTGCAATCTACTGCGTCAACACGCCTCACATTCAGTGATCTGTCTTAGTTGTTCTCAATTACATCACTTATAGCAATTTGTCAATGCTTCACCTCTCCTTTCCAGTAATGACTGCATCAAGGTTGGCGATTACTCAGTTCTCACGCAACACTCTTGTAGGTTTCTTTCAACCTCATAACTTCTTACACTACGTGTTCCTGCGCTTTCCATCTCAATCGTATGTAGGTATTTGAACCTAAGAATTATTATTATGAAGTCTCCCTTCATAATCCTATGTACTTGTCCTATCTGAAGGTTATCTTTGCTTATCTTCCACCTACTTACTAACTACCTACCTCCCTTATGTTCAACTGTCTGCTAGCTTTTTATCTATTAGTTTATATCTCGATTACAGGGTTATGCTTTCTTCTTACATCTCTCAAGGTTCATGACCTTGCATTGATATCAAACTAATAGCAGTTGAGATCAGGAGTCCTCGTGAAGGGATGCATTAACGATGCAGCCTTCAGAGTTCCACACAATGTATCATGCTAATAAAGGATTTTATTCCTTAACTTTAGGTGTTACAAGATATTATAAATTTGTAATTGTACATTGAGCTCTTGGCTCTACTTAGTCCAGTCCTTAGATATAGATCTATGTGTCTCTCTCATTACTATGGTGTCCATAGACTACCATTTGCTCATGAGTATGAGCCTTCACCTGTCATGTGAAGCTCCTTTTTTATTTGTCTCTCCTTAGAGAAATTTTTCTTGTCCCTTTATGAGATCACCCTAATAAAGTATCCTCCTTGGCTTTAGAGATTTAAAAATGTTGGAACAAGACACCTCATTATAGTTACCTGAACTCGGGTTGCTTCGCCTGTCTCCCATGCAACTGGCCAACAACTTCATTTGATGGGAGTCTATGGGAGTCTATAGAGCTACCCTAGAATTCTGATAGCCTTTTACAACCTTTAAAAATGTTCTATCATTTAAGTTTCATAGCTACAGTTGGTTTATTTCTCCCTTGTTTGACTATTTTTTTGTCTGATTCAACATAGCCAATTCCCCTGTGATGCTCCTACATAAGACCCCAAAGGTAATTGAAATGTAAGTTCCTTCTTACAAGAATGGAAGGAGTGGTAGAACCACCCTTTTGGTCTGTTGCTTTAAGGTAATTAAAATGCAAGCTCCTTTCCCTTTCTTCCTCTTGTGGGTCTACGTCCACCTCTATTTGCTTTTGTGGTCCTATTGCCACCTTCCTCTCCTCTGGATCTATGCCCAGATTTATCTCTCATGGTTTTGCACCCACTTTTGTCTCTCATGGGTCTATGGCCACTCTTGTCCATCCACCTCCACCAAAAGGTCTTCATACTTTTCATTTCTTTCCTTTTGTGCACCTTTCGGTTCTCTTTTGTTATGCATACTTTCTTTCTTCTGTTTCCCGTGGCAAGTAGGTATACTTACATGCTATAGTTCCTCATGTTTCTCATAGGGTATGTCTGTGCAGCTTTACGAATGCCCTTGTCCTTAATTGAGCTTTGCTTGATGCCCTTAGTGGCATGCAAGTCTTTTTGGGGTCTGTCAACTCCCAACTTTTCTTCTTCCTCTATTGTCGTACACTTTACTATTTGTGGTTGGACTGATATCCCCTTCAAGCGTTGTTTTTATTTATTTTAAAGCTAATGGCCTCCTATCTTTCTTCCAATCGGAAGTGACTCCTTTTCCTTTGATGTAATTAAAATTGTACTCGCTTGATCAACTTTGGGCTGATTTTGGCTAACCCTTCCTGGTAGCTCATCCATGTCGTGTGCAAATAATGTTATATTTTTGTTAGCTACAAGTCAACTCTTCTATCCTCATGCATCTTCAAATTCCTTTTATGGAGTTATGCCCACTTCTCCTTCCCTTTGTGTGTCTCTTCATGGCGTAATGCTCTATTGTCTTTGGGATAACTTAGGTTCTGCTACAAGCTACTACCTCTTTCTTTTCTTCCTCTACTACTTTAAGCAAATGCCTGCCCTAAATAGACTTGCACTCTTTTGCCTCTATATGTATGTACCTTATGAGGGACATATCTCTTTTGTAAGGTTGCGCTTGAATTTCACTAGTACAACTTCTCTTTCACCTTCCTCATCCCTTGGCATAATGTTGTTTACATTGGTGCTCAAGCTTTCTTTAGCTTGTGTTTGCACCAACACCTCTAATTCCTTTAGTGCACCTTTGGACCCATCTGCATCACTCACATTTTTGCTTCACTCAACAAGTCCCAGTTTCTCTCTAGTCAACTCTTCTTCTCCCTTGATCAGCTTTGGGATGATTTTAGCTAACCCCTCTTGGTAGCTCATCCATGTCGTGCGCAAACAATGTTACATTTTTGGTAGCTACAGGGCAACGCTTCTCCATTCCTCATACATCTTCAGATGCCTTTTATGGAGTTATGCCCACTTCTCCTTCCCTTTGCATGTCTCTCCATGGCACAATGCTCTGTTGCCTTTGGGATAACTTAGGTTCTGTTACAAGCCGCTACCTCTTTCTCTTCTTCCTCTAATGGTTTAGGAAAATGCCTACTTCAAATACACTTGCACTCTTTTTCCTCTCTGTGTCTGTGCCTTACAAAGGACATATCTCTTTTGCCAGGTTGTGCTTGAATTTCACCCAGGGAACTTCTCTTTCACCTTCCTCATTTCTTGGCATAATGTTGTTAGCATTTGCGCTCAAGCTTTCTTCAACTGGTGCTTGCACCAATGCCTCTATTTTTTTGGCACACCTTTGGATCCATGTGCATCACTCATATTTCTGCTTCACTCAACAAGTCCCAATTGATGTCTAGTTGACTTTTCTTATCCTTTTGCAGCATGTACTGCTACTTATTCTTTCAATGCTTCAAGGAAGTTTTTCTTGGTCGAAGGTCCTCTAGAGCCTTTCCTTCCTCAGGGTCATTTTCCTTTGCATCAGGGGTTAAAGGTTATCTTCTATCCATCACATGCCGCTGCATATGGATAATGGCTCCATCATCCCTTTATGTTGTTGTTGTTGTGCAACAATCTTTTGCTTTATGAGGATCTAGGGTTCTTAACCTTTTCTTCGATGCATCCTCCACTGCGAGCACAATAACACTTGTGCTTTCTTAAGGGTTCTTATTTTGCACACTTGTCTCTGTGCAGGCTGCTCCTACACCTTGCACACCTTCTTACGCTCTCACTGGCTCTTATGGAATGATATCTACTTTGACTTCACCTATTGCAGTTTACTACAATCGAGATTCTTCTCAGCTTCACTCCTCTGTTGTTGCTTTGGTACAACCTTTTTTGCCTTTGCTTCTTATGCAGCTTCTTTGCCCGGTGTTCTTCTCAATGCCTTTCAAGATCGGTGTTGGGTCCCACTTTTTAATATTTTTAATGTTGCCATGAAGGGCTCCTTCTGACCTACGTGTTGCTCCCATGTTGGTTCTTGCTCTGCATCACTCTTCATGGAAACATTTTATTCTTCACTTTGGCGATGAGGCTTTGCAGGTTACTTTTTTCGGCTTTCAAATCTTCTCCATTTGAGATGGCCTTTTGAATGCACTACATGGTTTAGTAGTTTGGAATCCATTTGGTCCCAACTATGCACCCTATTCTTGCCTTTCCATCTCCTTCTCTAATAGAGATTTGTCTATCCATTTGTGGAATGATATCTACCCTTCCTTCACATGTTGTACTTTGTTGCAACTGAGTTTCTTCTTAGATTTTCTCCTTTGTTGTTGCTTTAGCACAACCACTTCTTTGTCTTTGCTTCTTATGGAACTTCTTTACCCAATGTTCTCCTCATCACCTTTTAATATCGCTGGTGGCTTCCACTTTAAATCTTTTTAATGTTGGCTTATACTTTTTAAGCTTATTTTAGGGAAGCTTCTCCTTGTCAAAAGTCCCCTAGAGACTTTCCTTCCTCAAGCTCCTTTTCCTTTGTCTCTAGGGCTAAAGTTTGTGTTCTATCCATCGTGCACTACTTCATATCGACAATTGCTCCAACATCCCTCTCTATCATTATTGTTGTGTTACATTCCACTACTTTATCGGGATCTAGGGTTCTCACCCCTTCCTTCGGCACATCTTCCTTTATGAGAACAAGAACACCTGTGCTCCTTCCTGGGTTCTTCTTATGTGCCCCTGTGTCTGTACAGATTGCTCCTACACTTTGCACACCTTCATACACTTTCGTTGGCTTGTGGAATGATATCCACCTTGCCTTCACTCATTTTACGCTGCTTTATTTGAGTTTCTTCTCTATTTCACTTCTATTGTTACTTCTGTGAAATAACCTTCTTTGCCTTTACGTCTTACGGATCTTTTTGTGTAGCCTTCTACTCAACAACTTCCAAGATCACCATTAGCTCCTACTCTTTCATCTTCTCAAAGGGCTCTTTCTGACCTCAGCACTGCACCCATGTTGGCTCCTTCTGTGCATTGCCTTTCATGGTAGCACGCTCTTCTTTACTTTGGGGGCGAGGCTTTGAAGGTTACCCTCTGTGGATTTTGTGTTTTCGCCTCCATTTGAAATGGCATTCTGGATGCACTACTTGTTTCTATAGTGTTGACGCAAGAAATTGCACCCAGTGGCAGGAAAACAAGTTCCTGCCCTCTCCCCGCAACATGGAAACTCCTCTCTCGCCTGTGGGACGACGAAGCAGGAGAGGAGAGTCTCTAGATAAGGGCTAGCTCCTTTTGATGCATCGTGTTGTTTTCATCAAAAGTTAATAGGTATATATATATATATATATATATATATATATATAATAAGGGGGGGATGAAAAGGGAGAAGAAATGCAGAAAACAAACCTACTCTAAAGAGGTGATGCACCAAAATAAAGGTTGACCTTCACACATCCACTCTCAGAATCAGATAAATGCATACATACACTACGCACTTGGCAGAAGGACCAGGCTGCTAAAACTGGCAGGGAGGCTTCAATGGAAAATCCAGAACAGAGATCACCCAAGGTGCTGTGAAACACACACTTATGAAGTAATTTCTTCTGCTCCTTCACTCCCAAATACTGCTCTTCTCCTATCATCTGCAACAATGGCGCCTTGTAGACAGCAGGTCTGCTGGTGTTGAACATGTGAGAGCATCAAAAGACAATGACTGGACACAAGCAAACATTCAACGCATACACAGAAATGTCTATCCAAATGGAGGTAAAAAACTGCATTTGTATTGATCCAGGTGAAATTTTTGCAGAGCTACGCCCTTTACAAATGTGGAAGATTCTTTTACAATAATGAGAAGTTTGTGATATATAGGAGAAAAGCAAGAAGAGAACTTGGCGCTTCTTTTGGCAAGTTGCAAGTCGTGTCCCTCATTGGGAAGAGGAAACACTGCAGTCAACGTCATCCTCTAGAAGAAGCCTGTTGGAACCATGCCGTGTGGTCGCCCAAACTTGACTTTGGCGTTCGAGTCATCAATGTGAGAGCGCAGGCCTACGCCCTTTTCCTGCAAGTAGAATATGATTACTATCAAATTCTGCGGTTTGTCCCCTTTCTAAATGCTTGGGCCATGCCTTTTGTTGTTCACGCCATCAGGCAATAAATTGCCTTGTGTCTATGCCACTTGGACTGCTTGACTACTCCATGCCTCGTCATTCTTCTTGCCTTGTCATTTGGAATTGTCTTCTTTTGCATCTTTGTCTTTTCTGGCCACTTGGCCCCTTTGGGCGAACTCCTTGGCGGGTCGCTACATTCAGGGCCTTTTCCCCTTTTCCATGTTAGCGCATTCCCATGTTTAAAACCCAACGGCTATTCTATTTCATTAAATTTGACGACCTCGGAGACGTCAGGTCCATGCTGGCAGTCGGGTCCATGTTGGCGGCCTTCCAGGCTATCTTCATCTGTCTACTTGACGTCCACGTAGGACGTCCTCGTCCCCGCTGGCTTCTCTGCAGCCTTCCTTTTGTCTTAGCACCCAGTTGGGCACTCATCTGCCTTGTTATACTTCGACAGGTCCTTTTATTGGTCTGCGGATGGTCCCTTTGATTTTTTCTTTAACTGCCCTCTTGGGCAGCCCTTTCCTTTGTTTTGGCAGATCTTGCTCGCGTTTGGACGGTCTGCCAGGCTTTATAATGTTTTCGCGGAGTTTTGTATATTCCCGCAGACTTTTGTCCACAGACATTTCCCGCGGACAAAAAGTTCGTGGAAATTCTTCCGTCGGGCCTGACTTCGCCGTTTGAGCCGCAGACTTTTCCCGCAGGTCATTTTCCCCGCAGACAAAAAGTCCGCAAAAATTCTTTCGCCGGGCCTTTGCCTTTAAACTTGTGCCTCCACGGCCCGAAATCGGGACTTAAACATTTTGAATGACTTGAACATATTTAGACTTACCCGGATCTTCTTGAAGCGCCGGCCCTCCACTAGGGCACTTGGACTGTTTGACTGCCCGTCGGCTTGGGGCATACCCTTGAACCAAGCAGCTGAACTAAAAAGGTTCAACGGTTCAAGGGTTCAACCAAGCGCGCCAATTTCCTTATGAAGGCCAGCCAACGAACCTTTCCATTGAACCTTCACGTTGAACTATTGACATTGAACCAAGCTGCTGAACCCAAAGCGTTGAACCTTTTCCTTCGAACCAAAGTCGTTGAACCGAACCCGTTGAACTGAACCATTGAACCGAATGCGTTGAACCAAAATGGTTCAACGGTTCAAAAGTTCAATCATTTAGCCGACGAACTCTTGAACCAAATTTAAACATGCTGCTTTGAACCAAGAGACCGAACCATCCACTGATCTTTTCCTTTGAACCGAACCCGTTGAACCAAAATTTGGTTCAACGGTTCACCTTAGCGCGCCGATTAGTTATGAAGGCCAATGGACTCTATTGAACCGATGACGTTGAACCTTTTCCATTGAACCGAAGCCGTTGAACCAAAATTTTGGTTCAACGGTTAAACGGTTCAAAGGAGCGCGCCGATGAACCAAAAGCCAAGCCCGATGAACTCTTTGAACTAATTCTCCACGCGCCAAAGGACTAACCTGCCGAGTCCATAGAAAATCCAAAACCTACAGAGTCCGTAGATTTAGACCTGCAGAGTCCGTAGAAATTCTGCAGAGTCCGTAGAAATTCTGCAGAGTTCGTAGAAATGAACAGATTCATGCAAAATCAAAAAAATGAAACGGCCTAGAACAGCAGGGACAGGAGGGGACCGATTTTTGGCCTGTTGGGCAAAAAATGGTCAACAGATAGTTTGGAAGCTATATGCTGCCAACATTTAACCCTTTTATTGCTTTTCTATCTCCTATCTTGGAGGTCTCTATAGTGATTTACTATGTTATCATAGAGCATATTTTGTGCATACTCCACCTTTATGGATTCCTTTACATCTTTCAACACAAAATAACAGTCGTCATATAAGACCCACTCCATCTACTCGAGTCCTTTTTTTTGGAGAACCTTTGCATTTCAGGGTCACGATTTTTCTCGACATACCTCAAAACCTGTATGGGCTCTTTCCTCCTATAGGTCTCTCCCTGCTTATCTTTGGGATCCTCCCTCCTAATGGCTTTTCTTTCCACCTACACCATCCTTTCCTATAGTGCTTGCAACATGGAGGCTATCTCCATTTTCATCGAGACCTATGACTCCAGGTCATGTCTCATTTTTGCTTTACACTGAGCCATCTTTTGTGCTCCTCATTCTCTATCCATTTGCACTTCATGGATAACAACTTTACTTGGTACCTTCTCCTCGATACACTAATTAGAAGATGCTCGTGTACCTTGACTGCCTCACAATTGATGATCTATCGGCATCATCATCCATTTCACTTGATTTATTATCAACCCATTTGATCTTTACCTGTAAACTACCTCACGATCGAAAATTTGGTAGTGTTTTCTCCTCATTTGTGCCTCTGAACCGCCTCACATTCTATGATATGTCCTCATTGTGATCGAGTATCTCACTTACAATAATTTGTCAACGCTTCACATCTCCATTCCATCAATGACTGTGTCAAGGTTGGCAGTCTCTCAGTTCTCAAATAACACTCCTGAGTGTTGCTTACAACCTCAACTTACACTACCTATTTTTGCAATCTCCATTGTAATCCTACGTAGGTGCTTGCTTAAGAACTGTTGTTACAAAGTCTCACTCTGCGATCTTATGTACTCATCCCTTCTAAGGGTTCTCTTTGCTTATCTTCCACTTACTCACTATCTACCTACCTTCACATTGGCGAGTAATGCTATGCTAGTTGCCTCACGTTCAACCATTTACTAGCTTTTTCTTTGCTACTTCATATCAAACTTGTAGGTTTATCCTTTCTTCTTGCATCCTTCAAGGTTCACCACCTTTCTTTGATATCAAACTAGTGCCAGTTGAGATCAGTGTCTTGGTGTAGGGATGCATTAACCATGTAGCCCTTAGAGTTCCACGTAGTGGATCATGCTAATAAATACTTATTCCAAAACTTCAGGTGTTACAAGATAATATAAGCTTAGCAAGTGTGCATTGATATCTCAGCTCTTCTTAGTCAAGTCCGTTAAGTGTCTCTCTCTACTATAGTGTCCATATACTACCATTTGCTCATGACCATGAGCCTTCACTTATCATGTGAAGCTCCCTTTCTATCTGTCTATCCTTAGACAAATTTTCCTTGTTCCTTTACGGGATCAGCCTAACAAAGTATCCTTCTTTACTTCAAAGCATTAAAAATGCTAGACCAAGACCCCTTTTTATATTTGCCTAAGTTCTGGTTGCTTCACCTGTTTCCCATGTAATTGGTCTACAACTTCATTTAATGGGAGTCTACGCAAGTTTGTATACCCTAGAATTAGCATAGTCTTTTATGGACCTTGATCCATGTAAGTCTGAGTGTTGTTAGAAGATATCCTCACAATGTAGATCTTATCAGTTGAATTCCTTGCACCTGGCTTTTTGCTTGCCCTTGTGCTCCAGACTCTTCTTTCAGGCACCATCATCATCGCACACTATGTACCTTAGAGATCCTTCATTAGTTGAGTACGTTGTAGCGGCATTTGTGTGCCCCTCAATTCGCACTATTCTAATGTGATCCCTTTTAAATCTCAACTCTTTGCATCTCATTCGTATAACTTTCCCTATTCTCGTGTAGCACACCTTCAACAAATAACTTCTTTTGTTCCATGTTCCTTTACACTCTATAAGCATCAGTTCCTTCATGCATTATTGCACGAGCCTTTACTTTTCCACCTTGATTCCTATCCCTAGTGCATCTTTATGTACTTCAAAGCTTTGTGTGCACGTTGCTTGCCTTAATAAAATTAGGTACCCCCTCCTCATTCTCTAACTCCTTGCACAACTCTCAATCATATTCCTTCTGTGCAGTCTATAACAACCTTTAAAGGTGTTCTGCCATTTAACCTACATAGCTAGAGTTAGTTTAGTTCTAGGTGTTTGACTATGTTTTTGTCTAATGCAACATAACCAATTCACCTAGGATGCTCCTGCATTAGACTCGCAAGGTAATTAAAATTTATGCTCCTTACAAGAAGGGGTGGAGTGGTATAATCACCCATCTAGTTGGTTACCTCAAGGTAATTAAAATTTAAGCTCCTTTCCCTTTCTTCCTCTCTAGTGATGCACTTCATTCTGTGTATTTGGACTCATATCCACTTCAAGCATTGTTTCTAGTTAGTTTCAAGTTGATGTCCTCCTGCCTTGCTCCCAATTGGTAGTGACTCCTTTTCCTTCTGTGCAATGAAAATCGCACTCCCTTAATCAGCTTCGGGCTGATTTAGGCTAACCCCTCCCAGTATCTCATCCATGTCATGTGCAAACAATGTTGCATTTTTGTTAGGCATAAGTCGACTCTTCTCCTCTCCTCATGTATCTTTGGATGCCTTTTATGGAGTTATGCCCACTTTTCCTTCCCTTTGCATGTCTCTCCATGGCGTAATGCTCTGTTGTCTTTGGGATAACTTATTATCCGCTACAAGCCGCTACCTCTTTCTCTTCTTCCCCTAATTCTTTAGGCAAATACCTACCACAAATAGACTTGGGCTCTTTTGCCTCTCTATGTTTGTGCTTTATGTAGAACACCTCTCTTTTGCATCGTTGTTGTGTTTGAATTTCACCTGTGCAGCTTCTCTTTCACCTTCCTCATCCCTTGGCACAATGTTGTTTGCATTGGCACTCAAGCTCTCTTTAGTTGGTGCTTGCACCAATGCCTTTATTTCCTTTGGCACACTGTTGGACCCATGCGCCTCACTCTCATTTTTGATTCACAGAACAACTTCCAGTTGGTCTCTAGGCAACTCTTCTTTTCCTACAACTCCCACTTCTTCTTTTGGTGCTTCCTTCAGGGAAGTTTCTCCTGGTCTAAGGTCCTCTAGAGTTTGTCCTTCTTTAGGCTCATATTCCTTTGCATTAGGGGTCCTAGTGAAGGGATACATTAACCGTGCAGCCTTTAGAATTCCACGTAGTTGATCATGCTAATAAAGCATTTTATTCCTTAACTTCAGGTGTTACAAGATAATATAAGCTTCGTAGTTGTATATTGAGCTCTCAGCTCTACTTAGTCCAATCCTCAGACCTAGATATAAGTATCTCCCTTTCTTTGGACTATGGTGTCCTTAGACTACCATTCGCTCATGACTACAAGCCTTCACCTATCTTTGAAGTTCTTTTTCTCTTTGTCTAGCCTCAGATGATTTTCTTTATCCCTTTATGGGATCACTCTAACAAAGTTCTTCCTTGGCTTATGAGCATTACAAATTCTAGACCAAGACCCCTTTTTATAGTTGCCTAAACTTTGGTTGCATCACTGAATTCCAATGCAATTGGCCAACTTCATTTAATTTGACTTTATGCAAGTCTACAAACCTACCCTAGAAGTGACAAACTTTTATGGAGCTCAAGCTGCACAAATAGATCTTGTCAGGCCTGTTTGTTGTCACATCATTTGTAGTACTAACCTAGCTAAAGGAAAGGCTAACAATAGGTCCCCACAAATAATTGCTTATCCCACTATTTTCTACTTATGTAGACTTACGTCAAATGCCCCGTGTCAGGCTTTTTGTGTGCCTTGTACATCAAAATATCCTCCTTTCAACTTCCATCATCATTTCACACTGGGTACCTTAGAGCTCCTTCGCTGGCTGATTACATTCTAGGCACATTTGAGTGCCCGCCGACTGTGACAATGCACTGCTCTAATGTGCTCCCTTGATAAGCTCAATTCTTTGTGCATCTGTTGCTCAAGTTTGAACTTGGCTTTGGTTGTAACTTTCCTTGTTTGTGTGAAGCACACGTTTAGTGTTCAACTCCGTTCATGCCATAGTTCTTGGAACTTTGTAGGGTTCGGTTCCTTACATACACTGTTGAATGAGTCTTTATCTTTGCACCTTTCTTCCTATCCCTAGTGCATCTTTGTGTGCTTTTTAACTTTGCAAGTGTGCTTCTTGGCTTAGCCAAAAGTTGTACCCCTTTTTATTCTCTAACTCCCTGTACAACTCTCAACCACCTTCCTTTCACGTAGATGGAATCTTGTGTGGTCCATGTAATCGTGCACAACTAGAGTTATTTATTTCTCATTTGACTGACTCTATTTTTATCTGATGTAAGATTACAAATTCCCCTGTGATGCTCCTCCATCAAACTCCCTATGTAATTAAAATGTGAGCTCCTACTTACAAATAGTGTTGGAGTGGTAGAACTATCTTTTGGTCCGCTATCTTGACCACGGTGTTCTCATCCACCCAATGTTGCACCTAAGTAGGTTCACTTGATGCTTCCTTCTTTTCAAGACCCTCCTTGGGCCTTAAACTATCCTCCTCTACCTAGCTCTTATATGCTTCATCTTCCTTCCCTTTCTTCCTCTTGTGGTTCTGTGCCCACCTTTGTTTACTCTTATGGGCCTATGCCCACCTTTGTCTCTTAGTGGGCATATGCCCATGTCCGTATCTTGTGGGTTTGCACCCACTTTCATCTCTCATGGTTTTTCACCCATTCTTGTTCGTCCATCTCCTCCAAAAGGTCTTCATATCTTCTGTTTCCCTCTGCACATTTCGCTTCTCCTTTATTATGTGCACTCTCTTCCTTATGTCACTTATGGTAAGTAGGTATAATTGCATGCTATTCTTCCATGTGTTTCTCATGAGAAATGTCTGCATGGTTCTTCGGCTACCCTTGACCTCCATTTCTCTTTGCTTGATGCACTTAGTGGCCCGAAAGTCTTAATGGGGTCCATTGACTCCTAACTTTTCTTCTTCCTTTATTATTGTGCACTTCCTTCTATGTGCTTTGATTGATATTCCCTTCAGTTGTTATTCCTGGTTAGTTTTAGGCTGACGATCTCTCACCATGCTCTCAATCGGCAATAACTCCTTTTCCTTGCATGCAATGAAAATTTCACTCCCCTGATCTGCTTCACGCTAATTTTGGATAACCTATCATGGTAGTTCCTACGTGATATGCACAAACAATGTTGCATCTTTTTTAGCTACAGGTCAACTCTTCTCCTCTTCTCACACATCTTCAGATGCATTATTTGGAGTTATGTCCACTTCTCCTTCCCTTTGCTTATCTCTCCATGGCGTAATGCTATATTATCTTTGGGACAACTTAGGTTCGATTGTGCACTACCTTTTTATCTTGATCCCCTTAGGATTAAGTAAATGCCTCCCACAAATAAACTCAAACTATTTCGTCTCTCCATCTTTGTGCCTTTCAAAGGACACATATGTTTTTCTTGGCAACTATGCTCAAATTTCTCTTTTGTATCTTCTCTTTTGCCTTCTTCCTTGGCACAATGTTGTTTGCATTAGCACTCATGTTCTCTTCAGTTGGTGTTCATTTCAGTGCCTCTATTTCCTTTGGCGCACCTTTGGACCGATGTGCCTCACTCTCATTTCAACTACACTCAACAACTCCCAATTGTTCTCTATGTAACAATTGTCCTTTTATAGCATATCCCTCTTTATCATCACTGTTGTGCTACAATTCATTACTTTATGGAGATCTAGGGTTCTCAACCCTTCCTTCGGTGCATACTCCACTGTGATCAAAAGAACACATATGCTCTCTTCAGGGTTCTTATGTGCCCCTATCTTTGTGCAGACTAATCCTACACCTTGTACACCTTCATGCACTCTCACTGGCTCATGTGGAATGATATACACCTTGATTTCACTAATTTCAATCTGCTACAACCATTTTTTTCTTGGCTTCGCTCCTTTATTATTGCTTTTGTGAAATAACCATCTTTGCCTCTGCGTCTTATGCATCTTCTTTGTGTAGCCTTATCCTCAATGCCTTCCAAGATCAGCATTAGCTCTCATTCTTTAATCTTGTTAAAGGGCTCTTTCTGACCTCCACGCTGCTCCCATGCTGGATCTTCCTACGCATTGCCTTTCATGGAAACACTCTCTTCTTAACTTTTGGGGCGAGGCTTTAAAGGTTACCTTCTATGGCTTTCGGGTCTTCTCCATTCGAGATGGCCTTCTGGATGCACTACTTGGTTCTATAGTTTGTAAACTATTTTTTTCTAACTTTTCACCCTCTTATTGCCTTTCTATCTCATTCTCTCTTGGAGATCTCTACAGTCATTTACTGCGTTATAGCATAGCATTTTTTATGCATACTCCACCTTGATGGATTCCTTTACATCCTTCAATGCAAAATAACATTCGACATCTAAGACCAACTCTATTATTTTATTAGGGCCTTTTTTCTAGAGAACCTTTGCATTTCAATTTTAGGGTTATTCTTGGCATGCCTCAAAAACTCTATAGGTTGTTTCCTCCCATAGGTCTCTCCCTACTTCTCTTTGCGATCCTCCCTCGCAATGGTTTTTCTTTTCACCTTCACCCTGCTTTCTTATAGTGCTTGCAATGTAGAGGCTATCTCTTCCATTTTCCTCGAGATCTATGACTCTAGGTCGATTCTCATTTTTGCTTTTCACTTAGCCATCTTCTTTGCTCCTCATTCTCTATCCATCTACATTTTATTTGGTATGTTCTACCCAATACACTGAATGAAAGATGCTCGTGCACCCTAACTGCCTCATTGTTAATGATCTATCCACACCTTATCCATTTCACTTGATTCATTGTTAACCCATTTGATTTTTGCTTGCCAATTGCCTTATGATTGATAATTTTTAAGTGCTTTCTCCTTATCTGCACCTCTAGACCGCTTCACACTCGATGATCTATCCTTTACTACCTCACTTATAGCAATTTGACGATTCTTCACCTCTCCTTTTTAGCAATGACAGCCTCAAGGGTAGTGATCTATCAATTCTCTCACAACACTCCTGTGGGTTGCTTATAATCTCACAACTTCTTACACTACTTGTTGTTATGCTTACCATTACAATCCTACATAGGTGATTGAACTTAAAAATTGTTGTTGTAAAGTCTCCCTCTGTGATCCTATGTACTTGTTCCTTTTGAGGTTTCTCTTTTCTTATCTTTCACTTCCTCACTATCTACCTACCTCCCTCACGTTGTCGAGTGATGCTATGCTAGTTGCCTCATGTTCAACCATCTATTGGCTTTTTTTCTGCTAGTTCATGTCTCTCTTGTAGGTTTATCCTTTCTTCTTGCATCCCTCAAGGTTCATAACCTTGCTTTGACATCAAACTAGTATCAGTCAATATTAGGAGTCGTAGTGAAGTGATGTATTAACCATGCATCCTTCATAGTTCCACTCAGTGGATCATGCTAATAAAGGTTTTTATTCCTTAGCTTCAAGTGTTACAAGATAATATAAGCTTCACAAATGTACATTGAGCTCTCGGCTCTACTTAGATCAGTCCTTAGATATAGATCTAAGTGGCTTTATCTACTATGTTGTCCATAGACTACCATTCATTCATGACTATGAGCCTTCACCTGTCATGTGAAGCTCCCTTTTTATTTGTCTAGCCTTAGATAAATTTTCTTTGTCTGTTTACCAAATCACCCTATAAAAGTATCCTCCTTGGCTTCAGAGCATTAAAAATGTTGGACCAAGACACCTATTGATAATTTCCCAAACTTTGGTTGCTTTACCTATTTCTCATGCAATTGGCATACAACTTCATTTGATGGGACTCTGCGCAAGTTTGTAGACCTACCCTAGAATTAACATATCATTTTACAAAACATGAGCTGCACAAGTTTGAGTGTTGTTAGAAGATATCCTCACAAAGTAGATCTTGTCATTTGTCCCTTCAAATATCCTTACAATAAGGGCTAGAATGGTAGAACCATCTTTCTAGTTGGTTGCATAGACCACGGTATTGCCCTCCACCTGATGTAGCACTTAAGCAATCTCACTCGACACTTCCTCCACCTGGCCCCCATCCTCCTGCACCTAACTCCGATAACCTTCCTTTTTATTCCCTTTCTTCTTCTTGTGGCTTTGCACCAACCTCTATTTCTTCTTGTGAGCTTATGCCCACCTTCATCTCTCATGGGTTTGTGCCAACATTCGTCCCTCATGGTTTTGCGTCCACTTTCATGCCTCATGGGTCTATGACAAATTTTGTCCCTTGTGGGTTTGTGCCCACTCTTGTCCATCCATCTCTATGAAAAGGTCTTCATACCTTTCATTTCCTTCATTTTCTGTGCCTTTTGCTTCTTTTTTATCTGCACTTTCTTCGTTATGTCGCTCATGGCAAGTAGGCATACTTGCACACTATTCTACCATGTATTTCTCATGGGGTATGTCTGCATAAATATTCTATTGCCATTATCCTTTTTCATTTCCCTTTGCTTGCTACCCTGAGTGGCATGCAAGTTTCTATGAGTCCATTAACTCCCAACTGTTCTTCTTCCTCTATTTTACATGCAATCCATTTTGCCTGCTTGGACTGATATCCTATTTAGTTGCTCCTTCTAGTTAGTATTAGTCTAACAGTTTCTTGCCTTATCCCTAATTGGCAGTGACTCTTTTTCCTTGCGCAATGAAAATTACACCTCCTAATCATCTTCAAGATTATTTTGGCTAACTCATTTTATTAGCTCCTCTAGGATGTGTGTATACAATGTTGTGTTTTTATTAGTTTCAAGCCAAATCTTCTACTCTACTTGCGCATATTTGGATGCCTTCTATGGAGTTATGAACACTTCTCCCTCTCTTCTCATATCTCTCCTTGGTGCAAGGTTGTGTTGTCTTAAGAGTAAATTAGGTTCAGCTACAATTCAATACCTCTTCATCTTTTTCTTCTTAAGGTTTAAACAAATGCCTTGTGCAAATAGACTTGCACTTTTGTATCTCTCCATCTCTATGCCTTTTGAATGACATATCTCTTTTGCTTGGCTATTGTGTACGAGTTTCTCTTGTGTGTCTTCTTTTTTTCCTTCCTCCTCCCTTGGCGAATATTATTTGCATTAGCGCTAAAACACTTTTTAAATGGTACTCAGTCCAGCTCCTCTATTTCCTTTGGCTCACCTTTGGACCCATGTTCCTTATTGTTCTTTTTGTTGCACTTAGCAGTGCCTAGTTGCATTCTAGGCATCATCCTTTGTTGCTTCTTCCTTTGGTGCTTCCTTGAGGATAGTTTCTCCTGGTCAAAGGTCCTCTAGAGCCCCTCTTTCCTATGGCTCCTTTTCCTCTGCCTACAAGGCTAAAGGTTGGCTTTTGTCCATCATGCACTGCTGCATATAGACATTTGCTCCAACATCCTCTATTTTTTGTGTTGTGCAACAATCCTCTTTTTTATGGGGATGTAGTGTTCTTATCCCTTCATCTAGTACATCCTCTATGCTGAGTACAATAGCACTTGTCCTCTTTTTATGGTGATATAGTGTTCTTAGCCCTATCTATGTGTAGGTTGTTCTTACACATTGTGTACCTTCTTACGCTCTCATTGGCTCTTATGGAATGATATCCACTTTATCGTCACCCATTGTGCTCTACTGCAACTGGGTTTTTTTTGAATTTGCTCATTTATTTTTAGTTTTGCGTAATAACCTTAGTTGCCTCTACTACTTATCCATCTTTGTGCAGCCTTCTCCCCAATGCCTTCCGAGACCAACATTGGCTCCTTCTCTTCCATCATTTCACAAGGCTTATTTTGATGTCTGTGTTTCTCCAATAATATCTCTTTCTACATGTTTCCTTCATGTCAACCCTACTTCACTTTGTTGGTGAGGCTTTGTAGGTTTCTTTCTGTGGCTTTCGAGTCTTCTCCATTTGAGCTAGCCTTCTAGATGTAGTATTGGGTTTGGTAGTTTGGAAACCATCTATTCCCAACTTTGCACCCTCTTATTGCTTTTTCATCTCCTCTCTTGAAGATCTCCCTAGCCATCTGTTGTGTTATCACATAGCCTTTTCTATTCATACTCAACATTTATGGAAGTCTTGTACACCCTTCAGCATGAAATAATGCTCGACATCCAAGACCCACAACATCATTTCCTCATGGCTTTATTTTCTGGAAAACATTTTTTCTTTAGCTTAAGGATGATGCTCGGCCTACTTGATAACCTATGCAAACTCTTCCCCGCCCCCTCCCCCCCCATGTGTCTCTCCTTGCTTCTATGGGATTCTTTCTCCCATTAAATTATATTTCTGCATGCATTATCCTTTCCCACAATGCCTTCAACATGGAGGCTATCTTGTCCATTTTCCTTTAGATAGGTGACTCCGGGCCACGTTTTGACCTGACTTCTCTCTAAGCCATCTTTGATGCTCTTCATTCTCTACCCATCCACACTTGATGGAGAACAACATTCTCAGGCACCTTCTACCCAATATGCCGATTGGAAGATGCTCCCCAACCTTGACTGGCTCACGGTTGACTATCTATTAGTGCCATCATCCATTTCACATGATTCATTATTAACCCGCTTGTTCTATGCATACGAACCACCTCATGGTTGGTGATATGTTAGTGCTTTCTCCTCATTCACGACTTTGGACTGCCTCACGTTTGATTATTTATTTGCATTTCACTTGACTGCCTCCCTTTTGGGGATCAATCAATGTTTCACTTCTCTTTTCTATTGAAATGATTGCCTCATAATTGGTGATCTGTTAATTCTCATGAAATACTCTCGCGAGTTGCTTGCAACCTCACAACATCTTACACTATGTACTATTGTGTTCTCCATCATAATACTAGATAGGCACTTTGAACTTAAGAAATTTTATTACAAAGTCTCTATTCGCAATCTTATCTAACTCATACCTTCTGAGTGTTCTTTTTGATTATGTTCCACCGGCTCTCAATCTACCGACATCCCTCATTGTAGAGAACGATGCTCTATTAGTTGCCTCAAATTCAACAATCTACTAACCTTCCTTTCCCTAGTTCATATCTCACTTGTAGGTTTATCCTTTCTTCTTGCATCTCTCAAGGTTCGAGACCTTGCTTTGATATCAAGCTAGTATTGGCCGAGATCAGGGGTTCCATTGAAGTGATGCACTAAAGTCTTTTATTCCTAAACTTTGGCTGTTACAAGATATTTTAAGCTCTTGACTCTATCGAGTTCGGCATAGAGTTCCTTGTGCTTTACTTTTTGTGTGCTCTTGTGTCTTGGACACTCATTTCCACACACCATCATCATCACACAATGGGTACCTTAGAGTTTATTTGTTGGCTGATTACACTCTAGACACATTTGCATCCCCCTCGACTATGATTGTGCACTACTCTTAGTGCCTTAGTCGTGAAAGTTTGAAATTAGCTTTGGTTGCAACTTTTTTTGTTGTTATGCAACACATCTTCAGCGAATAACTCCTTATGTGCCATGTTCCTTGGTACTCTATAGGCCTCAGTTCCTTTGTGTGCTTTTGTGCGAGCCTTTACTTATGCACCTTATTTCCTTTCCTAGTGTGACTTTATGTGCTTTATAGTTATACATTCACGTTGCTTGCCTTAACGAAAACTTGTACGCCCTTCTTATTCTCTAACTCAATGTGCAATTCTCATCCACTTTCCTTCCGTTTAAATGGACTCTTATGCAGTTCAGAGCAACCTTTCAAATTGTTTGCCTATGCACTTGTGCATAGCTAAAGTTGGTTTATTTCTCGCCTGACTAACTCTATTTCTATTTGATGCAAGATTGTCAATTTGCCTAGGATGCTCATGTATTAGACTTTCAAGGTAATAAAAATGCAATCTTCTTACAAGTAGTATTGGAGTAGTAGAACCACCCTTCTGGTCTGTTGCCTTGAACACAATGTTACACTCCACCTGATGTGGCACATGAGTAGGCTCACACAATACTTCTTCCTTATCTAAACTCTCCTTGGGACATAAACCACCCTTCTTCTAGCTCAAATACCCTTTCTCTTCCCTCCCTCCCTTCTTTTTGTGGCTATATGCCCACCTCTGTTTGCTCTTGTGGGTCTATGCCCACTTTCATCTCATGTGGATCTGCACCCACTTTCGTCCCTCATGGGTCTATGCCCACTCTTTTGAATCCACCTCCAATAAAGGTCTTCCTACCTTTCATTTTGTTCCTTTTGTGAACCTTTCACTTCCCCTTTGTTATGTGCACTTTCTTCCTTTTGTCATCCACGATAAGTGGGCATACTTGCAAGCTATTCTTCCACATGTTTCATGGGGCATGTTTGTATAGTTATTTTGTTGCACTTGTCCTTCTTCATTTCCCCTTGCTTGACTCTCTCAGTGGCATGCAAGCCTCTATGGGGTCCATTAACTCCCACCTTTTCTTCCTCTCTTGTCTCACACTTCATTTTACGATCGTGGACTGATATTTATGTTGATGCCTGTTTAATGCACACTAAACACCTCGTAGGTTTTCACCCTTTGGTTTTAGGACTGCTAGGGGAGTCTATGGAACATGTTGTAATTTTTAGCTCTCTTATGTAACCTCCTAGGAATAATCTTGAGAGTGTGCAAATATCACCACATAGAGAGTTCAAATCTCCATCCAAAAAGCTGTAACGAGATCTAGGTATTGCTATCAATGAGATATGGTCGACGCAACAACAATGGGTCTCAATTTTAACTCTAAACATGGGTTGAACAATAGAAAACATAAAATAAAGGCAAGGGTAAGGTTAGAACAAAAATTTCTCAAGCTCTGTGGGGGTACCAATGTTTCCGTAGATTATCTATGGGTCTGACTAGAAATTACCTCTAAGTAGTTGGCCTTCACTTAGGCACAAACCAAACTAAATAGGAAAGGGAGTCTAAGGGAGGTTGGTGATGAGCATGATCCCTATAACATTGCATTATAATATGAACAATCATAGAGATTGTTAGCAAGAACACATCTATACATGACTATTTAGTTTATCAAACATAGGACACAAAAATAAATCAAGTTAGCAAATGACTCAATAAGATTAAGCACATAGACGACAATCCATACTCATGTCATAGTTTGTGAAAATGTATAACACTTGCCATATTGTTTTGAGAATTCTGAAGGCCTTCACAATAGGAACCAAGAGATCAAGAACATTCATTCAAGTTTCTATACCCTGTTGAGTTTTACCTATTAAAAAATCTGACCCGTTTACAATGCTGAGAGGATAGATTTATGAGGAACAAAGGCCCTACTTACTCATTGCCATTATGGGAAAAGTTCATTAAATTGCAAGCATGCTCAGAAAAGGACAAGCAAAAGTGGCTTAAGAAATCAAAATTAAATATTCCCTATGCCAAATACATGCGAGCGGATGATGATTTAGCTAAGATTTGTCATGAGGATTATCATAAACCAACTAGTTTTCTTGTTGTTTTGCGGCCTTTGTGCTCTTGGGCATTAATGATTTGTGTGAGACATTTATACCCGTTGATTGATATTTTGAGGTGTATTAATGCCACGACTAAGTCTGTATGTCGTGAAGAGCTGAAGATGTCAGATAACTACACGTCGCCTAAGTGATTGTTGTTGCAGAGGAATTCACAAGGGGGTTGAAGTGTCATGAAAGAAAGGGATGACAGTAAGCCATGAATGCCATGGTATATTGATGCCACATGGAAGTTGTGAAGGTGACAAACACTACGAGGAACTCAAAGGAACCACAAAGTGTTGTGAATATGACCTAATGCAGTGATATGGCCACCAAGGGCATTGGATTTCCTATATACACTTAGCTCAAATTTCACTTGTTAGTGGTTAGCTTAAATTTAGATTTCCAAAACCACAACAATAATTCGAGTGACAAAACCAGGCTCGAATTTTACTTGTTAGTCTTATCTTAAATTTAGATTTCCAAAACCACAACAATAATTCAAGTTACAAAAGCAAGTTAAAACCTTCATAGGATGAGCAATAAACCAATGATCAACTTAAGGTCAAAAGAGGGTCCCCATTTGAAAAAAGGAGAATGGGGTGTGTTGGCTACAACAAAATCCCCTTCAATCTTTTTCTTACTTGGCTTCATGTTGATAGTAACCTACCTTGCTCCCAATCGGTAGAGACTCCTTTTCCTTGTGCAAAATGAAAATTGCACTTCCCTGATTGGCTGGGCTGATTTTGTGTAACCCCTCTTGGTAGTTCCTCTAGGCTGTGTGAAAACAATGTTGTGTTTTTGTTAGCTTCAAGCTGATTGTTCTCTTATCCTCGTGCATCTTTAAATGCCTTATTTGGAGTTATGCCCACTTCCTTTCATTTGTCTCTCCATGGTACAATGTCGTGTTGTTTTCTAGGTAACTTATGTTCAATTGTAGGTGCATACCTCTCCATCTTCTTCAGTTCAAGCTTTAGGCAAATGGTTTCCACAAATAAACTTTCACTCTTCCACCTATCCATCTTCGTGCCTTTCGAAATAGATCTCTTTTGCTTGGCTATTGTGCCCGAATTTATCTTGAGCAACTTCTCTTTCGCTTTCCTCCTCCCTTGTTGCAAGGTTGTTTACATTGGTGTTCAATCTCTCTTTACCTAGTGCTCTCTCTAGTTCCTTTGTTTGCTCTAGCACACCTTTGGACCCAAGTGCTTCACTCTCATTTATGTTTCACTCAGCATCTCCGAATTGCACTCTAGGCAACTCTGCTTTTCCTTCAACAACATCTCTTACTTTTTCTTCCTTCGCTGCTTTCTTCAGGGAAGTTTTGCCTAGTCAAAGGTCTTCTAAAGCTTCTCACATCATTTATAATACTAACCTAACCAAAGGAAAGGCTAACTATAGGTCTTCACAACTAATTGCTTATCCAACTGTCTTCTAGTTATGCAGGCTTGCGTCGAATGCCCTGTGTTAGGCTTTTTGCATGCTTTGTACGTCAAAATATTCTCCTTTCAATATGCCATCATCATTGCACACTGGGTACCTTAGAACTCCTTTGCTAACTAATTACATTCTAGGCACATTTGAGCACCCCTCGACTGTGACAGTGCACTGCTCTAATGTGCTCCCTTGATAGGCTCAACTCTTTGTGCATCTGTTGCTCAAGTTCAAACTTAGCTTTAGTTGCAACTTTCCTTATTCGTGTGAAGCACAACTTTAGTGAATATCTCCTATCATGCCATAGTTCTAGGAATTTTTTAGTGATCGGTTCCTTCATGCACTATTGAAAAAGCCTTTATTTCTGCACCTTTCTTCTTGTCCCCAGTGCATCTTTGTGTGCTTTGTAACTTTGCGAGTACACTTCTTGGCTTAGCCAAAAGTTATACCCCCTTTTTATTCTCCAATTCCCTACACAACTCTCATCCACCTTCCTTTTATGTACTGGACTCTTACATGGTCTATGCAACTGTGCACAACTAGAGTTGTTTATTTCTCGCTTGACTGACTCTATTTTTATCTAATGCAAGATTACAAATTTGCCTATGATGATCCTCCATCAAACTCCCTAGGGAATTAAAATGTGAGCTCCTGCTTACAAATAGTATTAGAGTGGTGGAACTATCTTTCTGGTCCACTATCTTGACCACGGTGTTCTCATCTACCCAATCTGGCACCTAAGCAGGTTCACTCGATGGTTCCTTCTTTTCCAAACCCTCCTTGGGCCTTATGTTGTCTACCTCTACCTAGCTCTTATAGGCTTCATCTTCTTTCCCTTTCTTCCTCTTGTGGTTCTGCAGCCACCTTTGTTTACTCTTGTGGGCCTATGCCCACCTTCGTCTCGTAGTTGGCCTATGCCCATGTCTGTCTCTTATGGGTTTACACCCACTTTCATCTCTCATGGGTTTGTGCCCATTCTTGTTCGTCCATCTCTTCCAAAAAGTCTTCATACCTTTTACCTTTCCCTATGCACATTTTGTTGGTGCTGATTTTGGATAACCTGCCATGGTAGTTCCTATAGGATGTGTGCAAATAATGTTGCATTTTTGTTATCTGTAGGTCGACTCTTCTCCTCTCCTGACACATATTTGGATGCATTATTTGGACTTATGTCCATTTCTCCTTCCCTTTACGTGTTTCTCCATGGTGTAATGCTATATTGTCTTTGGGACAACTTAGATTCGGTTGTGCACTACCTTTTTATCTTGATCCACTTAAGATTTAGGTAAATGCCTCCCATACATAAACTCTCACTCTTTCGTCTCTCCATCTTTGTACCTTTCGAAGGACACATCTATTTTACTTGGCTAATGCTCGAATTTATCATGTGTATCTTCTCTTTAACCTTCCTCTTTCCTTGGCACAATGTTGTTTACATTAGCACTCATGCTCTCTTCAGTGCCTCTATTTCCTTTGGCACACCTTTGGACCCATGTGCCTCACTCTCATTTCAGCTACACTCAACAACTCACAATTATTCTCTATGCAATAGTTGTCCTTTTGTAGCATCTTCTTTGTGTAGCCTTCTCTTAAATACCTTCCAAGATCAGCATTAACTCCCATTCGTTCATCTTTTCAAAGGGATCTTTCAGACCTCCACGTTGCTCCCATCTTGGCTCCTCCTACGCATTGCCTTTCATATTAACACTCTCTTCTTTACTTTGGGGGCGAGGCTTTGAAGGTTACCTTCTACAACTTTTGAGTCTTTTCCTCCATTTGAGATGGCCTTCTGGATGCACTACTTGGTTCTATAGTTTGTAAACTATTTGTTTCCAACTTTTCACTCTCTTGTTGGCTTTCTATCTCATTCTCTCTTGGAGATCTCTATAGCCATTTACTGCATTATAGAAAAGCATTTTTTGTGCATACTCCACCTTGATGGATTCCTTTACATCCCTCAATGCAAAATAACATTCAACATCTAAGACCCACTCCATCATTTACTCAGGGCCTTTTTTCTAGAGAACCTTTACATTGCAGTTTTAGGGTTATTCTTGGCATACTTGAGAATCTGTGCAGGTTCTTTCCTCCCATAGGTCTCTCCCTGCTTCTCTTTGGGATCCTATCTGCACCCTCCTTTCCTACAATGCTTGTAATATAGAGGCTATCTACATTTTCCTTGAGATTTGTGACTCTAGGTCACTTCTCATTTTTTATTTTAGCTGAGTCATCTTCTTTGCTCCTCATTCTCTATCCGTTTGCACTTTATTTGGTACCTTTTACCCAATACATTGATTGGAAGATGCTCGTGCACCCTGACTGCCTCATAGTTAATGATTTGTTGGCACCGTCATCTATTTCACTTGATTCATTATCAACCCATTTGATCTTTGCTTACAAACTACCTTATGATCGATAATTTATAAGTGCTTTCTCCTTATCTGCACCTCTGGACCACCTCACATTCGGTGATCTGTCCTCGACTACCTCACTTATAGCAATTTATCGATGCTTCACCTCTCTTTTTTAACACTAACTGCCTCAAGGTTGATGATCTCTCAATTCTCTCACAACATTCCTGTGGGTTGCTTACAACCTCACAACTTCTTACACTCCCTGTTGTTACGCTCACCATTACAATCCTACATAGGTGCTTGAACTTAAGAACTGTTGTTGTAAAGTCTCCCTCTATGATCTTCTGTACTTATCCCTTCTGAGGTTTCTCTTTTTCTTATCTTTCACCTACTCGCTATCTACCTACCTCCCTCATGTTGGCGAGTGATGTTATGATAGTTTCCTCATGTTCAACCATTTGCTAGTTTTTTCTTTGCTAGTTTATAACTCTCTTATAGGTTTATCCTTTCTTCTTGCATCCCTCAAACATGACCTTGCTTTGATATCAAAATAGTATCGGTCGAGATTAGGAGTTATGGTGAGGTGATGCATTAACCATGCAGACCTCCATGATCCAATGTACTTGTACCTTCTGAGGTTCCTCTTTTCTTATCTTACACCTACTCACTATCTACCTACCTCCCTCACGTTGGTGAGCGATGTTATGCTAGTTGCCTCATGCTCAACCATCTGCTAGCTTTTTCTCTGCTAGTTCATATCGCTCTTGTAGGTTTATCCTTTCTTCTTGCATCCCTCAAGGTTCACGACCTTGCTTTGATATCAAACTAGTATTGGTCGAGATTAGGAGTCCTGGTGAAGTGATGCATTAACCATGCAGCCTTCATAGTTCCACATAGTGGATCATGCTAATAAACACTTTTATTACTTAACATCAAGAGTTACAAGATAATATAAGCTTCACAAATGTACATTGATCTCTCGACTATACTTAGTCCAATCCTTAGATATAGATCTAAGTGTCTCTCTCTACTATGGTGTCCATAGACTACCATTCATTCATGACTACGAGCCTTCACTTGTCATGTGAAGCTCCCTTTCTATCTGTCTAGCCTTGGACAAATTTTCCTTGTTTGTTTATTGGATCACCCTAACAAAGTAACCTCCTTGGCTTCAGAGCGTTAACATGCTGGACCAAGACACCTATTTATAGTTTCCCAAGCTTTGGTTACTTTGCCTATTTCCCATGAAATTGGCATATAACTTCATTTGATGGGAGTCTGTGCAAGACTGTAGACCTACTCTAGAATTAACATATCCTTTTACAGACCTTGAGCTGTGCAAGTCTTCGTGCTGTTAGAAGATATCCTCACAAAGTAGATCTTGTCAGTTGTGCCTTTAGATATCCTTACAAGAAGGGCTAGAGTGGTAGAACCACCCTTCTAGTTGGTTTCCTAGACCACAATGTTGCCCTCCACCTGATGTGGCACCTAAGCAATCTCACTCAACGTTTCCTCCTCCTGGCCCTCATCCTCCTTTGCCTAGCTCCGATACCCTTCCTTTTTATTCCCTTTCTTCCTCTTGTGGGTTTGTACCCACCTTTATTTCCTCTTGTGGGCTTAAACCCACCTTCATCTCTCGTGGGTTTGTGCCAACATTTGTCCCTCATGGTTTTGCATCCACTTTCATCCCTCGTGGGTCTATGACAAATTTTTTCCCTTGTGGGTGTGTGCCCACTCTTGTCCATCCATTTTGATGAAAAGGTCTTCATAACTTTGATTTCCTTCATTTTGTGCGCCTTTGCTTCTTTTTTATCTTCACTTTCTTCCTTATGTCGCTCATGGCAAGTAGGCATACTTGCACACTATTCTTCCATGTATTTATCATGGTGTATGTCTACATGAATCTTCCATTACCATTGTCCTTTTCCATTTCCATTTACTTGCTGCCCTGAGTGGCATGCAAGTTTTGATGAGTCCATTGACTCCCAACTTTTCTTCTTCCTCTATTTTCATGCAGCTCATTCTTCTCACTTTGATTGAAATCTTGTTTAGTTGCTCTTCCTAGTCAGTATTAGGCTGATGGTTTCCTACCTTATTCCCAATTGGCAGTGACTCCTTTTCCTTGCACAATGAAAATTACACCCCCTAATCATCTTCGGGCTTATTTTGGCTAACTCATTTAGTAGCTCCTCTAGGACGTGCGTATAGAATGTTGAATTTTTGTTAGTTGTTGGCTAACTCTTCTACTGTGCTTGTGCATATTTGGATGCCTTCTGTGGAGTTAAGAACACTTCTCCCTCTCTTCTCTAGTCTCTCCCTGGTGCAGTGTTGTGTTGTCTTCGAGGCAAATTAGGTTCAGCTACAATCTGATACCTCTTCATATTTTTCTTCTTAGGGTTCAGGAAAATGCCTTGTAAAAATAGACTTGCACTCTTGTATCTCTCCATCTCTATGCCTTTTGAACGACAATTATCTTTTGCTTGGTTGTTGTGTGTGAGTTTCTCTTGTGTGGCTTCTTTTTTACCTTCCTCCTCCCTTGGTGAATATTGTTTGCATTGACGCTAAAGCTATGTTTAACTGGCACTTAGTCTAGCTCCTCTATTTCTTTTAGCTCGCCTTTGGACCCATGTGCCTCATTATTATTTTTGTTGCACTTAGCAGTGCTTAGTTGCATTCTAAGCAACATTACTTCTCCTTCTTCGGAAAGATCTTTTGTTGTTTCTTCCTTTGGGGATTCTTTGAGGATAGTTTCTCTTGGTCGAAGGTCCTCTAGAGCCCCTCCTTCCTATGGCTCCTTTTCCTCTGCCTACAGGGCTAAAGTTTGGCCTTTATCCATCGTGCACCGCTTCATATGGACATTTACTCCAATGTCCCTCTATTTTTTATGTTGTGCAACAATCTTCTTTTTTATGGGGCTGTAGTGTTCTTATCCCTATCTATGTGTAGGTTGTTCCTACACATTGTGCACCTTCTTGCATTCTCGTTGGTTCTTGTGGAATGATATCCACCTTATCTTCACCTGTTGTGCTCTGCTACAATTGGTTTTTTGTTGGCTTCACTCATTTTTTGTTAATTTTGCGCAACAACCTTATTTGCCTCTACCACTTATGTATATTTTCACAGCCTTCTCCCCAATGCCTTCCGAGACCAACATCGGCCCCTTCTCTTCCATCATTTCACAAGGCTTCTTTTAACGTCTATGATGCTCCAATAATAGCTCCTTCTGCATGTTCGCTTCATGTCAACCCTCCTTCGCTTTGGTGGCAAGGCTTTGTAGGTTTCTTTATGTGGCTTTTGAGTCTTCTCCATTTGAGATGGCCTTCTAGATGTAGTACCTGGTTCGGTAGTTTGGAAACCATCCATTCCCAACTTTGTACCCTCTTATTTCTTTTTCAGCTCCTTCTCTCTTGAAGATCCCCTGATCTATCTGTTGCGTTATCGCATAGTTTTTTATGTTCATACTCAACCTCTATGGAAGTCTTGTACACCCTTCAGCTCAAACTAATGCTCGACATCCAAGACCCATAACATCATTTCCTCAGGGCTTTATTTTATGGAGAACATTTTCGCTTCAACTTCAGGGTGACTCTCAGCCCACTTAATAACCTATGCAGACTCTTTCCCCCCATTTGTCTCTCCTTGTTGCTGTGGGATTCTTCCCCCCAATAAATTTTATTTCTTCATGCATTGTCCTTTCCCACAACGCCTTCAACATGGAGGCTATCTTGTCCATTTTCCTTTAGATTGGTGATTCTGGGCCACGTTTTGACCTGGGTTCTCTCTGAACTATTTTGTGTGCTCTTTATTCTCTACCCATCTGCACTTGATGGAGAATAACCTTCTCAGACAGCGTCTACCAAGTATGCTAATTAGAAGATTCTCCCCCACCCTGACTGGCTCACGGTCGACTATCTGTCAACACCATCATCCATTTCACGTGATTCATTGTTAACCCACATGTTCTATGCATGTGAACCACCTCATGGTTGTTGATATGTTAGTGCTTTCTCCTCATTCATGACTTTGGACTACCTCACATTCAGTGATTTATTTGAATTTCACTTGACTACCTCCCTTTTGGGGATTAGTCAACGCTTCACTTCTCTTTTCCATCGAAATGACTGCCTCATGATTGGTAATCTGGTAACTCTCACACAAAACTCTTGCAGGTTGCTTGTAACCTCACAACATCTTACACTATGTACTGTTGTGTTTTCCATCATAATACTAAGTAGGCACTTTGAACTTAAGAACTATTATCACAAAGTCTCTATTTGTAATCTTTTGTATCTCGTCCCTGCTAAGTGTTCTTTTGTCTTATCTTCCACTTGCTCAAAATCTATCGACATCCCTCATTGTAAAGAATAATGCTCTATTAGTTGACTTAGATTTAACAATCGACTAGACTTCCCTCAGCTAGTGCATATCTCACTTTCAAGTTTATCATTTCTTCTTGCATCTCTCAAGGTTCGGGACCTTGTTTTGATATCAAACTAGTGTTGGCCGAGATCATGGGTTCCCTTGAAGTGATGCATTGAAGTCTTTTATTCCTAAACTTTGGGTGTTACAAGATATTTTAATCTTTGAAACTATACATTAAGCTCTTGACTTTATCTAGTCTAGTCCTCAGACATAGATCTAAGTCTCTCTCTCTACTACGGTATGCTTAGACTACCATTCACTCATGCCTACAGGATTTCACTTGTCATGTGAAGCTTCATATCTCTTTGTCTAGCCTTAGATTTTTTTTTCCTTATCCCTTTGAGAGATCACTTTGACAAAGTCTCATCCTTGGCTTCTGAGCATTAAAAATTTTAGTCCAAGACCCCTCTTTATGGTTTGCTTGTGCTCTGGTTACTTTGTTGAATTCCCCTTTACTTGGCTAATAGCTACATTTATTGGGGCTTTACGTGAGTTTATAGACTTACCCTAGAAATAACATAGACTTTTCAAGACCTCGAACTACACAAGTCTTAGTATTGTCAAAAGATATCCACACACAATAGATCTTGTTGGTAATCTTTTCTGTTGTCATGTCGCTTTTAAAACTAAGGAACGACTAAGTGTAGATCCTCACAACTGATTTCTTGTCCAGCTGTTTTCTAGTTCATCGGGTTCGACATAGAATGCCATGTGCTTTGCTTTCTGCATGCTCTTATGCCTTGGACACTCCTTTCCACGTGCCATCATCATCACACACTGGGTACCTTAGAGTTTATTTGCTGGCTGATTACACTCTATGCGCATTTGCATGCCCCTCGACTATGACCGTGCACTGCTCTTAGTGCCTCAGTCATGAAAGTTTGAAATTAGCTTCAGTTGCAACTTTCTTTATGTTTATGCAACACATCTTAGCCAATGACTCAATAATATTAAGCACATACATGACAGTGCATTCTCATGTCATAGTTTGTGAAAATGTTTAACATTTGTCATATTGCTCTGAGAATTTTGAAGGTCTTCATAATAGGAACCAAGAGATCAAGAACATTCATTCAAGTTTCCATATCCTGTTGAGTTTTACCTATTGAAAAATTTGACCCATTTACAATGTTTAGAGGATAGATTTATGAGGAATGAAGGCCCTGCTTACTCATTGCCATCATGGGAAAAGTTTGTTAAATTGCAAGCACGCTCAAAAAAAGACAAGCAAGAGTGGCTTAGGAGATCAAAATCAAATAGGAGAGTGGCGTAGGAGGATGATGATTTAGTTAAGATTTATCTTGAGGATTATCATAAACCAACTATTTTTCTTGTTGTTTTGCGGCCTTTGCACTCTTGGGCATCAATGATTTGTGGTAGATGTTTATACTCATTGATTGAAATTTTGAGGTGTATAGATGTCATGACTAAGTCTGAATGTCGTGAAGAGCTGAAGATGTTAGAGAACTACACATGCCACCTAAGTGATTATTGTTGCAAAGGAATTCACGAGGGGATTGAAGTGTCATGAAAGAAAGGGATGTCGTCAAGCCAGGAATGTCATAGTATACTGATGCCGTAGGGAAGCCGTGAAGGTGACAAACACTGCGAGGAACTCAAAGGAACCATGAAGTGTTGCGAATATGCCTTAATGCAAAGATGTGACCATGAAGGGTTGTGGATTTTCGATAATCACTTATCGAATTTCACTTGTTAGTGATTTGCTTAAATTCAGATTTCTAAAACCATAAAAATAATTCGAGTTACAAAAGCAAGTTAAAACCTTCATAGGATGGGCAATAAACCAATAATCAACTTAAGGTCAAAAGAGGGTCGGTCCCCTTTTGAAAAAAGGAGAATAGGGCATGTTGGCCACAATAAAATCCCCTTCAATTTTTTTTCTTACTCGGTTTCATGTTGACAGTCTCCTACCTTGTTCCCAATCGATAGTGACTCATTTTCCTTGTGCAAAATGAAAATTGCACTTCCCTGATTGGCTTTGGGCTGATTTTGTGTAACCCTTCCTGGTAACTCCTCTAGGCCATGCACAAACAATGTTGTGTTTTTTTTAGCTTCAAGCTAAATGTTCTCCTATCCTCGTGTATCTTCAGATGCCTTACATGGAGTTATGCCCACTTCCTTTCGTGCTTCTCTCCATGGCACAATATCCTGTTGTCTTCTAGATAACTTAGGTTCAATTGTAGGCAGATACCTCTACATATTCTTCCCTTCAAGCTTTATGCAAATGCCTCACACAAATAAACTTACACTCTTCCACCTATCCATCTCCTTGCCTTTCGAAACACATCTCTTTTACTTGGTTGTTGTGCTCAAATTTACCCTGAGCAACTTCTCTTTCACCTTCCTTCTCCCTTGGTGTAAGGTTGTTTGCATTAGTGCTCAAGCTCTCTTTACCTAGTGCTTGCTCTAGCTCCTTTGTTTACTCTAGCGCAATTTTGGACCCAAGTGCCTCACTCTCATATATGTTTCACTCAACATCTCCCAATTGCACTCTAGGTAAGTCTGCATTTCCTTCTTCAATAACATCGCTTACTTTTTCTTCCTTCGGTTCTTTCTTTAGGGAAGTTATTCCTGGTCGAAGGTCTTCTGGAGCCTCTCCTTCTTTAGGCTCCTTTCCCACGGTGACTGTAACATGGAGGCTATCGTGTCCATTTTCCTTTAGATTTATGACTCTAGGCCATATTTTATCCTGGCTTCTCTCTGAGCCATCTTATTTGCTCTTCGTTCTCTACCCATCCACACTTGATGGAGAACAACCTTCTCAGGCACCTTCTACCCAATACATTGATTAGAAGATGCTACCCCACCCTGAATGCCTCATGATTGACTATTCGTTAGTGCCATCATCTATTTCACATGATTCATTGTTAACCCACTTGTTTTATGCATGCAAACCATGTCATGGTTGGTGATATGTTAGTGCTTTCTCCTCATTCACGACTTTGGACTGCCTCACATTTGGTGATTTTTTTTGCGTTTCATCTGACTACCTCCCTTTTGGGGATCAGTTAATGCTTCACTTCTCTTTTCCATCAAAATGATTCCCTCATAGTTGGTGATCTATTAACTCTCACACATCACTCTTGCGGGTTGATTGCAACCTCACAACTTTTAGTACCTCAGTTGTGAAAGTTCAACAATGACTATGCACCACTCTTAGTGCCTCAGTCATTAAAGTTCAAACTTAGCTTTCATTGCAACTTTATTTGTTATGAAACACACCTTCAGTGAACTATTGACCATTTTGGCCCTGCAGGGAAAAATCGGTCTCCTCCTTCCCCTGCTGTTTTGAGCCAGTTCAATTTTTGGTTTGCACAAGTCTTTCAGCAAAAGGAGGAACCAGTTCAGTGGTTCGACGTCGGGGTTCAACGGCATGATCTTTCTCACACTTTGAACTTGAACTTTGGTTCAAATGGTTGGTTCAATCGGGTGGTTCAGTTGGTTTGGTTCAAAGTAGTTGGTTCAAGTCGGAAGGTTCAAAGGGGGTCTTCCAAAGCCCAAAGGACAAGTGCCCTTGCGGAGGGCAGTCAAGCACAAACTAGACCATTCCAGCAGGCTACAGAGGGCAGCTCCGGACCCAAAAGTACCCTTGCAGAGGAGTTAAAAGGGTGAGTTTTCCTTTGGAAATGCTAAGGCAAAAGATAAGACAAAGTTGAATTTCTTCGGGAAAAATGTCTGAAGGAATTCCTTCAGAGATTTTGTCTGAAGAAATTCACAAGGTAAAGAGCAAGGAATTCTTTCAGAAAAGTTCCCGCGGCAAAGTGAACAAAGCAAATTCTTTCGGACAAAAGTCCAAAGGAATTCCTTCAGACATTTTTTCTGAAGGAATTCACCCGATGGAAAAGCCGAATAGAAAACATCAAGCGGGAAAGACAAAGGAAAGATTTCCTTCAGACAAAATGTCTAAAGGAATTCCTTTGGACATTTTGTCTGAAGGATTTCAAGACCAAGGCAACCCAAAGGGCAGGCGCCCTTGCGGGGGACTCTCGGCTGCCAAAAGGAGGACCTTTCCCAAGCCCCGAAGGGACACCTTCCCTTCAGGAGGTTTCAACGACAAAGGTCCGGACAAAAGAAAAGAAGAGAGATCCTTTGGGAAAATGTCTGAGGGAACACTTTGGGAAAAAGGCCAAAGAAAATAAAGCCAAAGGAATTCAAAGGGGTGACGGGCCCGCAGACGTCAAAATTGGACATCATGAACTAGCCATTGGAATCCGGACGTCAAATGATGTCCCCAAAGACGTCAACTTTATGGTAATAAAATAGCCATTGACCTTTAAATGCGTGAGCGTGAACTCGAAGGAATTCAAAAGCCTTAAGGCCAAAAGGAAGAGACCACCGAGAAGGTAGCCCAAAGAGCCAAAGATTGATAGAAGATAGCACCGAGGGCTCAGATTGCCGGAAGGAGTCAAGAGAGGAAAAGACAAAATGAGGAAAAGACAAAGCTGGGATAAGACAAAAGTTAAGAATGAACTCAGCGACCTGCGGATGAAAGAGCCCAAGGAGCCAGCAAAGGACGATAAAATAGCCCCGAGAGCTCAAATTTCATGAAAAGACAGCCAAGAATAGACAAAATTATGAATATGGACAAAACAGCCCAAGTGGCAAAGGGGAGGCAAGTTATTCCTGTAGTTGAAATAGTCTTTGCCAAGTGGTCATCAAGGAGTGCAAACAGTGAACGGTGCGACTTATTTTTCTCCACTATGCATTGATAAGCAGACAAACCCTATGAATGTCTTGAAGAAGCGGTCTTGTTTATAGACAAATGGCACGGCCCATGATTTTACATATGGCTTTTAATATATTTTAAATGCCTAAAGTCAAAATTGGAGCCGACACAACATTATCTATCAAGTGGCTTCCTCTTCTTAATACTCTCAACGCACATGCACCACTTGTAAAAGGGTGCCAAAGTCTTTTCCAAAAGGGGCGCCTTTTGCTTTCTCTTTATATATATTGTAATCTCTCATTTTGAGAAGGCATCTCTCATGTTGTAAGGTGAAGCCATGCCAATTTTCATCTGGAATCAATAGAATACGCATTTTTACCTCTATTTTGGTTGGATATATCTCTGAGTGTGTATGAGGGTTAACCTTGTGTTCAGTCATTGTTCCATGATGCTTTCATAGGCTTGATACCAACACACCTAGTATAGACAAAACACCATTCTTGCAAATAGCAAAAAGAACTGTATCTGGAGCGCAGAGATAGGAGACGGTTATCAGACAGTGTGCCTTCCTACATCACCTATGGTAAGTTCATCTTCTGTGTGTCTTCATTAAGCCTTTCTGTTAAGTTCTCTGCAGTCTGGTCCTTTTACCAGATAAAGTGTATGTATGTGTTCTTATGTTTCAAAGTGTGAGTATGAGTAGATCAAACTTGTTTGGTGCATCACCAGCTTAGGTTAGGTTCTATTTTTCAGTAATCTGTCTCTCTTTTCAACCCCCCCATTATATATATATTAGTAAATGTACTGGAGTAAATCAGAGAGCATCAAAGGGAGCTAGCCCTTATCTAGAGATTCTCCTCTCAATTTTTCCAGAACCACAGGCAAGAGAGGAGTCTCCATTGTGCTGCGTGGAAGACAGAAGCTCAGCCTTCTGTCAAGGATGCAATCCACAACGTCAATAGTTTTTGGCACACCCAGTGGGACAATTTTTTAACACCATTTTTAACACTCAACAAAGTTCTAGGATTGATGCTGGTCCTGTTAAAGAAAAATCAATTATTTTCCAGCATCTAACGACTCCACTATTAAGAACATCAGTCTCTAATCAAAGACCAGTCTGACCTCCTATGCCTAAAATCACCACATGATCTGCTGCTAAGGGTGTCCCTTTTGAATTTGTTGAACTACCTTTAAACTCAGCAAGACGATTGAGGTTTGCAAGAACTCATCCTTATTCAGCAAATTGTTTTTCTAGACCTACCATAAGATACACCTACGCAAGAAGGCCTCGATTGAATCTTGCTATAGCTATGGATTTACCTTTTGTGGCCTTTCATGGTCAAAGTCCTTTGAATCTTTTGCATTATGACCCAATTCTAGGGGCAGTCCTTAAAAGTGTGCCTCCCTTTAATGGAGAAGGGCCCATTACTGCCATTGAACACATTAGAAATATTGCTAACCTCTACAACGTTCACAATGTCACTGAGAAAAACATTGCAATCAGATTGCTGGCATTGTCTTTCAAGGGCAAGGTTCTGGACTGATATGGGACTTTGCCCATGAATTCAGTCAATTCCTGGAACAAGTTGGGCACCATCTTAACAAATAGATTTGGGGAAAAGAGCGACCACCTCTCACTTCCTGAGCAACTGACCACTATGAAAAGAGCTCCACACGAATTCATGCAGGATTTCAATAATTAGTTTCAAAAGCCATGGGATAGAATCCCTATTTTGGTAAGGCCGACTCCAAGCTATACTTTCCTCTATTATTTGAAAGCGTTGAACAATGACATTGTTGTTATGATACAATCTATGGGAGGACATGTGTTGCCCGTTACCTATGATATAGCCATAGTAGCTGAGAATTGCCTGGTGCAAGCGGGAAAGATAGCCCCTAGGCCTCATATGCCACTCTTTCTTGAATTGCTGCCTCCAATTCAGACTGCCACACCCACTTTGGCTTTTCTGCCTGGCATAGAAAAGCTGGCTGCTACTTTGTCTAATGACCTCCATAAAGTCAAATGCTTGTTGCAAAGCGTAACAAATGAACTAGTGGCTCTCAAAAGGCAGCAGGCTCATAGCAATCAACCAAATCAAAGATATCAGTAGTATGGGCAAGCAAATAGACTCCCTTTCTAGAATTACAATCAAGGATAGGGTCAGTTTGCATAGGCCAGACCTTTTTAAGGCTATAATCCAGGCACCCCTTCATCATCCAAGGCTCTAGCGCCCACCCAAAACAATCTGGTACAAGAACAGCGCAGTTGCTCACCCATGGGATATGGTCAAGATCAGGGTGTTTACACAAATAAAATGCTGAGTCAGTACACAAATGCATAGGACAATCAGGCAGCCACCCAATTCTCCAGCTTTGAGGCGTCATTACAACATGGCATGGATAGCAGGCCGGCTCACCCTGATTCCACTCTCATGAATCCCCTGAAAGGTGAATTTTATACAGTCAATTATGTGGGCAGTACAGACAATCAAGGTGATTGTGTCACAGCCAACATAAGGTCCAAGAGGAGAGCTATGGAAGAAGCTCAAGCAACTGCTCAAGTGTCAACACCGCCTCCTTCATCACATGTAAACCAGAAAAGTCCAAACTTCAGACTGTCGGTTACACCCTCAGCTCCTCGGCGTGCGCCTCAGGCTGTAACCCTAAAAAAATTTAAAAGAAGGTAACCCTCAGGTCAATGTGGTAGACCAGATCAAGAAGCTGCACATGAAATCTCCTTGTGGGATTCATTATCGATACCAGGACAAAAGGACATGCTGCAAAAAGAATTGCATGCGTTGAATGAACACGCTGTCCCAGCAAAGGCTGATAATGTTCTGATCACAAATGGGCAGCCTTCCACATTAGGCCAAGTTAAGAAAGAAAAAAAGGTTCCCCCTTTGTATTTGTCCTTGGTCATAGGAGACTTTTTGGTTCATAATTGTATCATTGATAGTGGAGCAAGCACCTCGGTAATGCCCAAATGCATAGCAGATAAACTGGGGCTCAAATATGAAGAGATGACTAAGGGAGTCCTGCAGCTGGATGGAATACCATCAAAGATAGTAGGGGTGGTGAGAGGCTTGAAATTGACGCTCCACCCCTGTCCAACCTTCTCGGTCCCTCATGATGTGGTGGCGGCGGATGTTCCTCCTTACTTTGCCATTTGCTTATTCAGAGATTTCACATCCAAAATAGGCAACTACCTAGCAGCAAACTGGTCCTATCAAGTTTTTAGATCCAAGTATGGGACTAAGGTCAAGATTGAATCGGAGCCACTCCACAGAGATCATCTAGAGCCATACTCACTCAAAGTGGCAAATGTCAGCTACGCCATTATTGATCACGAAGAATTCCAAGTGGATCAATCTCTATCCTCTGCCCTTGAAGGAGTTGTTGCCTGCTTTTAGACGAATGGGGAAGTGACAACATTGAGCACGACCCTTACAAGTTCATAGAAGAGGCAAGCCTTGGGATTTATTGCATGCACGAAGAGGGTACTTTTGTACCAAATCTGATGAAAGCAAGCCAAAAAAGCTCGGGTTTATGGCAATTATTCTTTGATGGCTCAAGAAATAAGTTGGGAGCTGGTGGTGGAGTGGTGTTAGTTTTTCTTTCACAAGAGAAGTAATTTTTGGCCTTTAGGTTCCAATTTTCTTGCACATGCAATGTTGTAGAGTACGAATCCCTCATCCATGGTTTGGAGTGGGTGAGGAAAAGAGGAATCAAAGAGCTGCAGGTTTTTGGTGACAGTGAGTTGATTGTGAATCAGGTGAGAGGTCAAAATCTGACAAAAAATTCCTTGCTTAAGTCTTACAAGCACAGGGTATGGGACTTAGTGGAGAGTTTTCTTGCCTTCAATATTACTTCCATTCCAAGGGAGCAGAATAAGCAAGCAGACATGCTAGCAGCAGTTGGCACCCAATTTGATGTTTTTAAAGAGATAGGCCGAAATAGTAGTTCACACCATTTGAAAGTGGTAATCAGGCCCTCCGTACTTGACAACATCACCAACTGGTAGGTGTTTGACAGCGATCAGCAAATAGAGCTCTTCTTGCAAGAAGAAGCTGAGTTTGCTGCTAAAAAACTAGGCTAAACTATAGCAACAGTATGGTAGCCAGATTGTTCAGCTGAGGAACAATAAACTTCCCAAAGGCTTGGTCACCTTCGAAAGTATCTTCAACGAAGATGACCAATTATAAAATGATAAATCAAGCATCACCACGAAGAAGGAAAACTATGAGAAGGTTGAAATATTTAATGAGCTGCTTGCACTTGGAAAAGTGTGCACGGACCATGAAAGACAGATCTTCATCTTGTGCAAGGAGTTTGTTGATGTCTTCGCCTAGGAGTATAGCGATTTGAAGGGTTTTGACCCAAGTTTGGCCCAACATACCATTGAGCTGGAGGAAGGCACCAAGCTGATCAAGCAGAAGCAAAGGCCTGTCAACCCAAAGATTGAGCCTCTCATGCAGAAGGAACTCACCAAGTTGATTGAGTCCATGATAATATTTCTAATCAAACACTCTTCTTGGCTGGCCAATCTTGTTCCCGTCCGGAAAAAAAATGGGGAGATCAGATTATGTGTAGATTTTAGAGACCTTAATAGAGTCTCTTTGAAAGACCGTTATCCTCTCCCAAGTATGGATCAGATCCTCCAAATGGTGACATGCAGCGAACGTTTTTCCCTCTTGGATGGGTATTTAGAATACAATCAGATTTTGGTACAAGACTGTGACCAGTACAAGACAGCGTTCACTACTAAGTGGGGGACGTTTGCTTATCGGAAAATTCCATTTGGACTATCCAATGCTAGTGCCACTTTTCAGCGAGCCATGGACATGGCCTTTCAGGCCCTAATAAATAACATCATGCTGGTATATCTTGATGATGTGATAGTTTTCTCTAAGGAGGCGAGCCAACACATGAAACACCTCAGACAAATCTTTGAGAGGTGTAGAGAGTTTGGTATCTCTCTCAACTTGAAGAAATGTGTGTTCGTTGTCCATGAGGGTAAACTCCTTGGCCACGTTGTTTCCAAAGAAGGCTTGACCATTGATCTGGAAAGAGTTCGCTCCATCCTAAAGCTGTCCTTGCCTAAACATAAGAAAGGTCTGCAGATCTTTTTCAGCAAAATAAATTTCATCCGGAGATTTATTCTGAATTTTGCAGAGGTAGTCAAGCCATTGATCTCTACGCTGAAGAAAGATGAGAAGTTCGCATGGACAGCGCAAAGGAATGATAGTTTTGAAGAGATCAAGTAGGCTATCGACCAATCTCCTACTTTGATTAGTTTTGACTACACCAAGGATTTTAACCTCTACACCTTCGAAAACGAAGAGGTAATCTCCGCTATGCTTACCCAAGTGAATGGTGATAACCTTGAACAACTGCTTGCATTTTTTAGCCAAGGTTTAGAGGGTTTTGAGGTCAGGTATACATATGTGGAGAAGAAAGTCCTTGCAGTCATACAAATCCTGAAGAAATTTAGACATATGTTGTCTAATAGCAAGATTCACCTCATGGTTTCACATCCCAGCGTCAAATATTTATTGACCAACCGTGATTTGAATGAAAAAAGAGCGGGATGGATCACAAAAGTAATGGAGTATGACATGGATGTCAAGATCACCAAGCTGGTGAGAGGAAAAGGCATGTGCGAACACCTTGTTGTAGACCTTAAATAGCAAAATGAGGACAGTTTGTTAATTCACGATGCAGCCACAGCAGAAGAACCAGCTGTTATGAAGGATTGGACATCAGACTTAAGGCATTTCCTTCTCACTAGTGAGGGCCTTGATAGGACCAAGAGGAGATATTTCAGACTCCAATCTCTCTCTTATGTCTTAATTGATGGAGTGCTATTCAGAAGGGATCTCTTAGGAGTACTTTTAAGGTCAATAGACCCAAGTCAGGCCGACAGGGTGCTGTCCGAGTTCCATGATGGGCCAGCTGGTGGTCACTTTGATCTTAGGCCTACAGCTGCAAGAATAATGAGAGTTGGTTACTTCTGGCCCACTCTATTCAAAGAGTGCCAGAAGTGTGCGCTCTTTGATGGGAAGCAATGGCTAGTTGCCATGCCTTTACAACCTATTCAAGTGGAGCAACTATTCATGCAATGGGGCCTAGACTTCATAGGGATGATCAATCCTCCCTCCAGTGCTGGCCACAAATGGGTTTTGACCGCCACAGACTACTTCACGAGATGGGTAGAGGCTGTCGCTTTGAAGGAAGCCAACGAAAGTGTAGTCCTAGACTTTTATGAAGACCTAATGACAAGGTTTGGAGTCGCAGTGACCATCATATCAGACAATGCATTGGCCTTCTCAGGGACCAGAACGAGTGAATGGGCAATGAGATACGGCATCCATCTCAACACTTCTTCCAACTACTACCCATAAGGGAATGCGCTGGCTGAATCCACCAACAAAAATCTGATCAGGATTATCAAAAGAACAATGGAGGAGAATCAGAGAACTTGGCACGCCAAGTTAAAAACAACCCTGTGGGTAGACAAGGTCACTCCAAAGAGGGCAATTGGTAATTCATCATACACGCTCATGTATGGAAGGGAAGTTAGGCTTCCTATTTCACTTGAATTGCCAGCCTTAGACCTTGCTCACCAACTGCAGTTATAAGAAGGCAACAACATGGAGGTTAGGCTATGTGAGCTGATAGAACTTCAAGAGACAAGGGACCAAGCTATGGCTTCTATGACCAGCTGCCAACAGCAAATAAAGAAGCACTTCGACAAGAGATCTTCATCAAAAGGTTTCTCCGAAGGAAATATCATCTTAAAAAGGGATGAGGACTGAGCTAAGCCTAGGAAGCGCACAAAATTTGATGCCCTATGGAGTGGTCCATACGTCATCACTCAGTGCAAGTAGCACAATGCGTTCCAACTCTCTAGGTTAGATGATGAAGAACTGTATATCCCAATTAATGGGATACATCTTAAGCATTATCACTGAGCCCTTCTCCCATCATGTATATATTTTCCTTGTTTTTCCCTATTTTTCCTAAGTGCTTTTACACATGTTAGTAGTTTTCTTAATCTTGTGTGTTTCATTTCTTTTTGGGGTAAAAACTTCATGATTGATTCTTGGATATCAAAGGCTTTTGCTGACTCTTTCAAGGCTGCATCTCGACTTAGTGCCCAATGGACTTTGAGGTTACTAGTTTCTAAGCATAGCAAGCATGCTTCCCCTGGGAATCACTATTTTGTTGACCATTTTGGCCCTGCAAGGCAAAATCGGTCTCCTTCTTCCCCTGCTATTCTGAGCCAGTTCAATTTTTGGTTTGCGTAAGTCTTTCAGCAAAAGGAGGAACCAGTTCAGTGGTTCAACGTCAAGGTTCAACAGCATGATCTTTCTCACACTTTGAACTTGAACTTTGGTTCAAATGGTTGGTTCAATCGATTTAGTTCAAAGTAGTTGGTTCAAGCAATTGGTTCAAGTCAGAAGGTTCAAAGGGGGTCTTCCAAAGCCGGAAGGACAAGTACCCTTGTGGAGGGTAGTCAAGCACAAACTAGACCATTCCAGCAGGCTATGGAGGGCAGTTCTGGACCCAAAAGTACCCTTGTGGAGGAATCAAAAGGGTGAGTTTTCCTTCAGAAATGCTAAGGTAAAAGATACGACAAGGTTGAATTTCTTCAAGCAAAATGTCTGAAGGAATTCTTTCAGACATTTTGTCTGAAGAAATTCACAAGGTAAAGAGCAAGGAATTCTTTCGGAAAAGTTCTCGCGGCAAAGTGATCAAAGCGAATTTTTTTAGACAAAAGTCTGAAGGAATTCCTTCGAACATTTTATCCGAAGGAATTCACCTGACGGAAAATCCCAACAGAAAGCAGCAAGCGGGAAAGACAAAGGAAAGATTTCCTTTGGACAAAATGTCCGAAGGAATTCCTTCAGACATTTTGTCCGAAGGATTTCAAGACCAAGGCAGCCTGAAGGAGCCCGAAGGGCAGGTGCCCTTGTGGGGGAGTCTCGACTGCCGAGAGGAGGACCTTCCCCAAGCCCCGAAAGGACACCTTCCCTTCAGGAGGTTTCAACGACAAAGGCCCAGACAGAAGAAAAGAAGAGAGAGATATCCTTTGGGAGAAAGTCCGAGGGAACACTTCAGGAGAAAGGCTGAAGAAAAGAAATCCAAAGGAATTCAAAGGGGTGACGGGCCTGCAGACGTCAAAATTGGACATCATGAACTAGCCATTGAAATCCAGATGTCAAATGACGTCCCTAAAGATGTCAACTTTACAGTAATAAAATAGTCATTGACCTTTAAATGCTTGAGCGTGAACCCAAAGGAATTCATAGGCCTTAAGGCCAAAAGGAAGAGACTACCGAGAAGGGATCCCAAAGAGCCAAAGATTGATAAAAGATAGCCCCGAGGGCTCAGATTGCCGGAAGGAGTCAAGAGAGGAAAAAAAAAACCAAGGAAAGAAAAAGTTGGGAAAAGACAAAAGTTAAGAATGAACTCAGCAACCTGCTGATGAAAGATCCCAAGGAGCAAACAAAGAACAATAAGATAGCCCCGAGAGCTCAAATTCTAGGAAAAGACAAAGCCAGGAAGAGACAAAATTATGAATATGGACAAAACAGGGAAGGTGGAAAATAGGAGGTGAGTTATTCCTGCAGTTGAAACAGTCTCCGCCAAGTGGTCATCAAGGAGCGCAAACAGTGAACAGTGTGACCTATTTTTCTCCACTTTGCATTGATAAGCAGATAAACTGCGTGAATGTCTTGAAGGAGCGATTTTGTTTACAGACAAATAGCGCAGCCCATGATTTCACATATGGCGTTTAATATATTTTAAACACCTAAAGTCAAAACTGGAGCTGACACAGCATTATCTATCAAGCGGCTTCCTCTTCTCAATACTCTCAATGCACATGGGCCACTTGTAAAAGGGCGCCAAAGTCTTTCCAAAAAGAGGCGCCTTTTTCTTTCTCTTTTTCTATATATATTGTAATCTCTCATTTTGAGAAGGCATCTCTTATGTTGTAAGGTGAAGTCCTGCCAATTTTCACTTGGAATCAATAGAATACGCATTTTTATCTCTTTTTGGTTGGATATATCTCTGAGTGTGTCTGATTGTTAACCGTATGTTCAATCATTGTTCCATGATGCTTTAACAGGCTTGATACCAGTACACCTGGTATAGACAAAGTGTCATTCTTGCAAATAGCAAAAAGAGTTGTATCTGGAGCGCAAAGATAGGAGAGGGTTATCAGACAGTGTGCCTTCCTACAACACCTATGGTAAGTTCATCTTCTGTGTGTCTTCATTAAGCCTTTCTGTTAAGTTCTCTACAGTCTGGTCCTTTTACCAGATAAAGTGTATGTATGTGTTCTTATGTTTCAAAGTGTGAGTATGAGTAGATCAAACTTGTTTGGTGCATCACCAGCGTAGGTTAGGTTCTATTTTTCAGTAATCTTTCTCTCTTTTCAACCCCCCCATTATATATATATATATATATATTAGCAAATGTACTGGAGTAAATTAGAGATGCATCAAAGGGAGCTAGCCCTTATCTAGAGATTTTCCTCTCAGTTTTGCTAGACCCACAGGTAAGAGAGGAGTCTCCATTGTGCCACGTGGAAGACAGAAGCTCAGCGTTCTGTCAAGGGTGCAATCCACAGCGTCAACATGAACAACTCCTTATGTGCCATGTTCTTTGGTGCTCTTTAGGCCTCGGTTCCTTTGTATATTATTGCACGAGCCTTTACTTATGCACCTTGTTTCCTTTCCTAGTGTGTCTTTATGTGCTTTGCAGTTATATGTTCACGTTACTTGCCTTAGCAAAAACTTGTACCCCATTTTTATTCTCTAACTCGCCACACAACTCTTGAGCACTTTCCTTTTGTGCAAATGGACTCTTATGCAGTCTAGAACAATCTTTCAAAATGTTTCCCCGTACGACTATGCATAGTTTAAGTTGGTTTATTTTCCCCCTGATTGACTCTATTTTTTTTTTATGTAAGATTGTCAATTTGCTTGGGATGCTCATGTATTATACTTTCAAGGTAATTAAAATACAATCTTCTTCTTACAAGTAGTGTTGGAGTAGTAGAACCACCCTTCTGGTCTATTGCCTTAACCATAATTTTACCCTCCACCCGATGTGGTACCTAAGCAAGCTCACACAATGCTTCCTCCTTATCTAGACCCTCCTTGGGCCATAAGCCACCCTCCTAGCTTGAATACCCTTTCTCTTCCCTCCCTCCCTTCCTTTTATGGCTCTATGCCCACCTCTATTTGCTCTTGTGGGTTTGTGCCCAGTTTCATCTCTTGTGGATCTACATCCACTTTCATCCCTCATGGGTCTATGCCCACTCTTGTGCGTCCACCTCCAACAAAAGGTCTTCATACCTTTCATTTTATTTCTTTTGTGATCCTTTCGCTTCCCCTACATTATGCGCACTTTCTTCCTTCTGTCATCCACGATAAGTGGGCATACTTGTAATCTATTTTTCCACATGTTTCATGGGGCATGTTTGTGTAGTTCTTTCATTGCACTTGTCCTTTTCCATTTCCCCTTGCTTGATTCTCTCAATGGCATGCAAGCCTCTATGGGGTCCACTAACTCCCACTTTTTCTTCTTCTCTTGTCTTGCACTTCTTTCTATGAGCTTGGATTATTTTTTGTTGATGCGTGTTTAATGCACATCAAACACCTTTTAGGTTTTCACCCTTTGGTTTTAGGACTTCTAAGGGTAGTCTAGGGAACATGTTGTAGTTTTTGGCTCTCTTATGTAACCACTTAGGAATAATCTCGGGAGTGTGCAAATATCACCACATAAAGAGTTCAAATCTCCATCCAAAAAGTTATAGTGAGATCTAGGTATTATTATCGGTGACATATGGTCAACGCAACAACAGTGGGTCTCTAACTCTAAAGGTGGGTTGAACATAAGAAAACACAAAATAAAGGGAAGGGTAAGGTTAGAAAAGAAATTTATCAGGCTCTACGGGGTGCCAATGTTCCTGTGGATCATCTATGGGTCTGACTGGAAATTACCTCTAAGTAGTTGGCCATCACATAGGCACAAACCAAACTAAACAGGACAGGGAGTCTGAGGGAGGTTGGTGATGAGCATGATCCCTATAGCATTGCATTATAAGAGGAAGAATCATAGAGATTGTTAGCAAGAACACATCTATACATGACTATTTAGACAATAAAACATAGGACACAAAAATAAATCAACCTACTCATAGAACATAGAACATAGAACACATCTAACATAGAACACAGAACACATCTACTCATAGATAATAGAACATAGAACACATCTACTCATATCATAGTTTGTGAAAATGTTTGACACTTTCCGTATTGCTCTGAGAATTCATAAGGACTTCACAATAGGAACCAAGAGATCAAGCACATTCATTCAAGTTTCCATACCCTGTTGAGTTTTACCTATTGAAAAATATGACCCATTTACAATGTTGAGAGGATAAATTTATGAGGAACGAAGGCCCTACTTATTTCCATGATGGGAAAAGTTTGTTAAACTGCAAGCATGCTCAAAAAATGAGAGGCAAGAGTGGCGTAGGAGATCAATATCAAATATTCCATGTGCCAAAGACACGTGGCGGATGATGATTTAGTTAAGATTTATCATGGGGATTATCATAAACCAACTAGTTTTCTTATTGCTTTGTGGCCTTTGCGCTCTTGGTCATTAATGATCCACGGTATAAGTTTATACCTATTGATTGATATTATGAGGTGTATTGATGCCACAACTAAGTCTGGATGTTGTGAAGCGCTGAAGATGTCTCATAACTACACATGTTGCATAAGTGACTACTGCTACAAAAGAATTCATGAGGGGATTGAAGTGTCATGAAAGAAAGGGATGCCACCAAGCCAAGTATGTTGCAGTATACTGACACCACAGGGAAGCTGTGAAGGCGATAAATGCTGCAAGGACCATAAAGGAACCACAAAGTGTTTGTGAATATGCCCAAATGCAGTGGTGTGGCCATGAAGGGCTGTGGATTTCCTATAAATACTTATCTCAAATTTCACTTGTCAGTCGTTATCTTAAATTCAGATTTTCAAAACCACAACAATAATTTGAGTTACAAAACCAAGCTCAAATTTCACTTGTTAGTCTTAGCTTAAATTCAGATTTCCAAAACCACAACAATAATTCAAGTTATAAAAGCAAGTCAAAACCTTCATAGGATAAGCAATAAACCAATAATCAACTTAAGGTTAAAAGAGGGTCCCCATTTGAAAAAAGGATAATGGGGCATGTTGGCCACAACAAAATCCCCTTCAGTGTTTTTTCTTACTCGATCTCATGCCGAGAGTCTCCTACCTTGCTCCCAATTGATAGTAACTCCTTTTCCTTGTGCAAATTGAAAATTTCACTTCCCTAATTCGCTTTGGGATGATTTTATGTTGCATTCTTTCTTATGCTCTAACTGGCTCTTGTGGAAGGATAACTACCTTGCCTTCACCTACTGCACTCGCTTGCAATTGGGTTTTTTCTTGGCTTCACTTCTCTGTTGTTCCTTCCGCACAATAACCTTCTTTACCTCTGCTACTTATGCATCTTCTTTGTGCAACATTTTCCTTAATGCCTTCCAAGATCGGCATTCACTCTCTCTTGCATCTTTTCATAGGGCACCTTCTGACCTCTGTGATGCTCCCCTGTTGGTTCCTCTTATGTATCGCCCTTCATCGCAACCTTGTATTCTTTACTTTGCAAGCAAGGCTTTGTAGGTTCCCTTTTGCAGCTTTCAAATCTTCTCTCGCATTTGAGCTAGCCTTTTGGACGCACTACTTGGTTCAGTAGTTTGGAAAAAATCTATTCCTGGCTCTGAACCTTTGCACCCTCTTCTTGCCTTTCCATCTCCTTCTCTATTGAAGATCTTTTTATGGACTAAATTTATACCCTAGCTGAGAAGGAGATTATTCAAGTCCTCTTTCTCAAAATCTTGTCCAACATGGGAACAACCCCAGGGTACGAGTCACCTATAGTGGGGCTAAACCTCTAGGATTTTTAATGAGGCTAGTTCCTCTGATGCATCATTTTAGCTCATTCCACTACTAAGAACTACTAATGACCAAGGAAAAGGGAGAGAGATAACATGAAAGGGAAACCTAAGCTAAAGATGGTGATGCACCAAAATGATGGTTGATCCAGTTTGTTGGACTTTTAAAACACTAATGAAACAAGTAAAAGATGAGATCTAGGACTCCAAATATCTATCATACATCAATATTTCATGCAGAGGTTCACCAAATGATCAAAAGCCAAGGGAAGTCATGGAGAGGTCTAATGCAAGACACTAATCAATCAAAGTATCCATATACGGGCTTCAATCAAAAGAGATAGAACACTAAACATGCCCTGCATAACAAGATCAACTAGTAACTAGGTGAGATCAGGACTTGACAAGGGAGAGATTTCTACCACATATGCAAATCAAACTGACATGTACACACTATACCAGAATAATGAAATCTAAAACAGTCTTGTATTCATCTGAAGAGGTTACAAGCTCCATCTTGGCAGAGTTTAGTCATGCCCAAGAGAGAGATCAGAGGGATACCTTTTTTGGCTCAAAAGCCTCTATATATGGTAGAAAGGGAGAGAGAGAGAGATGGAAACAATGCATAGGAGAGTGGAGAAAGGATCATCATGATCAAGAAGTGAGGTGGTAGTTCATTAATTCTTTTCCTTACACATGCCTTTTCTAATCAGGATCAATACTTAACAAGTTAACCTCCTTTTGTTCCAATAACCTTCGAGCTCCTCTTATTGGCTGAGATATCCCACTAGAAGACAAGGGTTTATTATGCATGATGACAAAGTCTATTTGAGCAGAATCAATGCCCTTAACTGCTTCTGCAACTACCAACGCGCCACCTTGGGACCCCAAGCCCACTGAACTTGTTTACGAGGATCAAATCTTGAAACTGACAGTGCCATGCCATGAATGGTGGTTAGTACCTGCTTTGTTGAGGATGGAGCCATGTCGACAAATGAGACCCTTTGCATTAATCACATATCTACTCTATTTCCATGTCTGGATCATAGGTCCATTCTACAGGTGGAAAAGCTATCTAAGATTATTTGTTTTCCTATAGTTCTCATATTGATGCAGACCTATAGACTGCATAGTTCCATTCTTGATCCAAATAGGTCCAAATAGACCTATTATGTCATTATAGGAAATGAGAATTCTCCATTTACACAGATCCTTTTAAGAATGACGAACACAATCACATAAATAACCTTGCATGATACAAATTTATGAACCAGAGGTCCGTATTTAGCCTTAATGGTTTCCCTTTATGTTCTTTATACCTGGTTGCATGGTTGTGTCCTTTTCATGGCATTGGATCAAGCTTTAATGGTGGTGGGATGACCCTGCAAGACCTTGTCTGCCTTGGTTGAAAATTGGTCCTTTGGTTTGACATCCATCAAAAATTGCTTGGGCCAATTAGAATGTTCCAATCTATCTTTTGCTCCCATTGGCCTCACATATCCCCGCTGTCAACCTTTTTGACCTCCTACACACGTTGATCTCCTTGGTACTAACTAACGCATTCTATTGATTCCCTACCACAAAGATCATCTGATATGTTGAGTTGTCCGCACACTGTTGGATCAAGATGTACAAACGAACGTTAATCGTTGATCTAGCTTGGACCCACCTTCTTGTCAGTCGCCTCATGTCGTTGGATCTCAGCTCGATGAACCCGCACCATAGGATCTTGTCCAACTTATTGCTTTTTAAGGTCTTTTAACCCAGAGAACTTTTGACTTGTTTGACCCCAGTGCGAACCGTTAGATCTCATGTGTCAGTATACAAGCTCACGTGAACCATTAGATCTTGATCAACTTTAAACCTTTAAAGGACCTTTTGAATCCAAAAGGTTACTTGTCATGGCCTAAAATTGATGTCTGCATGCCTGTCATTGGCATCTACATGACTATCAAATTTTGGACCTCAATAGATAAATGCTGAGCTTTATTTTGATGTCCATGTGAACATCTCCATCTTCAATTCAATCTTTATAAGCTTATATCTTGAGTTAGAAACCTCATCGAGATATGAAATTTTTAGAGTATGTTCCTCGCATGAAAAACACTATAGCACTACAATCTTCTGGATCACATGGCTTTCTGAGGTGCATTTATAAAATGCTCAAGTGAAGCTGCCCATTCATTCTTAGAAGACGTCCTAGTGACGTTCTGGTCCTCTAAAGCTTTTACAAAGATATTTAAGCTCTTGAAAGAACATTTGCATCTACCAATCATCTTTGCCCTTCTTGTCATCTAGAACCACTACTTCAGTCTTCTCTTCTTGGTGTATGAGGTCATCAAGCTGGTGTTCTTCATGCTCCAAAGCATTAATATAATCCTCGTATGAAGATTCAACTTTTTGTACTATCTCATCATCCAAGTCTGCTATCTCAAGTTCATCAATCTCACTCATGGAATCATGGTACAGCTACTGCCAATGGTCTTCTTCTTTGCCTCAACAATGGTTCTGTGTGAATTATCTTCATGGTTACCTTCAAAAGAAAGATGAGCTTGTACTTGATCTATATCAGCTACCACAAGATCTTGAGAAAATCTTGATTTTGGACAGCTGATATGTGATAAAGAGGTTCTTGAGAAATAACCTCTTGATGCACATCTGAGAGTTCTTCCTATTGGATCTCATCTCCAACTTTCACTTGCTCAGGCAACTCATCTTCTTTAGCATTATAAAAAGCTAAAACATGCTCACTCTTGCCAAGTGGTGTTCCAATAATGACCTCCTCTTTTGACTCTGACAATCCATCATTATTAGTTATGAGCTCAACATGGACTTCACTGCTTACCTCTTCAAGGAGTGGCATAGGGTATTCTTGAGATGACTCCAAGAGAGATGAGATATATGTGACACCTCCTTGGTCCAACTGCTTGTCTTTGATAGTCATGTCCTATTCCTTGTTTTGCATGCTGTTTTGGATTGATTTCCAAGATGGAAATGACCTAGATTATTAAGGAGGGAGGGATGGGGGTTGAGTAGATTTAGGTTTTCTTGACTGCATGATTTGGTTCCAAGATGGCAAAGATAGAGGTTCTTCTTTACCCTTTTGATTCTGACTCTCCTCCTGTTTCCTTGTCTTCAACTCCAACTCTTTGATTTTCCTTGCTATATTCTCTTGGAATAGCTTCTCTTTAAGGTGGTTGGTGGCTTCATGAAGATAAGGAATAGGATAAGACTCTTGAGGAGGGATGAGAGAGGTTTTCATAGGGTTAGATCCTACTTTAACTTGGGCTCTCAAATCCAGATTTGCCTTAGTTTGCCCACTTTTCTATGACTTTTCCACTTGATTCCAACTTGGGAAATTGAAATACCTCATAAGGGGTTCTTGACGAAGGATGGAGTCTTGGATCTCAACAATAGATTGTTCCACAATAATCCCTTCTTTTAACAGCTCTCTTAGATATTTCTCCAAGAAGGAAAGGTCTAAAGAACACATGAAGAACTTGGTATACTCAAAGGGTCACTTGGAATGGTCTCTTGGGGAGGAATGGGTGGCACATAAGAAGGGTGAGGTGGTGTATATGAAGGCATATAAGATTGGCGAGGTTGGACCTGTTATTCTTCAAAGCCTTTTAGCTTATCCTCAATGCTTTGAATGTAACCGCTTACATCCATCATCTCACTTGTGAGATTGTTCCAATTTGCTCTTTTAACAGGTGCCCATTATCCTTTCACTTACTGCAATGACTCCCTCACATAATGGATCTGGTGAATAGGGACATCTTGGCCATAATACTTTTGTGAGAACAATTCTAGTGCATGTTTGTCAAGGGTCACTAAAGTTTGCTTAAGTGCTGGTATGGATGTCTCATGATGGGGTTGGTAAGGAACAATATTATGATTGGCTTGATGTCTATAGGAAGGATCAAGTCAATACTCTTACATGTATGACTGATATAGGTCTTCATGTTATTGGTGAGGATCATGAGGAAGGTAAGAGCCATTCCCTTGATAATAAGGATCATGAGAAACTTGACAAGGCTCATCATAGCTTTGATAGGATTCTTGATAAAGCTGATTAGGCTTATATGGATCATGAGGATCAAATTGGGGTTCGAGGTGGATAATAGGGATATTCACCATAGCGATTCATATTAACCTCATATGTCAAATGAGATGGAGCTAACTAAAATCTGCAATGAGACATACCTGGTTTGTTCATAACCAAAAACTTTGATTTGGATTCGCCATTGGTGCTAACTTGCTTGCTTCCAAAAGCTGATAAGAGGAAAGACACCGAGATCTTCCCACTTTTTTGGACCTGGTCCCATCGGGCATGCTAGAACTGTTATGGGATAAATTTGCACCCTAATTGAGAAGGGGATTGTTCATGTTCTCTTGCTCAAAATCTGGTCCAACATGAGAACAACCCTAAGCTGCGGGTCACCTATGGTAGGGCTGGACCTCTAGGATTTTTAAGAAGGCTATCTCCTCTGATGCATCATTTTAGCTCATTTCCACTACGAAGACCTACTAAGGACTAGGGAAAAGGGAGAGAGAGATAACATGAAAGGGAAACCTAAGCTAAAGATGGTGATGCACTTAAATGATGGTTGATCCACTCTATTTGACTCTTAAAACACTCATGAAACAAGTAAAAGACTAGATCTAGGACTCCAAATATCTGTCATACATCAATATTTCATGCAAATGTTCACCAAATGATCAAACGTTGAGGGAAGTGATGGAGAGGTCTAATGCAAGACACTAAATAGTCAAAGTATTCACATACGGGCTTCAATCAAAAGATATAAAACACTAAACATGACCTACATAACAAGATCAACTAATAACTAGGTGAGATCAAGACATAACAAGGGAGAGATTTCTACTACATATGCAAATCAAACTGACATGTACACACTATACCAGAACTATGAAATCTAAAATAGTCTTGTATTCGTCTCAAGAGGTTACAAGCTCCATCTTGGTAGAGTTTAGTCATGCCCAAGAGAGGGATAAGAGGGATACCTTTTTTTGGCTCAAAAACCTCTATATATAGCAGAAAGGGAGAGAGAGATGAGAACAATGCGTAGGAGAGTGGAGAAAGGATCATCATGATCAAGAAGTGAGGTGACAGTTCATTGATTCTTTTCCTTATGCATGCCTTTTCCAATTAGGATCAATACTTATCACAAAGTTAAACTCCTTTTGTTCCAATTACCTTCAAGCTCCTCATTGGTTAAGAGATCCCACTAGAAGACAACGGTTTGTTATGCATGATGACAAAGTCTGTTTGAGCAACATCAATGCCCTTACCTACTTCTCCAACTACTAGCTCACCACCTTGGGACCCCAAGCCCACTTGACTTATTTATGAGGATCAAATCCTCGAATCTTTAAACTGACAATGCCATGTCATGAACGGTGGTTAGTACCTACTTTGTCGAGGATGGAGTTACGTCGATAGATGAGACCCTTTGCATTAATCACATCTCTATTCCATTTCTATGTTTGGATCATAGGTCCATTCTATAGCTGGAAAACAAATCTAAGATTATTGGTTTTCCTATAGTTGTCATATTGATGTAGACCTATAGACTGTATAGCCCTTTTCTTGATCCAAATAGGTCCAAATAGACCCATTATGTCATTGCAGGAACTGAGAATTCTCCATAAACATGGATCCTTTTAAGAATGGCGAACATGATCACAGAAATAACCTTGCATGATACAAATTTACAAACCAAAGGTTTGTATTTAGCGTTAATGGTGTCCTTTTATGTTATTTATACCTGACTGCATGGTTTGTCCTTTTCATGGCATTAGATTGAGTTTTATTGGCAGCAGGATGACCTTACAAGACCTTGTTTGCCTTGGTCAAAAACTGGTCCTTTGGTTTGACCTTGTCCATCGAATATTGCTCGAGCCAATCAGAATTCTCCAATCTATCTTCACTCCCATTAGCCTCACAGATCCCCGCTGTCATATCTTGACCTTTTTGACCTCTTGCGCACCGTTGATCTCCTTGTTAGGAATGAACGTGGTCTATTGATTTCTTGCCACGAAGATCCTTTGACATGACTTGCCCGTGCACCATTGGATCAAGATGTAAAAATGAACGTTGATTGTTAATCTATCTCGGACCCACCTTATTAGTTGACTCGCACCGTTAGGTCTCGGCTTGATGAACCCGCATTGTAGGATCTTGTCCAACTTATAGCTTTTTAAGGGCCTTTAACCTAGGGACCTTTTGACTTGTTTGACCCCAGCACAGACTGTTAGATCTCATATGTTAGTATGCAAGATCATGCGGACCATTAGATCTTGATCAACTTTAAACCTTTTAAGGACCTTTTAAACCTAAATGGTTACTTGTCGTGGCCTAAAATTGACATCTGTGTACCTGTCATTTGATGTTTGTGCGATCGTCATTGATGTTCGCATGACCATCAATTTTTTGATCTCAATAGATAAATGCTGAGATTTATTTTGACGTTCGTGCGAATGTCTCCATCTGCAAGTCAATCTTTGACAGTTTACATCTTAAGTTAGAAACCTCATCAAGACATGAAATTTACAGAGTATGTTCCCAACATAAAAAACTCCATGGCACTGCATTCTTTTGCCTCGCACGGATTTCTGAGGTGCATTTATAAAATGCTTAAGTGAAACTAGCCCATTCGTTCTTGGAAGATGTCACGGTGATGATGTGGTCCTCCAAAGCTTGTACAAGTCATTTGATCATTCATCTAAATAAGAACTTTGCTCATTTGATCAATCCATGCAAAGAGCTTGGTATGTGGGCCAAATATTGGCCAACAGATCTCTCCAGCCTTCTATTGCATTATCACATAATTGTTTGTGTAAATTCCACCTTTATAGAGTCTTCTACACCATTCGACATGAAATAATTCTTGACATCCAAGACCCACTCCATCATTACCTCAAGGCATTTTTTATGGAGAACCTTTGCGCTTCATCTTTATGCTGACTCTCAGTGTGCCTTAGAACCTGTGTAGGCTCCTTCCTCCCACGGGTCTCTCTCTGCTTCTTTTTAGGTCCTTACTCCCTAATTTGTTTTTCCATTTTCACCATCTTTTCCTCTAGCGCCTGCAACATTGAGGCTATCTATCTCCTCCATTTTCTTCAAAACTTATGACTCGGGGTCACGTCTCATCATGGCTTCTTACTGAGCCATCTTTTGCAGTAGTTGCTATCTATCCATCAACACTTGATGGAGAACATCCTTTTTTGGCACCTTCTACTTGATACGCTCATGGTAGATGAGTTGTTGGCACTGTCATGCCTTTCACATGATTCATTGTCACCCCACTTGTTCTTTTCATGTGAACTCCCTCACAGTTGGTGATATGTCAGTGCTCTCTTCACATCCATGCCTCTATATTTCCTCACATTTAGTGATTTGTTCATGTTTTGCTTGATTAGCTCACTTTCGGCAATCTGTTGATACTTCACCTCTACTTTCCAGTGTAATGAGTAACTTAGGGTCGGCAATCTATCAGTACTCGTATAATAATCGTGTGGGTTGCTTGAACTACCAAATGTTGCATTCTTCATCTCAATCATTTGTATGCCCTCTTATCTTAATAATTGCTATCACAAAGTCTCCCTCTGTGATCCTACATAACTCATCCCTATCGAGTGTTATCTTTGCTTATATTACACCTGCTCGTTATGCACCCAGCTCCCTCATGGTGGAGAAAGATGCTTTGATAGCTACCTCACGTTTAGTGATCTGCTAGCCTTTTTTTCACTAGTTTGTATCTCACCTGTAGGTTTATCCTTATTGTATCTCTCAAGGTTTATGATGTAGCTTTGATATCAAACTTGTGTTGACTGAGACCAAGGGTCCTAGTGAAGTGATGCTTTAACGATGTAGCCTTTAAAGTTTGATGTAGTGGATCATGTAAATAAATCCTTTTATTCCCAAACTTAATGTGTTACAAGATATTATAAGCTTCACAACGTTACATTGAGCTCTCAGCTCTATTTAGTCCAATTCTCTAACAAATCTATGTCTATCTCTCTATACTAAGGAGTCCTTAGACTACCATTCACTAATGGCTATGGGCCTTCACTTATCGTGCAAAGCTTCCTTGCTCTCTATCTAGCCTTAGACAAATTTTCCTTGTCTCTTTATGGGATCAATCTAAAAAATTCTCCTTGGCTTCCGAGCATTAGAAATATTGGTCGAAGACCCCTATTTATATTGCATGAGCTCTGATTGCTTCATTAAATTTTCATGCAATTGGATGACAATTGCATTGAATTATGCTCTATGTGAGTCTACAAACCTACCCTAGAAGTAGCATAGCTTTTTACAGACCTCAAGCCATGCAATGTCAGATCATATTCATGGATAATAAATCTTATTGGTTGTTCCTTCTGATATCGCATCACTTGTAATATTGACTACCCTAAGAAATGACTAAGTGTAGATCCTCACAATGAATTGCTCATCTACCTGTCTTCTACTTCCTCGGGTTCTATGTCGAATGCCCTTCTCCTAGCTTTTTGTGCAACCATATGCCTTGGACTCTCTTTTCTATGCGTTTATCATCACACATGGGGTACCATAGATCTCCTTCATTGGTTGATTATGCGCTAGGCGTATTTGTGAGTTTGTCGACTATGGCTATGCATTGCTTTAATTTGCTACATTGATAAGCAAAACTCTTTGCGTCTCAGTTGCAAAAGTTTAAACTTAGCTTTGGTTGTAACATTACTTTTTTCTTGAGCAACACACTTTCAATGAGCAACTTCTATGCCATGTTCCTTGGCATTTAGTAGGCCTCAATTCTTTCATGTGTTGCTAGATGAGCGTTTTCTTCTATGCCTTCCTATCCCAAGTTCATGTTTATGCACTTTGTAGCGCTGCTTGATTTAGCCAAAACTTGTACCCCGTTCTTATTATTGAAAGGCACAAAAGTTTTTTGAGCGCATCCAACAAGTTCATGTAACGTCCCCATTTCTAAATTAAATAAATCAAAGGATCCAAAACCTATCTTTATTTCCCATTAACTAAGGGGATTTAATGAGGGAAATAATATGATAATAATTCATTCAAGTTGTCCTAAGTTACTTTATGTTATAATGCAAACAAATGACACTTAGGTATTATTATTATTATTTTTAAAAACCAAAATTATATTATAAAAAATTCAAAGAGTACATATTCTAATGTGCCAAGTTTGAAAGCTAATAATCCAAACTCAGGTAGTAAACAAAAAAGAGGACATGTGAAGATTCATCGATACAAATCTAAATCAAGAATTTCTTCAAATATATTTGCAACTTGGACGAGCACCAAAAAGGAGGCAAACCATAACATAGAAGGTTATGATTGTCAAGAACCCAGTTGGCCAAGCCATCAACTACTTTTTTTCTTTCTCTGGGAACATGGCTAAAAAGGAAATATGTATTAAATGGACAAAAATGTAATAATTGCTTAAAACTATTTTAAATGCTTTTAAGGGCAGGGTGAAATTGGAAAAGTGAATTTGTAAAATGACAAGTGGGGCCAAAAAGAATTATTGTTGGTTATTGATTATTCAATTTTCATTATTCACGATTGAATTCATGATTCTTTCAACTTATGTTTTTGAGGATGGAAACCATTAATTGCAATCAGAATTGAGGACAAAAACCCTTCATTCTTTAGAGGTGACTCCATACAGGGGTTGTAATTATTCAAATCATCAAAATTATATTCAGATTTGTGTTGGCCAGAAGACATAATCAGTTCTAGGGTTTTGTGAGGATGTGAAGTGTAATAAAACTTAGAATTTTTGCATTTTAGGGCTTCCATATTGAAGTGTTACACATGGAAAACAAAATCGTTGTTTTTAGGGTAGAAGCGTCCCACTTTTGGACCACTATATTCATTGTTTATGCACAAAGTAGGTTAGTGTCACCCTCTAGGGTATCCTCCATCATTGTCATACAATCCAAAATTATTTATCATTACTGTCGTACCTCCTAGAAAAGACGTCGTATAACTAAAACCTTAAATCACCACAAGGAATAATTGTGCAATAGGTCTAGGGCACTTCGAGAGAAAAAAAGTGGAAAACATCACCAGCAGGGCACTAATTATTAATGTAGCAATGCCTAGCTTGCTCAAATCACACATGGGTATAGTTGTATGCTCCAAAACTTCCATCTTCAGCCTGTCGTACCATATTAGCCGTTGTAACAACTTGAAAGGAAATCATAGATATAAACCAAGCTGAGTTTTGTGTGGAATTTCAAGAATGGTATTTAAATTTTATAATGCAATTCGTAATTTCAAGGATCAAATACGTTTCTTTTGAAGTGAAATCCTTTATTACTTGAATTGTGTTATCTATTATGTGTTATCTAAAATCCTTGTGTTGAATAGAATTCTAAAATCAATAAATTAAAATAAAATCAGGAATCATATTTATTCTAGAATGGGATATTTTAGTTCATCAGTAGTTTAGTAGATATTTTCAAGCAAACAATAGGAGTGCAAAGACCACCATGATGCACACTGCACATCTCATGTGTTCAAAGTTGGAGATAATGTTTGGTTGCATCTTTAGTAGTGCTTCAAAGGTCTTTACTAGAAGATCAAACCTCTGCGCTAGGGTCCATACACCATTCTACATGCATCTAGAGAGAATGGATTTGTTCTTGATTTGCCACATTGTTAGGGTTTGTATCATGTATTTAGTGTGGAACTATTTATGTCATACTTCCTACCTTTTACTTGAGCCAATAACAAATCGGCATTTTTCAGACGAGGATCTTGGATTTTCGCAAATAACTCCAAAGGTTTAGATTTTGAGATCACAACTACATGCACCCACTATGATAGACATCAATTGTTCATAGTGGTTAAATAAAGAACAAAATGTTGATTAGGTTGAGTGGTACAAAATTCAATAACTTCAAGTTAAGTTTCCACAACTAACCAAACATAAAATAGCAAACATTACTCCTAAAGAATGAGTGAATAATATGTGTACAATTATGTAGGTACATGCACTCCTCACAACGACTTTGAAATTATAAGTTTTGCAGCCTCTTGTGCCATGCACATAAACTCACGACACCCACCCACTGTACTTGAGTGTTGCGTAGCATACCCTACAAGTCCCTAACATTATGTAGTTCTATCAAAACTTAGCTGTAATGTGGCAACTTCTGATATTTTTTGGGATGACAAATTATATGTTATTCGTAACATATGTCTAACACATACCACATGCATGCGCCTCATGAATTTGACTAATGAGATGACAATCATTGGTATTGTGACCATATCCATCACATATCTTACAATAGTTTGATACCTTTGATTGAGTGGTGCATTGTAGCAGAGGGCAATCTCTTACATCATGCTCTTCCTGTTAAATCTCATAGGATTGCTTCAACACGACTCGAGTACTTTTGCAAGGGCAATTATTTCGATTATGGCCTTCAGATTCACATTCTACACACCACAAGACACTGCTAGTGTTATGAGCATTATGTGCAGTAAGTTTTTCTAGCTGAGATGCCATTGTAGTGATCTAAGCCTCGATGAAGGGACTAATCCTTGTGTCAATACTTCCAATAGCTTCAGTGCGAAGGGAAACTTCCAAGGTCTCATTCGAGTTGGTGAAAGTTTTCTCTAACAAGGTACGTATGAAGGGGAGCATTAAACCTCCTACGAACCACTGGGCGTGTTGAGTGACGTTTATCTCAAAGGAGAATTTAGAGAGAAGTGTATTGAAACGTGCATCATGTTCACACACGCTCTCAGTGAGTTCTTGATTGATGTCTTTCAAGGTAGATATGCTCTGCTATGCAAACTCTAGTATATCAATTTCCAAGAGCAATGCTGCCTTCAGCTGGTTATAATCCACCATAACTTGTTGTGGATTGAACTTCTAGTATGATTTATACGCACGATCCAGAAATGTGGTAGGAAACTATGTTGCCTTTTATTTAGAAGAGGTGATGTTACACACTCGCTAATTAAGTTCACACTTGTAAACATGTTATGTGACATTCTCTACACCTCGATACTCTGGCAAGTGGAGTGTCATCTCATAGTACACAATGGACAGCTGAGGAGCTTGCAATGGGGTCTATTGAGAAGCACTTCCTATACCTTGTGGGGGAGGTCCACCACTACCTCATGTGCCTCCTCTAGTTCCTCTGACTAAACCACCATTGGTTCCACCTCCCATGCCTCCTGCAACAATAAAAACACCTGAGACGTTAGGTGATATGGAAGGCTGATTAACTATAGTCGAGCTAGGACTTTGCCCATTGGTTTTGCTTGGTCCACCAAGCATTCCAAATTAGGCCATAGAACCATCTCACAAAGGAAAAGAAGTGGATAATAAAATACTATCTAAAACTTGGTCTATAAACTTATCTATCACAATTTTGGTTTTTGATTCTCCACTATTCATATCCTAGTTGCATACAAATATATCATCTAACTCAAGAGCATGAGCATGCACTATGGGAGGGGAACTGGGCCTATCCAAATTGGGTTCTTCAATCACCACTAACTGACTTATTTCTACCGTGCATACTTGTGTTGGAGTCAAGTGTAGTCCCATGGTTGGGGAGTCCTCTTTATGCTCTTTCACTTCCCTATGGACCTTTACAACAATTCTTGAGTCTTCCCGTCCACTCCTTGGATCGCTTCCAATCATAACCCTTTGTCAAGTTTCATCATACTTGTGCTTTCATAATTCCTACTAACTGGCTACCATGCTGAACCAACAATTTGACTTCCAAAATGCCCCTCCATTTCTCCACCAACCATGTCGCTCATGCGAGGGAGAGATTAGCCTTCCATGCAGAAATTCTCAAGCCCAGAATATACAAAGAGCTTCTTAACCTCCAACGAAAAGTGTCTGAGATATCTACCATGCAGTTCTCAAAAGAAGTGAAACTGAGCTTCCTTTGGACAAGAATATGTCAAGACTGCGTACTTCAAGACATAACTATTCAAAGTTCTGTGCCACCAAACATCAACATCATGCATCTAAGGTGCTTCCAACCATGCTAAAGTTGACTAGCGCTCTAGTGACCAAGTTGTCTTCCATCCATAGTTCCTCGACCAGTCTTGTGCATAAGCCATAATCCAAGCATGAAGGTGAATATGTACCTTTACAAATAACATCTTGTACAGTGAGTTGTATAGATTCTATTCTAATGGAACCAAAATATTAGGATTCATTTCCTTTACACGGGCATGACCTTCCCTAGGCGCACACCGAAGTGGTTAAGAGTTCAATGCGCTAATGCACTGGCATTTCACACAAGAATGAGTTCGCATGTACTTACCCAAAGCACACAACAAGGGACTGGTTCCCATTGGTTTTGTCATGCGAAGGTATTTGTCCAACTACTTAGATAGGGGCAGTTGAACACATACACGATACTATACTCATTCTACATCCCTATCCAACTTAGCACATGTTCATTGCTCAATGATCAAAAAGAAAAAGATGGCATAAAGGATAACTATCAACCTTAACCCAGTTAAATGAACAACATAAATGATAACTAGAAGTATCAACTCCATCGTCAGCTGAACAACAATATTAAGTCACCATAAGCCTCATTCATCATATTCATAAGTGATTTGTAAAGAATACACAGTTCCAGAGTTACAATGCAACTAACTCGTATACACTGTCAATAACATCCCACTAAACAATACTATTACAAAGTACATTCTAGGGGTATTTATACTTGGTTTTCCCCAACCAAGCAATTATAAAAGTAAATACATTCAAGGTGACTCGCCAGTGATCATCAATACATTTGAGTCATGGCAGCCAATTACATTAATTTCCTAAGGACCCAGGTCTTTCTACCCCTATATACTCTCTTTAGTGCTAGATCTTCATTGCTGAGGGCTTATCTTCCCATAGATCGGTACTAGATTCATGCTTGACTTATTCTCTTCCATCATCGCAGATCACTCCATAACCATTCTCCACTTTCGGCATGCTCCCCAAGTCTCTCGCTAAGTTTTGAGTCCTTCGTTCTCGAGTTCTCCATTTAACATGCACATTTATTCCATGATAATTGGTCCTTCCATGCCATGGCCTCCCACACCATGGTCTTCTGCATCAATTATTCCCAAAAGGTACTTAGCCAAATATTGGGTCCAACACACCAAACATCAAAAATATATTCAATGGTATCATTCAAGAAGGCTTTCCGGTAGATTGGATGACTAGTTTCGTTATCATTCTCTATAAAAGCGGGAGTATAAATAATCTGTCCAATTACCAGACTATCATGGTGAATCCGCTCCTTGGAAAACTATTTGGTAGCACAATAGAACACATAATTAGAAGTTGGGCATAAAAAGAGGCTAAAGAGCAAACATGGTTTAGGCCAAAACATTCCACTATTGATCATTGCATTTTAGACACTTGATTGAAAAATATGGGATACTGAGGGAGAAGAAGCTTTATGTTGCTTTGTTGAATTCAAAAAAGCATTCGACACAATACCTATTAGTAAACTTTGGAGTATAATGGAGGAGCTCAAAGTCTCAGATGAATATAGAACAACAATGCATAGACTCTATGAGCAACTCAAGGCCAAAATCATAACAAGTGAATGTATGTCAGAATGCTTTGGAAGCAACTTTGGAGTCAAACAAGGATGCCCTCTTATCTTTGACCTTTTTTGGGCTATACATTGATAAAATAGTAGAGTGGATAGATAACACTGGTGGAGGGGACGTCCACCTAGTTAATTATGTTCTAAAGTTACTTTTATATGCAGATGATGTGATTCTAATTGTAAAAATGACCCATAGTTTGAGAGAACTTTTGAAAACTCTAAAGATCTTCTACCAATAGGTGGGAATGCAAGTGAATACTAACAAGACAAAAGTCATGATTTTTCTTTATGGATAAAAAAGAAACAAATTGAGATCCTTTTTGAATGAAGTCTGTTGCAAGTAATGGAAGAATATAAATATCTCAGGATAGACTTTCAAAACAAACTTAGTTGGGAGATCTACAAGGCAAAAAGAATTCAAGGGGGATGGAAGGCCTTATATTCACTGCAAAACAGAAGCAAGAATGTAGAATTATGGAATTGGAAAACCAAGAGAACCTTGTTGGCCTACTTGTCACACTAGTAGTCCTATATCGATGTGAAGTTTGGGGCAATAATGTGTTTGACCTAAATTGGAGACAAATAGAGAAAATCCAAAAGTATTTAATATAAATCAGCCTCAAATTCAAAGCCTCAGTTCCATATGAGATTCTATTCGCTGAAATAAGTACCTTTCTATTGGAAGCATTGGCAATGACTCAAACATTAAATTATTTTAAAAAGATGTAAAGTGTGGAGAATCATCGATGGCCCAAAATGGTAATAGAAGTAGAGCTAAACATAAGAAAAAACATGTGGATGAAATAGAACAACAAATAGATGAGTAAATAGGACATCAACATGCAAGAATGCCCAAACACGAATGAGGAAATAAAAAAGTATGTGAGAGAGAAATTCAGGACGACCCTGTTGACAAAACTGTTGGTAATGAGGAAATCATACTACATCAATAAGTTTAACCCCACTTGGGGGCACAAAGAAAATACATACATAGGGACAAAAAATAAATGGAAAGTAAAGATGTTGATTGTACATTGAGGACTTGCTCACATCATTTTATGTGTGAAACTAATATGTGGACAATGCTCATGGAAAAATGGGAAATGGTAACATGTTTGTTTTGTGATAAGGGAGTAGTGGAGACAGAATGACGCTTCAGTATGAAATGTGCAGCTTATAATGACATCTGTATCAAGTACAAAGACAATTTGAGGGTTGACAACTTAACTAACTTGTTTGAAAAGGAAAGGTTAAATAGAACATCAAGTTTTCTAATCAAAATTCATAATAAAATTTTTTACAATATTAATAAGAAAATTCTTATATCAAAAAATTGTATTATCACGAAAAAAAATTATTACAGCTTTTGATCCAATTGATTACTTGGTCTTGAAGACATTATTAAAATCAATAATTCATTCATTCAAGAGTCTTACGCACTCACCAATAAATTGGAGTCTCAATGGACACTCAAGTCGAGGACAAACAACTCTAGGCAACCCACCAACAAACCCTCACATTAAGTATTCTTTTTCTAAGTAACCACGTCCATTTGGGTATAGTAAAAGCGGCAACATGCTCCAAATTAGGCCATATTTAGTTCTGTTTGATCAGTCTAAAGAGAGAAAGATCATTCACACACTAAAAGGTAATTGCTCTTCAGCAGTTTGATGTGAATTGTAATTCAACAATATGGGTAAATGCAAGATTGAATTCCCATATAACATTAGGAATTGGGTTTTCAAGATTTTTAAAAAAAATAAGGGGTTGATGCCTTTGTTGAAGTGGGTATGCATACTTTTGTGAAGTTGTGTGCAATATTGACGTCTCTATAAAACAAAAGGAAATGGGTAAGCAATATTTTGTAAAAACTTGAGGTGGTATGCAAGATTTTGAAAACAGTTGAAGTGGGCATGCAATATGTTATAAACATCTGAAGTTGGCATGCCAGGTTCAACAACAAGAAATGGGCACGTAATATTTTGTAAAAACTTGAGGTGGTTGTGCAAGATTCTTTAAACTGTTGAAATGGGCATGCAAGATTTTGTAAACTGCTGAAGTGGGCATGTTAGATTTTGTAGACTGGAATTGGGTTTGTAGCACATTGGCTTCAGTTCCAGCCCAATTGAATTTCAACTAAAAAAATATGAGTGGGGAATCCCCTTAACAAAACAACTTAAATCAAGGAGGGCCACAAGTCTGTAACAGTGTAACAACAAAAAAGCTGGCACTGCCATGATACCTAATTCAGTATTGGGCAGCCCAAGTGTGGACACAACGATTGCTGTTTTGGCTTAGCTCAACCCTAACTCTAATCCCATTTAGATGCCCTCTGATCAAGGGCAGGGGTTATCCAATCAAGGTCAAATGTCCCAAAACATTGGGCTAGATAATTACCAACAAGGGTTAGTACCAGTGTTCCATGGGGATACATACCCCCCAAAATCCCCACGTTTCTAGGATGGGGACGTCCATAGGACATGGGGATGTCCCCCTACCACAACTCCACCGCCGCTTTGAATCACCGACATCTTTGGGATGTTTCCCTTTAAGAGGGGATGTCTTAGGAGCATCCCTTTAAAAAGGGGGCATCTGAGGGAATTTGGGACATCCTTGGGATATCTAGGGGATCCATAGAGATCCCTCGACCCCCCAAGAAATGCACAGGTGTCCCCTGTCCTGGTGGACACCAAAAATGAATTTTATCTAAATTTAAAAAAGATTTTGGTTTGTGAGCCCTCTACCCTAACTGTAATCGTAATGGGTTCCACCCCCACCCCTATGGCCTCCCACCAGCATATAAAAATCCCTATCCCTCTCATTCCAATTCACACAAAAACTTCATTGAGTGAATTAGAAAGCTAAAAGTAGAGGCAACAAGCTAAGAACGAAAAATTTGCAAGAGTGAGAGAGAAGTAGGAGAGGTAAACTGAGATAAAGAAGAGGATAGAGAAGCCAAGAAGACCCAAGACTCTTCACGTTCATCATTTGAGCCACAAGGTAGGCCCTATCACTATGTATTTGATTCTTTGAATTTTTTATTTTTTGTTTCATTTGTAAATTGTATTATTCTTTGATTCATGATTCATTTCTAAATTGATATTTCTTATAATTATTTGTGATTCATTCAAATGCTTAAATTTTTAAATCTTCATTCAAATCAAATGCTTAAATTTCAAATTTTATTTTGCTTTCTAGGTTGTAGCTTTGTAAGTTCATTTTTCAATTTCAAGATTAGAATTAAGAAGTCAAATTAGGATTTCATCTTGTGTATCCTCTGCTTCTATAGGGGAAGTGGGTGAAAGAGGTCGTGAAATGTGATGTCTTTTGGGCTGATGTCAAATATATTGTCTCCATCATTACTCTAGTCATCATAGTGATTAGATATGGGGATGCTAATGCACCTACCTTGGAGAGGTGTATGAGTACATTGATACTATGCTTGATTAAATGAAGGTTGTTGTACAAGAGGAGGACCCCACATTGCAATTTTACATAGAACATATTCAGTCGATCATTCATCACAGATGGGAGAAGCTCAACACTCCCTTGCACATGATTGCCTATACATTGAACCCATAGTAGTATGTGCAAAGGCTTGGTAGAGTTACACCTACATAAGATGTTGAGGTGAAGGAAGGGTTCATGAAGGCCATTCAAAAAATTTACAATTCTATAGAGGCAAACATCATTCATACTGAGTGGATAAAATTTGCCACTCTTAGGGGATATTCATTGGAGACTGAAATAGATAGGGAGGAAATGGCACAGGAGGAACCAATTTTGTGGTGGACTTTGGATGGGCCTGCTTCTTTGACAACCGATCTAGACATTCGTTTGTTGTCCCCAGGTTCTAGTTCTTCTGTTGTTGAGAGGAACTGGTCTATGTATAGCTTCATCCACTCCGTTAAGAGGAACAGGCTTACCTCTAGGAGGGCAGAGAAGCTTGTGGTTATACATAGAGCCTTGTGTCTCATTGATCAGAACACACTTACATACAAGGAGAGTTCAGCATCCAAATGAGATGTAGAGCCAGAGGAGCTGGCACAATTGATGATGATGCTACACAGACAGGGTTGGTTGGTATTGGTTTGCAGGAGCTTGAGCATGTGTAGTCCAATAGTTCTAGTGATGAGGATTTTGGCGAAAACTTTAGGTATAATTAGCCATTGAGTCATTAGTATTTAGTATTTTTTTTTTTAATATTGTTGATACTTGATTGTAATCATGAATCATCATTATGAAATTTTTAAAATTTTGAATTTGATATTTTAATTTTCATTTTCAATGTTCAATGTTCATTGGTTCAATGGTTCAAACTTGAAACTTCATTGTTAAAACTTAAAACTTCAAGCAATATACTTATTCCTTATACATCTTTTTATAACTAATTTTTCAAGTACTATATATATTTGCATCGCTCCCTTGCCATCCCCAAACTTAGGTCCCCTGTCCCCCATCCCGGAAACAAGGATAGGGACAAGCTCAGATGACAGCCCAAAAGATTTAAAGGTTGCAGCAGCATTAACAGCTGATGATGCTTTACTCTTCTGCCCAACAGAACATGGGATCCAATGCCATCTAGTTCCCAATAGGAGTTATGCAATGATCTACTTTGCTTCCTCACATCAATCCATCCCAGCAGTACAATTCATCTAGGTCTCCTACAATTTATGGACAATAACGACAATAGTAGGAGACCATAAATTGTTGAGTGGATTGCAACATCATCAGCAATAATAACAACAAAAATAGTTGAGTGGATTGCCAAGGTCTACCATGATGGAGCAAGGCCAAGGCCCCGAACATATCTCCATGCTTTCAGGGCCCATTGGCTCGCTTTCCACTTTTCAAACTCAATTCTTGACATAACTGGTAAGCCATTCCTGCAATTCAAGGTTTTTGATATTTTTGTTGTTTCCTCATTTCCTACAAAGTTGATGTTCATGTGATGCTTTGTACCATCAAGGGTGATTCCTCCTATGATTAGGTGTAATTAAACCCCTAGCAATTTAAAATTTATTATATTTTTTTTGTTCTCATTTTCTACATGAAGTTAATGCTCATATGATGCTTTTCATCATTGAGGGTGATAATTCCTCTGATTAGGTGTAAACCCTGGGCCATTGGTATTGCCTACTTTCCTGATGGCCTCTTTTAGAAAAAATTTCCGCTACTGAACTTTGAACTCGGGTGACCTAAGTTGAAGCCCCGAGTCTCACCAGCTAAAGATCAAAATCAGTGCAATTATATTTCTCCAACATCATAACATCAAAATAGTAGAAGAGAAAAAGAATAGAGATCCAAGGCATTGGATTGTAACTACATCTGGATTGGTTTTCTTTTGGCTCTGACCCTCCATATCTCTGCACAGGAACAAACAACGGAGATGCCTATTTGCCAAATTAAGAGCTTGCCAAATGACCACATGCTTATGTTTGAAGAATTGCATTCATATTGATAAATATTAAATGCATTTTTAATCTATCTTGGCTAACATTACTTCTCAAGGTCACAAATTCTTTCAACCATCATGTTACGCAGACTACCTCTGTCTTTGCCCTGTTTCATTTTATCACTTCTTTGTAACAATCCCAGTTCTCAACAACAATGACTAATTGAAGCAGAATGAAGCAGACTGTACAGCTTTGCTAGTGGTATAGTTGACTTTGCTGCAATACTGAATCATTTTTAAAAAATCCACACATCATCACAGTGAGCAAAGTCAAAAACTTCTTAACCAGCATTAGTGGCAGTTAAGATGTAGAAGCCAAACAAGCTTAGATAATGAAAGAAATCCTTCATAAATTGAAGAATGATCTGTTCAATTCAGAAAACACTCAATCAAACTTGTTTAGTTTTAGAACATTGTTAGACTACTGAGGTATAAAAAATTATGAGAAAAAGAGCAAAGCAATAGTTTTATTATTCGGGGCAAAGAGGTAGCAAAAAACATCAAATAAAACAGCAGGTTAGAAACAGTAGACCCAAAGAATCCAATTCAAATTTTATGTTTTCTCTCCCCCAAATTGGAGTTCCTTTCTTTCTTTGAAAATCAATTTTCAGACAAATAGACTATCTTGGTTTTGGGCCTGCCAGATTGCCTTACAATCCCACAGAGTAGGGTTGTTGTGTGTCTTGAATGTCTGCCAATGCGTTGCACCATTTTCATATTCCTGTGAAGTTAGAATTTTTCTGATGCTTTTTACTATCCATCATTGCAATTATATTGTTCTGATCGCAGATCACTAGAAAAGTAGAAAAAGGGACTAGAAGGATCCAAGACATTGGATTCCAATGAAAACTTGATTGGTTTTGGTTGCCACTCTCCTTTAGACTTGGGCTGAAATGGACAAATTTTGATGTCCATTTGCCAAAGTAAACAAATGTACATTCTACACATCTAAAAAAATTGTTTTTCACATTGATTATAACATTTCTAGCCATGTTTTCTAATATTAGTTATCTTGGCCACACCATATTTCCCCAATTGAAGTAGGTAAATGTATATTTACTTGAAATTTTTGAATTTGACCGAGGTTTTGTTGAACCAATAAACATTGCCACAAGTTTCGGGTGTGTCAAATCTGATGATTCATTACTTGATTATACTCAAGACTCCACAAAAACTCAGCAATAGTGATGAAACTAGACATACTCAAGGCTGCATAAAATTATGTTTTTCCCCATACTCTATTTTTTTGCAAGTTCTCTTTGAGGTGTGAATTGACTCGACTCTTATCCTTTCCATTTTTTTTCAGAGTTTGAGTCATGTGACTTTGCTAATATCAATGGGGAATCAGTTATTGCTGATTGTAAAATTCATCTATGCAGGGATGAAACCAGATACTAATTACATAGAAAACAAATGTATTAAAACTCTATTAGTACCTTGATGATTAGAAATAAATTTGAAAACCCTTAAGTTTTCTGGTGTGTGAAAAGTATTGCGCCACTAAAATAACAGACCTCACAGAAAACTGCACATGTTAAACCCTTAAAAGTTAATACAACTCCTCAAAGCAAGAAGGTAACAATTCACTGGAGGGATTGGCCTTGCTAAAACTATTTACAGAGTTCTAAAAGGCTAGTATTAGGCTGTAAGCGTGAAGCTTCAGGCAGGAACATTAAGGGCACCATTATCTGCCATCACTTCTTTTAAAGGAAGGGCACCATCATGCACCCTCACCCTCACAAAGGAAGGGTACCATTATGCGTCATCATCTCTCACAATGAATATTCTTCCAAAATTCACTATTGCAATCAATTCTCTGTGGTTATTACATGCTATATGAATTTATACTAGCATTTTGGGTTTCCTTGTTATAGTTTCAATTTTATATTTACAAGCTGAGCAGAAAAATACAGTGAATGAGTTATGAACTGCACCAAGACTACAAGGCAAAAGTTATTCCATGAGAAAAATGGAACTTTTGCTTTGGTAATGCATGATGATATGAGGCGACACATAACAATGGTTTTAATTTTAAATAGGCGACTAATAAGGTTTCAATACATTGTTACATAGAGCATGCTCCCCAAGATCTCTGAAGCCAATTCAGATTAGTAAGTAATGAAGATGAACCTGTTGTCACCAGCAAGTGCAAATTCTGAAATTTGGGGCCAGTTCTTCGTTTTGGTAAATTTCCACTTTTTCCAAGCTGGTTGTAAGCTGCAATTTTGATTTTACTTCTTTGTTTTCATGTGTTTTTTATTATGATTCTTTCCACATTTTCCACTGAATTGATTTTAATTATCTCTTTTGTGTTTGGAACTTTTTCTTAATGCTTTGTTTTAAATCTTCTAAATTTCAACAGCTCTTTGTTTGAATTAATGTGACAATTGTCTATTATAAGGCTTTGAAGCCACCTAACGAGATAGTAACATGATGGTAAAAAGTGTCACCATCATGTCCCTCTATAGCATCGCAAAGATATACAAGTAAAACAAAGAAATACCAAAACCTTGTGATTTTGTGGATGTGTAGGATTGAGAAAAGTGTCCACATCCCCCACATCATCATCTCTAAGTTCTTTTATAAATCATTAGAGTAATGCTTGTAAAACATACACCCTTTAATTACTACACATGGTAGCAACACTTGCATGGAGCCATGAGCACACAGAGTATGTAATTGACCAAAGGTTTTGTGAAAGCCTTGTGACGAAGATGTGTATGCATCCCCTGAAACCATGGAAACTCTCTGTTTGAGGCAAAAGTTTTAATATTCATTGAAGCTTGCAGTTGAAAGATAATTGTTGATCTCTATCCAATCACACACATTTACCCTTAAACCGTGTTTTCATCATTTGATTTTACTTTAATTTTATCAATCTGGGGTTGTATGAAAATAATTAAATAACCCTGTTTTGTTCCTCAATTATTAATTTTGCAATCTCTAGAGATCTCACACATTTCATAAGGTTTTTATCATTAATTTTGAGCTGGTTTGAAATAAATTAGTCACATCACAATCCATTAGCTTTACCTGAGTTGGTAATAAAGCAACATTCATCCAAAGTTATTGCATTCTAAAGAAAAGTGTCATCTTCAGTAATCCTTCTTTGATTTTGATCAAAGTTTCACATTGAGTTACACCATGACTAAGAGGAAGTTTTCAGCTATTGGCAGTAACCCTGTTCACCCAGAACCAAATCCTCTACCTCAAGTAATTGGAGTTACAATGTTAATGCCAAATATATGTAGCGAACAACATTACACCCAGCGATACGTTCATTTCAAAGATGCCACGGAGGCTGCAATTGATCCTGAAGATGCCAATGCCATTGGAGAATATGATCCTTTGATAAGAGCATCGTATCTACATAGGGCAGTTGTTCATGCTGAAAGTTGTCATACTTAGAGATGATACAAGCCATATTGTAGAAGTGAAAAATTATGAATAGGAAGATGATGCTCATATATTTAATGTCATTGCGGAAATCACTGGTCAATGTTTACATGTCATCTACGAATTCCCAAATTTAAAAAAGGAATACAACCAGCTATGGCTTGATGAATTTGCAATCAAGAATGATATTCAAACTATTTTTGATGAATAGCATGATTCTTCACTTACCTTCACGCCAATAAAACCCACAAAACAATGTATTTAAAAAAAATTAATGATAAGATATAAGAAATACCATGGATTTCATGTGTAAAGAAATAGGAGCCCCAAATACCATGCATGCAGATCAAGGATAGGTTCCTTAGCTATACGAAGTTCGTGACAAAGGCATAATATTCAACTGGTCATAGACAATCTCATTCTACATGGAAAAGATAATTTATGAACATCCGAGTGGAAAATTTGGGTTCTATATGGCATATAATTTTTTTAATTACCTATATGCTTGCAATACATTAAGTCAAGATTTTTTTTTGCCATGGACTCCACAAGTTAGAGACCCCATACATCTCATTGTTCTATACTAGGGATACGTAAACATCAGCCATACTACTTTTGGATTTGTGGCCTCTTCCTAGTAAGATTGCACTTACTATTCTTTGAAGAAGAAAGCCATAGAATTTTAAATTTGATAAGACAACGGTTGAAATTATTAGGTGATTGATTCATGTACTCAGACCATACATTCGTCAGGTTGGATGGTACCAAGGTAGCTCCTCATCTATTACCAAAATATGTACTAGGATGAAAGAGATGTCCTTAGGCACAAAGACTGTAGAGTATAAAAGAGATGTACTAGGATATTAGGATACAGATAAGTGATAAAGCTCAGTGAGGTTTGTCAGCAACTCATCATAATGGTTTGTTCTGATCTTCCTTTCCATTGAGACTGAATCTTGTTGAGCTATGTTTCACTAGTGCTAGAGGTGGAAGATGGATAACTGTAATTCTTGTTGGCTACAGATTGTGTTATTTCATACTATAGAGTATCTTGGACTAGATGTTGCCACTTCTTGATCACTATTAATTTTTGTTTTGATATCACTCTTTCAGTTTCTCTACCTCACAAGGTTTGATTGTTTTATTTCATACCATAGAGTATCTTGAACCAGATGATGTCACTCTTTGAACACTATTAATTTTTCTTTTGTTATCACTCTTTTCAGTTTCTCTATCTCACAAGGTTTTCTCTCTCATGGAACTTCCCAAATCTTTTCTCCACGGGTGTTTACTTTTTCCCTCAGCCACTTTTTGTGTTCTTCCAATTATTGTGTGGAATAATTTTGAACATTGACTTTTATTGTGCCATACATGTTAGTGCTGCCTTTCAGCAGCCTTTAAGATAGCCTACAAGACTATTACTAAATCTTGAAATGTTTATGGATTTAGATTTCAGTAAAAGTCATTACAATAGAAGAATCATCTTCAGTTTCACCCTTCAATAGAGAGTCCAGACATCTCATTGTATATGTCTGACCATGGGCTTCTCTAATGGTTGTTGTTGCAATTTGGATACCTAATGGCAATTGTTGCAGTTAGCACAAATGTTTTGCCTAAGGTTGGGACTTCCCTTCCACAATGGATAACCTATAATGGCATCGAGAGAATAAAAGAGGGAGAGAGAAGACAAAGATGCATGTGGTCATGCCAACATATGTAAAAACCACAGGTACAATGGGAAAGATATACAAAGTTTCCCTAAGAAAGTAGCTCAAAAAAGGTCACCAAGATAAAAACGCACATAAGGTATTCAAAATTTCCTAAAAAATTTAAAATGTTTGCAATGTAGTAATGACTAACACTTAAATCTCAAGAATTTGACAGACAAATGGTTTTTGGCAAGTGTTAAAGGAAGGTACTTAGGTAGGAGAAATTAGCATGAACTCATGCACTCTAATATTTTCAATAATGGGTCATAAAAGAATATAATACACTCAATAAATCTCATGAAAATAGCCTCAATGATTTTTTTTATGAAGCTAAAGAAAGAAATGAGAAATAAAACCATCTATGTAACTGTTGGGTCAAGTTAGCCCACAAAAGTCAAGAGGGCCCAAAATATTGAAGGCATAGGTTAACCAGGCCTAGAATGAATGTTAAGAAACTTTGTCAATATAAAAATGTTACTTTAACATTTGGCATTATTTCAACAAATAAAATAGGTTCATGGACATTTGGTGATAAGTTTCATGTTCATTTTCCATAGCCTGATCATCTGCATTTGTTCCTTCCCTTTAGAAGATTCTATCGCTGCATTACCACATGGACAAATTTCGTTGAGTTCAAAATGCCTGATCTGGTTGGAAATACATTGTTCCATATGACCACCTTATTTTACTAGAGCTTTACTGTGTCTGCTAAGAATAGAGTTTCAATTCAATATTTCTTTTAACTTTATATTGGTCTTTTGAGATTTTAACCTATATGCATGTTTCATGGTAATGGGTACATGTAACTAAGAATCTTCCATTTTATAGGATCTTGATTTTATGGGTAGATGCATAGTTCGCATAACCAGTTGGGGAGAGTACTCGCCAAGGGGCCAAAATGGGTGATCGGTGGTTATTTGACGTGTTCAATCGAATAACTGACAATAACTGACAAAGGCAAAAAATACTTGAATTTATTAAATTTTTTTTTAGAAATTGCAAAAACAAAATAGATGAAATGAGTTTGTAAAACATTGGAAAAGTGTTTTCTATTAGATTTGAATACAAATAAAGTACAAAATCATATAATCATGTGAATACAACAGAGTCACAAACTACAATAATGCTTATAGTCTTATACAAAAATGTACAAGTATAAATTACAATAATCTATAATTTTTTCTTCTTTGCTCTCTGAAAAATTGCGACTGAGAAACTCTAGTCCTCCCACTCAGTTTCTCTCCCTCGCTCTATTGATAAGGTTGCACTTGCCCATGTGGGTCCACCTCTGCCTTATCTTCAAGGATGTCCTCCAATCTAATCTCTCCTCCTTTTGCTTTAGTTGCACCATCTATAGCTTGCCTCTTGAAATCATCAATCTCTTCCTCTGTGAATATGGGGGCTTCCTCCTGTGCAATCCAATCACTATAGGAATCGATCTTATCTAAATTGATAGTCTCTTCTAATGTGTTCTCCAACTTTTTTTGTGCAAAATTGAAAGTTGTATTGCACAAAAACCAAGTCATTGAAGCATTGGCTCAATTTAATGTGCTCCTATGTGTGAATAGAGTCAAACAAACTCCAATTGCGCTTACATCCAGAAGCACTACAAGGTTGAGACAAAATCCAGAGGGCTAGCCTTTGAAGATTTGGGGTATTTCCACCCCAATCTTCTCACCACGACCCTGCAAACAAGATGTTCAAAACTTTGTAAGAAATTAATAATTGTAAACATGTAATTGTTAAAGTACAAGTAAAGACTTCATTTTATATTGCCTGGTGACTGCATGGCTCTCCCTCGGATATCTAGTGCTGAAGAAAAGAGCTTCTCCTTGCCTGCCTATAGTTTTGCAACTCTACAATAATGAAGTCCTTCACCTCAACGTTGTTACATCCCCTCAAGTTATACTTTAAAAATGTAGTAATTTTTTTTTAAATTTTAAAACCAATTACTTAACATTCATTCCACAGAAGAATACTCAACAACTTATCCCATCATAACTCAGAACAATAGTATTTCTGAATTCAAATACCGAGTGCAAATATCTTATTACAATAAAGAAAGTAAATACATGAAGACAACCACGGCTGGTCCAATAATATAGAAACTATTGTTCCAATATATAAATATAATACAATTACAATTCCTTCAGATATTCAACCTTAATACAATAAATAAATAACTAATCTCTCTAGAGCTTGAGTCGAACCAACTTGTGTATCACTGATAATCTCAAGTGTAGTCTTCAAGTAAGTACTACAGTGGGGAGGGAGAGTATCATCTGAGCATTTTTTCACACCAACCACAGACCATTGATCCCTCGCACAATCTCCTATCAAGGAATGGCTCTATCTTCATGAATAGGTAGATAGAATGGTGCAAGAATCCAGAGAGACATGTTAGTACCTCATGTACTATAAGATTTCTACTACATGATGTGTATCATAAAGAATATGCGTTTCTAACATGATATCGCACATGCAATTCAAACATATGAAATGACATTGTCTAACATTACACTAGCCAAAGTTTTCAAATAACATACGATCACCCGAATCAATCAATTGCATAACACACCATTTGATCGGATTATCCACATCCAGCATCATCAATGCAGAATCTAATATATACATATATCGCATAGCATAAAACTTAAAAGGATACATTCAAATTTTTCCTATGCTAGGAATGGAACAATTATAATCATACATTTTATCTGTCAAATGCATATAATGAATCTAGAAACATGATAATTTTATACAATAAAGAACTAAACACAACCCATTCAATATTCACACCATCCGGGTATGGTTTAAACATGGATCACACTTCCTCTCCTAATACAAGTAACATACTTGTTCTTCACAAACAATCATTCTTGGTCCTAAACATAACTGTGTTTATATTGGTAATCACCAAATGTGAAAACAAGTAATCAAATCTAGCATGATTCTCTCTATAATAATTTTGGACAGCCTCTTTGGCCCTATTCGTGGCGTCATAAATATAACCCATTGGATTTTGCTCTCCATCTACCAATTGTAAAACCCTCACCAAAGACTCAGACAGCTACAAACTTACAAATAAATTAAAGTTAGTGTTACAAACTTATAGATAAATTATAAAATAAATACTTTAAATTTAAAAAATTGAAATTAAGGGAAACACTTTGAAATTTAAATTACAATTTCAAGTTACTTTGATGATCATTGTAGCTCTCATTTCGAAGGGCTCACTAAAAACTATCTTCTCAATCTTCACTCCATTAGCTTTATTGGAGTAAGATGACTCAATCCATGCTCATTGCAAACTTGGTGACCCCTGCTCGAACAAGCTCTTTTTCCTTGATGTACTCTCTCATCAAATTGAGAACCCAAGTGTGATTGTAGATATATATTTTTATTTCTTTAGCTTTTTCTACAAGTAGTCGTACTCAATCAAATTTACCCATGTCCTCCAAAAGAAGGTCAAGGCAATGGGCCACACAAGGTGATCAAAAGAGAGATGGATGTCTTTCTCTAAGATGTCTCCCAACTACTACATATGTTGTTGCATTGTCTTCAATAATTTGGACAACATTCTCGATGTTAACCTCTAAAACAACCTCCTCTAGCATCAAGCTCAAAGTTTTTGCATTTTTTATTTTACTTGATGCATCAATAGATTTCAAAAAAACTAGCTCATCATTTAAAGATGCCAAAAAGTTGATGAGGGTGTGGTTCTTTACATCTGTCCATCGATTGGAAAGAATGGTGCATCCAAACTTACGTCATGATTTCTTTTGATCTTCGACAATTACCTTTGAATCTTCAACTGCATTCTTGAACAACTTCTCACTGAAGTCTTTTGGAGAAGGTGCCTTGTACCCTTTTCCTATAACTATCAATGTTGTAACCAAATATTCTCAGTACGGGCTTCTCGTCATGTTGAAGGGAAGGTTGTTGAAGTACCAAAAATTTATGCAAGCTTTATCTGCTTTCGCATGTACTTGCTTCTTCCAACCTGTAGCATGCAATGAGGGTTATGCCCCAAGTGTGTTTCTAGGCACAAATAATGAGTATAACTGAGTCGAAGTTGATGAACATATGCCATGGTGCTTACGTGGTTCATGACTAGAACCCACAATTTCTATCATCGCTACCACTTCATCCTCTACATATGTGGCACTAATGGTTGTTATTAGGGATGCTTGTATCTTTGCCCTCTCTAGTTTATTTTCATTCAGTGATGCAAACTTTGCCACCATCTCTCATTTTGCCTCTTCAGTTACATTGGGATAAGTCGTGATGTCATGGCAAGGAATGCATGAAAGATGGTACTCCATGCGATTGATGCCCCCTGACATCGTCTTCGAGCAAAAATTACAAATTGCAATCGTCTGGCACATTCTAATCCGCGTGGCATACTTTCAAGCACTAGTGAGAGCATTAGGAGGAGCCGATTGGCTACCACTGACTGAATCTGAGCCCAATGCACTACCGGATGTCATTGTTTATTAATAGATAACCCGTAAAGTACAAACATGTTGTAAACAATATTAAAAAAATTAAAAAATAAAAACATTTAATATAAATTATTAATTAAAATTACAATAAATAAATTATAATGATAAACTATTAAACGAAAACTAAAATACATTTATGATTTAAAATTTTAATGAATAAATAAAAAACAATAATCTGTAATGGTTAAAAATAACAATAAATAATATATAATGATAAATGGAAACTAACCATAACGTCCATGGTTAAAAAACAACATTTTTAATCAAAATTTAAAAAAAATTAGGCATAAATTGTAAATACTAAACACTAAAATTTAATGGAATGCATGAAATTTGATAGAAAACATGAAATTAAAATGGAATGCATCAAATTTGAATACTAAATTTGAAATATTTATCAAACATGTTTGTAATTAAATTACAATTCCTTTACATGCTTGAAAATTTAAAAAAAAATGCACTAACATAAAATTCTCTTTGCACAATTCTCCTTCCAATCCACTCTTGAATGCTCCAAACCTTATGTGAATGAAATGAGAGGAGGTGTGTTGCAATTTATAAGACAAAATTCCATGTATTTTTTGTGTATTTTCAGCATTTCAGGTCATTCGTGCGGTTTTCCTATGGTTCTGCTAGGCTTTCCATGTAGAATCCATGTGTACAGAACCAGAGAGTAACCGCCAGTTACTCATCGGTTACTCATGAGTAACCTGCTAGTTACTCACCAGCTTTTTTTTCATATTTTAGACTTTCTGGTGGTTTCAAAAGATGGTTATTCACCCGAGGGAATTTTCGGTGATTAACTAACCAAATGGTGGTTACTTACTAGTTATTCCATCTGTGGGTACATGTAACTAAGAATCTTCCATTTTATAGGATCTCGATGTGGTGTGCCCCTCAAGTGTAATTATGATTATACTAGTATAGATATCTTAATTAAATTAATTTGAAAAACACTGATAGATATCAATCTAGCTTCATGACGTTCCTTGTAATTTTTTTGTTGAGTGGTGATATATAGACTCAATCTATCTAGACCACCATGTTGGACTCAAAAAAATCCTTTGGGGAAAAAAGGGGGCTCCAAACACTACTATATGCATTAAAGATTGTAATTTTAAGAAAAAAATGTCTTATGACAGTCAAATGGATGTCAAATTTAAGGTTTCCCATTAGTTGTTATGCACGCACGGACATTACAGCCCACCACCACCCGTGGCTGCCATTTTAGGATGCTTATTGGTGTAAATATCATAGTAACTAGGAGAGGCTTATCTTGACCCTAGGGACGTGTCTCTAGTTGGGTATGTGTTGAATAGAAAATGATCAATAAACCAATACAAGAGAACCAATATTAATAGAATTTTTATGCTAAAATTTGATTAGGATAAATTGCACACACAATATTACACAACACAAGATTTCACCTAAAAAATCCTTATGGGAAACAACTTAGCACAATAACCTCCTTTACTATTGTATTAATTTAACCGTCTTGCAATACAATAATGTACTTCTCAATTCTGCTCTACTTCTATTGCATGTGAGAATATATGTAGGCACTTCAATAGGTAACTGCCTAAGCAATATTACAATATCATGGGCACCAAAACCATGGGCCAAGAATACAGCCCATAACAATTTCCCATAAAACTATTAATCATAACACCGCCCATATTATTACTATAGGTAAAAAATATACGGAAACACTAAAATGTTTATTCATTTTCAATTTTTTTTCTTGAGGAATCCCCTTGCCCCCCAAACACCTCAACTGAGATGATGCCCTGAACCCCAATTGTCATGCCTAGCTATACAGTACCTAAGGGGCGTAACACATGCAAAGTATACAAATATATACAATATGCATTTCCTGTATTGAAAACACTAATGGAAATGTTTGCTAGGAGGAGACTTGGTTGAAGTTTCCTAGTGTCTCTTGGAGACGTCTCTCAGGTTGCCAAAGACATCTCTTGATTGGGAGAGACATTCCTACAGGGGACACATAAGTCTCTTTTTACATTTTAAAAATAGATAATTTTCTTGTGGGCGGGTTGTTTTTGGTAGTAAAGAAGACTTGTATGATAGCCGTATTTGGAAGGACCCAAGAGATTGGTGGCACAATCATGGATAAGATGCCTTTGATTAAAAGTCACTTGCAATACGATTATTCTCACATGTAGCTATTTCTTCTGTATGTGAGAGGAATAGAGTTTTGTTTATTCATTGAAGAGGAAGTGACTTTGGTCGAAGAAGGTAGAGAAACTAAGTTATATTCATAGCACCCTTTGGATTTTGCTTCATATAAACCCTGTAAACAAGGATGGTCCTTCTACAAATTGGGACCAAATATCATCATGGTGGATGAGGAAGCTGAACCAAACGCCCTCAATGATTTACCCCCAGTTCTATTGCCCCTAGAAGAGGCAAAGCTTAAGAGTGATGCATACCTAGAGAGTAACCTGACGGAGGATGTCGAGCAAGAAAACTTAGCCGATGAGGAGGATAAATTTGCAGACGAATGATTGTTCTTGTATATCTATAATTTGTCTTGTGTTTTTGCATGGCAATTTGTTGGCATATGTAATTCCCCTTTCAGGGCAGAATTAGAACAATTTGGGTTTTCCAACAAACCCTAACATAAACACATGCAACTTATGATTTTCTGATTCAAACCCTAAGCAAATAAAATTCAGAATTCTGTAGATGCCAATTTTAGGGCACAAATACATTATTTTATTCACCAAATAATTACCCAAAATTTAGAAATATTACAGCCAATAATAGTACATTCAAATCTGATTTTTATTATCAATTCAATAGCTGAAATTATTATAAAAATCACCAACAATGTATGTATGCCTGCAATAGAATATTTAGGCATGAATAGGCCTTGCAAAATTTAGTTTCAACCCCAAGGGGGGTCGTCACCCTCCCAAACCTGTTCGTTGCCCTCACAAATGCCTATAAGGTGGTTCATTGCCCTAGAAAAGGGCCTCCAACAGCTGTGTCCCACTCACAAACCCTTCCAATTATTGCGCTCCCTGCAAAAGCTGCCCTAGAAATCTGAAACTGTCAATTTGTGCTGAATATAGCCCTTAAAATGAGTTACCCTACTGAAATTAAGGGTTTTCGTCCTTATTTCAATTTTCCAATGAAAGGTTTCGTCTTCAATGGATGTAAGTCAAGAAAATCGTGCCCCAACTTATGATTTCAATAGATAAAAATAACATGCTCCCCAATGAGTCTCCTCCTTCTCTTTGTATATCATTTCCCTCTTTAAGTCAAAATAAATTAGAATCAAGTTGCCGACATAAGTAACTTTTTGGCAACTAAGACATTATTATTTTACTTTAAATAAAATGTTTTTTATTTTCATAATAATATTATTCTAATCTCGAAAAAGGGGACATTACAGCATATCAGTATGTACTCCCGACACTACATTAAATCACTAAATTTAAAGTTTCAACCTTTAATTAGAGTACAATTTATATGTTTATTGACATTTTTTGTGGTATAATTGTACTTAAAGTTTTACAATTTTATACATTTTGCATTCATAGTTAATGTATTTTTATTTTTTAATTGTTTTAAACTTTGATATTGTATATTTTGTTTTCGTATTTTGCTGTCTCCTTGTTACCCCCATACCTTATTTCGAAAACAATGCCATCCCCGTCCTTGTACACGTCTCCCATACCCTTTCCCTGTCTCCTTGTGACTATGTGATATGTATTTGGCCAAACTGTTAACTCTTCTCATCTACATACTTTGTCAATGGTGAGGACTTTTTCTTAGAGGATAAATATATTTTATGTATGGCCCTGGTATACACGTCTCCCATGGTTTATCCATAGGGTGATTATCTTTTCCACACAAGTAGATGGTTATTTAGAGTCATAAATAGAGGGAAGACCCTTATGCTTTGGGTCTAAAGTAGATTTGACTGAGAATAACAAAGTCAGTCATCACTTGTGTCATGGTGTGTTTAGGGAACAAAGCCATAAAGTTAGCTGCTGGCTCGTGGAGTGCATTGATCGCTAAATGACAGACTTAGTCATCACTTATGCTATGGTGTCTTTAGGGAATGGAGCCATAAAGTTAGTTGCTGGCTCGTGGAGTGACATTGATTGCTGAATGACAGACTTTGGGTGTTTAGTTATCCACATGAAGATATGAGTTCATAATGTCTTCCCTAATCGTGTACAAGTTCTGGGGGATCATTTCATAATGTTGCTTGAGTAGGATTTCGTGACTATTGGATTACCCCTAGTGCATAAGTGCTTGACAATTTTTTATGTAAGTAACCTTGTAGTCTTCTGCATCTTTTCTTATAGGGAGCAATGCCTCATGGTAGGTAAGGTTTTTAATTTCTTTAAGATTCCAAATTGCGATGCAAAATCTAAATAACGACATGCTGCTTTTTCCATTTATTTCTTTTCATGATCAGTCATAGTCTTACTAACTTTACCGATGGTATGGATAAAATTTTTACTTATACAAATGTGTAAAAGACATTAGTTGCACTTAAAAGCCGAATACTCTACCATTGAGTTAGCAACTCTTATTTGCTACTTGGAGATTGAAGTGGCATACAAAGTTATTCCATATGAAAGAACGAATCAGGAATAAATAGAATCTATAAATAAATAGACTCTTATGGAAAAATAAAAAATCAACGATCTAGTAATTTAAATCTACCATTTTACGAATCAAATCAGAAAATCTCTACGGATCAGGGTATTTTTGTCCATCAAACGAATTCACAATGATTCGAAAAAATCATGAATAGTGGACTTAATAAAATAGACTGATGACTATGACTAGTGCTCACTCGACCAGGGACTAGCTTTCTCGATGCTCACTCGAGCTCTATAGGAGCAGTTGGGCATATTAGCTTTTCCATTGTACACGGACAGGTAGATCAAATATGTTTGTAATTTGTCTATCTATTCATTCACTGCTACTTCTGTTTTATCTCTGAAAGGGTTACTTCAACTATATGGCTGTTCCAGGTTCACTGGCCTGGGGAAAAACCATTTAATTTAGATATGCTAAAGTATCATGGTATATTCATGCATCCCATTGGGACGGAGGCTTCTCTATCATCCAATTGTCTTAGTAGTATGCTCGTGGAGCTAAATGGGAAGTATGCTAACTTGTAAAGATTTGATCAAGTGAACTAGCTTCCTATTTAAAATTTCCCGAATTTCAGAGCTTAATCTTGTGGCTTGTATAATATGTTTTATCATAATCGCCAGTGAATCTGGGAACAAGGACAGCTACCCCCTGTCCGTACCCACATCTCCTGGCATCTCTCTCTCTCTATATATATATATATATAATTCATGTACCTCATGCCCTGATTTGAAAATTACACCCATATCCCTGTACTCATACCACACGTCTCCTGGTAGTTGTGTTTGGTACACCAAATAAAGTCTTCATAGAAATGGGATATTTAGTGATTTGATCTACTTTGGAATGGTGATGAAAGCAAAAATTGTATAAACCAGAAGTAGAATGGATTATGATTATAATGCACCCTTTGTTCTAAGTTGTTATTGACTATTAAAATATAAAAGCACGATTGAACTAAATGCCATTCTAGTTATCTGACTAATGACGGTCGCAGTAGACTATTCATTTATATGATTGAAGTTGGTCTTTATTGTTATTTTTTAAGCAGGCAGAGATCAATGCAATTGCATATGCAAAACATCAGAAATCGACCACTGTAGAAGAAAAGGATATGTTGTTGCATTTAAGTGAGTTTTATTAATTATTTCAATTATAGATTTAATAATGTAATGGAGCATGTAATACTATTTTTCTTCTTTGATTCATAAAATAGTGCAAATGAAAGAAAGATATAACCTCAGGCCAAAGAAATTCATACTTGTTTTCTCAATAAAGAGGACCTTGTTTGCTGTAGAGAAAAACTGTCATCTGTCAATCCCTGGCTATACTACCAAGGAATTCAACAAAAATAAGAAGACGGTAAGAATCGTTTCTGTTCCCTTTCTTTTCCTGTTCTAATGTAAAGACCTTCATGTAGCAAAATAGTGCTCTAGACTGTTATGGTTCTGGAATCTATGCCCTTTAGGTCATGCTGATTTTCTTTTATTTACATATGCATGATGAGGGCCATAGTATTTTGCACGGAATTCAAAAGTCTCTTACATACTTTTATTTTATCATTTTGTAAGATTTGTTTAGTCTTTTGGTGAGGCTCGTGTGGAACGGCTTACCAAGGTATAATTATTCCACTTCCTCCTTTTTTCTTATGCACCCCAATTTTCTCCGGCTTCAATTGTTTCCATTACTTAAGTCAATTGCCCTGGAACTGAGAAGTTAAAGTCGAGGAATGGAATAATTGTTTGAGTGGAAGTCACGAGTGTATCAGTTTTTATTATTCATTTACTGATATAATCAGGTTCAAAAGTCAATGGCAGCATCACAAATGGAATCCGAGGCAGTCCTTAACAATGGTGCTCCAGGACCAGTTACTGGAAACTCTAATTCTGGAGTTCAGGTAACGAAAGTGCTACAGAACTCAGTTCCAATTGTTGCATCTTCAATGGGATCACTTGGTGTACAAAAAAATCCTAGGTTTTGAAAAATATTTGTGGTAAAAATAAAATAACCCCCAGATCTATCCCCTGTAAATATTTGCGGGCAAGGTTGCTATTCAAATTTGCAGCCCCAAAAATTCCCTTTTGCTCTTATTTCTGCATAGTATTATTAGTTTTCATTGATGAGTTTTATCTTCTCCATCCATTTGGAATTTCCAATGGCAGCATTGTGCCTTGTGACTATACCTCGCAAAGAAGTTAATGATTTTACTGACTCTAATTTCTTTCTTTTTGTTTTATTCTTCACCAATGTAAGCTATGTTGGTCAAATCAGTCAATAAACAGTGTGTTTGGCCAAAAATTTGCCAAATTTGGACCCCCATGGTCAAGGGGATTGAGAATACACAAAAATGATTTTTCTATTTAGGGCAAGAATATTTACGAGTTATTTGTTTATTGTGGAATTTTTATCAGTATATTATAGGTTGCTAATCTTTACATTTCATAAAGCAACAAATCTTAATATTATAAGCATAAAAATTATAACAATGCTTGTAAATGTTAGGAATGACAAGATATGAGGTGTATCCAAGTATTTTGAAGATTCTACTTAGGCCCTGTTGCCCATTTTTGGCCCACATACCAAAATTTTGCCCAAGTGTGAGAAGGTGGACATTCAAGCAAAAGTGGCAAGTTCAGACAACTTCGGGTTCTTGGAAGGAGAAGTCTTCAGGTTCTCCAAAGTAGAAGTCTTCGAGCTTTCGAAGTCACAAGACTTCGAGTTTTTGAGGGCACAGTGCAAATCGTGTTTCCAACGGTGCTCGACTTCTAAATGTTTTATAAGTAGAAGTAATTCGGGTTTATGAACCCAAATTACTCATGGACAGTGCAGATCGGATTCTCCAAGGTGAACGCCTTCAAGCTTTCTCTCAAAAAGAAGACTTTGGGTTCTCTAACAAAGACAACTTCAAGTTTCCAGAGGATCACTATTTAATTACTTCATAATTTATGAGCAGTTAGAAACCCAAAATAAGTAAAAGGGCTTGACAAACTCGATTTGGTCTCAAAAAATAGTGCTTCTCGGGTTCTTCAAGAGACAAGTCTTCTCCAAAAGCCAAGGGTCATTTCCGAAAGAAGGTGGTCCTAGCAAAAAACCCAAAGGTTTTTTTCACTTTTCCAAAAGGTCTTTCAAAAACCTGAAGGTACATTTCAAATAGGTCAAAGGGCATTTTCAAAATGCTAAAGGCCTTTTTTCGGCAAAAGGGATCTTTTCAACATTTCTGAAGGACCAAACAATTTTGCCGAAGGGCACATACAAAATATCCAATGACCATTTCGATATTTTTGAAGGGTTCTTTTTACCCAAAAATGGTCCATTTCAAAAAACCCTAGGGGACAAATCGAAAAGTCTAAAGGGCACTTTCTCTTTGGGAAAGTAACCAAGTCCAAAATCCGAAAGAGCAAAGAGCCCGAGAAAATGTTCCAGGGAAAATAAACCCGAGGGATAAGTCACGAGTAGTACAAAACTGAAGAGTAAGGAGTTGCAGATGAAAACTCCAAAGCAAGTAATAAACAATGAGAAGTCTTAAGGAAGTTGCAAGGAATGCGAAACCTGAATGAGTAAAATGGAAAGTTCTGAAAGGAAAATTATGGAAAATAGTCTACGGAAAGCAAACGACCATGGAACATTAAGGTTAATGGTCAGCAAATCCAAAGGGCCAATCAGTCAAGGACAAGTGGCACAAGTACATACAGCTCACTTTCAGAACATGCAAAGTGGTCAAACAGGATTAGACACATCCAAGTGGAGCAGTGAACATGCAAATACCAATCAGGATAGTCCAGATTGTAGTAAAGAACATGCTAAGTTTTAAATGTAAAGGATAAATCGCTCATGCTTGGCAAGAACATGCAGCTACCTCCAGTATGGATTCGTCAGTTTCAAAGAGGAAGAATTAAATGCATGAGGAGCTTGAGATGGATGGCAATTCTGGACGGTTCATCCGATGGTCAAAATAAGTTGCATGCTTTGAATGCAAGGAGCTTGAGTACAACAAATAGTAGCAGTTCCGGTCATCAATGACTTCCTCTCTCAAGTTCCCTATCGGCCACAAGCTCTTCCTCTTCCCTTTCTCTATATATATCTCACGTCTACCATTTTGTAAAGGGTTCCCAGCTTTTAGTCTTTTTCATCTTTCTGGGAGATGGACATTCATTGAGATACTGCAAAGTATGCTTCGCTTGATTAGGCTTGACCCTATCAAGTCTATTGTAAGAACTACCTCTTGACGTAATAAGGTGATTTCTTTACATATTTCATGTCATTGATCAGTGCCTTAGTATGTTTGTGCTTGGTGGATTCGTGAAGGAGATTCTTCCTAGTCTATCAGCCTTCTGCTTGCCTCTTTAATGTATGTTCAAGCTCTCGCAAGCCTAGATTAATGTTCTTCTTGAACCTCTTTTAGCGTGTTAACTTGATCTTGAGATTGTGTAAGCCATAGTTGGCTTATGACTGATCTAGTGTGGGTTCAAACTTAGATGAGTGTTCATTTTACTTTGGTGCATCGTCTGGTTAGCTTTCTTAGGAGCCCTTATCCCGTTTCTAACCCTTTTTCTTGTGAATCGTTAGTTTAGCATTAATTTAGGTGAGCATCAAAGATGAAATAGGCCTACTCCAGAGTTTCAACCTCACGATAGGATACCCACAACCTGAGGTTATCCCAATGCTTGTAGCTAGGAGTGAGAGAGATTGAAAAAATCTCTCACAAAGGGTGCAATTGTAGACCTCAATAGGACTAAGGTCCTTGGGTTATATGGTTGGTTTGGATATTTATTGGACCCAGGTGGCCCTGATTAGTGGTTTCCTCCTGATAGTCATTTTGTCACCATTAGAGCAATTTGATTGGAATCATGTTGAGTTTTGGAGAGTCTTCAAGTGATCAGTTTCATGTCCATGGTGTATTTCACATTTTTTGTCGCATTTCTGGTTTGGATATTTATTGGATTTAGGTGACCTTGATTATTGGTGTCGTCCTAAGATTCACACTATCACCATGAGAGTGATTTGATTGGAATCATGTTGAGTTATGGAGAGTCTTCAAGTGACTAGTTTCATGTCCATGGTGTATTCCACTTATTTGTTGCATTTCTATTGGGAATACTTACAACTGAAAGGTTTGGTAGATATAGTCCATTTAGTTATCCTTTCGAGTTGTACTTCCAAAAATGAATGGAACTGCCATTTCCAACTTTCCATGTGAACATGTTTTGCAACATGATTAGTCCTTTGAGGATTTGCTTGGTTTTTCCAACTAGAATTGATACCCACCATATTTATGAAATAAGATCTATGCGTGGGGAGAGATACTCCTAGGTAATTTTACCCCAGATTAAATGGGGTTTTTTCTAGTCTCGATGCAGCTCTTAGTGCAAATATTTGGTTGAAATTTATCAAGTTGTGAATGTCGAGGGCTCCATGAGCTTTTGGTAGACAAATTATGTCCCAAACAACCAGAGGATATTTGTAATTATTTGTTGTTCCTTACCACAAAATTTGTGTTGAATAGAATGGGTAGACAAATTTTGTCCCAAACAACTAGAGGATATTTGTAATGATTTGTTATTCCAGTCTCGATGCAACTCTTATTATAAATGTTTGGTTGAAATTTGTCAGGGTATGAATGTCGAGGCCTCCATGAGATTTGGGTAGACAAATTATGTCCCAAATAAATAGAGGATATTTGTAATGATTTGTTGTTCCTCGTTCTTGTGAGACACGCCTTTAATGAACAACTCCTTCCATGATATTGTTCTCAAAACTTTGTAGGCCTTGATTCCTTCATGTACTGTTGAGCAAGCCTTTACTTCTACACCTTGTTTCCTTTTTCCTATCCCTTATGCATTTTTAGGTGCTTTGTAGCTTTGTGATTGTGCTACTTGGCTAGGCAAAACTTTTACCGCCTTTTATTATCTTACTATCTTTTTGGTTGGCTACCTTGACAAGGGTGTTCTCGTCCACCCGGTGTGGCACCTAAACAGGCTTACTCAATGTTTCCTTCTTTTGTAGACCCTCTTTGGGCCATAAACTGTCCTTCTTTACCTAAATCTGATATGTTTCATCTTCCTTCCCTTTCTTTTCCCACATTCATCTCTTGTGGGCCTATGCCTACCTCCATCTCCTGCGAGTTTGTACCCACTTTCATCTGTCATGGGTCTGCGCCCATTCTTGTTCATCCATCTCCTCCAAAAGGTCTTTACACCTTTCCTTTCCTTCCTTCTACACGCCTTTCACTTTTCCTCTGTTATGCACACTCTCTTCCTTATGTCACCTTTAGCAAGTAGGTATACTTGCATGCTATTCTTCCATGTGTTTCTCACATGGTATGTCTACATGGATCTTCCACTACCCTTGTCCTTCATTTCTCTTTGCTTGATGCCCTTAGTGGCATGGAAGCCTCTATGGGGTCCACTAACTCCCACCTTTTCTTCTTCCTTTATTATCACACACTTCCCTCTATGCACTTGGATTGATATCCCCTTCAGTCTGTATTCCTGCTCAGTTTCACGCTGATGGTCTCCCGCTTTGCTCCCAATCAGTGATAACTCTTTTTCCTTGTACACTAGTAAATAGTTTTACCTTATTCATAAGCACTAATAAATAGAATACAATGATAAAAATATAGAATGTGAGTGGACATGCCATGCCACTTGTATAGAGGTGCATGACTAGAATATGTGGCATGTGAGCATGCATGGTGTTAGAAGGTTTAAAAACCAAGTCTAGCATTAGTTAGCTTGGGAAAGTTAGGTCTTACAGGTATTTAGAATGTCGCTAAACAAATTTTAATAATTTTCAAAGATAAATGATAAATCATTTTGCTATTGACAATTAGTTTTCATTAGTGAACTTTATAGAAATTAAATTGAAAGCATTTTTACATTGTTTCCTTATGAAATCTAATAGATCGTTTGACGTAAATCATAAATTATACTAGAACACTATATAAACACATGCTAAAATGAAGAGGCCACACCTTTTTTGTTACATTATACATGTAATTATAAATATACTTAGTTAAAAGGGACCAATGGCTTAGGAAGGGAGATATGAATGCTTGATGCTTTCATAAATTGGTCCATAGTTAAAACACTATAGTTTCTCAACAACCCATTGTGATGGGAGATGGAAAACCACTCATTTCCTCAACAAATATACTCCAAGTTGCTTCTCAATATTTTCAAGACGTCCTTATGGTTAAGTCTCCACTGCAAGGAAACAAATCATAAACCAAAACAAGGATTTGAAGCACATCAGTCTCATATCACAGAGGAAGACAATGATCAAATTGTTAGACCAATTTTGAAAGTATAATTGAAACATTTCATTTGTTCCTTTCACAAGGATAAATCTTCGGGACCTTTTTCTACCAAATATTTTTGGCTTGTGATAAAAGAATACCTTTTTGCAGTCATTTGAGGAATTCTTAAGAAATGAATATATTCTCAAAGCTATGAATGCCACTAAGTTGGACCTCATCCCAAAGGAAGCTCAAGCTGTACAAATGGACCAATTCAAGCTTATAGCTCTATGTAATATGATCTAAAAAATTATATAAACTCGTTTCTTTATGATTCAAACCTTTGTTATAATTTTTGTTAATACCCAGTTGACATTTATGCATGAAAGGCAAATCATTGACAATATCCTATCCATACAAGAGATTCTACACTTGTTGAAGATCCAAAAAAGGTAAGGAATCCTCATTAAGTTTAGCATTTCAAAAGCTTTTAACAGATGAAATTGAGATCTCCTTTTCTAGATTATGACTGCTTTTGGTTTCTCAAAGCATCTAACTAAATTGATTAACATTTGTATCACAACACTTCCCCTTGTGGACATTAATGGGGATATTGACCTCTCATTCACTTACACTAGAGGCCTTAGACAAAGTGATCTGATAAGCCCATACTTTTTATTGTATTGGAAGAATGTTTATGTAGGTCATTGCAACATGCCAAAATAAAAAGGGAAAAGTTGCATACGGCACTCTTCCTCTCTGATAAATCCTTGTTATTGAAGCTTGACACATTTATGTTATATTTGACAACTTTTAAAAAGCCTTTGGTCAACAAATTAATAGGCACAAATCCAAGGCAATATTTGTTAATGTCTACATTGCCAAAAAAAGAAATATTGTTCAGGCTTAGGGATTCTCTAAAGGATACATTACCTTAACTTATTTGAGATCCCCTTTAGATGATAAACCTCACTTGACCTCTTGGCATACTCTCAAGTCATAGTTTGAAAAAAAAAAAATCAAATGAAACCATAGCTGGATTTCCTTTGCACATTAACTTTAACTATTGAAGATTGTACTCTAAGTGGTTTTGGTTTACACTCTCACTCTTCTTAAACTCCCTAGGTACATAGGGGAAACATTCACAGCCCTACAATGTAAATTTTTGTGACAAGGTATGAACTAACAACACAAGTATTACTTGGTTCTTTGGGATGAGATTTGTAGGCCCAAATGTTTAAGAGGATTAAATTTTAAAAATAATTTACAATTCAACAACGTTCTATCCATGAGATCAGCTTAGAGGCTCAAAGTTTCAAACATCTCTTGGTGGAGTAAAATTTTATTTGGGAATTATCTAGATCCTAACCAATGGAAGACTTCGTAGTCCAAAACTACCCAACACATTAAATTTGGTGCTAGGTCCTCTCATAGATGATAACATTGCAAGTTGGAAAGGGGCACAAAATACCATATTGAGATTCAAGTTAGAATGGCTACCCACCTCTCTCTTCATAGGTATTTGATTCTATCAAAAACATTTTGCAATCTTGGGGAAACTTTATCGTGCAAGCTACCATGTAAAACCCCCAAGCAGTAAACCAAGAAACAATTGAAAAACATAGGGGATCATCTCTTGTCCAAGTCAAAATATTGATTGATGAGATCTCTAATCAATCCATATTTATATCAGATATCCTTATTAAACATATTTAGTCCTCCCCAACTAGGGGACACTGCAAAGTGGCCTTGGTTTATCCCAACCTTGAGTTAGTCAATGTAAATCAAACATTGGAAATAGTAATTTCTAAGCAAGCTAGCCAAATATCATGCCATTATGGTTCCCATTAATAAATACAATTCTCATGAAGAAAATTTTCAGCGTAGAGGTTGGATAGGGACCATTTAGCTATCAAATTATTAAAGGGAAGGGGAGAACACAATGCACCTATTCTTCTAGTGCCCCTATGCTCATCAAATTTGGTGGATTTTAGCATAGTAGTTTTAGAGATCAAACATATGCATCAATTATTCTCCAAGTGGATCTTAATTCAAACTGTGCTCAAAATCTCACTTAAATTTTGGCTCTCTCGCGTATTTGGCCTAGAATAAATGTGCTAATATTTTAAATAATAAGCAATCTGTTTTAATTAAGGTTTGAAAAATCTCACTTCAAGTTAGAAGCACAACAATGATTCGAGAGGGGAATAGCTATGTAGCCTTATACTCACTCAGAATGGAGGATCTCAAAACTTTCTAAATCTTTGACTTGCCATTCCATTACAAATGCTAAGATTCATCAATATTTCCAAGCATGCCTAGATGGCCCCCCTATAACATTTCACAAGATCAACTTCGATAGATCCACTAGACATAAATTGGGCATTGCTAGTGGAATAGTGTGGAATCTTGAAGAAGCATTGGTTTTTTCCAATACCACAATTGTGGAATTCAACATCCAAAACATTGAAAATAGTCAAGTTCGAAGTACTCAAGTCCCTCCAAAGGTTGCTCCCAATGAGAAGATGAAAACTATTTTGGATCGTCTCTTCAAGCAACTCTAGGAGTTTAAAGATATCCACCTCTTAACATTCTGCATGAAACCATAATCACATTGCAGAGAAACTAGTTTGAACTTAGCTTTGGTTGCAGATTTCCTTGTTTTCCTTTAGGATATATTCAATGAACAACTACTTGTATGCTGGTTGCAAATTTCCTTGTTTTCCTTTAGGATATATTCAATAACAACTACTTGTATGCCACGTTCATTGGTGCTTTGTGGGCATCAATTCTTTCATGTGTTATCGTGAGAGCTTTTACTTTTGCACCTTACTTCTTATCCCTAGTGTGTCCTTATGTACTTTGTAGTTTTACGTGTGCATTGCTTACTTTAGCCAAAACTTGTACCCCTTTCTTATTCTCTAACTCCTTTCACAACTCTCGACCACCTTCCTTTCATGCAAGTGGCCTCTTGTATAGTCCATAATAACCTTCCAAAATGTTGTGTCATGAAACTGTGCACAACTAGAGTTGTTTTATTTCTCGCCCGATTGACTATGTTTTATCTCTGATGTAAGATTGTCAATTCCCCTATGATGCTCCTGCATCAGACCTTCGTAATAATTAAAATGTAAGCTCCTGCATACAAGTAGGATTAGAATGGTAGATCCATTTTTTAGTTGGATGCCTCGACCACGGTGTTTGCCTGCATTAAATGTGGCACCTAAGTAGGCTCACTTAGTGCCTCCACCTCTACACTATCATTAGGACATAAATCATCCTCCTCCACCAAGATCCAATACCCTTCCTCTTCTTTCCATTTCTTCCTCTTGTCAGTTTGTACCCACATCTACTTGATCTTATGGTCCTATGCCCACCTTTGTCTCCTCTGGGTCTACACCCAGTTTCATCTCTCATGGTTTTGCACCCACTTTTGTTTCTCATCGATGGTTGCAACTTTCCTTATTTTCCTTCAGGATGCCTCCAACGAATAAATCCTTTTATGCCATGTTCCTTGGTGCTCTGTGGGCCTCGATTCTATCATGTGTTATTGTGTGAGCCTTTACTTTTGCACCTTGCTTTTTATCCCTAGTGCGTCTTTATGTAATTTACAGTTTTACACATGCATTGCTTACTTTAGACAAAACTTGTACCCCTTTCTTATTCTCTAACTCCTTGCACAACTCTCAACTCTTCACTACTATGCTCAAATTTCTCCTATGCATCTTCTCCTTTGCCTTTCTCATTCCTTAGCACAATGTTGTTTGGATTAGCGTTCATTCTCTCTTCATTTGGTGCTCACTCCAGTGCCTTGATTACCTCAGGCGCACCTTGAGACCCATGTGCCTCACTCTCATTTCAACTTCACTCAACTCCCAATTGCTCTCTATGCAACTCTTCTTTTCCTTTTATAGCATTTCCTGTGGCTTCTTCCTTTAGTCATTGTTGTGCTACAATCCATTACTTTATGGGGATATAGGGTTCTCAACCCTTCCTTTGGCGCATCCTCCACTATGAGCAAAAGAACACCTATATTCTCTTGAGGGTTCTTCTTATGTGACTCTGTCTCTATGCAGATTACTCCTACACCTTGTACACCTTCCTTTGGGGCACCTTTGGACCCATGCGCATCACTCACATTTTTTATTCACTCAACAAGCCCCAGTTACTCTTTAGTCAACTCTTATTCTCCTTCTACAACATCTCCTGTTGCTTCTTCTTTCATTGTTTCCTTCAAGACATTTCTCTTGGTTGAAGGTCCTCTAGAGCCTTTCCTTCTTTAGTCTCATTTTCCTTTACATCTAGGGCCAAGGGTTATCTTTTATCCATCACACATCGCTGCATATAGACAATTGCTCCATCATCCCTCTATGTTATTGTTGTTGCACAACAATCCCTTGCTTTATGGGGATCTATGGTTCCCACCCTTTCCTTTGGTGCATCCTCCACTCCAAGCACAATAACACTTGTACTATCTTAAAGGTTCTTCTTATGCACCCTTGTTTCTATGTAGGTTGTTCCTACACCTTGTGCACCTTCTTGTGCTCTCCCTGGCTCTTGTGGAATGATATCTACCTTGCCTTCCCCTGTTACGTTTTATTGCAACTGAGTTTCTTCTCAGCGTTGCTCCTCTATTATTTCTTTGGTACAACAACATTTTTCTCCTTTACTTACATAACTTCTTTACCTAGTGTTCTCCTCAACACCTTTTGAGATCGATGTTGGGTCCCACTTTTTAATCATTTTAATGTTGCCTTCTCTTTTACTTGGCTATTGTGTTAGAAATTCTCCTGTGTAACTTCTCTTTTGCCTTCCTCCTCCCTTGGTGTAATGTTGTTTGCATTAGCACTCAAGCTCTCTTTAGTTGGTGCTCGCTCCAGCTCCTTTGTTTGGTCTGCCGCACCTTTGGACATATGTTCCTCAATGTCATTTATTTTGCGCTCAATATTTCCAATTGCACTTTAGGAAACTCTGCTTCTTCAACATCTCCTACTTTTTCTTCTTTCACTGCTTTCTTTAGGGATGTTTCTCCTGGTCGAAGTCCTTTCGAGCTTCTCCTTCTTTAGACTCCTTTTCCTTTGCCTCAATGCCAAAGGTTGTATTATGTCCATTGCACATAATTGCATATGGACATTTGCTCTAGCATCTCTCTCAGTAGTTGCTATTCTCATCCCTTTCACATGATTCATTGTCAACCCATTTGTTCTTTGCATGTAAACTCCCTCACAATTGGTGATTTGTCAATGCTTTCTCCACATCCACACCTTTAGATTTCCTCACATTCAATGATTTGTCCACGTTATGCTCAAATACCTCACTTCCAATTATCTATCGATGCTTCACCTTTGCTTTCTAGTGAAATGACTGCCTCACTGTCGGTAATCTATCAGTTCTCATACAATAATCATGCCTCGGCGATCTTATCTTAAGAGTCACTATCATAAAGTCTCCCTCCACAATCCTACGTAGCTCTTATCTTTGCTTATGATCCACCTCGCTATGTACCCACCTCCCTCATGGTGGAGAATGATGCTCTGTTATCACCTCATGTTTAGTGATCTTCTAGCCTTCCTTACAGTAGTTTGTATCTCGGTTGCAGGTTTATCCTTTCTTCTTGCATCTCTCAAGGTTTAAAACATTGCTCTAATATCAAATTGGTGTCAGCTGAGATCAAGGGTCCTAGTGAAATGATGATTTAACAATGTAGCCTTTAGAGGTCGATGTAGTGGATCATGAAAATAAATCATTGTATTCCCTAACCTTTGGTGTTACAAGATATTATATGCTTCACAACTGTACATTGAGTTCTTGGCTCTGTTTAGTCTAGTTCTCAGACAAATCTAAATCTCTTTCTCTATATACTAAGGAGTCCTTAGACAACCATTCACTCATGGTTGTGGGCCTTCTCCTATCGTGCGAAGCTCCCTTAATCTCTATCTAGCCTTGGACAAAATTTCCTTGATCCTTTACGAGATCACTCTAACAAAGTCTCCTCCTTGGATTCTGATCATTACAAATGCAGGTTCAAGAATCCTATTTATAGGTGCATAAGCTTTGGTTGCTTCATTGAATTATCATGTAATTGGATGACAATTGCATTTAATGGGGGCTTTGTGCAAGTTTACAGACCTATCCTAAAAGTAGCATGGCTTTTTCTAGACCTCGAGCTGTGCAAATTTGACTATTATTAGAACATATTTACGCATAATAGATCTTCTTAGCTATCCTCTCTGATTTTTGCATCGCTTACAATATTGACCTACCCTAACAAATGTCTAAGTGTAGGTCCTTGCAACTAATTGCTCATCCACCTGTCTTCTACTTCTTTGGGTTCTGTGTTGAATGTTATGTGCCTAGCATTCTGTTTTGTTTTTTTTGTGTAATAAATACCAATGGTAGAATATAATCTTTTTGTTGCGTATATATTAAAGAGATAAAAGACATTTAAGAAAACAAGTTAAATTGTGGTGTGCTTGAATTGAAAGCAGTTGACCAAGCCTACACATTGTAGCTTTTGTAGATTGAAAATAACTGATATTCTTGTGCAAGCAAAAATATTAATAAACTATAGACCATGGCTCCAGAAAGTACATGGTTTGAAATTTAAATCTACCATTTAGATGAGATATTAAAGGATTTCACATGTATTTTTCCTAGCACTAAACTAGCTGAATGGAAGATTACACACAATAGACTTTCAATTTGTGAAGATAAGGAACATTGATTCCACAGTCAAATTGTGATAGAAATGCAAACAAAATAGAATAAGAATGGCGTAAATTATATTTAGAACAATTTATGGCAGAAATTAAAATATTTTACTTGTAGAAAGAGTAAGTGTAGAACAATTACTTCCAATAATAACAGAGCATGTATGATGCCATATTCATTTAATTTTGGACCATGCATAGAAATATGGACAAATATAGAGGGAAAACCAAGTATTAAAGAAAATGGATTATATTTTGAAACCATCCAAGAAAGTGAGAGTTGGAAACCTAATAGTAAAAATGTGATTACATTAATTCACCTCATCATTTATCAAACATGGTAATCATGCTAAGCTGGAACAAAAAGTGAGTGCTCAGAGATAGATCCATTTACTAAAAAGCCTTTGTTGTTGGAGATTTGTATGCAGTTGGGAAATAATTTACTTACATTTGTAAGTCCTCATTTTAAAAGTTGGAAATAAAGAAATAATCAACTCAATCGAGTTCATTCCTCCTTGGTAGCAATTTTCCAATTAAAATTTCTACATTTCAAATTGCCATGGCAATAAGGAATTGATGTTCAAACTTGATTAAATAAGTTTAACTCAAGAAAAAAATAGGCTTTCACAATCCATTATTTGGATAAGACTTGTGTAAAAGTTGTAAACCACTCAACTGTTCGGGTTGCATCCATCAACACCATCAGGGGATTGTGAGAAAGGAATAACATTTTAGGGCTTCTTATATAGATTGCCTTGGTTCTAGTGGTCAATCTTGTTTTCTTGACCCAATGCCAGTCTTATGTACACAAATTTGAAAAAATAAATTCTAACGATGGGGATAGACGTGCCAACATCTTTTTTTTAATGGTTACAAAATGCAACGATAAATCAACCCATTATGCTCTTCCCTATGCCCAAGTGATTAAAAATTTGATAAAAACAAATATAAAGATACACAGGGGTATGCATGGGTGTGTAGGTGCAGGGGTATGAGTATGGAGTGCTTGTTGTGGAGCCCCAAAGCTTGGGTATGTTGGTTTGGGGATGCAGATGTGTAAGAATTATAACTAATATAGATAACTTTAAAACATTTATCTAAAAAATGTCAAGAGAGATCAATCTCAAGGTGCTTATCTTGGATTTGTCACATACCACATTGATTAATGACTACATTACCTTCTTTGAATTTTTTTCCATTGACTAGAAACATATGGCCTCAATCCCATTGCGCGGGGATTGAAAAACTCTTTCTAGGAAAAAAAGGGGCTCCAAAATCCACCGCATGCCCAAGATAGCAGTATTTTTCAGTTGAATACTCCAAGCAATAAATAAAAGATTCCACATGATGGTTAAATAGATGTTAAATTTAAGGTGTGAACCCTTGTGATGGTCAAATAGGCATCAAACTTAAGGTTGGCCATTAATTTTAACATCTTATGGACACTACAGTCCGCCAACACTCTTGGCTGCCATTGTATGTTATGCTTATCAACATAATTAATGTAAGTGCCTTTAAAATAAAAATATTAACAATGGCAGTGAACATTTTAAGCACAAAAAATACATAATCAGAAACATTGAACATGTTTATCATTATTAAAAGTATATATTTATTGGTGCGTAAGCTCCAAAATTACATATATGATGTCAAAAATTAGATTACATGTAAGCTACAAAATAACTTTGTTAGTGTTTGAAAACCCTTATATAATAATTGGTTTTAGATTTTAGACTACCTTTCAAGTTGTTTTTTGTATAGGGTTTGTCGGTTAGGTGAACTTTAGGGATGAAAAGTGCACCCTAGATTTGGGGTGGTTCTTAGATGTACTTGATGTATTAACAGTGTGCCTCAAGAGAGAATGAGTGTATTGGGTGTGAGTATGTACTTGGTGAAGTGGGAATTTGGTTGGGTGCACACACCCATGTAACTTTGATTTATCATAAAATGTTAACTACCATCCCATATAAGTTAATGATTTATTTTAGAATTTGATGAAAATAATATTATAATATTTTCAATGAAAATATTTTAGAGACAATTGGATAGGATAGGAAAAAAATAGACATTTTGGATCTCCTTTGAGATTCATCATCCAAATGAAAATGATGAGAAGATTGTAGATGAATAGCTCCTTAAATCGACAACTTCACCTCAAGCTCACATAAATTGTTTGTGAAATTATCTAGTTTGCCATAGAATTCAAGATGAATGAGCATCTTCCTTTCCTTGAGCTCACTAATAGAGAGCAATGATGGATCTTTGGTAAGGCAATTGTACAGAAAATAAATTAATATATATCTTTATTCGCCCTTAAAACCTTACCCACCTAGGCCCTAAGGATTTGAGATGATGAGCATTTCCAACAAGAAAGGAAACATCTTACCAAAGTTTTTAACATAATGATGGTTAAGAAGATGAACAAATTGCTATGGCATATTAGAGGGAAAGGAAGCATTCAATACAAAATTAGGTGACCAATCTCAAGATTTCTAGCCTTACATTGAAGGATTATCAAATAAAATTGCTAGATTTTTTACAAATGGGGAAAGTCAAGACCACACATTTTCCTCTCAAAACTATAAAAAAAGGTCTTAAAATAAACTAGAAATAAAGTTAATTCCAAACAAAGTAGTGACGTTTGTTTCTGAGTGCCCCTGTGGTCGATCATATATAGGTGAATCAAGGAGATTGATTCACACCAGATTACGTGAGCATGCTATGGATATTTGTGTCGCTAATCAAATCAGCATCAACATATCATTCTTCTTAAACTAAACATGAGGTTTTGCATTGGAGAGGCAAACATTTTGACTAAGGAGAGTCATTTCATGAAGTTTTGAGTTAACAAAGCATTAGAATTGCGAAGCATCCCTACATGTTAAACATGGATGAGATTTTTTGCTTGTGGCAATCTTGGAGACTCATTGTTCCAAAACATAGAATAGAGTCGGGCACAAGTTCTTAGTGTTTTTACAAATTAATTATTTTTTATAATGATTAATTAATAATTTTCATTACTATAACTAACACTCATTCGATTGTACATCCCTAATGATGGTTAATACCATTAATTATTGTCACTTAATGTTGAATTTAATTATTGGCATTAATTAGTAGTTGTGGGTTTTCTACTAGTATTTTGTAATGGTCTTATCTATATAAGGCACCATGTATCTGTAATCTTTTTATCATTTTAATATTGATGGCGGATCCCATAGGAGATCTGAAACGTTGATTTGTTTCAGGGTTTACATAGTTATCTCATAAATCTTTTCTTTAAAAATCTCATGGACTATGGAAGCTTATAATCTTTGATATTATAAAGGGTAGAGTTCCCATCTCTTTATAAAAAACTTAAATTATGTAATATTATTACTCCATGTTGAAGTAAGTATTATTTTAATCCCTTATTGTTTATTCCTGTGTAGAGGAAAGATCATAAGAAGGTGACCAAGGCACACAAGAAATATGGCTACAAGGTGCCTATGTGAGGAATGACATAGTGAAATATATCAAGAATTTGGGTAAAATAAAAGAAGAATCCAAGCTCTGATAAGGTAAGAGAACACCATTTAATGGTATTTTGGTGAAGAAGTTGGAGAAAATAAATAAACTATGCATTTCCTTTAGGTTGTCTTCTGGTTTTTTGACATCTCTATTTTTAAACTTGAGTTCTATGCTTTTGTTTTCACATGATGAAACCCCTATTATTCAAATTCAATTGCCCAGCATAAAAGCAATAACATTAACCAAACTCAATTACGATAACTGATGGACCTCATTAATCAAATTCAATTGTGTAGCAAAAAGGAGGAAGTCAAAACAATTGTCAAAAAGCTCTTTGATACTGTTGTAGAGCTTGCGGCTTCGATCATGGAGGAAGCTCTGTGATATAGTTGCAAAGCTTATGGCTTCAATCATTTATTTCTCTCTGTTTGAGGTCCTATGAGGATCCATCTTTCTTAATATGGAATTTGATTATTTATTCAATAATTTTATCTTCAACATTAAAATATACCCACCCTTATATTTAAGATGTAAAAAATTCATTGGTTATCTCACAGTTGTACATAAACACATTTTAATTTTGATATGCCAGCACCAAGTAAAAAAACTAAAAAATACATAATGTAAAGCGAAATAGTCCCTTTGGCCTCGGCCCAGCTATACCCTCTGATGTTTGAATTGTGGCAATGGGAGCGATAACTAATTTTGTCTAGATGATGGATTCACCACAAGACATGGCATTGTTCAAAGACTTGTTGTCTGCTTTGATGCAAACCCTGACCAAGGCCCTCTACCACAACGAGGAGGCCACTACCCAAGAGGCCCGTGAGATGTTTATTAAATCAGTTGGCACTGAGCCACGGTTCTTGTGGTGAAAGGTCATGGATGTTGTTGGCTCTATGCTACAAATAGGGTTGATTTAGTTGAAGATACCCATATGGAACTGATTTTCTTTTATTTTTTATTTTAAAGCGCATGACTTAAATGCTAGACTGATATTTGTTGTCTGTTGTGCAGGGTGTTAAAGAAGTACACTTCACATCCAAATATCCATCTATAAAGATTATCACAAAGATGGAGGAGAGTGTAAAGCCTCTAGGATTCATTGTTAAAAAAGAGATTACCAAGATGGGTATTGTTTGAAAATCTTAGCATAAGTCCGGCCTTCTAGTTCCTATGGTTATAGTAGACTGAAATAGAACGGACAAGCCAATTACATGCCATTCAAAAGTAATGTACAAGAGCATCTTACTTGTAATCAATTCAGTTAAACATCATATTGAAAAGTCTAAGTATATCAAATTGTCATAAATAACACAATTGTCCATAGCCACATTGCCTTGAGTCACCCTCACTTGGATGAGAGGTGACTTTGTTATATGTTAGTCTTGAGAATTATTGTTTGATTATATTTTCTATATTAGATGAAATGTTTATCTTACAATTATGCCTTAGAAAGTCAAAAAATTAAGTATTATAAAGTAAAAAAAATAAGTGTCATGTTCCAAAAGAGGCCATGCAAGGTCCTCAAACAACTAAAGCAACCGAAGTAAAAATAAACTCAAAAATAGGACTAAGCATCTAGCATAGTGTTATCCACGTTCAAGCTTCCTTTAGATTTCAGAGACTGATGAACAATGTCCATTTTCATTTGATTATTTTTCAATATTTGTTACCATAGCTTTACAATATGTATCTATAATCAAGTTATATTCCTAGTCTTTTGGCACAGATGAGGCCATAGGGATCTAAAATTGGTTGAAAGGGGCATCTTTCTATAGCTACAGAGGTAAGATCGAATATTTTCATTTCCTCAACATTTTGAAGTTATCTAAAATTTGTTATGACATCTATAAATTTGTGTGGATGCAGAAAATATACTAAGGGTTTTTAGCATGTAACAACTTCAATGTGCTCAGACACCCCATTGCTTCCACTCTGATACTAGCAATATATTCCTTGGCTTTTAGCATGTAACAACAAGGTAATTGGTACATTATCTAATTTAAGGGTATATGAATTTATGAAGTCCCTATTTCTTTACTCAATGTTGGTTTTGACACAAATAACAAGTTCCTAAATCAGTAGTAAATATGTAACTATAGCTTAGATTTGTATGTAAGCTGAAGATGTTTCTTTAACAAATGTATTTTTATAAGATTTTTTCTACTTCTTGAAGGGCATTGTACGGACATCTGAGGTCGACCAAGCTGAGGGATAATTGAATGTTGTAATGATTAGCGGGACTATTTGAAATTTGATTGTAGAGGACATAATTGATATCCTATCTAGACACAACATTTTCTATGTTATAGCATACTTGACGCTGTAATGTCTTCTATAATGAAAAATTAAGCAAACATAATTTTTTTTAGATATTGGATTAAATAGTGTTATACCTATTGTGTAGTATTGAATGCATTGCATCCTAACTATATGATACTGATCAAATCAATTTCAATAATGCTGAAATATGTGTCAATTTGAATGCTTTATGTAGTTATTAAACCATATTTTTCTCCTAATTCGTCTCAAATCATAATGCAAAATTTGTAGATTATAAATGTTATGAACATTTAAATTCTTTAATATCTCTTAAAGGGCACGTGTTTGTTAATATTCTAGAGAATCAAATATCTTGACTATGTTCTATGGATTTATTTGTTTTGAATAATTTAATTGTTATTATGTGATGTGTGTTGATGCAGGTCTTTGACAATGGAATAGCGTAATCTTGGGGTAAATTTCACACTTTTACAGGGTCCACAAAAGGGGTTATACATGCGACTATATCTGATTTGGCTACTTTTAGGTCCTAGAGAAAATAAAAGACCCATAAACTTTAATTATCTCTATTGTTACCCTAATAAATTGGATAGTTTGTGACAATGGAATAGCTTAATCTAGGGGTAAATTTCACACTTATACATGCTCCATCAAAAAATAGTTACACATGCAACTATATCTGATTTGGCTGCTTCTAGAGATCAGAGCAAGTAAAAGGCCCATAAACCTTAATTATCCCTATTGTTACCCCAATAAATTGGGTAGTTTTTGCCAAGGGTGGTGGAAACTTTTTATAAAAATAAATATTAATAAAACTTGCAATCAACTATGGCATGTCCTAAAGGAAATCTTTGAAGGGCCTAGAAACATCTTGACATTACCACAAATTTTAAAAGTAGTCCTATTATTACATATTAGATTGAGTTTTTATATTTTGATGTTAGTGGATAGTTAATGTGATCATTAGAATGGGAAGAAACTTTAATAACTATGAAAATAAAATACGAATTGTTGATTGCTTTTTGGTTTTCATTCATGTGCTTCTTGAATTCTTGATTCCAAGAGCTAGTAGCATATGTAGATTTTAAGAGCAATGTCAAACACATTATTTAACATGTGTCTAAGGTAGTCAAACTGCACATTAAAAATAAAATAATAAAATCATGGAGAAAACCTATTTTTCCTTAATGTCATTTGATATGTTACATTATTATTTTTTTCTTATATATTTTCATAATTTGAAAAAAAATTGGTATCAATGAGATGATGTATACCAATAATGTTGTTATTTTGTTGAACTGTATTTTCTATACATAGTTTATTATTTTGGTCAATGCACTTGCTTCCATGAATGTTAGAAATATTAAGCCCAAAATTATTTGAATATTAAATGTGGTTTTGGAGATTAATTTAGTAAATGTTAGGTGAACTTGTATAAATTTGAATCATGATTCGAGTTATTAATAGCCACTTCATAAAAAACATTTGGTTTCTTCAAATTTATGTAGAACTAAGACTAACTAGTCATGGCCTAAAAAAAATTTCATTTAAAACACTTATCACCATTATAAGTGGCTTAAAACAAAATATATATTTTCTGTGACTTTTTTTTTCAAGTGTGGTTGATTGATTCCAGTGGCTTATAAAATATGTATTGAATTTATTTTGTGTAGTTGATCCTTTTAGGTTATTTTTGTGACTTATGGTTTATCAAATATTTATATATTCCATTTTAATTTATTTTGTGTGGTTAATCAAATATGTATGTTTTTGAAAGTGAAATTAACTCTCACTTGATGTGGTTTACTACCTTTACCTATCATTTAACAATATTCAAATGCCATTAACCCCTCTTACCCACCATTCACCTACTATTTGTTGAGATTCAACAAGGTGTGGCCAATTTTAAAGAAAATAAAGGTTGCATTGGTATGAGGGCCCATCAGGGGCATTGCCCCTTGATGCCCTAACACCCCCGCCCCCAAAGGTAACTATGGAAAACAAGGATATATATATTTTGGCTAGACTATGTTGTAGCTAATTTGCAGGGTTTGTACTTTTCTATTGGGTGAGAGACTTGTTATACATGTCATGGTTTGAAGTGGATCCTAGAAATTAAACTCCTCTTGCAATCTAAAGAAATTGTCAGTTCTTCCTTGGGCTCTACTTGATCGGGTGAATGGACGGTTACCCAGATTGATAATTTAATGAAAGATGTGGATTAAAAATACTCACAGAAAAGGTTCTGATATGTGAAATTTGATTTTCCCCAGCAGAGTCACCAAAAACTATTGGTTAGATTTTATGCACAGCTTAAAACCTAGGTAGTCATGAGATAAATCTCCTTCACTTAACGGTGAAGCTCCCATGTAAGATGTTTATCTATCAGGGTTGTGAATACTAATAACTAATTTTAGGGGTATTACTTTAATCGCCTCAGCTCATGAACCACAACTAAGTAATTTGGCAACAAGTAAGCAGCTGTGTTTGGAAATATTGCAAAAAAGGAGAATATATAGCAATGGTTACAGAAAGAGGAAACATGTTAAGCAATAAATAGACTTTAGAGTTTACTACATTCACACAATCATAAATAAACAAGAAAATCATACTTTCAATAAGATAGAGAAGGAAAATTTTCTATCTCATATCCAAAATAACACAAAGTTCATCTTGAGATTTTAATAGAATTTTCAGTAAAATTTTGTAGACACAAAGTTTGCCAAAAATCTATTTCCCTTTATTCTATCTAGATTAGCTCAAAAACATATCCAAGAGTTTCAACACAAAGTTTGAAATCTTAAAAATGCACAAGTTACAATAGCTTTTGCCAAAATGTTATGATCCTTAGCCCGTAGACTTCTTTCTATATTTATAATGTGCAAAAGACACACAAATAGGAAACATTAATTACTTTTATCGTATGTGCAAGATACAATACTGGAGATAGTTGAGAGTCTTTCTCCTAAATTCCCTCATTATATGGCACAAATGATTTGCAACTTAAAATAGAATCTCCCGTTTTGCATATCTGCCACCTATTTTAAAGTAATTGACTTCTTCAAACAACTTGAAGTAATGGCTTCTAAACCAATTACTTAAATTTTTACAACTCAACTTAATTACTCAATTACTTTGTCAGAGAGAAAAAGAATGAAAAAAGAAAGAAGAGAAAGTTAATCCAGCTACACAGCCTCAATTTTGTTCTTATTTTGATATTGGATGTACCTATCAAATATGTATTGCACCGCTCCTCCATCAACCTTTGCAATAGCTTCAGTCTCTATTTTGAACTTTAGGGACTCTCTTTCTAGGATCTTGCTTATTGCATTTACCTTTGTCAAGCTGGGTTCTAATTCCTTGCCATCACCATGAAGTTTAATCAGTTTTTCAATTGAATTGCAAGTAAAAGGAGTGACAGCTTCATCTATCTTTTTTTGGAGAAGCAGAAGTCTTCAAGCGATGCTAGAGACTTGTCAAGTGTATAGCTTGTAACATAATAGATACAATTATCCAGTTGCTCCATCACTTTATCAACCTCTTCTTCTAGTAGTTGCATTTAACCTAGAATATTTTTTAGAGTTTTTGTGCAGAAAGACATGATTATTTTTAGTTGTTTGCCCCTTTGTACTAATTTATCTAGTACAATCTATTATTCAATCAATACTTTTTCAGGGAATGAATTTATTTCAACTAGGGTCTCCAATTGGGATTCAACAATTCTATTTTCACTATCTATTTCCTCCAACTCTCTCAATTGAGTAAACTTACTTTGTAGATCACCCAAGCTATCTGGTATTTATTTGTATTTATCTATTATTTTTTGAATGATATGTTATATCCACTTATCAACAGTGCTGTCTTTGTCTCTTATGTCTTCAAATTCTCTGATGACGTGCTCATTGAGTTGTTCTTCTACTAGCACAAGTTGAGATGAATATTGTGCAACCTTTGCCATGATTTCACATAACTTGAAGATTTGCTCATTCAATTTAGATCTCTCTATCTAGAGAGATATCTATCTAGATATCTCTCTATCCATCTCTCTAGTTAGATATCTATCTATCTAGATAGATAGATATCTATCTATAGTAGAGTTTAGGAGAGTTGTCTATCTATATAGAGTTGTCTATCTCTATCTATAGAGTTGAGTAGAGTAGAGTAGAGTTTAGAGATAAGTAGAGGGGGCCCCTCTATCTAAGTTTCAGTCTTTCAGTAGTAATTTTTCCCAAAAGGGACTCTAGTTACTGTTATGTCTATTGTAGTTAATTCTCCCTTTTGTTTTCCCTCTACTGGAGTTGAAATTTGAGCAAAATTTTGACCAAAAGGTTCAATGACTAACTTTGAAGTCACTTTGGTAGATTTTAACCTTTTACCTCTTCCTCCAAGGCTCTTAAGCAACTATAGATCCTCCACTTCCAAGTTTATTACTTCCCTAGCCTCTAGAACTATTTGTGAAGCCAACCAAGATGAGAAGTCACTATTTGGGAGGTGAGAAGTGTCAACATGTACCACCATATTTTGATTGGACCCTGTTGCATCAAAAGTTAACACTATATCATGGCCTTCTCCTTCTACACCATCTAGAGAAAGTACTTTTAAACTCTTTCATTTTCTCCACCATAAACTGCTTCTTCAACTCTTCATTTGTAGTAGTCTTGCTACCACTTTCTACTCCAATTGCCTTTTCTGTCAATGCTTCTTTATGGGCATGAGAATCCCCCAAAGATGAAGAAATGGTATCTGAAGGATGTAAGTATCTGAGAGGTGAGAAAGGAGGGTGAGGTGATGGATCTATTTTTTTTACTGAAGGGAGAGTGAAAGATGCTAGCTTTAAAGGTGGAATAATTGTGATCTTTTGTGAATCTTCTAAGGTGGGGTTTACTAGGGATGTTGAAGTGCTATGAGTTGATATAGAAGAAATTTTGTCAACAGGGGGTGCATGTGAAGCAGCTGAAGATTCTTGCCCGCTTGTTGCTTGAGATTTTATATGCACTTTTAACTTTTCTGGTCTGTGGCTACTATCACCTTCATATTTCCTCTTTTTGAAACTCCCCTACCTTATCTGCTGCATTATTGCCTCATCCAAACAATGTCCCTTTTCCTGCTACCAATTTGAATTTTTAATGAGGATGATTGAATTTCTTTCCACAATTATTTTTGAACTAACTTTAATGGTTGGTAGAGGGGCCTTGTCTCCTCATATTTGATTGTATGCATCATGTATCAAATGGCCATCATTAAGAATATTTTTAGGTATCCTTTCCAAACCAAAATTAATAAATTGTTGTACGGTTAATCTGTTGGAGTCCCTTTTTCTAACTTCAAATTCATTCTTGCAGTTCATGCAAAAGTTCTCCAATGTGGGGATGTGCATATATTCTATGGAGATCATTTTTTTCGCAATCCCTTTAGGATCAAAGTTCATCCTAGCTTGGAAGTATTCCTGCTCATAATGAAGAAACATTTATGTTTGAACATATTTAGCCTTTTGAATACTCTAACAATTATAATTACCAATTGTGATGGAGAAGTTAACTATTGCCTTGTGTTGCTTTGCTTGCAAGTCATGTAATTCTACCAATTATCTACATAATTCCACTATTACCCATTTGTCATTGGGGTATCTTGGTAGCTTAAGTGGTGATCCTGAGAAACTACTAATCCTAAGGTAAGTAAAATCAGCAAATTGAATGAAGATGCAACCAAATTGAGAGATAACCTTCCATGCCTCCTTGCATACTCTGCTTATTTTCAGATCATTGTTTAGCTTACAAATGATTTCATAAAATAAGCCATTTATTATTGTCTTATATTTCTTGAAGTATCTAGGCAATACCAGCTGTGGGTAATACTCATAGATAGGGTCTGTTGCTAACATTCCTCTCCTATCCAGTTTGAAGAATATTCCTTCTGAGGCTATGACATATACTAGATATGAAGTCATTTTGAAATCAAGCATCTATCTAACCTTGAGCTATTCACTAATGTTATTACTTATTATTTCATTACAATTCATCATTGCATTGGCTCTATTGACTTCAATTATTATGATGAAGTAATACATCCATGAATAGAAGAATGTTGCATTTCTTTCTCTATTTGTTTTGCACAACAACTGGATGATGTCATAAACTTTAGGAATCTAGATGGCTGCTTAAATTTCATTAGATAACTTTTATTTAGATATTTATACATTCAATTCTGCTACTTTCCCATCTATCAATGGGCCTTTGCATGTTGACATCAAGTACTTTGAATTTTGTTGGAATTTTAAGACAATTTTTGAAGAATTGTGTACCCAACCTTATCACTACATTGTCTGTTGTGTCCTTGACTATTTTAGTTAGAGGATTGTAAAATTTGGAACACTCTAAAACAAACTATAGTAATTAGGTAGTACTTAGAAATTCTACAGCTTGAATGATCCCACCGTTAACCATAACTTGCATAAGGGGTGTCTTGATCACTACCTTGGATCTTTCAATCAATTCTTTTATAGACACATGCCCCATATCGGTGTCACTTATTTCAAAAAGTTTAGACACTATACACGATTCCACTGGATATCCCTTGTACTCATATCTCATACTGCTTGGATGTGTTTTTGTCTACGATTTTTCTTTTCCTCTCTTTCTTGAAGCTTTTGTAGTTGCAAGACTGGGATCTTCTTGTGTGAAAATTATTTATCCTGGCCTTCCTGCCTCTTTTGTCTCTGAAGATATCTCTTGTATGTGAGACATTTTCCACAACTTCCCTCATAAATATGTGCACCACTTAAAATGTTCCTGAAAGCAAGAAGAAATTATGGTAAGAAATCTGCTCAAAATTACTCCATAAAGCAGTCCAAGTAAACTTTTACAGTGTGAGTTGCTCGAAAGTGACGTGGAGATGACCTGGAATGAATCTTTTATTTTCTCAACTCATTACTTATATTGTGGGCTTGGATGACTGCCTTGCTTATTTTAGGAAATAAAGTGAAGTTCCCTTATAAACCTGATTTACATTGAGTTATAACAAGTAGGATTTAAGATGAATAACTTTACTCAATTAAAACAAGTAAACCGTCTTATGAAACCCACTTGGGTTTAAGATGAATAAGATTTTGGATTTTTTTAATGATATGAGTGATTTCATGCCTGTGGGTATTTAAAAAATGTGACCCGAGTATCTTTTATGACTTCCTACAGAGAATTTTAAGCAAGTCCATAAATGAAATCATTAAAGCAAAACCAAAAAAATTAAACTACACGAGAAAGCAACAACATGACCCACAATTAACACAAGTCAAAACAACCAAAAAAAATTTTAAAGGGGTACTCCAAGATTTTTAGGTGAAATCTTAGGGACTCTAGTTAGCTCCGTCTCTGGACATATTTATTTCTGCTAGAATGAAAGAAGTAAAGATGAGATCCCAACATCTTTGGTTTCAAGTTTTGTCTATTGGATTCAAGGTCAAGGAAAAGAAACATAAAAATAAAACAAAAATAGAATAAAAATTAATAACCGAGAGTTTTTTGTATGTACACACAGGTTTTACCCTACATTTTAAGTCTTGAAAAGTTTCAAATGCTACCCATTGTAGGGCAACGACAACTCAATTCCATCCTGGTAAGCAAAGATGAAACTATCCATTCCGTCAGTCTTCTTGATCATGAAGGGCCCCTTCCACAATGAATCAAATTTTCCATGCATGCCCTATGGTTCATTTCTCTTATCCCGCAAGAGCACCTAGTATCCAATCTTAAATTTTATATCTTTGGCCTTTTTGTCAAACACATTCTTGACCTTAGTTTGATATTCGGCCAACATGTCTACTACTTGAGTATGCACCTCTTGCAATTCAGAAAAATACATAACCCTTTTATCAAGTGCATCCTAATAGGTAGCATCTTCAATGGCTCTGGATAACTACAAAGTAGGTAATTTAAGAGTAATAGGTATTTCAACATCTGTCTCATACAACAGTTGAAAAGGGGACATACCTATGGCCTTCTTTGGTGTAATCTTGTCAGCCTAAAGTGCATCAAAAAGTTTCTTGTGCCATGTTTTTTGATTTTCTTACACCATATTACAGATGATTGTTATCAGGTTCTTATTGTTGGATTCCACTTGCCCATTTCCTTGAGGGTAATAGTTGGAAGAATGCACCAACTAAACACCATATGTGTATCAAAAGTTGACTAGCTCTTCAGAGGATAGATTCATTAATCACTACTAATTTTTACGGTAATGCTGGTAGCTTTATATGTCTAACAAACTAATAACACGCTTGACATTTAGAAACCCAATCTGTAGTATCTTGAAAAAGAGTAAGCCAATAATACCTGGCTCGAAGGATCTTATGTGCAGTAACTCTTGCTGAGAAGTGGCTGCCACATGCCTTATCATGAAAATATTCTAACAACTAGTCTTGATGGGCTTTATCAACACACCAAAGAAATACACCATCAATTCCTTTCTTGTACAAGCCATTATCCCAAAGGACAAAGTATTTTGCTTTCAATTTAATGGTACACTTCTCCTTGTGAGTAAGATGATCCGAGCAATCCCCATATGTCATGAAGTAGGCAATTTTGATGTACCATTCATCAACCAGATTTACAAAAAGAACTGTGGGCAGGTCTTCATCAACTTCCTCTTGCAGTGTATTATCATATATTTTCTCTATCATCAACTAACAAAGACCTCTTTCTCTCACCAGCTTTGTAGGTTTTATGTCTAGGTCCTATTCTTGTACGTTGGTTACCCAAGTGCCTCGCAGCAGTCCCAATTCTTGTTGTGTTAGGATAGATTTAACTACAATATCAAGTACATAAATAATTGTATGTGTGGATAGAATGTAGTACCTGAATGCTTTGCATGCCTTGACAACTACATAGGCATGTTTCTCCATGGGAGTATATTTCAATTCGTAAGCCTTTAAAGGCATACTCATTAATTCTATAAGAGCTTCAACATTCTCTTCATTTTTATGCATTAGAATGGCTGACATGGTGTGCTCAAAAGAGTAGTAGTAAAGGATGAATTCTTTATTAAAATCTGGTGATATCAGCACTCGAGCTTCAACTAAATCTATTTTGATCTTCTCAAAGGCTTGTTTTCCTTCTTCATTCCATTTGAAATCTTGCTTCTTCTTCATCATATCAAAAATGTGGCGAGTGAGTCTAACAAAATCTGGGATAAATCCTCTGAGAAAATTTACCTTGCCAAAGAATGAATGAACTCCCTTCTTAGAGGTTGGGAAAGGCAAGCTTTGAATAGCCTTAACTCTTTCAGGGTCAATCTTAGTTCCTTCATTTGAGATAATGTGTCCCAGAATCTTTCCCTCAGTAACAACGAAAATGGAATTTTTAGGATTGAGAGATATCACATGCTTTCTGCATTGAATGAGAACTTCCTCCAAATCAGCCATGTGATTACTCCTTTTCTTGGAAAATATTGTTAAGTCATCAAGGTATAACATAATACTCTTATCTTCCAGATAAACAAATTTCAGATCCATTACCCTTTGAAAGGTTTCTCCAACATTGATTAGGCCAAAAGGCATTTTATGATAGGCAAACGTTCCCCATGGTGTGGTGAATGTTGTCTTGTACTGATCTTCTCTTTCTACTTGTATTTGATTGTAACCTTAAAAACCATCTAACATAGATAGCATTTATGAGCCAATAACTACCTACAAGGAATGATCCATGATGGGAGGAGGGTAGTTATCCTTCAAAGAGGTTTGATTCAGATTACGAAAGTTCACACATAGTCATATTTCACCATTCTTCTTTCTCACAAGTATAATATTAGCCAACCATTTTGAATGATGAATGGGGTAATAATTCTTGCATCTAACAACTTTTGTACTTCAACATAGATTTTACCTGAGATGGTTGGATTGTGATGTCAGAGCTTTTGTTTAAAAGACTTTAGTCCTGGTTGTAAAGGAATATAGTGTTGCAGTGCTTTTGGCAGATATGTCTTCAAGTCTTTGTAGGAACATGCAAAGACATCCATATATTTTTTAAGAAGCTCTATGAATGCTTCATGTTCTTGTTTAGAACAACACTTCCCAAGATTCACAATCTTGGGTTCATTTTTTGTATGCAAATTTATTCGTTGCACCTCCGAAGAAGAGCTCTCACCATATTCTTTATTTCTTTTCAAAAATTCATCATGCTTGTCAAAAATTTCTTCTAAAGAAACTAAACCTTTAGGAATTTTATGACCCTTCAGCTATATGATTTATTTGTTCTCATCATGCTCAAGATCAGTTTCACCTATCGTAGTTTGTCATGGAGGTGATTTGCTTCCTTTAAAATACAACTTATCAAAGTTGTTTTATTGTTTTAGGAATGCAGTTATTTGCTTGTCATCATTAAAAATCTGCCATTGTTTTGCATTGTCAGGGACTTTGGGGTGGTAGACCATTTCTACTTTATAATTACCTTATTGGAAAATAGAAGCAGGGTGATTTGGATTTAACAGAGCAGCGGTAATTACCAAAGAATCAACCGTAGAGTTTTGATCTCTTGAAATGAAGTTGATGGAAAAGGATGCAAAGTCAAGTGTAACAGAAAACACTCTATCTCTATAGTGTATAAACTTATCCCTTTTTACTTGGTACTATCCTCAAACTTGTTTCATAATAAGTTCAACATCTCCTTGTACTTTAAGGAGTTTTACTCCTTTCTTTTTAGCTTTCTCCATTCCTAACAGTCAAGCTTCATAATCTATTGTATTATTAGTATTTTCAAACATTAACTTGTAAGAGTATGGGTATACCTTCCCTTCTAGAGATATCAAAATAACACCTACTTCTAATCCAAAGGAGAAACAACTACCATCAAACTCAAGAGTCCAAACATCTTCGTTTACTAGTTCTAGCTGAATTTCTGGTTCTGGATCCTCTTTATTCATTTCCAAATAATAGACCCCGTGATCGGACTCTTGGAAAAGAATTTGAGACCTTGGATCTTCAAATTTTGTGACAGTGTATTTTGACTTCTTTTTAGGTTCAAACTTTTGGTTAACTCCTTTGATTGGAATGTGAACACATGACCAATCCATCTTTACTTCTCCTCCCATTTTTTCGCAAAATTTTCTACTTAGTAACATCCCATAAGAGATAGGAATATCTGAAACTAATATTGTCATCTTTAATCTCTTGTCAAGAAAAGCTACCAAAATAAATTATGCATCCTTAATTTGTTTGATTAAAGGGACTTGTCTCTCCATGGAATATCATCTCCCTATTGTCTTCATCAAAGTAAGCCTAAGAGCATCTGCAACTTTAGCTAGAATGACATTATCAAAATCTCTTGAATCTAAGATGCAGTTACTTAGTTTGAAACCATTAAATAACAGAGAAACATAAAATGGTTCAACTCTTTCAGAAGATGTGAGAGTGAAAATGGTAGTGTTATTCTGGGAAGAAGTATCTTTGGGGTTAGGCATAATACCTTTTGTTGAGTTTTTGGGTGTAGAATTTGATCCATCACTTTGCACATACTTAACTAACCTATTCAGTTGATCAAGAAAGGCTCTTAAGTACTCAGCTTTTGACATTTGGATTCTAGTTTCTTTAATATGATCAACAATGTCAAAAGGAGTAGATGCATTTTCAGATGTTTTAGCAGAAGGCTTGTGAGGTTGAAATGAAGAGGAACTTACTTGTTTATCTTTTGAGGCTAGAGAAGAAGGTAAAGGACTACCTCGTTTGACAATGATAACATCTGATCTAGGATCATTCTTCTCTCTTCTTTGTTTGTTGCCATAATGTTTCACCACTTTGTAAAAGTATGACTATGATCTTATTCAAAATCTTCTTTATAGTTATTTTATAATTCATAGTCTAGGTAACCAATTTTGGAGTCACCAGTAGGGTCTACAAAATCATCATTCTTAGTTTGATCAATAATGACTTATTGGCCTTCTTCATTCATCTCAACATTGTTCCTTGGCACAACTTCAATTATTAGTTTTTGAGGAGCAATAGTGATATGGCCTCTATTGTTGAAGTTTAAAGGAGGAAAAATGTTGTTACTTTGTGCCATCTACTTTTTCATCTGTGACATATCATTCATCAATCTTTGCAGCAACGAATCAACAGTACTATTTGAAGAGGAACCTTCAACCTTAGAAGTTGTATTTTTGATTTTTCCTACCATAATGAGATCATCTTCTATTTCAAAAGCCATATTTTGAGCTGCAACCAAGTTAGTAGGACGTGCTCTACATAGCTGATAACCAACTTCAGGTAATAAAGCATTAATGAAAAATACCTTTTGATTTTCATCACTTAAGGAAGTAGTAGCGAGAATCTTATAAAGAATCCTTTGAAATTTTACAATGAAATCCCACATGTGCTCATGTGGCTTCTTCTTCAGCTAAGTTAGATGAGTAATAAATATATTTGAATCTTCATCTAGCTTGAACCTTTTTAGGAATGCATCTCATAGGGTGGCCCAACAATTATGGTGCCAAGAGCCAGACTGTAAAACCATTCAATTCCTAAGTCATGTAGGGTCTCTATGAAGAGCCTGATTGATACATCTTCATATTCAACAAGTACCTCGCAAGATATGAAAAATGTGACTAAGTGATCGTTTGGATTTTGCTTACCATCTCCATAAAACTTGGGAAAATTCTTCCTAGATCCCTTCAGCAAGTCATGAAGAGGAGGTGTCAAATTCAGAGGTTCAAAGGTTGCACCCCATGGCACGGGTAGGACATGAGGAAGCTGTTGTTGTTACTACTGCATCCTGAAACATCTTTGAGAATAAACTGAATGAATAATCTCAGCCATTGGAATATGCTATAGCTAATTTGTAGGAGGAGTTTTCACTCTTTTATTGGGTGAGAGACTTGCTCTACGTATCCTAGTTTTAGGTGGATGCCAGAAATTAAACTGCTCTTATAATCTAAAGAAAGTATCAGATCTTCCTTGGGCTCTACTTAATTGGGTGAATGGACAGTCATCTAGATTGATAATTTAATGAAATATGGGGATTAAAAATGCTCATAGAAAAGGTTTTGGTCTGTGAAATTTGCTTTTCCCTAGAGGAGTCACCAAAAATGGTTGGCTAGATTTTATGCACAATTTAAAACCTAGGCAATCATGAGATAAATCTCCTTCATTTAATGGTGAAGCTCACATGTAAGATGTTTATCTATCAAGGTTGTGAATACTAATAACTAATTTTGGGGGTATTACTTTAATCACCTTAGCTCATGAATCATAGCTAGGTAATTTGGAAACAAGTAAACAGTTGTGTTTAGGAATATTGCAAAAAAGGGGAATATATAGTAATGGTTATAGAAAGAAGAAACATGCTTAGAAATAAATATATTTCAGAGTTTACTGCATCCACACAATCATAAATGAATAAAAAAATCACACTTTCAACAAGAAAGAGAAGGAATAAATTATACCTCATACCCAAAATAACACAAAGTTCATCTTGAGATCTTAATAGAATATTCAACAAAATTTCATAGACACAAAGTTCCCCAGAATTCTACTTCCCTTTATTCAATCTAGACTAGTTCACAAAATCACATCCAAGAGTTTCAACACAAAGTTTGAAATCTTAAAAATGCACAAGTTACAATGCCTTTTGCCAAAATGTTCTGATCCTTAGCCTGTAGGCTTCTTCCTATATTTATAATGTCTAGAAGACAAGTACAAATAAGAAACATTAATTACTTTTCCCGTATATGCAAGCTATAAAATTGGAGACAGTTGAGAGTCTTTCTCCTAAATTCCCTCATTGTATGGCATAGATGATTTTCAAATTAAAATAGAATCTCCCATTTTACATGTCTACCACCTATTTCCAAGTAATTGACTTATTCAAACAACTTGAAGTAATGGATTTTAAATCAATTACTTAAGTTTTTACAACTCAACTTAATTACTCAATTACTTTGTCGAAGAGAAAAAAAGGAAAGAGAAAGTTAATCCAGTTGCATGGCCTCAATCTTGTTCTTATTCTGATATCGGATGTACATATAAAATATGTATTGCACCGCTCCTCCATCAACCTTTGTAATAGCTTCAATATCTATTTTGAACCTTAGGGACTCTCTTTCTAAGATCTCACCGAATGTGTTTACCTTTGTCAACCTGGGTTCTAATTCCTTGACATCACCATGAAGTTTAATCAGCTTCTCAATTGAATTTCAAGTAAAAGGAGTGACAAATTCATCTATCTTTTTTTGGAGAAGCAAAAGGAAGTCTTCAAAGGATGCTGGAGGCTTGTCAAGTGTATAGCTTGTAACATAATAGATATAATTATCCAGCTACTCCATCACTTTATCAACCTTTTCTTCTAGTAGTTGTATTTCACCTAGAATGTTTTTTAGAGTTTTTGTGTGGAAAGACATGATTATTCCCAGTTGCTTGCCCCTTTGTACTAGTTTATCTAGTATAATATGTTTTTCAATTAATACTTTCTCAGGCAATGAATTTATTTCAACTAGGGTCTCCAACTGGGATTTAGTAATTCTATTTTCACTATCTATTTCCTCCATCAACTCCCTCAACTGAGTAAACTTACTTTGCAGATCATCCAAGCTATCTAGTATTTCTTTGTATTTCTCTGTTGATTTTTAAATGATCTACTCTATCCACTCATCAAAAACCCTTGCTTTATTTCCTATGTCTTTAAATTCTCTGATGATGTGCTCATTGAATTACTCTTCTACTAGCATGATCTGAGATGAATACTATGCAACCTTTGAAATGATCTTACATATCTTGGAGATTTGCTCTTTAAATTTATCTTTTTCAACTTTTTCTTTATCTAGCTTAGAGAAGAGTGCATCAATTAGATTTTGGGTATCATGTTTCAGTCCTTTAGTAGTAACTTTTTCCAGAGGGACTCTAGTTATTGTTATGTCTGTTGCAGTCAATTATCCCTTTTGTTTTCCCTCTGCTAGAGTTGACATTTGAGCAAACTTTTGACCAGAAGGTTCAATGACTAATTTTGAAGTCACTTTGGCAGCTTTTGACCTTTTACCTCTTCCTCCAAGGCTCTTGAGCAGCTGTAGATCCTCCTCTTCCAAGTTTATTGCATCCCTAGCCTCTGGCACTACTTATGAAGCCAACCAAGATGAGAAGTCACTATTTGGGAGGTGAGAAGTGTCAGCATGTACCACCATCTCTTGATTGGACCCTATTGGATTAGAAGTTAACACTATATCATGGCCTTCTCCTTCTGCACCATCTAGAGAAAGTACTCTTTCAAACTATGTCATTTTCTCCACCATCAACTACTTCCTCAACTCTTCATCTGTAGTAGTCTTGCTATCTCTTTCTACTCCAGTTGCCTTTTTTGTGAATGCTTATTTATGGGCATGAGAATCCCCCAAAGATGAAGAAATGGTATCTAAAGGAGGAGGTAAGTATCTGAGTGGTGAGAAAGGAGGAGGGTGAGGTGATGGATCTATTCCTTTTATTAAAGGAGAGTGAAAGATGCTAGATTTAAAGGTGGAATAATTGTGATCTTTTGTGAATCTTCTAAGGTGGGGTTTACTGGGGATGTTGAAGTGTTATGAGTTGATATAGAAGGAATTTTGTCAATAGGGGGTGATTGTGAAGCAGATAAAGATTCTCGCCCGCTTGTTGTTTGATATTTTTTATGCACTTTTAACTTTTTTGATCTCTAACTACTCTCACCTTCATCTTTCCTCTTTATTAAACTCCCCTACCTTATTTGTTGCATTATTGCCTCATCCATGTCTCTTTTCCTGCAAGCAATTTGAAGTATTAATGAGGATGATTGAAGTTCTCTCCATAATTGTTTTTGAACTAACTTTAGTGGTTAGTAGAGGGGCCTTGTCTCCTATTTGATTGTATGTATCAAGTATCACATGGCCATCATCAAGAAGATTTTCAGGTATCCTTGCCAAACCAAAATTAACAATTTATTGTACTTTTAATCTATTGAAGGCCCTTCTTCTAACTTCAAATTCATTCCTGCAGTTCATCCAAAAGTCCTCCAATGTGGGGATGTGCATATATTCTATGGAGATCATCCTTTTTGCAATCCTTTTAGGATCAAAGTTCATCCTAGCTTGGAAGTATCCCTGCTCAAAATGAAGAAACATTTCTGTTTGAACATTCTTGGCCTTTTGAATACTCTAACAATTATAATTACCAATTCTAACGGGGAAGTTAACTATTGCCTTGTGTTTCTTTGCTTGAAAGTCATGTAGTTCTACCAATTATATGCATAATTTCATTATTACCCATTTGTCATTGGGGTATCTTGGTAGCTTAACTGGTGATCTTGAGAAACCACTAATCTTGAGGTAAGTGAAATCATCAAATTAAATGAAGATGTAGCCAAATTGAAAGATAACCTCCCATGCCTCCTTACTTACTCTGCTTGTTTTTAGATCATTGTTTATCTTACAAATGATTTCATAAAAGAAGCCATCAGTTACTATCTTATATTTCTTGAAGTATTCAGGAAATACCAGCTATGGGTAATACTTGTAGATAGGGCATGTTACTAACATTCCTCTCCTGTCCAGTTTGAAGAATATTCCTTTTGAGGCTGTAACATATACTAGATATGAAGTCATTTTGAAATCAAGTGTCTATCTAACCTTATTGAGTTGTTCACCAATGCTATTACTTATTATTTCATCTCAATTGATCATTGCATTTACTCTATTGACATCAATTGTTTTTATGAAGTAATACATCCATGAGTAGAAGAATTTTGCATTTCTTTCTCCATTTATTCTACACAACAATTTGTTGATGTCATCAACTTCTTGCACAAGATTTGATCTTTGAATGGTCTTCAATATTCTACATGGCTGATTAAATTTCTTTAGATAACTTTTATTCATGATACTTATATATTTAGTTGTTCTACTTTCCCATCTATCAATGACCTTTTGCATGTTGACATCAAGTGCTTTGGATTTTGTTGGAATTTTAAGATAGTAGTTGAAGTATTGTATGCCCAACCTTATCACTATATTTCCTGCTATGTCCCTGACTATTTTAATTAGAGGATTGTAAAATTTGGCACACTCTAAAATAAACTATGGCAATTGGGCAATACTTGGAACGCTGCAGCTTGAATGATCCCACTATTAACCATAGCTTGCATAAGGGGTGTCTTGATCATTGCCTTGGATCTTTTAATTGATTATATTATAGACACATGCCCCATATTTGTATCACTTATTTCAACAAGTTTAGGCACTATACATGATTCCACTAGATAGCCCTTGTACTCATATCTCATATTGCCTAGATGTGTTTTTGCCTAAGATTTTTCTTTTCCTCTCTTTGTTGAAGCTTTTGCAGTTGTAAGACAAGGATCTTCTTGTGTGAAAATTATTTCTCCTGACCTTCCTACCTCTTCTATCTCTGAAGATATCTCTTGTATGCGAGACATTTGCCACAGCTTCCCTCTCATAAATATGTGCACCACTTAAAATGTACCTAAAAGCAAGAAGAATTATGAGAATAAATCTACTCAAAATTACTCCATAAGCCAGTCCAAGGAAAATTGTATAGGGTGAGTTGTTCCAAAGTGACATGGAGATGACCTGGAATGAATCTTTTATTTTATCAACTCATTACTTATATTGTGGGCTTGGATGACTGCCTTTCTTATTTTATGAAATGAAGTGAAGTTCCTTGGTAAACCCATCTTACATTGAGTTATAAAAAGCAGGGTTTTTAGATAAATTTACTCAATTAAAATAAGTAAATCGTCTTAGGAAACCCACTTGGGTCGAGGATGAATGAGCTTTTGGCTTTTTTTAATGATATGAGTGATTTCATCCTATGGGTATTTAGCGAATGTGACCGAGTATCTTTTATGGCTTCCTGCAAAGAATTTTGAGTAAGTCCACAAGTGAAAGCATTAAATCAAAACCAAAAAAATTAAGCTAAATGAGAAAGCAACAACATGACCCAAAATTAACACAAGTCAAAAAAACCAAAAAAAAATTTAAAGGGGTACTCCAAGATTTCCAAGTGAAATCTTGGGGACACCAATATACAAGTAAGGGCTACCAAATGCTACACCACACACATCAAGGGACACAATATCCACTATAACTTGATCAATGAAATGTGCATTAATACCAAACTTAATTTTACATTGCTTAATTACCTTGATGTCTACACATTTCTTCACTAAACCCAAAGCATATGGGCTTGGATGATTGTAATTATCTATCCTCAATTTGAGAACTAACTCCTTGCTTATATTTTTTTTGGTGAGCAAGTATCAAAAAGAGCATCCACTTTTTTTTTTCATCGTCTGAATTTTAATATGGAAAATATTAGAAAGTTCACTTTCTTGAGCATTACTACTAGCCAAACATACCTCTTTATTTATAAAGTACAACATAGACTCTCATCCATATCAGTGCAGAAACCAATGTCTTCACCTTTGAGTGTGGTCATGGCCTTATTTTTGTTTTTCTAACACAAATGCAATTTTAGTGGTAACTTTAATAATTTCCTCGAAATAGATATCAATATCATAATGCCCACAATGCCTTATAGTATTCTTTTTATAAACAAATGTAGCATTATGTTGACCTTTTCCTTTACTTTTATGCTTAGAACCACTTTTTTATTTGGATTGATCTGAGAGGTAGATTTAACCTTATTTTTATTTTCCATTTTCAATTAGTGAGCTTCAGAACAAGCCTCATTTACATTTGTACACTGGGCCAAGAGGATAGGTCTCCTCAAAAGACTATGGAGCTCACCAACATACTTCATCAAGATATCATGGTCCACTATATCTTTTCTCATTTGGATAGTCTTCTTGTGGACCTCACTTGTGTACTCATACACACTTGGGCCTTAATTTTACCTAAGATATCTACCATACATGGACCTCTCTTACTCATAATAAATAAGATAAGGCTCCTTCTTGATTAACAGTTTAAAATCACCCCACTTAGTAATAGGAGGAAGCTTCTTAAGAACCAAGGTATGAACATAACTTTCAAATTAAGTTAAATCATGATTGGTTAATTTTAACCTTGTAAAATAAATTTGTTTGCTTTCATTAATCTAATGCAAACTAAAACATGCTTATAGTTGGGAAAGATAATGGTCTAGCCTCTCCATGTTTATATGTTTATCATATGGCTAAGTCTCTATATTTTCTTCAGCCTTGAAAGAAGGTGGATCTTGGTTTGCATGGGGTTGTTCTTCCATCTTCTCATGATTGGGATCGTCCTCCTTACTTGATTCAATATCTCGATAAATACACCAAGCTTCTCAATGAGAATACCCATGATAGACTACAACCGATCAAGCTTGCTCATAGAAAGATAAATTCTAGCCACTCCTTCAATCTTATGAAATTTATCTTCTACTATATAGCCATTTTCTTCATTAGAATGAACCATAATTCTAATCCCATACTTCCACATTGTTGTGGAAATTACTTCTTTAAATAGAACTAGGATAGTGTGACCACTTGTTCCTTTTATTCTCGTGACAAACATATATTACAATGTAGTGACTGACATAAAACCACACAAAATGACACTAATACTAAATTAATTGTGATACCAATGTGATTCATAAACTAAATGGATATTCCACACTAAGATTCATCAACACAGATCATGTACTCCTAGTTCAACATAAGATTAATAGAAGAGTGTTCTAGAATAATTTCAATGCTAAAATAGAGATAAATAAGTGTTATAAATGAAATGTACAATATATTGAATATATAAATGGAATCTTGAGAGAAGCCAAAACATAAAATAAAAACACTATATGACTTGGAGAAACCTAGTGTGGAAAAAAATCTAGTGGGTGAGGCAATTGCACTTCTCTTGTACTATTTACTTCAACAATTATACAAGTTACAACCAAACATGGTCTTCATGGATAGATATTTCAGTATTAAACTATCCAAATCTTGCATACATGATTGTTTTTTAATTCTTAGACACTTCATGCAATGATCTAACATAACTAGAATAACCATTCAAGACTAGGATACAATGAGACAACATTAACCAAAAATGCAAACTACAATGTCAATCCAACTTCAAAACTTGTCATCGAATTCTCTGATGATCTATCATTTCAAAATAGATTATATTTATGCATTTTCACCTTGGAACCCACCAAAGACTTCAAACATTCATCACCAAGAAGAAGAAGCATTTGCAACCACTCCTTTACCCATGTTTTATTCAATGGTGCAACCCTTAGATTCAAAGGCTATAAGTTACTAACTTCATCAATATAATAGGCCTTTTACCATATCAACACGGATTATACTACTACAACTTAACTGAATTGTTAAATTTTACATGAATAAGCTTGAGGAAATGTCTTACATAGTGATTTACATGCAAGATTTACATAATTAAGTATAGTGGAAATGAACTAAACAAAATATCTAGTAAAGTAGATCCATATTTTGGATCAAGAATCAAGGTCAACACTAGCATGATCAACTATAACATCATGAGTAGACTAATCACCATCTTAAAGATTGGATTGGACTCTCTTGTAGGATTTGGACAACAAACGAACCTTACATCACTATATAGAAGGATTATAAATTCTATTGGTGGATATCATAGATAAAAATGATTGAATGATGAGTAAGTTGATCATTGTTATTATATAAAAAGATGTAGGTGAAAGCAATGGGTAGAGGGATGACCTCGACGTGCACAATGAGAACAAGTTTGGACTTAACTAGTCGAAAATAGATTTGACAACTAGTTTGACAATAGGTTTGACAACCTATTTTTTTTTGTGTATCTAATTTTATATGCAACCTATAAATCCATTTTCAATAAACATAGTGATAATGATAAAAAGGCATAAATAATGACTTAAATTAGACTCAACATTCTTCAATTAAAGTAGCTTTGTGTAAATTTCAAAGTATAATGCAAAGGGACAAAATTTTATCTATGTAATGTGTGGAATCCATGACATTTATGAAAAAATAGATTAAAACAAAATAATTATTAACACAATCCATGTCAAGCTCAACCAATAATGTTGGAAAAATAAAATACTTGGTTTGCTAGGTCTTTGAACTTGAACCACATTTAAACAAGTCAATTGATAAATGTTTGAGTCTTTATTTCTTCATAATATGATAATACATTCTTATTTATCATTTATGCAATCAATTTTTCAACATATAATCAAAAGATGCATAAAGGCCAAAACATGCATTTACAAGCATCAAACACAAAAAGGACAAAAGCAACGTCAATCTAAATCCTATTTCTAGAACATACAATTGAGATGACTTCTAGTTAATGATTTTATTTTTAGATATAGCCACAAATTAATGCATCATGAGTCTACTATTTTCTCAAAAATTTAGAATCTAGAAGGGAAACATAACATTTGGTAATATTTATCTTTTATCAGACCATTCATCTAGGGATACCACCTTACAGATGTCAAGAAAATAACCCATAATCCATGTTTAGAGTCATAAAATTATAATAGGAACACATTATTCTAGATAAGCTAACCATACATTACTCATAATAACTTCTCCCTATATCTCATGCCTTCAATAAATTCATTCTTAAAAAATAATTTTGCATGTATGGGCTAAATTTATGGCCATATGATCATATTTCCTCTCTTTTTCCATAAAGTAAAATCAACATTTTTGGTCAACTAAATTAGATGCAAGGTGAAATTTTGGCCAGATATCAAAGTTTTATAAATTTTTAGACCTTATTGTTCAATCATTTGATTTTTAGAGGTGTTTTACTCATGAAACCCTTACTTCAGATTTACTCAAAAATTTTGCAGGTTGAGAACTAATTATTGATAGTTTAAAGAGCCCATTGGATTTTCTATGATCTAACACATGTATATTGGTCTTAACAAACCTATTCAACTATTCCAATACTCCAACTGAGTTCATATAACAGTTTGCACGTGTAAATAAGCCTTTAAAATGATTGTAATAGTAAAAATATAGAATTCCTAAGGGTTTCATGAATATAACTGAGATTTAAGCTTGAATTCAATATGAAAGGATTATAATCATATTATAAAAGGATAATACAATAGAAAACAAGCAATTGGACTCAAAAATCTTTATTATATACAACAAGAAAACATTTGCATAGTCCTCCTCAATTGAAACAAACCTACAACATATGCTCTAACCTCTTCAAAAATTATTTTTTCAATCTTTTTAGCTCTTTGGTTGGTATTGTATAGTTATTCTTCATTAGGAGTGAGGATTATCACTTTTTTATATTCTAAACCAAGATTGGTAATTTACTAAACTTGCTCATATTCTCTCTTACTCATTCAAATTAAACTTACAAGACTAACCTAGTTTATAGGTCTTAATAATTACGTAAGAGTATTGCCAACATAGATTCTACATGTATCTGGGGATGCTCCTGCATCACCTTTAATATCCTCCAACATACCCCTTTTGTCATTCACTCTTCACACTCTCTCACTATACATTCCTTAGGCTTGGCTATGCCTAGATGCCTTCCTCTTCTTTAATAATTTCAATAACATGTCCTTTAGCTCTTATATCCACCTATCTAACCTTCATTCAAACCACTCAATCTAATTTCAAAGGCCTCCACACTCCTTTACACTCTCTCGCACTTTTGCCCTTCAAGAGCTATTTGGCCTAATAGGCTACATATTCTTGAGACTAGTTTTTGGCCCTTCAACACCTCACTCCTGACGTACTTTAACTCCCCATTGAGGTCTCTAGACCCAAGTCAATGCACATCAATAGTTCTATTTCTTTCTAGGCCTATACCTTAAGGGTGTTAGGCCTCCTACAATTGATATTTAACAACTGATCTTTTATGATATCACAAACCTATTCTAGCCTCTAAATCACCCTGAACACTTAAAATATAATTTCATGCAAAATTTGGTGAGAAAATGAAGAGAGAGCGTTACAAGAGGTGAAAAACAATTAATTTCCATTCAACTATACAATTATTAACAATAAATTCAAGCAGAAAATATTAGTTCCAAGTAAAGTGCCCATATGCAAATACCTCATCTTGATCGAAACTAACATTGCCAACAAATCTGAGGGGGGTAGATAACATCTCAAACCAGGTTTTTGGTCTCCCATTAGGCTCGATCAACAAGCTAACCACCCATTCTAACCTCAAGTATGCCCTTCCCAATATAATAAAAATGCAATTTTTAGCCTAAGTTCAAACATGTGTAAAATAAAACTTGTAAGTCATTTATGAAAACTATCAGATCCTTCCCCTACCTCTTTAAGTCCTCTAATCACACCTCAAAGCACTCAGGTGGAACCCTTGAGAATAATTCATTGGATAAGTTGCAATAGCGGGTCCAAAAATGTAACTTTTTGACATTAAATAGGCAACTTCTTGAGCTCCAATTGCCATTTCTACCTCCAAGATCTCTAGGTCATATAGGCCAAGTCAAAGGTTTTCCCCTTAGACTTAGGGTTAACTTAGGACCCTAATTGACAAAGCAATTATCTAGTGATTAACATCAACATGTATGTGAGTTATACCTTCTTGGCCATAACTACCTGGTGGTTGCATTTACAATACATTAGATTAAAACTAACCCCATTATTATCACTTCAACACAAAAAGTTTTGTGTCATGGTCAAAGTAGATATTATTGTACAACCCTTGTACACTAGAGTGTACATTGCCCACCTAACAAGTAAAATTCCCAAAAAAATCGTAGATCCCATGATCTTTCTCACAAACAAAGATAAGCATACTATCTTAAACAAAAGACTAATGAATTTTTGTAAGTAAAATGAACTTTCTTTCTACAATTGAATTTCAGTGAACTAAATGGTTTCAATCATAGTTGTCATGACATATAACCAATAGAATAATTAACATGAGTAAATACGAGACATTTGTTGATATCCATTCAATATATAAGCTCCTTCATAGGATTTGTGTCGAGATTTGTCTAAAACCATTCAAAGTTTACTACCCTTTAGTTACAAACTATCGTATTTTTATCTTTAGCGGGTATGTTGAGGAATTGGTTCCAATGCTTAGTCACTAAAAAATATACTTAATAAATTTTGGGTGAGACCATGCTAAGAAGCATTTTAGTTTGTGAATTTTATCTGAATTAAAATACGTATATATAGGGATGGCTCACAATTTAAATGGATCAATACATCTAGAGCTAGGCATGTTTTGTACATCATTGAGTATGATAACTTGTTACAATCGTAAGAAAGCATGAACTTATAAAATATTTCTAAAGTGTCATAAAATTTAAGTTTTTTATCTAAAGAATTATATTGATTGCTATTAATTTTAAAAAAACCATTGTGACTAAGTTGAGGAGAAAAATAATGGGGAATTTGGGGCTAGGAAGATAATGTTCTTGTGTCACATGTTCCACAACATATTCTAAAGGGGTAGTAACAACATAAGAAATGATCACCAATTAATGTACTTTTCTTAAACCCTTTCCATGTTGGCATATTGTACCTCATTATGCATGCACCAATATGGGATGTCATGGGAGGAGGTCCCACTTGTAGAATTCCATCAATGAGCTTAATTAGCTGATTTATAGGAGGTTTGAAGTATGATTTCTAGTACATGCACCAAATTGTAATTATAATAGCCATATCTACCTTGTTTAAATAAATTTTTCCTTTCATTTTTGTATCAATAATGCCTTATAGATGAACCCTCTCATATTTTTTAATGCAAGAATTTGGTTGGGTACACACACCCATGTAACTTTGATTTATCATAAAATGTTAACTGCCATCCCATATAAGTTAATGATTTATTTTAAAATTTGATGAAAATAATATCACAATATTTTTAATGAAAAGATTTTGGAGATGATTGGATAGGATAGGAAACAAATAGACATTTTGGATCTCCTTTGAGATTCATAATCAAAATGAAAATGATTAGAAGATTACAGATGAATAGCTCCTTAAATAGATAACTTCGCCTCAAGCTCACATAAATTATTTGTGAAATTATCTCGGTTGCCATAGAATTCAATATGAATGAGCATCTTCCTTTCCTTGAGCTCCCTAATAGAGAGCAATGATGGATAATTTGGCAAGGTAATTGTATAGGAAATAAATTAATATGTATCTTTATTTACCCTTAAAACCTTAGCCACCTAGGCCCTAAGGATTTTAGATGATGAGCATTTCCAACAAGAAAGGGAACATTTTACTAAAGTTTTTAAAGATAATGATGGTTACAAAGATGAAAAAATCACCATGGCATATCAAAAAGAAAGGAAGCATTCAATTCAAAATTAGGTGACCAATCTCAATATTTCTAGCCTCACATTAAAGGATTATCAAATAAAATCGCTAGATTTTTTACAAAAGGGGAAAGTCAAGACCACACATTTTCCCCTCAAAACTATAAAAAAAGGTCTTAAAATCAACTAAAGATAAAGTTAATTTTGAATAGAGTAGTGACATCTGTTTCTTTAAGTACCCCTATGATCGGTCATATATAGGTGAATTTCAAGGAGATTTATTCACATTAGATTACATGAGCATGTTGTGGATATTTGTGTCACTAATCAAATCAACATCAATAAATCATTCTTCTAAACTAAACACGAGGTTTTGTATTGGAGAGGCAAATGTTTTGGCTAAGGAGAGTCATTTCATGAAGTTTTGACTTAACAAAGCATTATAATTGTGAAACATCCCTACAAGTTAAACATGGATGAGATTTTTTGCTTGCGACAAGCTTGGAGACCCATTGTTTCAAAACTTACAATAGGGTCGGGCATGAGTTCTTAGAGATTTTACAAATTAATTATATTTTATAATGATTAATTAATAATTTTCATTACTATAACTAACACTCATTTTATTTTACATCCCTAATCATGGTTAATATCATTAATTATTGTCACTTAATGTTGAATTTAATTATTGGCATTAATTAGTAGTTGTAATGGGTTTTCTACTAGTATTTTGTAATAGACTTATCTATATAAGGAACCATGTATCTGTAATATTTTTATCATTTTAATATTGATGATGGATCCCATAGGAGATCTAAAATGTTGATTTGTTTTAGGGTTTACATAGTTATCTCAAATATTTTCTTTAAAAATCTCATAGACGATGGAAGCTTATAAACTTTAATATTATAAAGGCTAGAGTTCCCATATCTTTATTAAAAACTTAAAATATTTAATATTATTAGTCCTTATTATAGTAGGTATTATTGTAATCCCTGATTGTTTATTCCTTTACAAAGGAAAGCTCATAAGAAAGTGACCAAGGCACACGAGAAATATGACTGTGAGGTGCCTGCATGAGGAATGACATAGTGAAGTATTTCAAGAATTTAGGTAAAATAAAAGGAGAATCCAAGATATGATAAGGTAAGAGAACACCATTTAATGGTATTTTGGTGAAGAAGTTAGATAAAATAAATAAAATTTGCCTTTTCTTTAGGCTGTCTTCTAGTTTTTGGACATCTCTATTTTTAAACTTGAGTTCTATGCTTTTGTTTTCACATGATGAAACCCTTATTAGTCAAATTCAATTTCCCAACATAAAATCAATAAAATTAACCAAATTTAATTACAAAAACTGATGGACCTCATTAATCAAATTCAATTGTGTAGAAAAAGGGAGGAAGTCAAAATAATTGTCAAGAAGCTATGTGATATTGTTGTAGAGCTTACAACTTTGATCATGGAGGAAGCTTTTTGATACTGTTATAGACCTTGTGGCTTCGATCATTTATTTATATTTGTTTGAGGTCCTATGAGGATTCATCTTTCTTAATATAGAATCTAATTATTTGTTTAATAATTTTATCTTCAACATTAAAATATACCCACCCTTATATTTAAGAGGAAAGCTCATAAGAAGGTGACCAAGGCACACAAGAAATATGACTACGAGGTGCCTATGCGAGGAATGACATAATGAAGTATATCAAAAATTTGGGTAAAATAACAGAAGAATCCAAGCTCTGATAAGGTAAGAGAACACCATTTAATGGTAGTTTGGTGAATAAGTTGGAGAAAATAAATAAACTATGCATTTACTATCTTTTGGTTTTTTGACATCTCTATTTTTAAGCTTGAGTTCTATGCTTTTGTTTTCACATGATGAAACCCCTATTAGTCAAATTCAATTGCCCAGCATAAAAGCAATAACATTAACCAAACTCAATTATGAAAACTGATGGACCTCATTAATCAAATTCAATTGTGTAGCAAAAAGGAGGAAGTCAAAATAATTGTCAAAAAGCTCTTTGATATTGTTGTAGAGCTTGCGGCTTCGATCATGGAGGAAGGTCTGTGATATTATTGCAGAGCTTGTGGCTTCCATCATTTATTTTTCTCTATTTGAGGTCCTATGAGGATCCATCTTTCTTAATATGGAATCTGATTATTTGTTTAATAATTTTATCTTCAACATTAAAATATACCCACCCTTATATTTAAGATGTAAAAATTTCATTGGTTATCTCACAATTGTACATAAACACATTTTAATTTTGATATGCTAGCACCAAGTAAAAAAACTAAAAAATACATAACGTAAAACGAAATAGTCCCTTTGGCCTCAACCCAGTTGTAGCCTCTGATGCTTGAATTATGTCAATGGGAGCTAAAACTAATTTTGTCCAGATGATGGAGTCACCATAAGACAGGGAACTATTCAAAGACCTATTGTCTATTTTGATGCAAACCCTGACCGAGTCCCTCTAACACAACGAGGAGGCCACTACCCAAGAGGCCCGTGAGAAGTTTATTAAATCAACCAACACTGAGCCACGGTTCCTATGGTGACAGGTCATGGATGTTTTTGGCTCCATGATGCAGATAGGGCTAAGTTAATTGAAGATAGCCATACGGAACTGATTTTCCTTTCTTTTTGATTTTAAGGCACATGGCTTAAATATGAGACTGATTTTTGTTGTTTTCAATGTAGGGTGTTAAATAATTACACTTCACATCCAAATATCCAACTAAAAATATCATCATGAATATGAAGGAGAGTGCAAAGCCTCTAGGATTCATTGTTAAAAAAAGAGATTACCAAGTTGGGTAATATTTTAAAATCTTAGCATTAGTCTGGCCTTCTAGTTTCTATGGTTATATTAGATTGAAATATAATGGCCAAGCCAATTACATGCCATTAAAAATTAATGTGCAAGAGCATCTTACCTATAATCAATTTAGTTAAATAACATATCGAAAAGTCTAAATATATCAAACTATCATAAATAACACAATTGTCCATAGCCACATTGCCCTGAGCCACCCTCACTTAGATAAGAGGTGACTTTGTTATATCTTAGTCTTGAGAATTAATGTTTGATTATCTTTTCTATATTAGATTATGCCTTAGGAGGCCAAAAAACTAAGTATCAAAAAGTTTTAAAAAAAAATCAAGTTCTAAAAGAGGCCATGCAAGGTCCTCAAATAATGAAAGCAACTAGAGTTAAAAAAAACTCAAAAATATGACTAAGCATCTAGCGTAGTACTGTCTACGTTCAAGCTTCCTTTAGATTTAGTAAACTGATCATCAACACCCATTTTCATTTGATTCTTTTTCAATATTTATATCAATATTTTTTACCATAGCTTTACAATATGTATCTATAATTAAGTTATGTTCCTAGTCTTTTGGCATAGATGAGGCCATAAGGATCTAAAACTAGTCGAAAGGGGCATCTTTCTATAGCTACAGAGGCACGATCAAATATTTTCATTTTTTGATCAAACATTTTGAAGTTATCTAAAATTTGATATGACATCCATAAATTTGAGTGGACACAAAAAATATAAAATCTCAAGTGTTTTAACATGTAACAACTTCAGTGTGCTCAGACACCCATTTCTTCCACTCTGATACTAGCAATATATTCCTTGGATCACATATTATTAAACATCTGGTGGTGATACTCTAGATTACAATAATTTTATTGGTACATTACTTGATTTAAGGGGATATGAATTAATGAAGTCCCTATTTCTTTACTCAATGTTGGTTTTAACACAAACAACAAGAAGATCCTAAATCAGTACTAAATATGTAACTATAGCTTGGATTTGTATACAAGCTGAAGATGTTTCTTTAATAAATGTAGTTTTATAAGATTTTTTCTACTTCTTAAAGGACATTATACGGACATCTGAGGTAGACCCAACTGAGGCATAATTGAATGTTGCAATGATTAAAGGGACTATTTAAAATTCAACATGATTAGAGAGGACATAATTGATATCGTATCTAGACACAACATTTTCTATGTTATAGCATACTTGAGGCTGTAATGTCTTCTATAATGAAAAATTAAGCAAACATAATTTATTTTAGATATTGGATTAAATAATGTTATACTTGTTGTGTAGTATTGAATGCATCACATGCTAACTATATGATAATGATCAAATCAATTTCAATAAAGTTGAAATGTGTGTCAATTTGAATGCTTTATGGAGTTATTAAACCATATTTTTCTCCTAATTTAGCTCAAATAATAATTCAAACTTTATAGATTACAGTTATTACGAACATTTAAAGTCTTCAATATCTTTTAAAGGGCACGTGTTTTTTAATATTATAGAGAATCAAATATCCTGATTATGTTCCTTGGATTTATTTGTTTCAAACAATTCAATTGTTATTCTATGATGTGTGTTGATGCATCTCTTTTAACAATGGAATACCATAACCTTGGGGTAAATATCACACTTGTACAGGTTCCACAAAAGGGGTTACACATGCGACTATATCTGATTTGGTTGTTTTTAGGTATTAGAGTAAGTAAAAGGCCTATAAACTTTAATTATCTTTATCATTGCCCTAATAAATTGGATAGTTTGTGACAATGGAAAAGCTTAATCTAGGGGTAAATTTCACACTTGTAAAGGCTCCACAAAAAATAGTTACACATTTAACTATATCTGATTTCGCTGCTTTTAGAGATTAGAGCAAGTAAAAGTCCCATAAACCTTAATTATCCCTATCGTTACCCCAATAAATTGGGTAGTTTGTGCCAAGGGTGGTGTAATTTTTTTATAAAAGTAAATATTAATAAAACTAGCAATCAACTATGACATGTCCTAAAGGAAATCTTTGAAGGGCCTAGAAACATCTTGACATTACCAACAAATTTAAAAGTAGCCCTATTAGTACATATTAGATTGGATTTTTATATTTTGATGCTAGTGGATAGTTAATGTGAGCATAAGAATGGGAATAAACTTTAATAACTATGAAAATAAAATATGAATTGTTGATTGGTTTTCTTTTTTCATTCATGTGCTTCTTGAATTCCTTATTCCAAGAGCAATTTCAAACACATTTTTTAACATGTGTCTAAGGTAATCAAACTGCGCATTAAAAATAAAATAATAAAATCATGGATTTCCTTAATTTCATTCGATATGTTACATTATTTTTCTTTTCTTATTTATTTTTATAATTTGAAAAAAAAATGGTATCAATGAGCTAATGTATACCAATATAATGTTGTTATTTTGTTGAATTGTATGTTTCTATACACACTTTATTATTTTGGTCAATGCACTTGCTTCCATTAATGTTAGAATATTAAATCCAATATTATTTGTATATATAATGTGGTTTTGGAGATTAATTGAGTAAATGTTAGGTGAACTTGTATAAATTTGAATCATGATATGACTTATTAATAACCACTTCATCAAAAACGTTTGGTTTCTACACATTTATGTAGAACTAAGACTAACTAGTCATGGCTTAAAAAACATTTAATTTAAAACACTTATCATCATTGTAAGTGGCTTAAGACAAAATATATGTTTTGTGTGAATTTATTTTTTCAAGTGTGGTTGATTGATTCTAGTGGCTTATAAAATATGCATTGAATTTATTTTGTGTAGTTAATCCTTTTAGGTTTATCAAATATTTATATATTCTATTTTAATTTGCTTTGTGCGGTTGATATCTCTGACTTATCAAATATATATATATATATATATATATATATATATATATATATATATATATATATATATATATATATATATATATATATATATATTACATTTGATGTTTGTGGTTAATCAAATATGTATGTTTTTTGAATGTGCAATTAAATCTCACTTGATGTGGTTTACTACCTTTACCTATCATTTAACAAGATTAAAATGTCATCCACCCCTCTTACCCACCATTCAACTTCTATTTGTTGAGATTCAACAAGGTGTGGCCAAGTTCCAAGAAAATAAAGGCTACATTGGTATGAGGGCCCAGGAGAGGCATTGCCCCTTGACCCCTCAACAAAGGTAATTATGGAAAATAAGGATCTCTATATTTTGGTTGATGTAGATCATCATGTTAGTATTATCATTATTATCAGCATATTATTAATTATATGTTTTGGTAGCCAACAATGCTATGTTGTTACCAATTATATTATCGGCATTAGGAAGTATTGTAATTGATTTTTTTTAGTATCTTTAGTTATGTTTTGCCTGAAAATTATTTGATTGCGTATCATACAAATAGAATGTTACATTTTAACATAAGTGTGCAAGTATTAGGTCCTCCATGTACCAAATAAATTGTATTATGCACTACCTATGAAATAAATTTGTGATTACTGTTATGATCTTCTATGATGTATTATGGTATGCATTTTTTTATCTTGTAATTGATGTTATTTTCATAGTGAATTTTTTATAACAAAAAATCTAGGGTCACTGCCTTTGTAAAGTCAGGTTAGACTAATGTCAGGTAGAAGCAAATGTCAATTGAAAATAACCATTGGAAATGAGGCATTGTATTATCTTATAAAATATCCATTATGAATGTAATCATGAAGTACATCAACAAAATTTATTATAATGGTACAAAAAGAAGGGTCATTAAGAAGAATATTGGAACTATATCATATATAATTAATGTCATTGAACTAGAACAAGGGCACGATAAGAAGGCAACATGGTTTGGGAGTGGATCGAGAAAGTAGATGGTCTACTTAATGGGTTGTACAAACAAGAAAGAGAACAAAGGTTATGACAAACAACCAATTCTAAAAATCCATCAAGAAAAGTACAAAGCAGAAGTAAACTCAAAGGTTGAAGTGTATATATAAGTAAGAGCTATAATTGGAGCCAGAATTGGCCTTGAAATTAAGAAAGGGTTTGACCAAAATTAGTGGACCCTAAACTCATGATTAAGGAGAGGGTAGAGATTGATGGATAATTTATGTTTCTAGAGGAAGGAAGCACATGTTGGCAACACAACCACTGAGGGGGGGTGCAAGGGATGCAAGGTGGGGGAGGGTTGAATCAATGTATTAAAACAATCCTTTCTTTCTACTTAACATTATTAACCTTTCAAACCAATAAAGTGATCAATAAATGTATAGAGAAGCAATCATATAAACATGAAGCAAGATATTGACATATGAACACAAGAGATATATGAGAAACCCTCATGGGGTATAAAACCCATTAAAATATAGCTTGGACTATAGTCCTATAAAAACCATGAATCAAGATTTAGTGAGGCACCAACGCCACAAGGAGCACTAACCCCTCATTAGTCAAGCACCAACTCAACTAAGCCTTTAGCAAGCTCCAAATTGCAAGGAGGCACCCACCCCCTAAGTGACTCAACACCAACTCAACCACTTTAAGGACGCTTATGAAAACACCAATCTACAAGTCATCTCCCACTCCATCTTGACTAAGCACCAACTCAGCCAATATAAACTTGATCACCCTCACAATACCTTGTTGCTTAATCAATAGATGGTGACTTCTTCTTTAGCTCTCTATTTCTCTATCCTCTGTCATACATCAGGAACACATATTTGATGTAACTCTAATGGTCTCTCAATCAATGCAAGATCACTCCTTCAACACTCTCAAACTTCCTCTTCAAACAAGAAAATATGTTCTTCTACTTTGCTTAAACAACCCTCATATGGCTTGATTAGGTCATAAGATCTTATTCATCATACTTAGATATTTTTATGGATGTTCATGACATAATCCTTTACAACCCTCTAAAGGTCTACATGACCTCCTTATTCTCCTTAAGGTGATATTTTATTTACTTACACTCTCATTCTTTTTTACATACTAAAATAGGCCTATTATGCCTTGTACTTATACCAATCATTAGGTCACTCACACTCTTAGTTGGATAAGACATTAACCGATTTGGGTCATACCCAAAACATATCTTAAAACACATTACACATAAAAATTAATCAAACTAGCATCACCATTATGTTGGCCAAACTCATTTAGACCTCAATCTTCTTTTAGGCCTACTTAGAGACCTAATTGCATTAGGTCTATCTTCTCTCCATGGAAAAACTTGAACCAATATGGGCCAGATAGCCCTCACCAATGTCCTCACACCTTTTAATCACTTAGATAAAAACATCAAATAACCTCCTCTATTCTCAATAAGTTACACATCCTTCACCAACCTCATGAAAGCTACATTAGGCCTTAAAGACCTATTAGGCCTAATTACCCCAAAAAAAACTATTTACAAATATGAAGCTCAAACAAACTTCAAAAACACATTCAAGTCACAATCCACATATGGATGAAAAATTCATGACCTTAGGGTCATCATAAAATATATTAAAATCCATCACTTAGGATTTAAAGAGTCAGAAGCACCTCAACAAAAGGCTCACTTTGTTCTACCAGAAATCTCTAAAACACAATCAAGAACCTTTGACCATAAACATATGTATAAGCACTTTCTAACACTACCCTGTAATCTAATTACAATTTTATAAGATTCAAATTATGTTATTTTATTAATCTTTTTAGCAAGAGCTACTAAAACCACATCATAGCTCAGGTAAAAGCGAATGTCGATTGACAATAACCATTGACAATGAGGCATTGCATTATTTTATAAAATATCTATTCGAAATGTAATCATTAAGTACATCAAAAAAATATCTTATAATCATACAAAGAGAAGGGTCATCAAGAAGAAGAAGATTGAAACTGTATCATAAATAATTAATGCCATTGAAAGGGTCATTAAGAAGAAGATTGGCACTGTATCATATATAATTAATGCCATTAAACTAGAATAAGGGCACAAGAAGAAGGCAACATGGTTTGGGAGTGGACAAAGAAATTATATGGTATACTTGATGGGTGGTACAAATAAGAAAGAGGATAAAATCTATGAAAAACAACTAATTCTAAAAATCCATTAAGAAAAGTACAAAACAAAATCAACCTCTAAGGCCGAAGCGTACGTAGATGTAAGAGTTGTAGTTAGAGCCAGAGTTAGCCTTGACATTAATAAAGGGTTCAAATAAAATTGGTGGACCCTACCATCATGAGTAAGGAGTGAGTATTAGTTTCCCTTTTTGAAGGAAGGAATCACAGACCTTGCAATTTAGGGTAGGTTGGAGGGTGTTGAAAAATAATCTAGTGAAAAATCCTTAGAATCTAGTGAGGATTTAACTAAACCCCCTTCTTTTTAGGAAATTTTTTATTTCAAGATGGAATTCAATAGAAATTTATCTATGGAATTGAAGGCATATAATTATGATACAAATCCAAATATACCAGGGCAACATGAACCACAAGTTGGAGGGAGTGGCACAAAAACATGACTTTGAGTAAGATAGTGTATGGATTGTTGTCAAAGTAAAGTCAAGTATAGGAATGTATCAAACAATGTTGAGAGAGTAGAGGAATGTCAAATATATACCTTCTTGAGGAGGATAATTGTATTGATTATTTGACAAATGCACCAATCATTGACCAGGTAACCTATGAGAGACTCAATAAAGCATATGAGAAGAAATTAAAGATCTCAAGAGATGACAACCAAATTATCATGGAGATCTATAATACCTGATAGGGTAAGCATTACTGGGAAAAATTAAAAGAGAACTAGTCGATGACTTGAAGAAAGGGTGATTCATTGAAGGAATGGTACTCTCACTGAAGAGGAAGATGAAAGTGGTCCTATTTTCATCTTACAAAAGCATACATAATTGAGTGATAGATAGTGAAAGAGAGAATAAAACAACCTCTCACTCAAGAAGGAATGAATATGATGACTTTGAATCCAATGATGATAGTGAACTTGGATTATTATAAGCTTTATGAAAGGACATCTTTCAAGTGATGAGAAATCCAATGGGAGAAATTAAGAATGTAGATAATGATTTTTTGTATTGTGATTTCAAGGTAAAAAGTTGCATGAAGGTGAATTGGCCAAAGATTTTTTTTTGACATTTGTCATGTTACAAGGCATTCACAAATGAGTTCCATGACTACAATGCATTTTTACATAAGGATGCAATGGAGAAACATAAGGTGATAAGGTATATCAAAAAAATATTACCTTATATATGTGTAAAGATGGATTTATTGACTTATAACACATTGGGGCAAGCATATCACAACTCTATAAATATTGCATCCAAGGTCAAGATGAAACAAAAGTTTTTCCTCTTCATCCAAAGTAGTGTGTTGGACCCAACTCAGGCCTAGTAGGCCATCCAAACTTGCTATGCATGAACAAAACATGTTGCAAAAGAGAGATTAGCATAGGAAGGCTATGAAACACTAGAAAGCTCCACTACCTTTAGTGTCACTCAAAGTAAAAAGGAACCTAAGTGACAAGCAGTGTGATCACCACCACATAAGCTCACACAATGATTTATAATACTACACATAACAATATTTTGTTGTATAGTCTATATTAGTTCCCGCACAAGTGGATGACATTGAACCAGATGCTACTTGTCTAAGAACCAATACTACTACCATAGACATATTTGATGACAAGGTTGACATTGATCCAGATGTTTTGTCTTAGTTTATAGACTCTCACCTTACCACTTTACCATGCATGCATTACATCCATATAATTACAACTCATTTATTTTATATGTAATGTTATTACTCTTTTATTAATAGGTACTAAAGTTGCATCATGACTATTTTTTAAAAAGTGTATGATTTATTGAAGTGCAAGGCATAGGGATATTAATTTTATTAAAACACCCCTTGGATAAACAAAAGGTGGAAGCAAATTTTTCCTAAATGAGATAGTATAAAAATGTATATACATGAAGGGAAATATTCTATGCATTTAAATATGTGAATATATTATTATATATATATATTAAAATAGTATTTATTAAAAATTTATAATAAAAATTGGGAAGTGCCAAGTGTTGATCTATGTAATATATGAATACTTGTGCATATTGAAATTATCTAGCCTTTATATTCAATAAGGTGTGGCTAAGTTCAAATAAACTAATGGTTTTATTGGTATGAGGGCCCACGAGGGGCATTGCCCCTTGACCCCCCCACAAAGGTAATTATGGAAAAGAAGGATCTCTATATTTTGGTTGATGTAGATCGTTATGTTAGTATTATCATTATTATCAGCATATTATTAATTATATGTTTTGATAGCCAATAATGTTATGTTGTTACCAATTATATTATCAGCATTAAGAAGTATTGTAATTGATTTTTTTAGTATGTTTGGTTGAAAAATATTGGGTTTATTTTCATACAAATAAAATGTTACATTTTGAGATAAGTGCGCAAATATCAGGTCCTTTATGTACCAAACAACTTGTATTGTGCACTACCTATGAAATAAATTTGTGATTACTCTTATGGTATTTTATGATGTATTATGGTATGAATTATTATCTTGTAATTGATGTTATTTTCATAGTGAATTTTTTATAACAAAATTTTTGGGGTCATTACCTTTTTAAAGTGACTTCAAACTAATGTCAGGTAGAAGCAAATGTCAATTGACAATAACCATTAACAGTGAGGCATTGCATTATCTTATAAAATATACATTACGAATGTAATCATGAAGTACATAGACAAAATGTATTATAATAGTAAAAAGAGAAGGGCCATTAAGAATAAGACCAACACTATATCATAAATAATTAATGCCTTTCAATTAGAACACAGCACGAGAAGAAGGAAACATGGTTTTGGAGTGGACCAGTAAATCAGATAGTCTACTCAATGGGTGATACAAATAAGAAGGAGAACAAAGGTTGTACAAACAACCAATTTTAAAAATCCATCAAGAGAAGAACAAAGCATAAGTAAACTCTAAGGCTAAAACATATGTATAAATAATAGTTGTAATTGGAGCCAAAGTTAGCCTTGAAATTAATAAAGGGTTCAAGCAAAATTGGTAGACCCTAAACTCATGATTAAGGAAAGGGTAGAGATTGATGGATACTTCCATTTTCTATAGGAATAAAGCACATGTTATAAGAAAAACTACTGATATGGGGATGGGGCACAAGGGATGGGGGGTGGGGGAGGGTTGAATCAGTGTCCTAAAATAATCCTTTCTTTCCATTTAACATGATTAACCTTTCAAACCAATATAGTGATCAAGCAATGCACAGAGAAGTAATCACATAAACATAAAGTGAGATATCAACACATGAACATAAGATATATGAAAAAAATCCTCATTAGGTATAAAATCCCTTAAAACACAACTTGAACTATAGTCCTATAAAAACCATGAATCAAGATTTAATGAGGCACCAACCCCACAAGGAGTACCAACCCCTCACTAGTCAAGCACCAACTTTTAAGGAGGCACCCACCCCCTAAGTAACTCAGCCACTTTAAGGAAAATTATTCAATCACCAATATACAAGTCAACTCCCACTCCATCTTGACTAAACACCAACTCATTCAATACAAACTTGATCACCTTCACAATACCTTGTTACTCAATCAACAAATGGTGACCTCTTCTTCAGCTCTCTATTTTATCTATCCTATATCATACCTCAATAACACATCTCAAATGTAAATCTAATGGTCTCTCAATGAACACAATATCAATCCTTCAACACTCTCAAACTACCTCTTCAAATAAGCAAATCTACTCTTCTTCTACTTCGCTCAAATAACCCTCATATGGTTTGATTAGGTCATATGAACTTGTTCATCATATTTAGAACTTATGATGGATATTCATGAGTTGATCCTTTACACCCCTCTAAATTTATATATTACCTCATTATTCTTCTTAATGTGCTATTTTATTCACATGCACTCTCATTCCTTTTGACATACTAAAATAGGCCTATTAAGCCTTGTACTTATACCAATCACTAGGTCACTCACACTCTTGGTCGATCAAGACATTAATCCATTAGGGTAAAACCCAAAACATATCTTATAACATGTTACATATAAAAATTAATCAAAATATGATCACCATTAGGTCAGCCAAACTCATTTAGACCTCAATCTTCTTTTAGACCTACTTAGAGACCTAATTGCATTAGGTCTATCTTTTCCATGGAACAACTTGAACCACTATGGCCCAAATAGCCCTCACCAAATTCCTAAAACCTTTAAATAACTTAGATGACAACATAAATTAACCTCATATATACTCAATAAGTCACACATCCTTCACTTACCTCATGAAATCTCCATTAGCCCTTAAATACCTATTAGGCCTAATCACCCCAAAAACACTGTTTGCAAAGATGAAGCTCAAAAAACCTATATAAACACATTCAATGCATAATAAACATATGTATGGAAACTTAATGAAATTAGGGTCATCATAAAATCCATTATACTCCATCACTTAGGCTTAAAAGACTCAAAAACACCTCAACAAAAGGCTCACTTTGTTCTGCCAGAAAGCTCTAAAACATAGTCAAGAACATTTGACCATAAACATATGTGCATGCACTTTCTAACACTAAAAATAAATTTATAAGATCCCATGGAAATTATAATACATCACCACATGCTTGGTACACTTACAAACTGATCAATATGACACATGAACATCAAACTCAATAATATATAGAAAACTACCAAAGACCCTAAAAATACAATCCTAAAGAATGTTGTCTTTAGATCCTATAAGGACACTTCCAAGACATCTCATGTACATTCGTAGTTCCTTTTTGGCCTTAATAACATGATACAATAGATATATCATTGATTCTGGTGTCAACCATTGGTCTTACCTAGCTAGACAAGTCTATATAACATGATCCAATAGATAGATCATTGGTTCTAATGTCAATCATTTGTCTTACAAACCAATTTATTGAGATTCTATTTCAAAATTATTACATAGCTAGACACACCATTTTAGATTCCATATTTCAACTTATTAAACTATATTTCAATATTATATAAAACATGTATAGGTGATATATGTCACAAACATCATTATGAGCACTATATTCATTGAATCTTGTCATAGAGTCTCAAACTCTTCACTCCATCTTGCATACCCAAAATTATCATTCTACTTTGACAACCAGTCATGGTGGACATGAGTTTTAATACTTGTTTAGACACTTTTATGAACTCTTGATGCATGTGTATGATCTTATGATATCATTAGGTAATCCTCATATAGAGAGATATCATGGTCTAGTGACAAAATTGATCTTGCAAACCAATATCTCAATCTTACTCCTTCACTATCTTGTCTTCACTAGATAGGTCATCTTATGAACACCATTTTACACATTTTAATGACCTCTAAAAATATCTAACCAAAATGGATAAGTGTTATAGGTATTTTACACTAACCTCATATAATTGAATCCATTCCTAATCCACTAGAACATATTCATAAACTCATTCTCACTCCAACCTATTTTTCTCATTGTCTTCCTCACTAGGCCTTTTAAGTGATAGGACAACTTCAATGACTAGTTTAAAATATTTGACTTCTATAATTTGCTCAAAAATTGTACATAAGTCTCAAGTTTCAACCTCCATCTATTTTCATGCTTTCACTTAGTCAACCCTGCTTGCTATACCAAATTTTTGAGAAACAAGGGTTTTCCTATAGCTCCCACTCACTTTTGTGATAAATCAATGCCACCTAGAGAAACCTAGAAGAGTCCTCTACATTATCCAAACACCAAACTAGATCAATCAAACCATTCTAATCCATTTATGATTGGATCCATTTGTAATCCACTACAACATATTCATAAACTCATTCTCACTCCTACCTATTTTTCTCATTGTCATCCTCACTAGGATTTTTTAGTGATAGGCCAACTTCAATGACTGGTTTAAAATATTTGACTTCTGTAATCTACTCAAAAAATTTACATAAGTCTCAAGCTTCAACCTCCATCCATTTTCATGCTTTCACTTAGTCAACCTTGCCTGTTAGACCAAATTTCTGAGAAACAAGGGTTTTCTTGTAGTTCCCATTCACTCTTTTGATAAACCAATGCCACCTAGAGAAACCTAGGAGAGTCCTCTACATTATCCAATCACAAAAATATATCAACCAAACCATTATAATCTATTTCCAACAACATCTTCCAAATCAGGTCACTATGAGGGTTTTATAAGGGTTTAAGACTGATTTCCATTCTTAACATTTATTCATAAAATTATGCCCATGAAACTAAATATTAATGCTTGGAAAACATTTTTAGGACCCTTTTACATCTTTCCCTAAGATCTCAACTTTCCATGCAATAGTCACACGTGCCAACAAGCATCAAAAGTTCCTTCTCGAGTCTTCATCTCTTCATTCTACACATACAGAGACCTCAAAACCTACTTTTCATGCTTTTTATTATGACTCAAGACATTAAACTTCATGATAAATCTTGAAAAAACCTCTCACACCTTTGGTAAATCTTAAATGAGCTATATCACCTTGGAAACTATCTTTTACCCCTCATTAGGCCACACTAGGTCTCTTTACACACTAGGCTTGTACCTATAAGCCACACTTAGACCTTGAAAACACCTTAAACCCTCTTATACTAATCTCAACACCTCATAATCATGTTATATATCCTTGTACCATTATCACATAATTATTTACATAATTTCAAGATCATACATATCCATATCATCACCATCATGCCTCTACAAGTTATGTTCATGCTCAAGAACAAGTCCATTCACATAAACCTATTAGGCACCATACCACTTTGAGACCTTCTTGCCACTATATATGCACTCTAAAAACACATTATAATTACAAAAAACCTCATGCCATGCTCATTTTCTACCACATATCTTCTCATAAACTTGTCACATCATAGCATTGTGTCAAAACCTTATGCAAAACTCAAGAACCTAATAAACCATGCTTAAGCCATCATGAATACTTACCATGAAACTTAAAAATATCACCTTTGGGAAATCAATTACATTTAATTAACTTTTACATCAATGATAACATCAATGTCTCAACACACAAATAGGAACATACCTCAATAGCACAGACCTTGTAAATACGGTCGGGTTGGATGGTGTTGCAGAAGAATCTAGTGAAGATTCCTTATAATCTAGTAAGGATTTGACTAAGCCCCCTTCATTTTAGGATAGTTTTTATTTCAATACAGAGTTAAATAATGACTTATCTATGGAATTTAAGGCATATAATAATGATACAAAGCTAAATACACTAGGGCAACATGAACCACAAGTTGGAGGGAGTAGCACAAAAACATGACTATGAACAGGATAGTGTATGGATTATTATCGAAGTAAAGTCGAGTATAGGAACATATCTGATAATGTTGAGAGATTAAAATAATATCCAACATAGACCTTATTAAGGAGGAGAACTATATTTAAAGATACACATCAAAATAAACTCTTGCCCATATATATGGGTACCCCATCGACTCCATCTCTAGAAAAGTAGAAGATACCAAAGTTCACTACTATGGATTGGAAGATCTAGTATGGAATTACATGACATGCATTATAATTTGAGATTTCAATGGGCACATAGATGAGTGTTTTAGGTTGTGGTGATTTTTAACCACACTTTTGGTAGTGGGTATTGATTCTTTCATAAATGCACCAATCATTGATCAGGTAACCTGGGTCTTTGAGAAGAAATTCAAGTTCTTGAGAGATGACAACCATATTTTCCCAAAGATCTATAATACCTGGTAGGGTAAGCATGATAACATATAAGCTTATAATACAAGGCTCAAATAATTACTAGGAAAACTTGAAAGATAACCAACCAATGACTTGAAGAAATGGTTCTTTATTTAAGGGATGGTACTCTTGATGAAAAGGAGATGAAGGTGGTCCCATTTTCATCTTACAAAGGTGTACATAATTGAGTGATAGATATTGAAAGTGAGAATAAAATAACCTCACACTCAAGAAGGATTGAAGATGATGACTTTGACTCAAATGATGATAATAAACATGGATTAGTGCAAGCCTTGTGAAAGGACATCCTTCAAGTGATGAAATAACTAACAGAAGACACTAAGACTTAAGACAATGATTTTTGGTATTGTGACTACAAGGAAAAAGGTCACATGAAGGTGAATTGGCCAACAAATTTTTTTTTACATTTATGATTTTATAGGGCATTCATGAATTATTTCCATGATTATAGTGAATTTTTACATGAGTACATAATGGATAAACATAAGGTGATAAGGTAGATAAAAAAATCTTACCTTATATCCATGCAAAGATGGATTTTTTGACTTTCGACACAATAGGGCAAGCATATCACAACTCTACAAATATTTCAGCCAAGGTCAAGATGAAACAAAAGTTTTCCTCTTTATCAAAGTAGTGTGCAGGACCCAACTCATGTCTAATGAACTATCCAACCTTGTCATGCATGAGCAAAACATGTTACAAAAGAGAGAACGACATATGAAGGTTATGAAACACTAGAAGGCTCCACTGCCTTTAGTGTTACACAAAAGAAAGAGGAACCTAAGTGACAAGCAGTTTGATCACCATTTCACAAGATCACACAATTATTTATAATACTACACATAATAATATTTTGTTGTGTAGTCTACATTATTTCTCACACAAGTGGATGACATTGATCCAGATGCTACCTATTTGGGCACCAATATTACTACCATAGACATTTATGATGACAAGTGCTATTTTTTTACACCAAGTTTTGGGTTAAGTGGTAATATCTTAACATCATCATTAATAATGGGATCCTATATAACATCATTACACAAACTATAACCCAATGCCTAACCCTACTATTGAATCACATCCCTAACCACCTACTCATTGGGATGGTTCTAACAGGGGAAGGATGTTAAGGTTAATCAGCTTTGCATTTGCAAGTATGTATTCAATCCCATGGACATTAAAGTCACAAGTGACATTGAAAAAATAGAGGTGTGTAATAGTATGCTTTGAAGATTGTATGTGTATGATGGTGATGCCAGATATCAAGCCAATCCATGGTGGTAGATTGTTCATGTCAAATCTTACTTTGTCAACATCTTAGAGTCACCTCCAAAGACTAAAATCACATTAGTATCCTCAAAACAATGAAATAAGATCATTTTATAAATGTAAAAGTTTATGATACTTGAAATTTATCCAAAAGCACATACATAGTTGGGAAAGCGAGCATTGATAACATGCCATTCCACTCAATCATTGTAGCAATAATAGATTAACAGGTTAAAACAACAATATAGAGACTTATTTGAATATCCAAAGGCTTTATGCACACATTACGCATAGTAAAAAATGAGATCAATTTATTTTTTGGATCCCTTGTTACAAACAATCTAGATTACCCTGGGTCCGTTTCTGAGATTGATGAAGGTTTATGCCAGATCCAAGAGCTCCTTGATCAAGGAAAAATTAGGCCAAGATTTTCTCCTTATGGTTTCTTGGTAGTCTAAGAAGAAAATAAAATTGGTACAAGACTCTTGTACATGGACTATTATGTGCTCAACAAAACAATGGTGCAAAATTGGTACCCACTATCATGCATTGATGGCATTTTACACTATCTTTGATGTGCACAATCATTCATTGAGATTGATCAAACATCAATTTAACATCAAGGACTAGTCCAATTGTCATATATGCATGAAGATGAACTATCACATGAGCAGAATTTGAAATTTTTGTGTAATACTTGAATTTATTCTCATTCAACACTACACTAACTCGGTCTCCCTCAAAAATTTGAAACTTGTTTTAAATTATCAAAATTATCATCAAAAAATTTACTGAAAACAAAAATATCATCCAATACACAATGACAAAAGAATCAATAAATAGCTTCATTACCTCATCCATCTACATAAAGGTAGCTTATGCATTGCATATCATAAAAGGTAGAACCAACCATTCGTACAACCTTGCCTTATTTTGAATGTTATCATCCAAATGTCCTCTTTTTAACACTAAATTGGTGATACTCAGAATTTAAACCCATCTTAGAAAAAAATTTGGCATGCTAAAGTATCAAGAAGATCTTCAATCTATAGAAGAGGGTACCTATTCTTAATGGTTATATTGTTAAGTTCTCTATAATCAACACACATTTGATATGAACCATGTTTCTTAGGTAATAAAATAATATAAGAACCACATGGAGAAGTATTAGGACATACACCTTGACTAATTAAAGACCGTAACTTTTATTTTAACTCATTGACATCCTTTAAGGATTGCCTATACAACCTACAATTTGGAAGCAAATTGTCTGATAACAACTGAATTTCATGTTCAATAGATCTCACCATTGGCAACCCCATAGGATTATGGAGTAATTCCTTGAACTATTTTACTAATTCTCCCATATGCTTGTGTTATTTTTTAGTAAACATGCTACAATAAGTTTGTGTTCAACCACTTCTTTATGTTGAATATCTCTTAAAATAAGTAAAGAAAACCTCCCATTTGCATTAACAAGCCTTTTATCATTAGAGTCATTTAACAAAGATATATTAGAATCACCTTTGTAGGATAAAATGATGTATCTCTTTCCTTTTTTTATCAAATGGTATTGATTGGCTCTCCTCATGAAGATAACATCTCAGATATACAAGTAAGGGCTACCAAATGCTGCACCACACACATCAAGGGGCACAATATCCACTATAACTTCATCAATGAAATGTGCATTAATAACAAAATTAATTTTACATTACTTAGTTACCTTGATGTCTACACATTTCTTCCCTAAACCCAAAGCATATGGACTTGGATGATTGTAATTATCTATCCTCAATTTGAGAACTAACTCCTTGCTTATATTTTTTTTGGTGAGAAAGTATCAAAAAGAGCATCCATTTTTTAATTCATTTTAATTTTAATATGGAAAATATTATAAGTTCACTTTCTTGAGCATTACTATTATCCAAACATACCTCTTTATTTACAAAAGTACAACACAAACTCTCATCCACATCAAAGTTGCAACTAGTGTCTTCACCTTTGAGTGTGGTCATGGCCTTCTTCGTTTTGTTGTTATAAAAAAAATGCAATTTCGAATGTAACTTTAATAATTTTGCTCAAAATATATATCAACATCATAATGCCCACAATGCCTTATAATATCCTTCTTATAAATAAATGTAGCATTATGTTAACCTTTTCTTTTACCCTTATGCTTAGAACCACTTGTTTATTTGGAGTGATTTGAGAGTTAGATGTAGCCTTATTTCTCTTTTCCATATTCAAGTAGGGAGATTTATAACAAGCCTCATTTACACTTGTACACTAGGCCAAGAGGACAGGTCTCCTCAAAATACTATGGAGCTTACCAACATACTTAATCAAGATGTCATGGTCCACTATATCATTTCCCATTTGGACACTCTTCTTGTGGACCTCACTTGTGTACTCCTACACACTTGGGCCTTAATTTTACCTAAGATATCTACCATACATGGACCTCTCTTCCTTATAATAAATAATATAAGGCTCCTTATTGATTATCAGTTTAAATCACCCCACTTAGTAATAGGAGGAAGCTTCTTAATAACCAAGGTATGAACATAGCTTTCAAATTAAGTTAAAGCATGATTGGTTAATTTTAACCTTGAAAAAGAAATTTATTTGCTCTCATTGATCTAATGCAAACTAAAATATAATTATAGTTGGGAAAGATAATGATCTAGCCTCTCCATGTTTATATGTTTATCATATGGCTAAATCTCTATCTTTTCCTCAACCTTGAAAGAAGGTGGATCTTGGTTGGCATGGGGTTGTTATTCCATATTATCATGCTTTGGAGCATCCTCCTCACTTGATTCAATGTATCTATAAAAACATCAAGATTCTCTATGAGAATACCCATGATGGACTACAACTGATCAAGCTTGCTCATAAAAAGAGAAATTATAGCCACTCCTTCAAGCTTGTGAAATTTATCTTCTACTATATAGGCATTTTCTTCATTAGAATGAATGATAATTCTAATCCCTTACTTCCACTTTGTTGTGGAAATTACTTCTTCAAATATAATTAGGATAGCATGACCACTTGTTCCTCTTATTCTCATGATAGATATATACTACAATGTAGTCACTGACACATAAAGCCACATAAAAGGACACTAATACTAAACTAATTGTGATACCAATGTTATTCATAAACTAGGTGGATATTCCACACTAAGAATCACCAACATAGATCATGTACTCCTAGTTCAACATATGATTGATAGAAGAGTGTTCTAGACTATTTTCAATGCTAAAATAGAGATAAAAAAGTGTTAGAAATGAAATTTACAATAAATTTAATATATAAATAGAATATTAAGAGAATCCAAAGTATAAAATTAAAACACTATATGACCTAAATAAACCCAATGTGGGAAAAACTCTAGTGGGTGAGGCAATTACACTTGTCTTATACTATTTAATTCAATAATTGTACAAGTTACGACCAAACATGGTCTTCATGGATAGATCTTGCATTATTACACTATCCAAAGCTTGCACACATGATTGCTTTTTAATTCTTAGACACTCCATGTAGTGATCCATGAAAAAATAACATGGGGATTGATAACACAGAGAACAATAATAATAAAGCTTTGTTAATTATTCAAAAGACAAGATTACAAATATATAGGAGATAGCCTTCCTAAAATATATGAGGTAGCTATAACAACTCACTAACCTACGTAGATATTTGTTATTGTTGTTTTATATAACAACTAATAACAAATTACTAACTTACATTACCAAAATAATAATTTATACACGTAATTATTATTCACTCATACATATAAATGGAGCACTAACCTAAGTTTTCCTAACATTCCCGCATTAGTGAGAACATGGGGAAAATCTATCTTTGTACTTGCACTTGCTTTCATGATTAGGTGATATTCCATTGGTTAATCACTAACCAAGACAAAATGGTTTTCATACGGCTAACCAAAAACTGAGAGTGGTGGTTTTCCATTGGTTTACCACAAACAAAGATAAAATGATGATGGTTTACGAGTGATTTACCAACAACCACATTATGATGTGCCAAGTAGTATTATTATCTCTCATCACATCTCACTGCAGGGAGTAATATAGGAAAAACTGCTTACACATTACATACTGAAAACTATAAATGGAACATTAGAATCATGTTCCCCTCTTAATGTGAATTTTCCACTTATTCAAATAAGTATACAACAAATTATAAGAAAATACACAACTAAAAAATTAAACACAATGCACACATGTCACCAAATTAGTGATGTAGCCCCATCATTGGTGACTGATGAGAGGTCGCTAAAAGACCTCCAACCTCTGATGTATCCTCCATCCTCTAGTTACTTATTTAGTATAGGAAATTGTTAGAAACGTATCCACGTTCTTCTTATACTAATTCATGGCAATGTCAGATGTCTACAAGACTAAAAATTCGGCATCTTCATTGAGTAAATCTAAGCCAATATAACCTATGCACTCACAAAAAGCCAAAGTTTTAGTCTTGTACACATCTAACATTACCATGAATTAGTACAAGAATAATGCATATACATTTCTAACAATTTCCTATACTAAATAAGTAACTGGAGGATGGAGGATACATCAGAGGTTGGAGGTCTTTCAATGACCTCTCATCATTCACCAAGGATGGGGCTACATCACTAATTTAGTGACATGTGTGCAGTGTGTTTACTTTTTTAGTTATGTTTTTGCTTCTAGTTTGTTGTGTACCTATTTGAATAAGTGGAAATTTCACATTAAGGGGGGAACATGATTCTAATGTTCCATTTCTAGTTTTTAGCATGTAATGTGTGAGCAGCTTTTCCTATGTTACTCCTTATAGTGAGATGTGATGAGAGATTATAATAATACTTGGCACATCATGATGTGGTTATTGGTAATAACCATTCACAACTAGGATACAATGAGGCACCATTAACCAAACTTGCAAACTATAATGTCAATCTAACTTCAAAACTTACCATTGACTTATCTGATGATCTTTGATTTCAATAAAGATGTATTTATGACTTTTCACCTTGGAACCCACCAAACACTTCAAACAATCATTGCCAAAAAGAAGAAGCATTTGCAACCACTCCTCTACCCATATTTTATTTGATGGTGAAACCTTTAAATTCAAAGGCTACAGGTTGCTAACTTCATCAATACAATAGTCATTTTACCATCTCAATACTGATTCTACCACTAAAACTTAACTAAATTATTCATTTTACATGAATAATCTTGAGGAAATGTCTTACATAGTGTTTTATGTGCAAGAATTACATAATTAAGTATAGTGGAAATGAACTAGAAAAACTATCTAGTAAAGCAGATCCATATTTTGGATCAACGATCAAGGTCAACACTAACACGATCAACTATAATATCATTTGTAGACAAAACACCATATTGAATATTGGATTGGACTCTCTTATAGGATTTAGACAACAAACAAACCTTAGATCACTATCTAGAAGGATTATAAATTCTATAGGTGGATCTTGTAGATAAAAATGACTGAATGATGAGTAAGATGATCATTTCTATGATATAAAAGGATGTAGGTCAAAGTAATGGGTAGAGGGATGACCTTGGCGTGCATAATGAGAACAAATTTGGACTTCACTAGATTTAGTATAAGGTGATTTTGGTTGACTTGATAACTTTGATGTTTGGATTTCATGTGATTGACCAATAGGTGAAGACTCAACTTGACATTTATTTATGAGGCCTATGATTATAAACCCTAGAGTAACATGATGTTTATTGAGTATCATTGTCTTCCAAATTCATACAACAGGTTTAGACTTGATAATATGAGTAAAAACATGTATTTTATCCACAATTGGTTTATACTTCATTTGAATAACCTCAAGTTTACAAATTGTAGATTCAATATACTTTAGCTTGACATTCGATAAAATAGGATTTGGGGTAATTGTATATGGTATAAAATTTTTGACTAATGCCTCAAAAATAGATTTGAAAACTAGTTTGACAATAAGTTTGAAAACATGTTTTTATTGTGTATCTAATTTTTTTTACAGCCTACAAATCCATTTTCAATAAACATAGTGCTAATGATAAAAAGGCATAAATAATGACTTGAACTAGACTCAACATTCTTCAAGCAAAGTAGTTTTGTGTAAATTTCAAAGTAGAATGTAAAGTTACAAAATTATATCTATGTAATATGTGGAAGCCATGACATAGATTCCAAAATAACTTATAATAAAATAATTATTAACACAATATGTGTCAGGCTCAACCAATAATGCTAGAAAAATAAAATACTTGGTTTGCTAGGTCTTTCCACTTGAACCACATTTAAACAAGTCAATTAATAAATCTTTGTATCTTTATTTCTTCATAATATGATAATACATTATTATTTATCATTTATGCAATCAACTTTTCAACATATAATAAAAATATGCATAAAGGCCAAAACATGTGTTTACAAGCATCAAACACAAAAAGGACAAAAGTAACATCAATTTAAATCCTATTTATAGATCATACAATTGAGATGACTTCTAGTTAATGATTTTGTTATTAGGTGTAGCCACTAAATAATGCATCATGAGTCTACTATTTTCTCAAAAATTTAGATTATAGAAGGGAAACATAACATTTGGTAATATTCATCTTTTAACAGACCATTTGTCTAGGGATATCACCTTACAGATGTCAATAAAATAACCCATAAACCATGTTTAGAGCCATATAATTATAATTGGAACACATTATTTTAGATAACATAACCATACGTTACTCATAATAACTTATCCCCATATCTCATGCCTTCTTTATATTCATTCTTAGAAAATAATTTTGCATATAAGGGCTAAATTTAAGGCCATATGATCATATTTCCTCTCTTTTTCCATAAAGTAAAATCAACATTTTTGGTCAACTGAATCAGATGCAAGTTGAAATTTTGGCCAGATATCAAAGTTTTATAAATTTTTAGACCTTGTTATTCAATAATTTGATTTTTAGAGGTGTTTTACTCATGAAACCCTTACTTTAGACTTATTTAAAATTTATGCAGGCAAAGAGCTAATTATTGATAATTCATAGAGCTCATTGGGATTTTCTATGATCTAACACATGTATATTGGTCTTAACAAACCTATTTAACCATTCCAATACTCCAATTCAATTCATATAATAGTTTCCATGTGTAAATAAGCCTCTAAAAATTATTGTAATAGTAAAAATATAGAATTCCTAAGGGTTTCATGAATATAACTGAGATTTAATCTTGTAGTCAATATGAAAGGATTATAATCATATTATAAAAGGATAATACAATGGAAAACATACAACCAGACTCAAAAATATTTATTATGTGCAACAAGAAAACATTTACATAGTCCTCTTCCATTGAGACAGACCTACAACATATGCTCTAACCTCTTCAAAAATGATTTTTTAATTATTTTAAGCTCTTTGGTTGGTATTTTACAGTTATTCCTCATTAGGAGTGAAGATTATCACTTTTTTAGATTCTAAACCAAGATTGGTAATTTACTAAACTTGCTAATATTCTCTCTTACTCATTCAAATTAAACTTACTAAACTAACCTAGTTTATAGGTCTTAATAATTACCTAAGAATATTGTCAACATAGATTCTACATGTATTTGGTGATGCTCCTTCATCACCTTTACTATCCTCCAACATACCCCTTTTATCATTCAATCTTCACACTCTCTCACTATACATTCCCTAGGCTTGGCTATGCCTAGATGCCTTCCTCTTCTTTAATACTTTGAATAACACTTCTTCTATCTCTTATATCCACCTATCCAACCTTAATTCAACCCCCTCAATCTAATTTCAAATCCCTCCACACTCCTTTACACTTTCTTGCACTTTTTCCCTTTAAAGGATATTTGGCTTAATAGGCCTAATACACATTCTAGAGATTGGTTTTTGACTCTTCAACACCTTCAACACCTCACTCTTGACGTACTTCAACTACCCATTGAGGTTTATAGACCCAATTCAATGCATATCAATAGTTCTATTGCTTTCTAGGCATGTCCCTTAAGGGTGTTAGGACTCCTATAACTGATGTTTGACAATTGATCTTTGATAATATCATAAACCTATTATAGCCTCTAAATCACCTTGAACACTTAAAATACAATTTCATGCAAAAGTGGGTGATAAAAGGGAGAGAGTGCATTACAAGAGGTGATTTTTTTTTTCCATTCAACAATACAATTATTAACAATAAGTTCAAGTAGAAAATATTAGTTCCAAGTAAAGTGCTAATATGTAAATACCTCATCTTAACCAAAAAATGGCATTGACAACACATTTTGGGGGAGCAGATGGCATCTCAAACTAGGTTCTTGGCCTCTTATTAGGCTCGAGTGACAAGCTAACCACCCATTTCGACCTCAAGAACACCCTTCCCAATATAAAAAAAATACAATTTTTAGCCTAAGTTCAAACATGTGTAAAAAAAATTTTAAGTCATTTATGCAAACTGTTAGATCCTTACCCTGCCTCTTTAAGTCCTCCAATCATACCCTAAATCACTCAAGTGGAACCTTCGATAATAATTCATTAGACAAGCTGCATTAGCGAGGTCCAAAAATGTAACTTTTTGACATTGAATAGGCAAATTCTTGAGCTCCAACTACCATTTCTACCTTTGAGACCTCCATGTCATATAGGCCATGTCAAAGGCTTTCCCTCTAGACTCAGGGTTGACTTAGGACCAAAATTGACCTAGCAATTGTCTAATTATTAACATCAACATGTATGTGAGTTATACCTTCTTGGCCATAACTACCTGGTGGTTGTATTTATAAATACATTAGATTAAAACTAACCCCATTATTATCACTTCAACACAAAATGTTTTGTGTCATGGTCAAAGTAGATATTATTGTACAACCCTTGTACAATAGAGTGTACATTTCCCACCTAACAAGTAACATTCCCAAAAAAAATTAGATCCCATGATCTTTCTCACAAACAAAGATAAACATACTATCATAAACAAAAGACTAAGGAATTTACGTAAGCAAAATGAACTTTCTTTTTACAATTGAATTTCAGTGGAGTAAATGATTTGTGTCATAGTTGTCATGGAATATAACCAATAGAATAATTAACATGAGTGAATTTGACACATTTGTTGATATCCCTTCAATATACAACCTCCTTCTTAGGATTTATGCCGAGATTTATCTAGAACCATTCAAATTTTACTGCCCTTCAATTACAAACTATCTTATTTTTGTCTTTAGTGGGTATGTTGAGGAATTGATTCCAATGCTTAGTCAATATAAAATATACTTAATAAATTGTGGGTGAGACCATGTTGACAAGCATTTTAGTTTGTGATTTTTTTTGAATTAAAACACCTATATATAGGGGTGGCTCACAATTTAAATAGATCAATACATATAGAGCTAGGCATGTTTCGTACATCATTAAGTATGACAACTTGTTACAATTGCAAGAAAGCATGAACTTATAAAATATTTCTAGTGTCAGAGCATTTAAGTTTTTTATCTAAATAATTATATTGATTGATCTTAATTATTTTTTAAAAAAAACCATTTTGACTAAGTTGAGGATAAAAATAATGGGGAATTTGGGGCCGGGAAGATAATGTTCTTATGCCATATGTTCCAAAATATACTCTAAAGGGGTAATAATAACATAAGAAACGATCACCAATTTGTGCCATATTATACCTTATTATGTGTGCACCAAGATGGGATGTCATGGGAGGAGGGCCCACTTGTATAATTCCATAAATGAGCTTAATTATCTGATGTATAGGAGGTTTAAAGTATGATTTCTAGTACATGCACTAAATTGTAATTATAATATCCATATCTACCTTGTTTCAATAAAAATTTCCTTTTATTTTTGTATCAACAATGCTTTATAGATGAACCCTCTCATATTTTTTGATATGCTTACATACAATGTCTATCACCTTTAGTGACGTAATATTCAACAACTTGCAAGCATTGTAAATCTCCATTACATCAACAAAATTAAAACATTCTATTCTAGAGGACTTATTTTTTTATATCAAATTGCATACTTAAATCTGCCATGGGGATTTGAACTAATCTTTAACTTGTCAATATCAAATTTTATCAGTCTAGTAATGAACTTATCATCAAGGACATTTTCAAATACCATTATAGGTGTATTCTCAGTATTTAGAATGCAGATATGCTATGGCAAGAGCAATCCTAGTTGCAATATGTGGCCTCCTCTTCTACTTTAGATTGGCTAATCATCCCACCAGAAAACTATTGATCATGAGTATAATTATGTTAGTTATTAATTCCTCTAAAATTGAGTGATGTTAATAGAAACTAATTTTATCCAAACCTCACATTGAGTTGGTTGATTACCAATTTTATCTTGTGGGGAATAATGCCCTTGGAAGTTGAAGGACCTAGTTTCTACCCACATTCCTTGTCAAATCTTGTATTCCTCAATATGACAATATGATAAGAGCTCCTAAAAAGGCTTTTTCTTGTCTTTTCATACTAATGCCCCAAGATTACCTTAACCTACATTGATAATAAAATGTCTACATATCCTTAGGGAAGCCCAATAATGATTAAAAGGTAGATGAAGATAGGAAATGAGTCTTCTAAAATTGGTTGATTAATCATTTTATCAAGATTATAAATTTTGTAATTAAGGAAACATGTTTCATGTTTATCATTCTTTGCAGACAATGAAAAATCATTATTAAAAGAATCCTCCTTACATTTCTCAAATATTTTTATTTTATATATATTATGAGGATAGAGGACATATAGAATAGAAATGTCTCTTCAAAACCAGTAGGGTGGCTCCTTTTTGTAGCCAAACAATGGCACGATTTTATAGTCTGTGATAGTCAAGGATAATACAAATTTATTTCTATCCCACTAGATACCATCCTTATGGAAGTCACAAGGAGCATCACTTCAGCTACGAATAATCTCCATAGCAATGTTCCAAAACTTGAAAATATATTATTTTTAAGGAGTTGGTTGAGGATAATTTCTATTTTTGGACATGATAATGGAATTTGAAATAGCCTCTAAGTTTTGAAGACCAATTTTTTTCACCTTGGTGGTGTACTTATCATCAGGAAGTGAAATTTTCAACCTTTAGTTTAATGTGGAAAATGGCAAGAGAAATCCTAGTTGCATTATGCACCCTCTTTTGGTAATTTAGACTATTGTATGTTCCCATGAAATATCCATCATATACATTATTGGAAATCAACAACCAAGTGGATTATATTATGATCCAAATTTGCTTTTATTTAGTTTTTTGTTATGTTTTTATTTATTATGGGTTGGTTTCACCCATTGGTTGGTTTTTTAACCACCTCTTCTTTTTGTAAACTTTTTAAGCTTATTATGTATAAAAATAAAACATTTTTTTATATTTAATATATTTTTATACATTATTCCACCATTTATCTAAGTGATCAATGGTATCAGAGCATGGTTTCTCATGAAAGAATGAAATTGATGAAATTTGATGGCCTAGTTAGAAATATGCATACACTACTTGTACAATCCATTGGTATGATTTTAGTCTGTCAAGTAGAAGGCTTGTATGGCATTTTCACAAATTTAAGGCTATAATATGGTGCTATAGGTGGTATATTACCAACTCTATTTGTGATATTCTTTTTATTATGATGCTTAATATAAATAATGGCCTTCATTTTACAAGACCTAAGTCACCATTAATGGAATCAATAGTTCACACAAATACTTTTTTCAACTCTTCATCATGCCTCAAGAACATGTTGACAAATGCTTCTCTGATGCTCACATTCTCCTCCCAAGTTTCTCTCTCATGATGGAATCCAAAAGGCCCATTCTCAAAAACCTCCATGGTTGTCCTCTCCTCATTCTTCTTTCTATTTCCTTATTCTTCCCATGTTTGGTCTTCAACCATACTGTCCTTATGTCATTAAATTGCATATCAACAATCTCTATTGTTTTCTTCATGGAAATCTGCAACTCCTCATCATTACCTTATTCATTCACATCTATTATTTACTTTAAGGGAACATGTAGCATTCCTTGCTTGTTCTCAACCCTTCTTACCTCAAAATTAGGAAATACAAATGCATTTCCTACCAAGGAAAATTATGAATTTTCCCACTTATGGGATATCATAAACTCAATCCCATCATCAAAAAATGGGTCTCCTTCTCCTAGTTCAACAATTATCACATCCATACCATCTTGCATGATCATTCCTTCCTTTATGTGCTACTCAAAAAACTCTTTCTATTTATTGTTTTGAAGATAATATGTGAGTTTCTCACATGGAAACCTCACTCTCTTTTTGCCTTTCAAGAAAACCTTATTCTCCTCACTTTTAATCATCTCCTTGCTACTTCTCAAAGTAGACTTGAACTTCTCCCATGAAAACTTTCCTCTCATATTGCATTTTATGGAAATATTATTCTTATTCTCTTTTGTCTCAAGCTTAAAGACGTGAATCTTATACAATCATTATACTTTCATTCTTGAGTACACAACATGACCCATAAAGTTAGAAATTATATGTTCCATACTCCTTATCTTATTCTTTCCTCTCCCTTGTCTCATCTCTAAGAGATCTCTCCAATACACAACTGCAACTCCAAATAATATCCTACTTATAATCTATACCCTCATGGGGTTTTCAATACACTTCTCTTCAAAATACATTTATAACTCCACTATCCAATTCATGAGTACATTTGGGCTCTCTTTACCAAAAAAATAATATTAATAGTAGGCTTACCTATTTTTTCCACCATGACCTTTATCTATCTCTTTCTTCTATTGGGATATTTTCCTCCACCTACTTGGTCTCTCTCCAAAGTATATAAACTCTCTTGTAGGGAAAACAACCCTATCATAGTTTCTTTTTCATCCTCTATACTCAGTTGAAAAATCTTTACTTTTGCATCTTCCATCATGTCCAATATTTATTGGACTCCCTTCAACATATCAACCAAGTCTTCTACCTCTAGTGTCCTTATTCCTTTATTTTCCATATCCTCCTCAACAAGTAGGATTCTCTTTCACAAATAGACTCAAAAAATAGTCTATCTCACTTCCTCAACACTTGAATGACTTATTTCACACCTAAAACAAACTTATCCTCTCTCCAATACAAGCTCCTTTTTCACAACTTACTTTTCACAACTTGTAATTGACAGATACAAGAGCCTCACACACAAAAATAAACAAGGAAAGACCTTGATCTAATACCAAATGGTGAAATCATAGAGAGATTATACACTTAAGTACAACCTTTAATTCTATGATGCTTATTTTTAGCCCACCCACACACACATAAAGAGCAACTCAAAATTCTATTTGCAAACATTTACCAAAAGGAACACACTATATTAATTTTATTTGAAGACATTAAAACTTTTAAAACAATAAACACATTATCAACTATGTGACTTAAAATGTTTTTTCATGTAAACATGGATAAAAACATCACCAACATAGTACAACATCTAACTGGTTCCTATATAGCTTGTTGCTTTTCTATTTCTTTTCTTGCAGCTCCTCTTTACTACCTTTTGCATCATGTTTTTATCCTCCTCTCTTCTCCCCACTTTGTGAGATTATTTCCATTACCCTTTCTAACATGTACCATGTATATTAACATTCATTTTAATACATAAAACTCTCTAAACCCATGCATTTTTCTTCAAAAATTATTAATTTTTGTTTGTTGTTATGTGTTGTTCTGTTGCTATCAATTCGTTATTGAATTGTTGTTCCCAATTGTTTCTTTTTTATTTTTTTTGGTTGATACAAGATTAATTTAACCCTTGTATGCTCCTATATCATGTATAATTTTAATATTCTCTCTGATACCTCTCTTTTTTATCTCTATTTTGGCCCTTCTCTAGTCTGTAGCCTCTCTACTTTGATATCAACTCTTGATTTGTAAGTTTAAATCTCTAGGTCTTTCCTCAATCCTTATAATGCTGACCTCTTTCTCATTCAATGTTGAATTTTTTAATTTGAATCTTGTTTTATATCTATATCTCTTGTATATCCCACCTAAAAAATTTCCTTTAACACTAGCGTGAGATCACTTTCCTTATTTTTACATATTTTTCCTTTCTGAAACTTTTCTTATAATTGCTTATGATTCTTGAAAGATATTTTTGTAACAATGGGTGCATAGTTAGGTTAACTATTTCATGGTGACCACTAGGTAAATATTCTCTTCCAAAGTTTTTTAATGAGACCTTAAATGCCTATATTGGTGCTTCAACATGAAATTTGTAACCATTCGAAGATGTTCATGTTATTCTATTGTTGTGACTAAATTTGAAATTGTGATCATATGTTGCATGTGATTGTGCCAAGTAAAAAAGATCCTATGACTCCTGGATAATAGGCTCCAAAGCCTTTATCATGGTCTTCAAAGACTTTATGGACCCATGGATTTATTAAATCCATTTTATGGTCCCTCAATCATTTGCCCCTTTTCATCATTGCCTCTCTTTATGTTTGTGGTCCCATTAATCAATTAAATCCATTTAAGGATTATAATAAATTTGAATTACATTGTGCCTTTTACTATATCTTGTGACCCTCAGTGATTATGACATGTGTTGTAATCTAAGTTCTCAGAGTCATGTGATTGCTTTGTGGATTGTCACAGACCCATTGGAGTTATAAACCCAAATTTGAAATTGGTCACATGTCTGCCCATGGTCCCTATCATGACTTAGACTTATGAACACACCAAGGCCCTGTGAGTAATTATGAATGTGATACCTGACCTCCATGGTCTTTATGAACTTTCATGGTCTTGTGCATGAATCACAAGAGTCTTGTGAACTTGTTATAATTTATAAACGAATGTATATTTTGTTGGGTCCAGAAAGAAGCCTTCATTACAAAAAAAAATATATGTGGACTTGTAAACTTAGGGAAATAATGTGGACCCTAATACATATATATTATGTAGTCCTTAAAGACTTAGAGACTTAAGAAATAATGTACACTTAGCCTCAGACATTGCAACTTAAAGTTGTGAGGGAAAATATCTGATACCACTAATACAAAGAAACTAAGAGTTGTGACATTGGAATATGACCATGTGACCTTAAGTGTGATCCATGTGATCCCTAGGACCTCAAAAACTACTAAAAATCCATGAACCAAAATTGGATCTCAAAATGTGACCTGAGAACCCTGTTGATTTAATAAATTTCCTTCAAAAGTATTTTTTGAAACTACACCAACTCATACATTTTTTTTGTGATGTAGGATTACCCATACACCTTGGATGCTCCTATATAAAAAAATAGAGGTAATTAAAAAATTGAGTCTTGGTCACATAGATGGAAAAAATAGAAAAATTACTCCTTTGGCCACTGAGATTGATGATTATGGTATTCCCTTCTAGCACACCAAATATTTCATCTACTTTTCTCTCTCTTCCACTTCCAACTTGTTGGCTTTGAATCCATCTTCTTCTTTTGATATTCACTTTCTTCCCTTATGTGGAAATGGATTGACCATAGTTCCACCACATCCAAAAATTATTTCTTTCTTACCCACTATTGGGGCATAGTCTATCCACTTTCACCAAATGATTTTTTCCCCATATTCATGTGGGATCAATCTCATTTTGATCCAACCATGTCCACCAAGATGTTATTTCTTGCATCATACTTTCTCTAGTGGGCTTAAACCCATGGGTATATTTTGACCACCTACTCCTAAAGACTTTTTGTCTTTGTCCACTCACTATCCAACCTACTATTTGATTCTTCCCTCTGTCACTCATCTCTATTTATAAATCCCATTTTCTAATAGATGACATCTCTTCCTTTGATTTCCTTTGTAAAATCACCATTCTTCTTGTAACTCTTTCATTCATTAGAGTCCTCAAATAGACTACTTATTTCTCTATTTATTCACATGCTCTAGTTAAAGTACAAATCAACTGATCCTCTTCACTTTCTTAAGTGCATAATTTTGCACTTCTGGCTTCACCTCTTCACCTTGAAAGGCCCCTTTGAATTCTTATTTTATCTTCATTTTTGCATGTCAACACATACTATAGCCATAAATTAGCTTAAATTCATGATAATTTACATCCCCCATAGGTGTTCCATCCATATTAATATTATAAGCTTGGTTTCCCCCAAGCTCATGCCTATCAAAGCCTTCATTTTACTTGTTTCTTAGAATAGTGCTTAGTTTTTATGGTGAAAACACCTCTTTCTATTTCTCTTTGTTTCATATCCCATTTTCATCAGCACAATGCTAATTTCATTTTCCCTCTTTCTCTTCATTTGCTTCTATGTCACAGGAATGACATTATTCACTTATCTAATCTCCTTTGTGAGTCTTCTCTCCCACATCAAATTACTTTAAGTGAAATATTTATTTTTCCACTTCTTCATGTTGTATCTTATGCACATGAACACACTAGATCAAACCACAATTTATCCTCATCTTTTCTATCTTCATCGTTATTGGACCTACACTTAAATCCCCCACATTAAGGGAATCAATAGATCCCACAAATAGTTTTTCCATCACTTCATCATGCCTCTAGGACACATTTCCCAACTCTTCTTTGTTGCTCACATTTTCCTCTTCTATTTCATTCAAATAATGGACTTTTAAAGGTCCATTATCAAAAATCTCCATTACTATTTTTACATCATTCTTCAAACTATTTTCTTCCTCTATAGTGGTCTTCAACTACACACTCCTTATGTGCATTCACTTGCACTTCCTTTACCTTCATTGTTTTATTTATTGAAACCCTGAGCTTCTTCTTTGCAAAAGAGAAATATCAATTTTAGTACCTTTATCCTTTAATGATGACAACCTCTTCCCACTTAAAGGATTATGTAATTTCTTTCCCATCATCAAATAATGGGTTTCCTTAATTTTGTGAATAATTTATTACTTCCACATCCTCTTCCATGAAGATTTCTTCCTTTAAGGGATACTCACAAATTTCTCTCTTTGACGCTCTTGAAAACATACTTGGGCTTCTCACTTTTAGATCTCATTTCTTGATTGATTTTTAAATCAACATTAGTCTATTCACTCACATATTTGAGGTGATCATTTGGTAACATCCTTTTATGATTGCCTAAAGGCAATCTTCTTCACCTCTCTCTCAATTCTCAGTGCTTAGATATTCTTCCACCATTCTCTCTACAATTTTAGATGCACAACATGATCCATAAAATTGGAAACCATATGTTTTCAACTACTCAACTTTTTCTTTCCTTTCTCTTGTCTCTTATTTTTAAGGTCTCTCCAATACACAATTGCAGGTTCACATTTCTTTCACACAAGTTTTATCCTCATCGAATCTACAATTTTTTCATCTTAAAATAAAAGTTATAACTCAATAGTCCATTTCATGAGCTTATCTTGCTCTCTTTACCACAAAATAAAACAATATTTCAAGTGGACTTAACTCTTTATTTCACCTTCACCTTTGTTGGTATTTTCTACTTCACTTGAATCTCTCTCCAAAGCATCCAAACTTTCTTATAAGCACAACCACCCCATCATTATTTCTTATTCATCTTCTTTATTCATAGTTGTAACATCTTCTCCACTTGTTCCATCCCAATCTGTCATGGAATTACTTCAACATCTCTACTAGGTTTTATGCTCCTGTGAACTTCCTCTTTTGTATGTCAATTCATCTCCACAAACAATATTATCTTTCACAACTTATAATTTACTTAAGCAAGCTTATCTTTCAAAACCTATATTGGACTCAAATAAGAACCTCTCTTCTACTACTTTATTCACACTTGTGTAGACACCAAAATTTTGTCACACACACGTGCATAACTCCTTGTGTCAAAACCCCTTTTAACCCATTTTTCAATAATAACAATTAACTTCCTTAACCCATGATTTTACCCCTCACACATTTAATTAATTTAAAATACTTAATTAAGTTAATTTAAAACCCTTGGCCACCTTGTTTTATGATTAATTCTTACCTGATGAGTCACCTTAAGACCCGGTCCCCTCATCCTAACTACCCAAGACTTATTCCTACTTCTAAACTAAATTATTAATCAACTACCTCCTTCTTAACCTCTTATTTTTACCATTTTTCAATGGATGCCACACTTGTCATGAATAACAATATAAAATAGGCCAAAAATAACAAGGATTTACCTATTATAGGGCCACCGACATCGGTCAACCCATGGTCAACATCAGTAAGATCACTGACGTCAATAATATAAGCCAAACTCCAACCTAAAGTTTAGATCAACAAAAATTAAGAAAATTCATTCTTACTTGCATTCAAGCTCCCAACATTCTATTTTTGACATCCTAGCTTACTATCATCTTGTGTAAGTCAATCACTATCAAGAAGCTCTTGAGGACTAACAACACCCTCATGTTCTCTCTATTTAGCCATTCATGTTTAGACTCCCTAATAGGGATCATCAATCTGGAACTTATCATTCAATAACCACAACTAAGTAAATCACTTATTCTATAAGTCTTTTAAACATTTATTATGCTATCACTTTATATCTACTGTGCATTGCTTTACACACTTCTGATCAAACCCCTGTGAGGGAGTTATAAATCTTCCTCACTTGTTTTCCCTTAATCTAACACACCTAACCTATGACTAGATCTACCCAAATCATACTCTCTCTCTTATAACTCTCCCCAACCTCCCAAACTTGATCAAAAACCATTTTCCAGACCCAAAAAAACTTTATATAAGCTCTCAAACATTTATTGCCCCTACCGACCTTGGTAGCCTAACCAACATCGATCACCTTCACCATTGACCTCAGTAGTAGAACCAATATCAGTCACTCCTCTATCAATGTCAGCAACTGTGGATTCCCTACCCCTTTTAAAACCTACCCAAACAACTTCTAAAACACAAACAAAATACACCACCTACACCCTATTACTCTCTATTGCATACAGGTTGTTAATAACGATAATATTATCTCTCTTTCACTCTCTCTCTTTACCTCTCTTTTAGTTATTCATTATTCTTTTATCTCTCAAAAGTGGACTGTCATCTCTAAGGAAGTTTCACACTTCTTAGAACAAGCACGTAGCTTGGCAGCCCACTCATTTAACTACTAACAAACATTTTTGGCACACCCGGTGGGACCCTAAAATTTTTCTTGGGTTATTTTTTGTTTTAAGCATTCATATAGGTGCATTATAGTGAAAATTTCATTTCTTGCACTTCCTCCTCTTTTCTCTTAAAATGAAAAATTCAATATTTTATTTTCTGTTTAAAAAACATTAAACTAAAAATTTTCTTTCTTTTTTCTTTGCCTCTAAAAGCAATTTATCATTTTATTTTACAAAAATAAAGAGAATCTCTTCTTTACTTATTATTGCATGCACATTAGGATAGGGAATTTCATACTCTATTCCTATTTCATCTCTATTTTTATTTGAATCTAAACATTTCAGATTTGGGTTTAAAACTTATTGCTTTTCATTGTTTGTTTGTTGCATATTAACTCACCTAGTTAATTACAAGCATTTTAAATAAATTGTAGTGCACCTATGTTAAACAACTAAATCACATTCACATAAACAAACATCTAAACTCACCTAAGAAAAGCTCCATCAGGATTTCATCACCTGGTGGATCACCTTACCATACTCAGCTATCCTACTTAGATTTCACTACTAAGAGGAGAACCCACTCTGTTCTCTGGTGGAGTATAAACTCTAGATAGAAGGTATATTTTGGCTAAGAAGCTTGATTCGGCTCTAGGTTCATGAAGTGCAGAGATCAATCTCTTATAACAATCCATGTACCTAGTCTACCATAAATTTCCTCTTGAGCACTAAAACTAACCTGAAACCAGCTCTAGATTACTTTCTAGTACCTTTGATAACCAAATTCTCTTCTCACTATCTGATTAAGGCATAAGCCAATATGAGACTAAAAAATTAATCTCTAGGATTTAATAGTTTTTGGTTGTGTGTTGTTGTTGCATTTCTATTGTCTTCTATATTTTAGAGTTGGTAAGGACATTTTCTTATTGATTCACAAAATCAATACTATTTCTAATACTCAATTTGCATAACCTGTTATCTCAAGTTTTTTTAGTGTTCTTCCTTCTTATTTAGACCTCTTACATCCACTATTTTACCTAGTTTCAACTTTTGGTTTCTTAAAACATTGAATTTTCCATCTCCCAGGATATCATAGTGACTGACATCGATTAACCCTATCGGCATCAGTAGATTTTTTACCAACATCAGTTAATCCACTGACGTCAGCAATTTTTTTTATCGACATCGGTTAAGCAACCAACATTGATGACTATGTAATTTCATCTGCTCAAAACAACCCACTTACCCACACTTAAACTTGGTTTTTCCTTATTCTATTTTAAATAGAGGGTAGTAAGACTATTTAAACTTCCTATTGCATGGTATTGACAAGATATCAAGCCAAAATTCTTGCTGATTATGCAATATGGAAACCACTTCCACCCTCCTCTCTCACTTCCAATTCTATCATGGAGCATACTTCAAATATAGAGCATACTCCTAGCTCTAATCAAATTCCCATTGTGTCTGAGGGAGATCAACATTTTACAAAATTTCTTGATCACAATGTGGCAGCCCTTTAACATTACCTTGCTATGAGTTAAAGCCATAGTTATTTTGGTGACCCAATCTATGGTATGCCAACCTCTCTAATAGAGATAACCTCAGTGTTAGTTGCCTCCAATATTTTCCCCATGATTACCCAAACCACCACTTTAATGAGTAACCCAACTATAAACAATGTCCAAAGTGTAGCATCTCTAATCATCCAATCCCACCTAAACCTTGGTGTGACTTCCCTACTTTCACAACCACAACCAATTCAGTCAAGTCACACCCCATTCCAAAATTTAGTGGTACCTATTCCATCTACCCTCCCATCTATAATTACCTGAGTTATGACTCACCCTTCATCCAGTCTAACCATACCAATAATCCAACCTGCAATAACAACAACCAACCAAGGCATAGTCTCCAACCCAATGGGACAAGCCCCTTTTCTTTTTACACCCTAGCCTATGACTCATTATCCTTATATTACTCCAACATAACCTCAAAAAATTATGTCATACACTCCCTCTACTTCCTATCAGGTTCCCTATAACTTAGGAGCTATTCCCCAAACTAATCCCCCTCCATAACTCATTAAGATGTTGATGGATAAGATGTCTAATCTAGAGACATCTGTTTCTGGATCAAAGAATGTGTTATCTTATGATCAAATATGAAATGAAATAATCCATCCTTCAATACCTATTCACCCTTATCCAATCCAATGGGAACTCCCTAAATTTACTCATTTCTAGGTAAAGAGGATCCACAATAGTACTTGTGAACATTTAGACATGCTTGTTATTTAATAGGGCATGATGATGTGTCACTACTTCACACTTTACCTGTCTCTTTTAGGTGTTGCCTTTGATTGGTATATCTCTATACCTCACCACTCCATTTTCTCATTTACTAACTCACACAAATATTCTTAGACCATTTCTCTATTAACATTTCTAAAAAGGTTTCTATAACAAACCTTTATTCTATCAGATAATTTGATGATGAGTCTATTAAAGACTTTGTTACTCATTGGAGAAGCTTGATCAATCAACTCTCCTTCTCTTTACCCCAACCAAATATTATTGAACTCTTCTCAAGGGCATGTGCTAAGCACTTCTCATCCACACTCTGGGTACAAAATTTTCACACATTTGATAAGGCCTTTACAATGGCACATAAACTTGAGGTTCATGCCATAGATGAAGGTAAAGTCAAGTTGCATAGTAAGAATCCAAATTCTAAATCAAATGACTCATCTTCTAAAACTTATACCTATAACCAAAAATCTAAAGGCTCTACCAACATGGTGGTCATTAAGTCATCTTCTTCCACAACCACAAACCAATCAAATTCCTTGACTTCCTAAAATCCAACTAAGCAATTCCAACAACGATATGAACAAAGACAATACACTCCCATCAAGGAGTCATATACATATATCTTAGAGAAACTATTTCAACAAGGTGTCATAACCCTTCCTCAAATCAAACCTCCTATACAGCTCAACCCCTCCCATCCTATCCCAACTTGGTATAAGGAAGATGAGTTTTATGATTACCATTGAGTTAAAGGCCACAATTCTACTAACTATAAGACACTCAAGAAAATTATTTAAGATATGATTGATAGAGGTGATATCATCTTAGATAATCCTAATGCACCCCCTAATCAAAGTATGGATGTGTTCAAACACCCTTTTCCTAACCATTCACCGAATCAAAATATTGTTTAGATCATAACTAATTCAGGTGATCATAATATCCATACGATTAATATGGTCTTTCTTTTAACTTTAACTCAACCTTATCCTCAATAGGAGACATCCATTTCATCAACTCCTCCCCCATATTCAGTTGCATTTTTTTTACCCATTCCTCTTCCTCAGGTAAAAGAGCCTATTTCACCTATTTCACTCCCTCGAGAGGAAGAGCCTCCTTTACCACTTCTTTTGCCACCTAAAGAGCCTATAATTCCAATTCCTTTTGCAATAATATTACCCATCCTCTTACCACTTAAAGACCACACCCTACTCATTCCTCAACCACATGTTGAAGGGATCATCATTCTTGCATTATACCCTCTTGAGGAACCTTCTTCACCTACCTCTCATCCACCTATAGAGAGTAGTACCCCACCCACTCCACCTTTGCACTTATGGGAGTCAATATTATCTACTCCCATTATAGATGTAAGACCTATTTTACCACTCTTACCCCTTGTTTTACCTATGGAGGACCATACTTTACCCATGCCTTGCCCACATGTTGAGGGAGCCATAATACCTATGATTTACCCTCTTGAGGAACCTTCTTCACCTACCTCCCCTCCACCCATGGTAGACCATGTCTCTTCTCCTATCTCTATCGAAGAGGATCTCATTGCTATTCTTTCTCATCTTTGGCCTAAAGTAGTAGAAACCAATAATTTCCCTCTATCATAAACATAGAAGCCTTATAAAGACACAACTGTAAGGCCTACGTCAGCTTCATCTAAACCCTTCTCATGGTTGGAAAAAGGTCTAGAATTTCTTAACTTCATGAAACTAGACCATGTGGCATTTTGGGACCGACTTAAAACTCCTTATCCAACACAACGAATGTCAACCTTTACTGTCAACCCTCTCACTACCCTTTACCCCAAGGTATTTGACAAAGCTAGAGATTCTTCACCAAAATTACTTAAAGTTCAGCCATCTATGTCAGAACCCTCACCCTCATAGGAATCTGCCACATTAAAAAAGATCAGGCCCTTAGGCGTACATCCTGTCTCTAATATAATTCATCCACAGATGAAACTAGATTTAACTCCTCAACCACAAGTTGAATTTTCATGGTTTGAATTATAAAAAATGTTAAGCTCCCTAGATTTCACTGATCCCTTCTTCAACCCTCAACTTTACCATCTATTTTGGGACCACAACCCTCTACCTTAGTTAGAATATTTCCTAACCAAGTAAAACAAAATGTTAAGCTACCTACACTACTACCTTTACCATCTGGTAGACCTTTCACATCTAACACTAGGAAAGTAACAACAAAACATGTAAATCCACCATCAACAAACAAAGCACCACATAAAATTACCTTTCCAACACTGAAATAAAAGAAGGTGTCCACTCCTATTAGCATAACTACAAGCCCACTTGCAGGTTCTCAAAGATTTTTCCGACATTAGTTATTGCAATATTCCATAATAAATCTTCCTCCCATTAATCCTTATAGTCCTCTTGGAATGAAGCCATCTTATTTTGATGATACACAAGTGTGTTTATATCATCATTCACTTGGACATGATCCTGATAGTTGTAAAGCTCTCACAACAATTATTTGACAACACTTCAATGTCAACACTCTCTTCGATGATACTCCTATTAATCTTCCTATTATTCCACCTTTGGCATCTACAATGCCTCTTACCATTCCACCTAAAATCAAAACTAAAGATGTTAATGTAACCTCTTTACCACCTCTTTCACTAACATTTCAGATCAACACAGTTAATGTGGCCACATAGTCACAAAAGTAAAAAGATAAATCTAAAGAAAAGGTCACTTCTCCTTAGGCTCATCCCTTCACCAAAGACACTCCTCCTCCTAATCCTAATATTTCCATCTTGGGTGTTCCTAAAATAACATCTTCAAACGTTATTTAAAGCTCAATGGTGAAACAACTTCATGAAACTCTTGTGAAAATGTCTTTATATGAGTTAATCCAAAATTAATCCGAACAACGTCAAGATTTGATTAGTGATTTACAAGTGATTGAGGTACAATTGGATTATCCCCAACCTCTTACTGCTTTGGTTAGATACCTTAATTTTATCTCCCTAATTTCTTTTAGTGATTCAGAAATTCCACTTCAACACCCTGAAGATCAAGATTCTACCCTTTTTATTATCGCATATATTGATCAAACTCATGTCAAAAGAGTCATGATAGATGGGGGGGATAATATTAATATTATTTCCACCCATGCCTATAAACAACTAGCCCTTCTCGATAAATATATGTCTCAAACCAATGCAGTACTCTATTCCTTTAATGATACTATAGCTACTATGGTGGGCACTATTATCTTACATATCTGTGTAGGTCCTCACACTATTATTTAGCTCTTATATGTTGTGGAAGGAGATTTCCAATATAACATACTACTTGGATGACCTTAGATACGTGTTATGACATGTGTACCCTCAACTTTGCACCAATGTGTCAAGTTTGAACATGATGGACAAGTACATGTTATACTTGCTAACCGACCTCCATTTAAAACATGCAATATGACCTATAGTCCTAATGATGTTCTCATTCCATTGAAAACATCATCTTCTCCTCATGATACTTCTAAAGCTTCTACAAGCTCCACTCCCCCAGTTACATAGATACCGACAACACAAATTCCTGACAAGGATCCCATAGAAGAGACCTTTCAATGTTTGTCACTCAGTGAATATCATTTATGGATGCTCGACATGTTTTATACTCCACAAGAGTATGGAAGGATTCACATGCACCCAAATTATGATCTTTTTATTGGGATGGTCATCCCTTATGGACCCCTAACCTTCGAATCAATTTCACATATGGGGGAATTGATCAAGATCCTGCTATTAACAATCCATCTTCTTCACCACAACCATTTACCTATGACTTATCTTTCATGAGTAACCCTAGATTCACTAACACCTATCTCTATATGTGTGCCTAGAAAGGATTTGGTTTGAGTCATTATGAATAAGGTGTCCATATGCCTATTGAATATCCCACTAACAACACCATTAAAAATGCCAAAAAGAGACATGGAGTGGGATATGACAAACTAGCTAAACTCATTAAAATGACCCATGTACCAGTTATTAAAGAACCAGTCTCTCCTTCTTCACCTTTTTCTCCACCATCACCTACCAAATCAGAGGTATCTATACCTCCTAATCTTTTTTTCAATAAATGCCATCCATTTGGGGCCTCTCACCTATTGTCAGTGTAAGGAAACAAAGTCCCTTCTTGAAATAATTCATGGAGACTCTTCCACTATTAACACATATATGACGTAATTCTCACATATATGGGTGCAGATGATTCCTATATCTAACAATCACTCCCATCCAAAACACAAGCTATGTTAAATGAATCAACCATTGACATCAACCTACCCTCTCATGATAACCCTTGCATCCTCAAGATTGGCTAATATTTATATTCCTCTGAGCAAGCTAATAATGACACATTTATTAATGACCATAGACAATCCTTTGCTTGGTCTTATAATGACATGCCTAGTATTGACCCCTCTATCATCACTCATAACATTGTCACCAATCGAGATGTTAAACTTGTTAAGTAGAAGCTTCAAAAGATGCATCCTTGAATTGCTATCCTTATCAAAGAAGAGCTTCATCACCTCTTTTCTATTAACTTTATCCAGCCCATCGACTACCCATAATGTATTTCCAATATTGTTCCTATCACAAAAGTGATTGAGGGAATCTGCATTTGCACTATCATGATTTAAACCTCGTTTGTCTAAAATATGACTTCCCATTGCCAAGTATCAACCAACTTGTTGATTTGACAGTTGACCATGAGATGCTATCACTTATGGATGGATTCTCTAGATATAATCAAATCTTAGTTGCCCCTGAGGATCAACATAAGACAACCTTAATTACCCCATGGGAGAGTTTTTATTATCGAGTCATGCCTTTTGGTTTGAAGAACATTGGTGCCACTTATCAATGCACCATGACCTACATTTTCCATGATCTCCTACACAAAATTATAGGAGATTACATGGATGACTTACTCGACAAGTCTAAACTTCATCAAGACAAATTGATAATTCTTGAAACCATATTTACTCATCTCCTCTAATACAAAATTTGACTAAACCCAAAGAAATGTGTCTTTGGATTTCTTTCTGATAAAATCTTAGGTTTTATCATTTCTCTCTGGTATCTAAGTCGATCCTGCTAAGGTTAGAGAAATCCTAGAGATTCCTCCACCTACTTATATCAAACAACTCCATAGCTTATAATGAAATCTTTAATCAATTCGTTACTTCATTTCCCAGTTGTCAGATCACTGCCAACCCTTTCACCATCTCCTCAAAAATGATGTCTCTTTCCATTGGAATATAGATTTCCAAGAATCTTTTGATGCACTTAAAAAATCTCTTTTTCCCACCATTTCTTATTCCACCTAAGAAAAATCAGCCTTTCTACCTATACATCTCCATAATAGACCATTATCTAGGAGCTATGATTGCACATCAAGATGACCAACATCAAGAGTAGGCAGTTTACTACATAAGCCACACACTTATTGATTATGAGACTTGACATACCCATACTGAAAAACTTTGCCTTACATTGGTCTTTTCCACCTCTAAGCTTTACCATTATCTCCTAAACCACAAAACCTATGTAGTCACCCATACTGATCCCATTAAATATATGCATTCAAATCCATATCATAACCAACATGTAGCTTGATGGTTCATGATCCTTGCTAAATTTGACTGAGAGTTCATTCAACAAAATTATATTAAGGGGAAAACAATCACTGACCAGTTAGTTGTTGCCCCTTTACCTAATAATTAGCCTTCAAACCTCAAATTCCTTGATGAATCCATTGCAACACTCTCCACTGATGACATCTCCTATTAAATGATGATGTGATTTGATGGATATAAATGTCAACATCGTGGGGGTGTGGGGGTCATTCTTATTCCTCTAGATGGTGAGCCTATGCCTTTACATTTAAACTAGATTTTGAATGCACTAATAGTATGGCTGAATATGAGGCTTTGATTCTAGGACTTCAAATAGATCTCTTCTTGGGTATCAAATCCATAACCATTTTTTTTGATTCTCAGCTAGTGGTTAACCAGGTTAATGGTCCCTACCTATGTAAAAATAAAATCTTGTAGTGTTATAAACATTATGTAGATATGTTATTAAGATCATTTGACTCTTCTCTCTTACAAACTATTCCTTGATCTACAAATAATTTTGCTAACATGATGGCTTCACTTGCTTCACACATACCCTCTTCAACCCCTTCTTTAAGAATCTGTGTCACCATGCATCACTTACCATTACCCTCCTATGTCTCAACTAACATCCTTTTTATCAAAAATGTAACAACCAATTCATATGACTTATGGTACAAGCAAATCACAAATTATCTTTCCTTATCTATTACCCCTTTTGATCTATCTAATAATGGGAAATGTTCCTTCATAAAATGTGCCACTTGTTACACTATACTAGGGGGAATTCTCTATAAGTAAGGTTTTTATGGTCTTCTCTTTAGATGCCTCAATAGTATTGAGACTCACTTCATTATTAAGGAAGTCCATGATGGGATTTGTGGTAGGCATTTCAATGGTCACATAGTTGCCAAGCGTATCCTTTGACTTGGCTATTATTGGCCTACATTACATCAAGACTGTGCTAATTACGTTTGACATTATGTCAAGTGTCAATAACATGCTAACCTCCTTCACATTCCTAGTCATGCATTACAATTTGTCAAAGACTTTTGGCCTTTCTCCCAATGGGGCTTAGATCTAATCAGAGAAATTAACCCTCATTCATCCCTCTGTCATCATTCTATCATTACTGCCATTGAATACTTCACCAAGTGGGTCGAGGCATCTCTTTCATCTCCACTAAAGCTGACAAAATTGTTGACTTCATCAACCATCACATCATCTATCATTTTGGTGTCTCTCATAAAATTATAATAAATAGTGGAAAATCTTTCAAAAATAAGACTGTTCAGAGTCTGTGATAAATTTAGAATCAAATTAAGCTTCTTATCACCATAGTGTCCACAAGCTAATGGACAGGTAGAATCTTCTAACAAAACATTGACCAAAATTCTCATGAAGGTAGTCAATAATACAGGCAAGGATTAACACACACACATTACTTTGGCTTTATGGGCTTACCATACTAGCATTTGAACCCCTATGGGTGCTACACCTTTTTTATTGGTATATTAGATGGAGGTTGTTTTTCCTCTTGAAGTCTAGATTCCTTCTCTTTGAATTTCTCTAAGAGACATACTAATGATGAATTTTTCTAGGAACGTTTGGCTCAACTTGAATTGCTTGATGAGTGCCATCTCGTAGCCCTCAACCACCTCAAAATCTATCAAGAGCGTATTAAACATGCTTATAATAAAAACCTTAAAGAGCAAGATTTCAATATAGGAGATCTCATCTTAAAATAAAATCAACACATGACGAACATGGAGAAAAGAAAGCGGGGTAAGTTTGCTCCTAATTGGCTTAGACCTTATATCATAACTCACAAGTATGACTCAAGAAGTTATTGCTTGTCTTCTCTTGAAGGAAAGCCAAAATTGGAGCCTTTAAATGCCTTAAACCTATGACCATTCTTTTGTTAAACAAACGTTGCTTCACCTCATGTTTAATTTGAGCTCGTCCCTTGAGTGCCCCTATTACATTAATTTCCCTTCCTCTTCACCCTTACTCTTATACACTTAGTTAACTTACGTAGTGGTATGATTGTGCCCTCAAAGTGGAAAACTCTTAGTTAACTTATGTAGTGGTATGATTTTGCCTCTATAGTCTTGTCCATGACTAAAAGCTTTAAAAAAAAAATGGGACATGTGATAAAGTTATAAAGTCTTAGGTCATGCTTCTCAACGTAGACTGATCCATTGAAGGATAGTTATGTAACTTCCCTTTGATACTATCAATAAACTACTCCCTTGAAGGACAACTATTTAAAATTTAAAAAAAAAATCTTAGACCACTCCTTTGAAGGATGGCTAAGCCAAGCTTTGTTCTCAAAGGGAAATACAAATAAAAAAAGGCTTCTCACATTAATCAACCTTATACGACCTTAACCCATACACAATCCCATTGTAGGCTTCCCGCATTGATCAGCTTACATAAAAAAAAAGATTTAAGTCATGGACTTGCCTATAGTAGCTCTCGAGTCACCGACCAAAAAGGGCACCTCATTCTCACTTTTTAGGTTATGTTACTCAAACATTTTCCCTCATTTTATCTTTTTTCCCCTCATACTCTTTCAAGGGAATGTGAAGCTCACTTAATATAAGGTAAACATGATGCTTTTCTAACAAACACAATGGTTTAAAGATTTAAGGCATGAAAGAGGCTGATTTTCCTGAGCTTCTTTATGTTCTGATTATGGTCTTTGTCGATGCACGAACATTCTGCCTCTTTATTTTCTCATCCACATCACATGTCGATCTCTCTATTTGAGGTGAAGAAACAATGTCAAACCAACACTATCAAGCCTACTCAATTTATTTTATGCATACAGCATCACAACTATGAAAAAATGCTGAAATAAACTAACATAACCAATTTATTCATTTTAAGCATACACCATCACGAAATATGGAAAAATGCTAAGATGAAACTAATCAATCAACTATTCATATAACATCACATATATGGGAAAGACTAGTCTAACTCAACTAACATGATCAACAGTGACATTAAATTAACATAACATAAAATTATCATCTAAATAATCATTATCCATATCATCATTATCTATCACAATAAACACATCTCAACATAAAAATGAATGAACATCTCATGCATGTGTGTGTGTGTGTGTGTGTGATCCAAATACATGTTCATAACTACATCATCAGAATAACATCTCTCTCTCAAAATATACATCTCACATCTTTAGATCACAAGCTAGTATACATATAACATAGATAATCAAAAATGGCAAACACTGACACTCAAAGTCCTTGAGGCTCTCTATGTGGTCATGAGGAAGCAATGTCATCACCGCTCTCCACTTGTCTACGTCTGCATGAGCTAGAAGTTATAGCATGTGACATAGATCTCTCCTACTCTCTAAACTCTTAATATCTTTGAATCTACAAAAACTTTCTAATTGCCCTCTCATAATAGGCAATCTCATATAGGGTAGTCACATATCTCACCATAGATACAATCTGTGGAGGTCCCATGGCACTTGATGATGGCCCAACTTTTACTGGTCCCTATGGTGGTGGTGGAGGAGGATTAATCTGACCTACTACTCTTAGACTATCCCTCTCTACTATCACTACAGTTACCTAACCCTATAAGACTATAACCTAGCCATGTAGTGCTATAACCTGGCCCTGTAATACCCCAACCTGGCCCTGTAACATCATCACCTACCCTTTTAAGGCTAATACCTATGCCTAGGCTATATCTCAAACCTACACTACTGCATTTTAGGCCTATACCACTACATCCCTCTCTCTCATCAACCCCTATAAATCTAGTGGTGACCTCTTAACCTCCACCACTAGATGTAAACCTAGCCACCAAGCTATATATACTATTGTGCACTCTACGTGTCCAACACCTAGCCCTGTTGGAAAATCCTCAAAATCTAGCTCATCTATTTCCTGGGGAAATGGCAAGGGTGCCTTTATGTCATCACTCCTTTATCAAGGGAAGGTAGGTAGAATATCTTAAACTAGACTAAAATGCCTCCTAACCTATGTCACAGGTACCATCTCCAACTCACCAACTCATCTACCCCTGACCCATAATGAGCTCTATAAAACCACAAGCTATTGTGCTTATCCTTTAAAAATTAGATATGTTAGGTAGGGTCTCCACAAAATATTAGTAAGAATCAAACCCTCAATCATGAGCCTATAATAGGCAATGTCCCAAACCATGCCATCCACTCAAGTCTATGCCATGCCCTCTCTCCACCATCTAAAACCAATCTTGAAGCCAGCTAGGATGATGGTAGGTAACATCAATGGTCATGTCACCATGATGTGCTCGTATGCCCAACAGTTTAGTAGATGGCTGACACAAACTATATCACCATTCAATTTTTCAAACCCCACATCTCTTTGTACAGTTGAGCTAAAAATACTAGATCCCAAGAAAAAATAGTCCACTACTCAAACATCTGTGCAAACACACGTATTAATACAATTAAAAATCTACCACCATCTACATCTGATAATGCATAAATCATGATCCTGATCATCATCAAGATGCTTAGTTGATGCTACTCATCAGCCATATAAAGTGGCTCATACATGAAACTCATAGAATGGTAGGTCACCTCACTAACATGCTCTCCATATAATGCAACTATGTGTATATCATGTTACTCTCTCAAGCATGTGAAGAGCTCCTCACCCTGGAATGGTAGTCTTAAAATATTATAACATCCTCTTGAGTCACTATCAACTCTCTAGTTGACAGATGGAAGGTGTTGGTGGTGTGATCCCACCTCTCAATCAATGCTATCATCAAGGACACATCCTGAGTGACTCGATAATATCATCACACTCCTCATATCCCCATGACCATCATGTGTTCCCACTTGTCTGGAGTGACATCCCTCTTCATACATGTTAACAACCTTGATAGATGATCTTGTAATGTTAGCTTCATCCTCACCTGCATCTATACACACACAACTCAAGTCACATACTTTCTAATATACTCTATCACCATCTTTTCCCTTCTCTCTCAAATAACTACATTGGTCTGAAGCCCTAAACTAGGCTATGTAGGTAACACTCAGTCAACATAGGGTATTCTAAGGTTAGCTCAACCATATACCCACCTAACTAACTACCCTAGTCTTTTTTCTCTACCCTAGGCTTTACTACCTCTTCTCTCTCTCCACCCTAGGCCTACCTACCTATCACAACTCTAGGCCTCATGACCTATATCCCAAACCCTTGACATTATGCCCTATCTTTTAAACCCTAGACCTCTTGACCTATATCAACCTACCTTTTTATCCATTTCCCTTAACATACCTTTTTAAATCTTTTCCCTAGGCTCTGGGAGAACTACATTCCCTTGAGGCCCTAAATCAGGCTATGTAAGCAGCACTCAGTTGACACGAGGCCTTCTGAGGCTAGCTCAGCCATTAGGCTAGTTGACTGCTTCTACTAGGGATCCAAATTGACCTTTTCTCCTATTTTTCTAGTCATTGATGTTAGCATTACTACCGATATCAGTGCTTTATAAGCCTAAGTGTCAGTCAATGTCGGTAGCCACCTACTGACCTTAGTGCCATGTTGATCGATGTTAGTTGACCTCACCAACATTGGTGACTAATTCAGCCCTAGGGCCAAATGACATAAATCTAAAATTACAAATTTCACCTAAAAACCTACCCAAACAACCCCTAACATATCTTAAAACTAACCTACCCTATTTTCTACCACTCTACTAATGTTTTCTACACCCCCACCTTTAAATTAGTCTAAAAACTACAAATACTCAACTCAACTAGTAAATACTCTTATCTCATCTCTTCATCTCCTCTTGGGTAATACAACTAGCTCCTATGGTGGTGCATCTCTTTCTAGGTCCTCTCCTTACTCTACCATCTTAGTCACTCTCAAGCTCTATTTTTTCTCTCCAATCATAAAGTTACAAATGAGTTTGGTCAGCCACCAAACCCCCTTCTTATCAGGTTTGGTCAGCCATCGACATCAACATTTTTGACCTAATCTGTCGACATTGATCCTTACACATACTTACATCAATAATGTTGCCCTAGTTTATCGATGTTGGAACTTTCTATTACCGATGTTAGCAATGTCACTGATGTCAACACCCTTCTAATAATGTTTTCCCCCAACAAAGTAACCCTAACTTTATAGACTTTACCCATATATTGGGGAAACTGTAGATCACATAAATCTCCCCAACCATGACAAACTCCATTAAAAATCACTTAAATCTTCACCCACGATGAATTTACTTAGAGATATGAATATCTCCTCACTTATTGACCCTTTTACACTAACCTTGTATTGCTTGTCTTGACCACTTATGCTATTCTGCTATAGTTGGCTATTATGTACACATATGTATATTAGGTGTTTTGGATGGCAAGCAAGCTCTTCCTATCACATTTAATCCTTTTGTGTTTCTAAGGATTACTTCTTTCCCCAGATACCTGGGACACATCAACCATTAGAGCTATAATTTTAATTATTTTGACCTATCAGCTATCACCTACAAGTTGTGCTTTGGCTATTTCTATCTGAGTCCTCCTTAACCTTACCTGTTCTTAACTTCATCAAATATAACTCATAGTAGTATATGCATATGGAGAGATACTCAATTCTCTACACCTCACCCAATTACCTTTTTTTCAAACTGGTACCTGATTATGATTTCTCCTCCATCGATTCCCATTTTGAGGGGGAATACTTCATCCAATTTATTGGAGAATCTAACTCCTATTTTTGTCTTACAAACTTGTCAATTTAAATTACAAGACAAAAAAGGGAAAATGTAGACACCAAAATTATGTCACACACACGTGCATAACTCCCTGTGTTGAAACCCCTTTTAACCTATTTTTCAATAATAATAATTAACCTCCCTAACCCATGTTATTACCCCTCACACATGTAATTAATTTAAAATACTTAATTTAGTTAATTAAAAACCCTTGGCCACCTCACCTTATGACTAATTCTCACCTGATGAGTCACCTCAAGACCTGTTCCCCTCATCTTAACTACCTAAGACTTATTCTCACTTCCAAACTAAATTCCTAATCAACTACCTCCTTCTTAACCTCTTATTTTTATCATTTTTTAATGGGTGCCACACTTGGCACAAAGAAAAATAGAAAACAAGATTAAAATAACAAGGTTTTACCTATTCTAGGACCATCGACATCAGTCAACCCATAGACATGGGATCATCGACGTCAGCAATATAAACCAAACTCCAACCTAAAGTTCAGGTCAGTATAAATTAAGAAAATTGACTCTTACTTGCATTCAAGCTCTTGACATTCTATTTTCAACATTTTAGCTTACTATCATCTTGCGTAAGTCAATCACGATCAGGAATTGAGCTCTTGAAGACCAAAAATACCTGCTTATTCTCTCTATTCAGGCATTCAGGTTCAGACTCCCTGATAGGGATCATCAATCTAACACTTATCATTTAGTAACCACAGATAAGTACATCACTTATTTTGTAGGTCTTTTAAACATTTATTTTACTATCACTTTATATTTACTATGCATTGCTTTACACACTTTTGACTGAACCCTTGTGAGGGAGTTAAAAAGCTTCCTCACTTGTTTTCCCTTAACCTGACACACCAAACCTCTGACCAAATCTACTCAAACCATACTCTCTCTCTTATAACTCTCCCCAACCTCCCAGACTTGATCAAAAACTATTTTTTAGACCTAGAAAAACCTTCTACAAGCTCCTAGACATTTATTATCCCTATTGACCTTGGCAGCCTAACCGACATTGGTCACCTTCACCACTGACCTCGGTAGTAGAACCGATATCGATCACTCCCCTATCGATGTCGATAACTATGGATTCCCTAACCTTTTCAAAACCTACCTAAACAACTTCTAAAACATAAATAAAATACACTACCTGCACCTTGTCACTCTCTGTTGTATACAAGTTGTTAATAATGGTAATATTATCTCACTTTACCTCTTTTTTAGTTATTCATTACTCTTTTATCTCTCCAAAGTGGACTGTCATCTCTAAGGAAGTTTCACACTTCCTAGAAAAATCACGTAGCTTGGTAACCCACTCATTTAAATACTAACAAACGTCTTGTGGTAGTGGTTTCTTACTTGTAAGCAGTCCTCTCGAGCCATAGAGGAGTGCTCAAAACATCTGGATATGGCATGTAAAACTAATATGGGTTCATTCTAATCACTTATCCCCATCATTATTTTATGTTTTCCTTTAGATTTGAAATAGACAAAATTTAGTGAAAGAACTTGCATGAATTATCACACACTTATGAAAATATTACCTCTTCTACTACTTTATTCACACTTGCATGAATTCTCACACACTTATGAAAATCTTACCCTATATCAAAAGAAAGCTTATGTTTCAAAAATTGGCATAGATATAAGCAATGCTTATTTTTAAAACATACAATAGACTCAATCAAGATTTTATGTTTCACATAACTAACTCCTCTTATAAGACTTTTTGTTACATGCAATAAATATGAGATTATTTTTCACAACTTGTAATTAACTAAAAGAAAAGAGTATCATAATTTTATCACATGGATCTTATTCACTTGCAAGACTTTATCACATCTATAATAAAATAATGTGACTAGTCTGAGATAACGTAGTGCAATTCATGGTAAGCATTCCCAGTGAAGGGGTGCCCTTGGCCATGCATTCAAATTCACACAACATAAAAAAATATATATTCTCTATTTATTCAATGAAATAAGGCCTTAATAACATCTTCATTCATAGTGACTCTTTACACCTACTCTATCCCCATCTATCTCTAACACTGAGCCTCTATGGGCTTTACATTCACTCTCTATTATAGAATCTACAAATCCTTTCTTTTGGATATCTATTAAGGCTCTTTTATGATCTATGGCCCCTCTATTTTAATCTTTGTTCTCTACTTATAGGCTTAAAGCTCTACTTTTTCCTAAGATGTCCCTTCCTTCCTCAACCCTTTCAATATTGACCTATTGATCTTTTGATGTTAACCTTTCCAATGTGACCCTCAGTTGATTTCTTTATGTCCAATATATACTACCTATAAAATCCCATTTAATGATTGCATGAGATCCTTTCATTGATTTTCCCACTTTTTACTTTCTTGAACTTTCCTTATAATTATTCGTGATTCCCAAAAGATCTTTTTGTAATATTTACTACATGGTCTGGTTAAATTTTATGTGACCACTAACTAAAATTTATCTTCTAGAGATTTCTAATGAGACATTAAATTCCTAAATTGGTGATTTAATGCAAAATTTGTGACCATCTAAAGATATATATGTTGTTCTTTCATTGTTGTGACCAAATCAAAAATTATGATCATAGGTTGCACATGATAAGTGTCATGTGGCAAGATCATGGGTCCCTACATAACTAGTTCCTAAGCCTTTATCATGGTCTTCAAAGTCTCTATAGACTCATGGATTTATTAAATTCACCTTATGATCCCTCATGCTCTACTCCTTTTCATTGTGTAATATCTTTATTTATGCTGACCTATGATCATTTAAATCCATTAAAATATTATAATGTATAGTATTATATCTTGTGACCCTCATCCTTATGACACATGTTAAAATATCAAGTTCCCAGACTCACACAATTGCTATATAGATTGTTGTAGTCTCATTTGAGTTATGAAATCTAATTTGAAATTGGTCATGCACCCATGACTCTGCCATGACTTGGAATGGCAATCAGGATAAGAATTTTGTGAATAATTATGATTGTGACACTTATCTTCTATACCCATTAGAATTTGTAAACTAATACATATATTTCTAGGTTCAAAAAGAGTGCTTAGTTGTGAAAAATAATGTATAAAATATAGTCTCCCATGGACTTTAAAACTTAGGGAAATAATGTGGCCACTAACACAGAGATTATATAGTCCCTATGAAATTAAAGACTTATGAAATGATGTGTGCATAGCTCCCAACATTAAAACTTGGATTTGTGAGGGAATATACATGTGACCACCAATATAAACCAACTTAGGTTGTTATATGGGAATGTGACCACATGACCCCCAATGTGATCGATGTGATCCCTGTGATTTTAGAAAACTATTGTAACTCCAACTGAACCAAAATCAGATCTATTATGAACCAAAAACCCTTTTTAAATAATAAATCTTCCCTAAGAATTTTAATTGAAACTATGCCAACTCTTACCTTTTTTGGTGATTCAATATTGCTAGTACACCTTGGATTCTCCTACATCAAGTTTTTCCCCACATGTATATAAGTGAGTTAGGATTTTGGTTTGTTTCCATTTATTATTTTTGTTTTATCTCTCCTTCCTCATTGCATTGTGTTAAATTCCCCATGAAATTACTTATTACTCTATATTCTAATAGATAAGGCACCATTTTAGAACTATGCAATTCTAGAGTCCAACCTATGTCCTTTTTAATTTAGGCTTTTCCCTAAGGGCACTAGTCTAGAACCATGTCATTCCCATTAGATATTTTCCCTTGTTTTCACTTGATTCAAATTTTATTGATCACCTAAAACACTACTATTTAAATCCCCTCAATGCATAGAGCATTTTAAGGCTATTATCTAAAAAGTTAATCTAGTTTCAAGCATTTTAGTGTATTTCAAGTTTTTGGTGTGTCTCAAGCACTTCAAAGATTAGGTTAGAGTACTTAGCCTCTTGGGATAGTTTAAAGGGGTTAATATAATACCTTTATGACCACCATAGCCTCTTATTTTAATCCACCTAAAAAAATTATTCATTCTAACTATGCCTATCAAAATATCATAAGCTTAAGGAAGTTGTCTTCCGCATAATTAAGCCTCCAAAAAAGAAACATAAATACATGAGATTTAAACCCATATCCAGTTCAGAGATAATAATAATATAATTTGGTGATTAAAGGAGTGGTCATATATATTTGGAAGAGTTTTGGAATAAAATGAACAAATATAAACATTCAGTCATTGGTCAACACATATATGATAGTGGGATTTTGCAAGCTATTAGTTTCTTAACTTCAGTGTAGTGTATCAACTTGGTCTTCACATGTGCAAAATGTTAAAACCCTAATCATTAGAGAATACTAGAAAACACAAGGTTTACAAATTTCCAAACTTGGTGGTTATTATTTGAATGTCACTCTTGGGATTCCTTCCCAACAAACATTTCTTTTATTCTTACATTCACTCTTTGCTTCAATTTTTACTCATTTAATTGACATGAATATTACAAAAAGGTAATACATTCATAACCATATAATATTACAAAATTACAATGGGATAATAGATTATGTTTTAATTATGAATACTTTCCTTGAGAAAGATGCCCACTTTCAGGGTTCACTCCCTTTGTAGTCTACACAACAATACCTTGTTCTTCCTCCTTGATTTATTTAATTTAAAAATTTTAAACTTAGTTATATCACCAAATATAATATCATCTTTCAAAATCATTATATTTTAAATGGAGGTTCGTGACCTTTGTCATTTCATCAACAATTTTGCACAAGTCAATAATTTTTTTGTCGAGTTCACAAAGAGCACTCTATATGTTACTTAGCTTGTTCATTATCTTTAACTCTCTTGAAATTTCTTCTGAAACAATTAATTTCTCATCAAAATGAGACATAGATTGATTTAGAAGGATTCGGGTCATTATATCTTACTGAATATTACCATTATTTCACATCCAATCTTGTGCTAACATCAATAATGCTAGGATTAGGTTCTAAAGCTACATGCAAATGTGTTATATCCAATTCCACTTATGCATTAACACATAGCTCCTATAGTTTTAGTATTATATCACTCAACTCATCAGTAGTTTTATCTGGTGATGTAACCACACTCTTTGGGGTATGTGCATAGAGTTGGGGAATAATTATATGGACATTTTTCATAATACAATCACATTATTTAATAAAGTGAGCTTGTTATTTAAATAATGCAATCACATTATTTAATAACATGAGTATGTTACTTAAATAACATGATCACATTATTTAAATTATGGCTTATTAATTAACTAGCCATAACATGATTGTGTTATTAAATAACAAGATCACATTATTATGTTAATAACCTGATTACGTTAATAACACAATCATGTTCCCTATGTCACCCAAAACAAAAAAAATCAAAAGCAAAAACTTCTCATTTTGCATTCGTGTTCTATCTTTTCCCTCACTCTCCACTCCACGATCACATTTTTTCCTAGTAAGGCCAAAGCTTACCGTAATTCATCCCAAAAAGATGTTAATTGATGATGTCACCATGTAGAAGAGGTAAGTGCTAAAAATCTATTCATTGTTTATTAATTTTATTATTTTTTTGTTATTTTCATTGTTTAATTGGTATTTTATTTATTTTGAATAACCCATACTACTAAACCTCATGTTACTCTACCTAACCCTCTTGTTCTTCTACCCAACCCTCTTATTCTTTAGTTTAACCCTCCTCCTAACCCTTTTATCCCTATTGTTCATTAGCTCAACCCTCCACCTAACCCTCTTGTTCCTCTACCTATCCCTCCTCCTAGCCCTCCACCTAACCATCCTATAGTTCCAAAAAATCCCCCAGGTAGTTAAGAGAGTCTATTGGACCACATTATGGAGAAAAAAAATATAATTGAAGAATTAACTGAGAGGATCACACTTCCACCAACACCTACCACACCTAGCTAGAAAATTCCTTAGAGACATTATTAGGTCAAATTGACTCTATAACGAGTCAAATTGACATATGAGCTTCATATCAGGATACTTATAAGAATGATTATGTTGAAAAATTATCAACACATGAGGTAAAGTACAAAGACATAAAAAGCCTCCATTTACCTCTTATTCATTAACCCAACCACCAATACACCATTTCTAGTAATTGGTAAACATTTTTCAATCCATCATTGTCAACATAATTTAATCACAACCAATTTCTAGGACCGATGGTGGATAGTGTTTGATTATCCATTATGTAACAACCATAAATTTCCATTATATTTTTTGAGGAAACTCTTATGTGACTTTGTCCTCGATGAAATTTTGAAATATTTTAATTTTAGTAAGTTTCAAGGCCAAGGGAAAGGCTCTGCATAATATCTACCAAGTGTATGTCATGTGCCTAATCAAACTACAAAGATATATATCCAAAAGCCACTTGAACATGAAATCTCCTTTGCAGTTCAGTAGGTCATGGAGATTAACACTCTACATGCACTTAGTTCATTCACTAATACACTCATTCAACATATGAGTAGGCTCTCATATACTAATGCTAGAGATACACTACCTATTGTGCATATTCAACCCTACCCTTACAAATCTTATGGAGCTAGATGCACTAGACCTTCTGATGATGATGACATTGGTGGTTTAGAGGGTTTGGATAATATAATTTTGGGTGATGAGTTTTTATCATGTATAATTGGTGTGCATATATTAGCCACTACATAAATACATATATATATTATATATAATATCTTGTTAAATTTAAGGTATAATTTTAAATTTGTTTAGCTAACAATTTATTTACGTATAAATTGAATTGATATATATGTCATTTTTAATGTCTTAGGAGGTGATGGTGCCTCCATCATCATAGTTTACATTTATAACATTTGATTTGAAGTCATTGTTTATATTTTTAGATCTAGATGTTGGCCCATCTACTACTACATTTATCTCTATTAGGATGACACCTTTTACTTATACATAGCTAAAATTTTGAGTTAATCTTATGCTTTATGTACATTTAGTCTATTTATATTTGCCTTCTATGTTTAAGTTAAATTTATCTATCAAGGATCTCAAAATTCAAGTACAATGCTATTAAATACAGTCTTGGTTTAATAAAGGAGAACAACTTTCCATATATATCTTTGATACTTTATAGAAAAATAAGTGAGACCTTGTTTACATTCAATTAATGACTCAAATAGACATTTATCCATCATTATGAGTCAAAAAAAACATAGAAATTATTGCTACAATATCATCTACAGAGGCACTAATAGAGGTATATATTAACTTACAATTTTAAATTGTAAAAATAGACTTGTTTTAATAATTTTACTACATATTTGGGGTAAATATAACTTATGCAAATGTATTGTGTATGTAGGGTTGTATCATGATATCTGATAGTACTATTTAGATTATTATTAGGGTAAATTTTCATGTTTATTCCCTATTTTAGACACCTATTCAAATAGTTGAGCTTGCCATTGACATGTTGGAGTGTCAAAAAAAGATTGATCCTGACTACGAGCTTGCAATAAGTGCATGTTTAAATGATATTTTATTCTAGTTTAAAATTAATTTATTAATAAATAGTGAATGAATTTTATTTTAATATTTTAATAATACTTATATTTAAATAGGTTTAGCTATGAGCATAGGACCCATAGTCAGACCTTAGAGCAAACCAAGGTATTACAGAGATCTCTATCTACCAACATGGCATCCCAGGGAGAGTCTTATTCAAGGAAAAAAAAGAGAGGGAGGCTATTTATGATTAAGATGTCCTACATGAAAAGTGATTTTTTGTATGCCTATATAGAAACATACACATTTTTGACATTGTATATGTGTATATAAAATTCACCTGACATTACATACTATGTTGGTAGATGTTATAATTTTGTGTATGCCTATCATGGAAATCTGTCTATATTATTGACATTATACATGTGCCTATATGATTTTTTGGGAGTTTTCATCTAAATTATGTTAATCTATCTAATTTATATTCATTTTTAATTTAAAATATTATTTTATAATGTGGTTTTGATCTTCTAAAATTTTATCTATCAGATCTTGTATTTAATGTTACATACAAATGAGGATTAAAAAAAATATTCTTTTCAATGCTATAAATATTTGATATTTCATATTTTTAAAATTAAATTTTTTATTTGATTGTGTAGTGTAAATAATTTATGACACTCTTATCTATTTTGCATTTATCATCACTCATTTACAACTTTTCAATTGATCATTAGCATGCAATTTGATTTCACTTAAGGCCCATACCAAATCATGTTCATACTTGTATAATGCAAAGATGAACTTCTACTTGACCTTTAATATATTTTTTTTAGTCTAATAAAAGGTAACCTTACCAACTTGAAACAAAATATTCACTCATGAGACAATATCTTTGGCTAAAACCCTTTATCATCCCTAATACCACCTTTTGCATAGTTTAATTTTCTAGGTTTAATAAGGCTATGAAATTTATATTCATATGATATAATATCATGAATAATTACAACATCACTTACCTAATATTATTCTCAACTCGATTCAAAATCTACTCTCAAATAATATTCTTTTAAACTAGTCAATTACTATTAGGTTTGCTCTTAACTAGTCACCAATCTCTCAGATCTGCTCTCTTTCCTTTGAATAATTATTATTTAAAACACTTTAAATAGGTATTAATGAAACTTAAGGATTTATTTAGGTGTAAAAACTTACAATAAATCAACCAACTATATGTCTCTAAGATATTGAGCTTTCATTCTCAAATTCTATCTTTTTAAGTTTTTAGGTCTCTAGACCTAGTTATTGTTTCAATAGGTTAATTTCTCAAAATAGAGTTTTTAGCTCTTTAAAATTATATTTATAGTAGTATTTTAGAAATTATAACATGTTATAACCCTTATCCAAGTTTATATAACTCAAATTAACCAAAAAATCATCTTATCTTATGCATATTTTTTTCAAAAATGGTCTTCTATTATTGTACAAAAAATAGTCCTATGTACCTACAATTTCAAACATCTTTTCAAACCAATGATACTTGGACTAAGTTATAAGATCCATTCCCCATGTGATTACAAAGTTTTAGATCTTATTGTTCAATTATTTGAATTTTAGAGGTGTTTTACCCATGAAACCCTTACCTAAAATTTACTCAAAATTTTTGCATGTCGAGAGATAATTATTGATAGTTCATAGAGCTCATTGGGATTTTCTATGATAAAAAACATGTATATTGGTCTTAAAAACATATTAAACTATTCCAATACTCCAATTGAGTTCATATAATAGTTTTTTCATGTAAATAAGCCTCTAAAAATGTTTGTAATAGTAAAAATATATAATTCCTAAGGGTTTCATGAATATAACTAAGATTTAAGCTTCAGTCAATATGAAAGGATTATAATCATATTATAAAAGGATAATACAATGGAAAACATGAAATATGACTCAAAAATATTTATTATGTACAATAAGAAAATATTTACACAATCCTCCTCCATTGAGACAAACCTACACCATATGCTCTAACCTCTTCAAAAATGATATTTTTTGTCCTTTTAAGCTCTTCGGTTGGTATTGTACGGTTCCTCATTAGGATTGAGGATTATCACTTTGTTAGATTTTAAACCAAGATTGACAATATACTAAAATTGCTCAAATTTTCTCTTACTCGTTCAAATTAAACTTACTAAACTAACCTAGTTTATAGGTCTTAATAATTACTTAAGAATATTATCAACATAGATTTTACATATATTTGGTGATGTTGCTACATTGTTAGAGCATTTTTAATGACTAAGTGGTAATTTAACTCTTGGCCTATACTAATAATTAATTAAATAATAATAATTTATTTATTACCACGAGGTGGAAATCTCATGTAAATAAATAATCATATTATATTTCCCTTCATATTTACCAATAAATAAGGTTTTTACCCTATGGTGAATAACAACTCGATATCTTGACATTTGTAAGATATTTGATTTATTAAAAGGATTGTGAAGACTTTGTTGAGAAGAAGTGAGAAGTTAGAGTTATATTGGGGTAAATTATTTCTCTATAAATGGAAAATAACTTGTTGAGTTTTTTACCTCTTTGATGTTTTCCCAAGATAAATATCAGGTCTCTCTATGTTGAATTGATGTGTTATGCTTTGAAATTATTATCACTCTAGATCTATCATGTACATTCATGTTAATTATATACATGAATTTCTTCATGGTAGCAGAGCATGAGGGGTGTTTATACTTGAAAAAACAACTTCATTTGTAATTTGAGATATTTTTTTTTAGGGTTGTACGGCATTGGAAAGAATAAATTTTTCAAAAAAAAAAAATCCTCAATGTTTTCCTAATTTGTAAAGGGCCTTTCAATATTTTTGATCATTTATTGACATTAGAAGAGCCAAATCAAAGAGTTTTGAAGTGGTTGTTTATTTTTCATCTTCCCTAAGTGCCATAATACAGTTTGAGCATCTAGAGAAAATTCAAAAACTAGTTTTTATGGCCTCAAATTATCCCCTAAAGGTCCTAAAGTCTTAGTTTGGAAAATTCAAGGTGTTTTAGAAAATTTTAGAGCCTAAGAAGCTCTGTGGAGCCCTATTCAATTTTTTTCTCTCTACTTGGAGCTTTAGAATGCCATATTATGCTTGAGAAATTGAAAAACCTATTTTTTTAGCCAAAGATCAATTTTGAGGATTCAATTGGATTTATCCTGCAAAAACTAGGAGGGTTGCAAATTTTGGTGGTCTTTGGTAGTGTATTCCACTTGTTCCAAGCTTGCTTGCTTCACCTGGAGTGCCATTTCCAGCCACAGGCCTGATACATGCAAGTAGAATATTTCTATAGTTGATAAAAAATTATTTAAAACAAATATATAATTTTTTAAATTTCAAAAATTTGCATGGAAATATAAAAGGGGTCCCACTTTGTCTAAGTTTTTTACCAAAAAGATTAAAACTATAATTACCCTAATTACTTTCAAAATTACATGCATGTAAAATGTTTATTTTTTTATTATCAAAATCAGATTAAAAATAATTAAAAATAATATTTTACATGATAATCTTTGAATTCACTCATAAATGAGTTGGTGATTATAATTTTGGTAAAAACTTGTAAAAGATAAGTCTAGTGTTCAAATATCACTAGCATTTTTCTTTTTATCTTCTTGTTGACTTTATTAAAAATTAATTACAAATTAAATTAATTTGAATTTCATTTCTTGGTTTGTGTGCCTTCCTTCTCACATGAGAACCCCCTGACTTTTTGACTTGTCCTTCTTTTGACACTTGATCTAGTCTAAACCGAGGCAAGTATAGTCATCCAACCAGTTGATCTTAAGATTTTGGCACATTTCAAACATATTGGTGTGATCAATTTTTTATTTTTAAACTTTTTATTATTGATTTTATACCTTTTTTATTAATTATGCCTAGGTGGTTGTTGTGAGTAGGACTCTTTCGACACCTATAATTGTGTAACTTTATTTCAATTTTTTTGTTTTGGTTAGCATCTAAATTATATATAGATATAGTTTCATGCTAAATTTAATTTATTTTATAAATACTTCAAAAAAAATTATTTAAAATTTTTAAATTATAAAATTGTTCTTATTTTTAGTGTACTTTTGTGACACCTCGCTTTGTCACAAATTTGTGAAAATTTCTTGCTTAAATTTGAAATTCACACTTAAAAGTTTGTTTTTTAATCACTCGGATACTATCATGTTTAAAGGGAAGTCTTAGCTTCACCTCACTTTTCCTTAGACAAATCTCAAATGCTTAATTGAAATAACTATAACATATGAAAAATTTGTGTTAACACTGAATTCATGGCCCGTAAATTATGAAATAATATTATTGGGACTGAGAAATCCTCGTCTAGACATCATGTGACTCTTGAGCTTACCAATGTATTTTAATAGAAATCACAAGAAACTATGTTAATTATTTTATAGTGTTAAGGATGAATTCCTTTTCCACATTGGTAATTAAGAATCTCTTTGAAAATCTTGGAAACTTTTTGAATCCATGCATGAGGGCACTCATCTCTCAAAGATCATTAAGTTAATCTTTGAATTGTTGACAACACCTTTGAAGGGTAATGAAAAAATTATGAATTTTCTAACTAAAATTAAGAACATTAAAGCTTAGTTAGATGGTTTTAATTATAATTTGATTCAGAATCAATTATTTTATTTTATCATTCAATTAAATATTCATGAAAAAATTTAAAAAAATTAATTTAATTTTAAATCTTAAGTATCAAACTAAGCAATATATCCATTACCTTACCACTTTATCTGCTCTCTTGATTCAAGAAAAGTAAGTAATGATCAATTTTGATTCTAAAGAGAATGTTACTCAGGTGCTTCTTACCTTAAATAATGTTTCTAATAAAAATAAAAACTAGAAATCAAACTCTGATTCTGGTAAAGGCAAAAATGGGAACAAGAAAATTGATAATTAGAATCATAAACTTAAATTCAATAGAAATTGTAATTTGTGTGATAAATTTGATCATAGAAGGAAAACTTGTTATAAAAACAATGATAGAATTAACAATCAATCTTGTAAAATAATAAAATAAAGAACTCTAATCAAAACAAGCAGAAGAATCAAAACCCTACTCAAAATAACAACCAAGATCATAATGTTATTGCTTTATATGCTACTTTATTTGATTCAAATGAAAATGAGTGGATTTTAGATAGCGGTGCATCGCACCATATGACATACTTATCTGATATTTTAAATGATTCTAGAGATATCTCTGAAAGAATTTACTTAGGAGATAATTCATTTTAGAAGAAACTAAACATGAAAAAACAAAAAATTTAAATGTTATCAATTATATTTTTTATGTACCTAAGCTTAAAAAGAATTTGATATCTTATTTTCAACATACTAATGATAATTTAATTATAACATTGCTTAAATATAATTGGTCCATTAGAAATCAATCTGGTTCCTTGATTTTTAAATGTGTTCAAAATAATGGTTTATATATCTTCTCTCCTTCTGCATGTTTATTTTTATTGCATAATAAGAATGAATCTCAGTTATGGCATGAAAGATTAAGACATGTTAATTTTAAAAGTTTACATGATATGTTTGTGAACAATCTTGTTGTTGGACTTTTTTCTATCCCCTCTCATCATAAAACTTATGAGGGTTGTTTATGTGGTAAATAACATACTAACCTCTTTCATAAGAATCATGATGCAAATTCCTCTCATCTTTTAGATTTAATTCTTAGTGATGTTGTAGGAACTCTAGAAGTTGTATCTCTTAATGTTTCTCTATATACTGTTATATTTATTGATGATTATATTAGAATGATATGGTCTTATTTTATTAAAAAAATTGATGTTTTGTCTAAGTTTAAAGAATTTAAAACTTATGTTGAAAATACATCTGATTTTTCTATTAAGAGATCAAGAATTGGTAATGGTGGAAAATATGTTAGTAAATAATTTTATTCTTTTTGCATTAGTTATAGTATTCAAAGGGAACTAACAACTCCTTATTCCCCTCAGAAAAATGATATTGTTGAAGGGAAGAACCACATCATCATAGAAATGGTTATAACATGTTTCAATCTATAAATGTTCTTAAACTTTTATGGGCCAAATACATGAATACTACCGCACATACTCTGAATATAATCCATGCTTAATATTTTTATTTCCTACATCATAAATACATGTATGCATTTAGCATTTTATTTGTTTTGATAAAACTATTTTGTTGTTACTTTAGAGATACTAATTATATTTATAGTGTCTCATCTACATTGTATTTTTTAGTAAATTGATTTAGTATTGATTCATGAAAATAATATGTTACGCATATATTTCAAGAGATATTTTTTTGAGATGACAAATCAAAGAAAATATATAGATATTATAATTATTTTCAGTTTAATTAGCATTAAAATACATTATATACATAACGTCATGCTTAAATTGACAAAATGATCATGTTTTAGTTGTTGCATTTTATAAGAAGATCATGTTCAGTGAGTTTATATCTTTTGTGTTTTAATTGCTTAGATAATTTCATTTGATTGTTTTATTATTTGATTATGTATTTTAACATTTTTATATACTTCGTTTGATAATAAGATATGTTAAAAAAATGTAAAGTGTAAATGGAGTTTGTATTATTAGCTCTTCATCATTTACTTTACTAAGAATTTTTTCATACCTCTCTAAACTTATTTGTTTTAGTCTCATATCTATTTGATTGGATGATGGCATCTCATGCTGAAATTATCCATTTTGATGTATGAGAGGTTATATCTCAATGTTTTTGTTGAACCATATTAAACTTGAAAAGTTTTTTGATAAAACTCAAATGATAAAATGAGTTATTACAAATAGGATATCTAATGTTTGTTTAAACTTAGTATCATATTATTAATAAATTATTGTATGTACATCACATGACAATTGGAGATGCTCATCTTGTCAATATTGGAGACATCTAATAATGAATTGCATATAATAATTTATGTCTTTTCACTAACTTTATGATCAAATTAGTGAACTTATTTGCCTTAAAAATGACATAGTTATTTTAAAATGTGTTTTACTATAAAAAATATATGTCATATTTTTATGTATGTGGTTATTATGATGCTAACCAAATTATGCTATCATGAATCTTTTTTTGGATGTGTTTAAGTTTTATGTATGTGCGCAACACCAAAGAACTAAACATATTGAAGTTCATGTGCATTTCATCCGAGAGGAAGTCCTCAATGGTTATATTAATCTATAGTTCTGTCTTATGGATGAACAAGTGGTAGACATTTTCACAAAGCCACTTGGTGCTACCAAATTTTTTTTTAGTGTTATGAAATGTTAGGCTTATCGAAGTTGCAATTGAGGGGGAGTGTGTATGACAATGCCACATCCTAACGGTCATTTGTTACTTCTTCTTCTCTATACTTCTCCTTTGTAAAGCATTGTAAAAACTTCATGTGGAAGTTATTTGATTTAAGTGAACTTCGTGTGAAAGTTTTAATTTTTTATCCCAATACATTAAAATCATAATTTGCAATAGAGATCTTTATGTTCTAAAAGGCTCTAAACATGCTTAATAAAAAATTTATGAGAAACTGTGAGATGTTATCTCACAATCATGCTAGTCTAAACTTATTTTCAAGTAGTTTATGGAATATAAATCTTTTTGTTTCAAAAGGTGGCCTTTGGCATGATGAAGGTTTTTAAATCCTTCAAATTTTGCACATAGTATAATTTATTTATGGTGACTATGGAATTTATTTTCATTTAGCATTAAGGGGGAATGTTAGATCATTTTTAATGATTAAGTGGTAATTTAAAATTTAGCCTATACTTATAATTAATTAAATAATAATAAGTTATTTATTACCACAAGATAAAAACCTCATGTAAATAAATAACCATATTATAATTTCATTCATATTTATCTATAAATAGGATTTTAACCTTATGGTGAATAACAACTTGATATACTGACATTTGCAAGATATTTGATTTATTAAAAGGCTTGTGAAGACTTTTTTGAGAAGAAGTGAGAAGTTGGAGTTGTATTGGGGTAAATTGTTTCTCTATAAATGAAAAATTACTTGCTGAGTTTTTTACCTCTTTGAGGTTTTCTCAGGATAAATATCATGTCTCTCTATGTTGAATTAATATGTGCTATGATTTACAATTATTATTCACTCTAGATCTATCATGTGCATTCATATTACTTTTATACATTATTTTATTCATGCATCACCTTTACTATCCTCCAACATACCCCTTTTGTCATTCACTCTTTGCACTCTCTCACAATACATTCCCTAGGCTTGGTTATGTTTAGATGCCTTCCTCTTCTTTAATAATTTCAATAACACTTCCTCTAGCTCTTATATCCACCTATCTAACCTTTATTCAATTCATTTAATCTACTTTAAAAGTCCTCCACACTCTACATTTAATTGTACTTTTTCCCTTCAAGGGATATTTAGCCTAATAGGCCTAATACACATTCTTGAGATTGGTTTTTGACCCTTCAACACCTCACTCTTTCAGCACCTTCAATACCTCACTCTTGGCATACTTCAACTCCCCATTAAGGTCTTTAGACCCAAGTCAATGCCCATTAATAGTTATATTTATTTTTAGGCCTCTTCCTTAAGGGTGTTAGGCCTCTTACAACTGATGTTTGATAACATCACAAACTATTCTAACCTCTAAATCACGTTGAACACTTAAAATACAATTTCATGCAAAAGTGGGTGAGAAAAGGGAGAGAGAGTGTTTCAAGAGGTGAAAAATCAATTAATTTACATTCAACCATACAAATATTAGCAATAAGTTCAAGAAAAAAATATTACTTCCAAGTAAAGTGCCAATATGCAAATACCTCATCTTGATTGAAAACTAGCACTACCAACATGTCTGAGGGGGAAAAATAACATCTAAGATTAGGTTATTGGCCTCTTATTAGGCTCAATTGACAAGCTAACCACCCATTCTAGCCTCAAGAATGCCCTTCTCAATATAAGAAAAATGTACTTTTTAGCTTAGATTTAAACATGCAAAAAATTAAACCTTTAAGTCATTTATGAGAATTGTCAGATCCTTCCCCTACCTCTTTAATCCCTTTAATCACACTCTAAATCACTCAGGTGGAACCTTCAAGAATAATTTTTTGGATAAGTTACAGTGATGAGTCTAAAAATGAAACGTTTTTACATTGAATAGGCAACTTCTTGAGAAAAACATGTTATAAAAGAGAGAGCATCATAGGAAGGTTATGCAACACTAGAACGATCCACTGCCTTAAGTGTCACACAAAGGAAAGAGGAACCTAAGTGATAATTAGTTTGTTCTCCACTGCATAATCTCACATAATGATTTATAATACTACACAAAATAATATTTTATTCTACAGTCTACATTAGTTCCCACACAAGTGGATGACATTGATCCATATGCTAATTGTTTGAGCATCAATATTAATACCATAGACATTTTATGATGACAAGGGTGATTTTTTTACATCAAGTTTTGGGTTAAGGGGTAATCTCTTAACATCATCATTGACAATGGGAGCCTATCGAATATAATTACATTAACTATAACCCAATGCCTAACCCTACTATTGAATCACATCCCTGACCAAGTACTCTTTGGTATGGTTCTAATAGCGGAAGGATTTCAAGGTTAATCAACTTTGAATTTCCAATTATGTAGTCAAACCCATGTATGTAAAAGTCACAAGTGACATTGCACAACTAGATATGTGTAATAGTATGCTTTGAAGATTGTATGTGTATGATGGTTATGCTGCATATCAAGCCAAGCCATGATGGTATATTGTTCATGTCAAATCTCACTTTGTCAACATCTTAGAGTCACCTCCAAAGACTAAACTCACATTAGTATTTGTAAATCAATGCTATAAGATCATTTTGTAAATGTAAAAGTTTTTGATACTTGAAATTTATCCAAAAACACATGCACAATTTGTAAAATGAGCATTGATAGCATGCCATGCCACTCAATCATTATAGCGATAATATCTTGATAAGTTAATACAATAATATGGATACTTATTTGAAGATCTAAAGTCTTTATGCACACATTACACATAGTAAAGCATGAGATCAATTTGTTTCTTGGATCCTTTGTTACAAATAATCTAGAGTATTGTAAGTCCATTTGTGAGAATAATGAAGTTTTATGCCAAATTCAAGAGCTCCTTGATCAAGGAAAAATTAGGCCAAGATTTTATCCTTATGGTTTCCTGGTAGTCCCAACTCCAAATAAAATTGGTACAAGACTCCTACATGGACTATCATGTGCTCAACAAGATAATGGTGCATAATTGGTACCAATTATCATGTATTGATGATGTATTTCACCAGCTTTGAGGTGCACAATAATTTATCAAGCTTGATCAAATTTCAAGTTATCATCAAGGACTAGTCAATTGCCATATCTGCATGAAAGTGAATTGTCACATGAGTAGAAAACTAAATATTTGTGAAACATTTGCATTTCTTCTCATTCAACACTACACTAATTTGGTCACCCTCAAAAATTTCAAAACTTGTTTTAATGATCAATATTCTCATCAAAAGTTTTGCTGAAAACAAAAATATCATCCAATACACAATGACAAAGGAATCAATAAATGGCTTCATTATCTCATTCATCTACATAAAGGTAGTTTATTCATTGCATATCCCAAAAGGTAGAACTAACCATTCATATAACCTTGCCTTATTTTGAATGTTGTCATCTAAACGTCCTCTTCTTTAACCCTCAATTGGTGATACTCAAATTTTAAATCCATCTTAGTAAATGTTTTGGCTTGTTGAAGTTGATCAATAATATCTTCAATTTGTAGAAGAGGGTACTTATTCTTAATGTTTATATTGTTAAGTGATCTATAATCAACACATATTCTACATGAACCATGTTTTTTAGGTACTAAAACAATGTAAGAACCACATGGAGAAGTATTAAGACATACATCTTGACTAATTAAAGATTGTAATTTTTGTTTTACCTCATTGACATCCTTCAAGGACTGCCTATACAACCTATGATTTGGAGGTAGATTATTCGATATCAATTTAATTTTGTGCTCAATAGGTCTCACCATTTGCAACCCCATGGGCTTATGGAAGAATTCCTTGAACTATTGCACTAATTCTCCCATATTATTGTGTTATTTGTTAGTAAACATGCTATAATAAGTTTTGTGTTCAACAACTTATTTATCTTGAATATCTCTCAAAAGAAGTAAAGAAAACTTACCACTTGCATCAACAAGCCTTTTAGCTTCAAGGGCATTTACCAAAGATATCTTAGAATCACCTTTATAGGATAAAATGATGTAGTTATTGCCTTTTTAAAATCAAATGGTATTGATTGGCTCTCCTCATGAAGATAACATGTTGGACATACAAATAAGGGAACCAAATGCTACACTACACACATGAAGGGTCACAATATCCACTATAACTTCATCAATTAAATGTGCATTAATACCAAACTTAATTTTAAATTTCTTAGTTACATTGATGTCTACATGTTTCTTCACTAAACCCAAAGCATACATGCTTGGATGATTGTAATTATCTATCCTAAATTTGACAACTAACTCCTTTCTTATATTTTTTTGGTGAGCAAGTATCAAAAAGAGCATCCAATTTTTTTTTCTTCATCTGAATTTTAATATGGAAAATATTAGAAAGTTCACTTTTTTGAGCATTACTACTAGCCAAACATACCTATTTATTTATAAAACAACAACATAAACTCTCATCTACATCAAAGCTGCAACCAATGTCTTCACCTTTGAGTGTGGTCATGGCCTTATTCTTTTTGTTGTTGTAAAACAAATTCAATTTTATATGTAGCTTTAATAATTTTCCTTGAAATAGTTATCAATATCACAATGCCCATAATGCCTTATAGTATCTTTTTTAGAAACAAATATAGCATTATGATAACCTTTTCCCTTACCCTTATGCTTAGAATGACTTGTTTCTTTGGAATGATTTGAGAGCTAGATGTAACCTTCTTTTTATTTTCCATATTCAAGTAGTGAGATTTAGAAAAATCCTCATTTACACTCATACACTAGGCCAAGAGGATAGGTCTCCTCAAAAGGATATGGAACCCACCAACATACTTCATCAAGATGTCATGGTTTGCTATATCTTTTCCCATTTGGACAGTCTTCTTGTGGACCTCACTTGTGTACTCCTACACACTTGGGCCTTAATTTAACCTATGATATCTATCATACATGGACCTTTGTTCCTCATAATAAATAATATAATGCTCCTTCTTGATTAGCATTTTAAAATCACCCCACTTAATAATAGGAGGAAGCTTCTTAAGAACCAAGGTAAGAACATAACTTTCAAATTAAGTTAAAGCATGATTGGTTAGTTTTAACCTTGTAAAAGAAATTTATTTTCTCTCATTGATCTAATGCAAACTAAAATATACTTCTAATTAGGCTAGATAATGTTCTAGCCTATCCACATTTACATGTTTGTCATATGGATAAATCTCTATCTTTGCCTCAGCCTTGAAAGAAGGTGGATCTTGGTTGGCATGGGGTTGTTCTTCCATATTCTCATGCTTGGGAGCATCCTCCTTACTTGATTTCAATGTCTCCAAAAAAACACCAAGCTTATCCATGAGAATACCCATGATGGACTAAAACTGATCAAGCTTGCTCATATAAATAGAAATTCTAGCCACTCTTTTGAGCTTCTAAAATTTCTCTTCTATTATATAGGATTTTATTAATTAGAATGAACCATACTTCTAATCCCTTACTTCCACTTTGTTGTGGAAATTAATTATTCAAATAGAACTAGGATAGCATGGCCACTGGCTCCTCTTATTCTCATGATAGGCATATACTATAATGTAGTCACTAACACACAAAAGGACACTAATACTAAACTAATTGTGAGACCAATGTGATTCATAAACTAGGTGGATATTTCACACTAAGATTCACCAACATAGATCATGTACTCCTAGTTCAACATATGATTAAAAGAAGAGTGTTAAAGACTATTTTCATCACTAAAATAGAGATAAACAAGGTTTATAAATTATATGTATAACATATTAAATATATAAATTGAAGCTTAAGAGAAGCTAAAGCATAAAATGAAAACACTATATCACCTAGAGAAACTTGGTGTGGGAAAAACTCGAGTCAGTGAAGGAATTTTACTTCTCTTGTAATATTTAATTAAATAATTATACAAGTTACTACCAAACATGGTCTTCATGGATAGATATTTCATTATTACACTATCCAAATATTGCACACATGATTGATTTTTATTTCTTATATACTTCATGTAGTGATCCAACATAACTAGAACAACCATTCACAACTAGGATACAATGAGACAACATTAACCAAACTTGTAAACTACAATGTCAATCCAACTTCAAAATTTATCATCAACTTCTCTGATGATCTCTTATTTAAATAGAGACTATATTTATGCCTTTTCACCTTATAACCCACCAAAGACTTCAAATAATCGTCACCAAGAAAAAGAAGCATTTGTAATCACTCCTTTACCCATGTTTTATTTGATGGCAAACCCCTTAGATTCAAAGGCTACAAGTTGCTAAATTCATCAGTATAATAGGCATTTTTACCATCTCAACACTAATTCTACCACTACAACTTAACTGAATTATTCATTTTACATGAACAAGATTGAGGAAATATCTTACATAATGTTTTACATGCATGAATTACATAATTAAGTATAGTGGAAATAACTAAACAAAATATCTAGTAAAGCAGATCCATATTATGGATCAAGAATCAAGGTCAACACTAACATGATCAACTATAACATCATGATTAGAAAATCACCATCTTTAAGAGTGGATTGAACTCTCTTGTAGGATTTGGACAACAAATGAACCTTAGATCACTATCTAGAAGGATTATAAATTCTATGGGTGGATCTCGCAGACAAAAAAGATTGAATGATGAGTAAGATGATCATTTCCATGATATGAAAGGATGTACATCAAATCAATGGGTATAGGGATCACCTTGACATACACAATGAGAACAAGTTTGGACTTCACTAGATTTAGTACAAGGTGATTTTGGATGACTTGATAACTTTGAGGTTTGGATTTCACATGATTAACCAATAGCTGAAGACTCAGCTCGACATTTATTTATAAGGCCTCTTATTATAAACCCTAGAGTAACATGATGTTTATTGAGTTTCATTATCTTCCAAATTCATACAATAGGTGTAGACTTGACAATAGGAGTACAAACATGTATTTTATCCATAGTTGGTTTATACTTCATTTGAAAAACCTCAAGTCTACAAATAATAGATTCAATATATTTTAGATTGACATTTGACACAATAGGATTTGGGGAACTTGTATATGGTATAACAAGTTTGACTAATGCAATAAAAATAGATTTGACAACTAGTTTGACAATAGGTTTTTTTGTGTATCTAATGTTGTTTTCAACCTACAAATTGATTTTCAATAAACACAATGCTAGTGATAAAAAGGCATAAATAATGACTAGAGGTAGACTAACCATTCTTCGATCAAAATAGATTTGTGTGAATTTCAAAGTAGAATGTAAAGGGACAACATTATATCTATGTAATGTGTGGATGCCATGACACAGATGCAAAAACAACTTAAACCAAAATAATTATTAACACAATTTGTGTCAAGCTCAACCAATAATGCTAGAAAAATAAAATACTTGGTTTGCTAGGTCTTTGAAATTAAACCACATTTAAACAAGTCAATTGATAGATGTTTACATCTTTATTTATTCATAATATGAAAATACATTCTTATTTCTCATTTATGTAATCAAAATTTTAACATATAATTAAAAGATGCATAAAGGCAAAACATGCATTTACGAGAATCAAACACAAAAAGGACAAAAGCAACATCAATCTAAATCCTATTTCTAGGACATACAAATGAGATGACTTCCAGTTAAGGATTTTGTCATTAGTCATAGCCATTAACTAATGCATCATGAGTTTACTATTTTCTTATAAATTCAGATTATAGAATGGAAACATAACATTTGGTAATATTTATCTTTTATCAGACTATTCATCTAGGGATACCACCTTATAGATGTGAAGAAAATAACCCATAAACCATGTTCAGAGTCATATAATTATAATTGGAAAACATTATTTTAGATATATAACCATACATTACTCATAATAACTTCTCCTTATATATCATTCCTTCAATATATTCATTCTCAAAAAATAATTTTGCATGTAAGAGCTAAATTTTATGGCCATATGATCATATTTACTCTATTTTTCCATAAAGTAAAATCAAAATTTTTTGTCAATTGAAAAAAATTCAAGGTGAAATTTTGGCCAAATATCAAATTTTTACAAAGTTTTAGACCTTATTGTTCAATTGTTTGAGTTTTAGAGGTGTGTTACTCATGAAACCCTTACTTTGGATTTACTCAAAATTATTGCAGGTTGAGAGCTAATTATTGATAGTTCATAGAGCTCATTGGGATTTTATATCATCTAAAACATGTATATTGGTCTTAACAAACCTATTCAACTATTCCAATACTCCAATTGAGTTCATATAATAGTTTCCATGTGTAAATAAGCCTCTAAAATGACTGTAATAGTAAAAATATAGAATTCTTGAGGGTTTCATGAATATAACTAAGATTTAAGATTGAAATTAATATGAAATGATTATAATCATATTATAAAATGATAATACAATTGAAAACATGTAATAATACTCAAAAATATTTATTATGTGCAATAAGAAAACATTTACACAGTCCTCTTCCATTGAGATAGACCTACAACATATGTTCTAACCTCTTCAAAAATGATATTTTTTTATCCTTTTAAGCTCTTTCATTGGTCTTGTATAGTTATTCCTCATTAATATTGAGGATTATTACTTTGTTATATTCTAAACCAAGATTGGTAATTTACTAAACTTCCATAGATTCTCTCTTACTCATTCAAATTAAACTTACTAAACTAACCTAATTTATAGGTCTTTATAATTACCTAAGAATATTGTCAACCTATATTCTATATGTATTTAGTGATGCTCCTGCATCACCTTTACTATCCTCTAACATACCAATTTTATCAGTCACTCTTCACACTCTCTCACTATACATTCCCAAGGCTTGGCTATGCCTAGATGCCTTCCTCTTCTTTAATACTTTCAATAACACTTCCTCTAGCTCTTACATCCACCTATCCAACCTTAATTCAACCCAATCAATATAATTTCAAAGGACTTCACACACCTTTACACTTTATTGAACTTTTGCCCTTCAAGGGCTATTTGGCCTATAGGCCTAATACACGTTCTTGAGACTAGTTTATGACCCTTCAACACCTCACTCCTGCAGCACCTTCAACACCTCACTCTTAATGTATTTCAACTTCTCATTGAGGTCTCTAGACCCGAGTCAACTCCCATTAATAGTTATATTTCTTTCTATGCCTATCCCTTAAGGTTGTTAGGCCTCCTACAATTGATCTTTGACAAATGATCTTTTATAATATCATAAACCTATTCTAGCCTTTAAATCAGCTTGAACACTTAAAATATAATTCTATGCAAAATTTGGTGAAAAAAGGGAGAGAGAGTGTTGCAAGAGGTGAATAAAATTAATTTATATTCAACCATACAAAGATTAACATTAAATTCAAGCAGAAAATATTAGTTCTAAGTAAAGTTTCAATATGCAAATACCTCATCTTAACTAAAAAATGGCACTGCCAACAGGTTTGGGGAGAGAAGATAACATCTAGGACTAGGTTATTGGCCTCTAATTAGGCTCGATCAACAAGCTAACCACCCATTCTAGCCTCAATAACACCCTTCCCAATATAAGAAAAATGCATTTTTAAACCTAAGTTCAAACATGTGTAAAAAAATTTGTAAGTCATTTATGCAAACTATCAACTCATTCCCCTTGAGAATAATTCATTGGATAAGTTTAAGTGATGGATCCAAAAATGCAAATTTTTGACATTGAATAGGCAACTTCTTGAGCTCCAACTGCCATTTCTGCCTCTGAGACCTCTATGTCATATAGCCCAAGTCAAAGGCTTTCCCCTTAGACTCAAGGTTGACTTAGGACCAAAATTGACCTAGCAATTATTTGGTGATTAACATCAACATGTATGTGAGTTATACCTTCTTGTCCATAACTACCTAGTGGTTGCATTTACAAATACATTAGATTAAAACTAATCCCATGATTGTGACTTCAACACAAAATGTTTTGTCATGGTCAAACTAGATATTATTTTACAACCCTTGTACACTAGAGTGTACATTTACCACCTAACAAGTAACATTCCCAAAAAATATTAGATCCCATGATCTTGCTCACAAATAAAGATAAACTTACTATATTCATCAAAAGACTAAGGAATTTTCATAAGTAAAATGTAATTTCTTTATAAAATTGAATTCTAGTGGAGTAAATGGTTTCAGTCATAGTTGTCATGGAATATAAACAATAGAATAATTAACACGAGTGAATTTGAGACAATTATTAATATTTAAGCTCCTTCATAGGATTTGTGTCAACATTTATCTAAAACCATTCAAAGTTTACTTCCCTTCAATTATAAACTATCTTATTTTTATCTTTAGTGTGTATGTTGAGGAATTGGTTCCAATTATTAGTCACTATAAAATATATTTAATAAATTGTGGGTGAGACCATGTTGACAAGAATTTTAGTTTGTGATTTTTGTCTGAATTAAAACACCTATATATAGGGGTGGCTCACAATTTAAATGGATCAATACATCTAGAGCTAGGCATGTTTTGTAAATCATTGAGTATGACAACTTGTTAGAATCTCAAGAAAGCATGAACTTATAAAATGTTTCCAAAGTTTTGGAGCATTTAAGTTTTTTTATCTAAAGAATTATATTGATTACTGTTAATAAAAAAAACTATTATGACCAAGTTGAGGAGAAAGATAATGTGGAATTTGGGGCTAAGAAGATAATGTTCTTGTGTCAATGTTCCACAACATATTCTAAAGGGGTAATAATAACATAAGAAATGATCACCTATTTATGTACTTTTCTCAAACCCTTTCCATGTTGGTATATTGTACCTCATTATTCATGCACCAAGATGGGATGTCATGGGAGGAGGGATCACTTGTAGAATTCCATCAATGACCTTAATTAACTTATGTATAGGATGTTTGAAGTATGATTTCTAGTATATGCACCAAATTGTAATTATAATAGCCATATGTACCTTGTTTTAATAAAAATTTCCTTTTATTTTTGTATCAATAATGATTTATAGATGAACCTTCAAATATGTTTTGATATGATTACATACAATGTCCATTTCTTTTAGTGATGTAATATTCAACTACCTGAAATCATTGTAAATCTCCATTACATCCACGACAAAATTGAAACATCTTATTCTAGAGGAGTTATTTTTTATAATAAATTGAAATACTTAGATATGTCATGGGGATTTGAACTAATATTTAAATTTTTAAGATCAAAGTTTATCAGTTTAGTAATGAAATTATCATCAAGGACATTTTAAAATACCATTACAGGTGTATTCCTAGTATTTAGGATGCAGATATGTTATGGCAAGAGCAATCCTAGTTGTAATATGTGGCCTCCTCTTCTACTTTAGATTGGCTTATAATCTAACAAAAAAACTATTGATCACGAGTATATTTATGTTAGTTATGAATTCCTCTAGTGGTGTCAATAGAAACTAATTTTACCCAAACCTCACATTGAGTTGGTTGATTACCAAGTTTACCTTGTGGGGAATAATACCCATGGAAATTCAAGGACCCAGTTTCTACCCAAATATCCTAGTAAAATCTTGTATTCCTCAATAGGATAATATCGTAAGAGTTCCTCAAAAGGCTTTTTCTTGTCTTGTCCTACTAATTCCCCAACATTGCCTTAGCCTATATGCATAATAAAATTTATACATATCCTTAGGGAATCCCAATAATGATTAAAAGGTAAATGAAGATAGGAAATGAGTTTACTAAAATTCCTTGATTGATCATTTTATCGATATCATAAATTTTATAATTAACAAAACATGTTACATGTTTGTCATTATTTGCAATTGAAATAATAAACAAATAATTATTAAAAGAATCTTCCTTATATTTCTCAAATATTTTGATTTTATATATATTATGAGGATAGAGAACATATAGAATAGAATTGTCTCTTAAAAACCAACAGGGTGGCTCCTTTTTTACAACTAAATAATGGCACAATTTTGTAGTCTATGATATTCATGGTAATGCAAATTTCCTTCTATCCCACTAGATAACATCCTTATGTAAGTCAAAGGAGCATCACTTCATATACCAATAATCTCCATAACAATGTTCCAAAACTTGAAAATATATTATTTTTAAGGAGTTGGTTGAGGATAACTTCCATTCTTGGACATGATAATGGAATTTTAACTAGCCTCTAACTTCTGAAGACCAATTTTTTTTCACCTTGGTGGTGTACTTATCATTAGGAAGTGAAACTTTCAATCTTTAGACTAATGTGGAAAATGGCAAGAGAAATCCTAGTTGTATTATGCACCCTCTTTTGGTAATTCAATTTGTTTTATGCTCCCATGAAATATCCATCATATACGTTATTGTCAATCAACAACCTATGTTATTCCCATATATCATACCATGAAAATTAATTTTTAAAAACAATGTATACTTTGTCGAATTGATAGTTTAATTATAAACTATTTGTATCTAACTCCTCCACATGGAGTGTATTGATGTAGTACTCAAAAGAACTACCTTTTAAATCATGTATTTTTTTATGATTTTCTTAAGGCATTACCATGTACATTAAAATTAAGCCCACAAGCATAATGGAAGTTTTCGCCTTGAAGGGTAAATCACCAAATCTTCATCTCATGTTACAAATCTTTAAAAGCTTATTTACTCACCAAAACATGATCAAAATATGTTTCAAAATAATACAAATTATTAATCTTTATCTTTTTAGAGTTTGCCCACATTTCACATAATTTATCATGTGAATAACTCTAAAATTTAGATGTCTCAAAGTGAATACCTAAAGTCTATTCTAGATCATCTTGATAGATTAGTCAAATTCATTAGAGGAGATAATCCTAATAATTTTGGACATGAATCCAAGGGTATCCCCATAGTCTAATATATCTCAATTTATCAAAATCTAATGGATGCCTCTACCCTAATATTTAAAATTTATAAACCTTCCATGTCTCCCTTTATATTGAAATTCTCAAGATTAGTAACTATATCATCGACTCTGGAGACTTTAATGATTTAATGTCTGCTAAATTTGTTCACACACTTGGGCTTACAAGTACAAAGAATTTTGGTTGATTTTTTTTTTTATGAAGACTAGGATAGTACCTTTTATTAGGAAGATTAAAGATGCCCAGGTACCTTTGGCTATTTATCTTCAAAAGAGAGTCAAATTGACTAACTCCTAATGGCATACATTCTTGTAACCTATGGAATGCTATTAAGCAAAAACTTTTGTAGAGATGTAGGAGGCAAAATATAAATGGATTAGTTTCAAGCTATGATTCTGATGAAAGGGATTTAAAAATGACTAGAACTTGAGCTCAAATCACATATATAGTACAAAAATTAGATGATCCTCTTGATGATATTTTATATGAAGAGACATGACATGATAAATATATGATGATGGTAGAGGAGACCTGAATATTCCCAAACTCATTAAAGTTGATATCAATGATACATGGATGCTAGAGTATGTTGGTAGCCATTTCCTTATTGGTGTAGGTGTTAGAGTTGTTTTGATGTCCCCTAATAATGAGTTATTTCCTTTTTCCTACAAGTTACTGTTCTAGTGCATAAAAACATAGTAAAATATGAAGTTTTTCAAGTTTTAGAGGAGATGGGTATAAGTAATCTAAGGGCTCAAGCTGATGTTGAACTAATTATCAAACAAGAGTGAAATCAATATCAAGTGAAAAATGATAATTTTAGGAAATTTTGGAACAAAGTGTGGGATTGCATTGAAGTTTTCAAGGCCTTCTATTCAGTTGGGGTACCTATAGAAAATAATTCCCAAGCTTATGCCTTAGATGTATATGCCTCTTTGATAACTCCTCACTTAAGTATTTATGAAGAAAATTACACCATAGAACTTGTATATGGACCAAACATACCCAATAATTTAGAGCATTGGCATGTGTTCAATAATGATGAATAGATCATAAGTTTCCTTGAAAACAGTAGTAACTTTAGAAATATATACTTCTAAAGGAGATATATAACATATAGAGAATATCATTCTTATACCAAAAAAGAGAAAGTCAAAAGTAATGCTGAAGTTGGGGTCAAAATTAGAACCAAAGATGAAATCAAGGAAGGAAAAGAGGATTACAAGGCTATCAAAATCAAGGTAAATAATACTCTTAAGGGTTTGGTTTCCCTTCAAAAATTGCTCTATAAGCATGACATGTACATCAAGAAGAGAATTTAAGAGGAACCAAATGGATATCTCAAATACAAAAAAGTAAACATCAGTAGGAAAGAAGGGTAGATATTTGTGAACATTAGAAAATGTTGTTATAAAGAAGAAATATAGGGATTTGTGAGTCTTTTCAACTTATACTCAAATATTTTTGATTGGTGATATGTTGACTTGACGTTTCTTAGACCTAAAGAGATTAGGTGTAATATCTTGTTAAGACCCAATGTTAACTTTTATAAGCAAAATCAAAGGCTTTAAAATCCTAAGATCATTGGTAATATCTATGAATAAACAAAGAATATTTAAAAATCCATGATCATTTTACCAATCCATCACTCAATCTGGGTAGTAGAGATTATACCTATGAGGAATAAGAGTTGAAAAAATAAGATCCCTCTTGATTTTCATAATCTAAATTAGAAATATCTCAAAGACAACTATCCATTTAATAAAATAGATCAGGTTGTAAAAGTATTAGCTTAGTCGAAAATGATTATATGCTTGATAATTTATTTAGATACAATCACATAGAAATGATGCCTGAAGGTCAACAAAATATTACATTCACAATTTCATGGGGTACCATTTCATATAAGTGGATGTTTTTTTTACTCATGTCTGCCGATGCCACATTTCATAGGGGTATGGTCCTAGATTTGAGATACGTGAAGAAAAAAATCATAGTGGTATATATTGAAGATTTCACATTATTTTCAAAAAAGTGAGATCATTATGAGCACCTCAAGATGGATTTTGAAAGGTGTCAAGCTCAAGGAATCTCACTAAATCCAAAGAAGTCCATATTAGAAATTATTGAAGGGAAGCCATATAATTTTAAAGGAAATAAGTAAGATTGATTCTGAAATAGTAAAGGAAATTCAACAACTATCTTTTCCTACTAAGAATCCTGGAACACACTCCTTGATAAGGTGAATCTATTTAAAATATTTATACCTAATTTTTATGAACTTATAGACACATTGCATAGATGATGAGAGGTAATGTGTCTTTAAAATTGAGTGGTGATGGTAGGAAATATTTTTTTAAGATTAAAAATTATATGCTAATGCTTTTATGCTAGTGTGACTAGACTTTAAGAAAGACTTCATTGTGTATAGCTACTATTCTTAACATGTGTTGTCAACAATTTTCATGTAAGAGAATGAAGAGAGTATAGAATACTCAATTTATTTCATGAGATATTATTTGAATGTTCACAAGCTCAAGTATTCTCCCATTTAACAATAAGATTTTGTTATGGTCAAAGGTATGATATATTTTAGATTGTACATCTTGAATTCCCACACATAGGTGATGGTACCAGACATGGTATCCAAGCATATATTGACACAATAATATCTTGGTTAAAAAATGGGTGGATTGATTACCAAAGTGCAATAATATGACTTAGAAATAAATCCCACTAAGTGAGATAAAGGTATAGGTTTGTGTCAACTGATTGTAGAGGGAGTCAATGATTAGAGGAAGGCTACACAAATGGCCTTAACAAAGATTATTTTAAAGATATTTCCTTGGTAGTCTTCATTGTCTCTATTGATGAATGGTCCTAAAATATTTCCTTCTTATTGACCCATGGAGAGTGCCCAAGGCATCTAAATGCTAAAGAGAAAAAAATACTTAAATTGGGAGCTGATAGGTATGTAATCTATGACAATACTCTTTTTAATAAAGGTTTAGATGTTTTATTTTTGAGATGTGTTGATGATAAACAACATAAGAGATTACTAGAAGCTTTCCATAATGAGGGATTCAGGGATGTGGTAGTCACTTTTCTTTGTTTGTCATGACATTTAAGAATCTAAGATATCACTAATACTAGCTTACACTTCAAAAACTCTCAAGAATAGGACTCAATGTGTAAAGCATGCTAGAATTTTGATGGAAGAATGAAACTTTCCCCACTTGCCTTTAGACATGTAGTAATATAAGATCCCATTTAACAATGGGGTTTGAATTTCATCGGTACATTGAATATACATTCCAATGCAAGTCACACTCATGTCCTCAACACAATGGATTATTTCACAATGTGTGTTGAGGCTATTCCTATAAATAAGACTAGATCTAAAGAGATGCGATTTCATTAAAGAGAACATTATATTTAGATTTTGAGTATAATTTTTTTATAAACAATGCTTCCAATTTATCTTCTTCCAAACTTATGGTTTCCTACCATAGTTATGTGATATCCTTATCTCACTCTTCAGATTACTACCCCAAGGAAATGATAAATTAAAATGAAGTAACAACAATGTTTTTATCATCATCTACAAAATAATGGATTAAAATTAAAATAATTATAATAAAAGGTTAGATGATGCATTATGAGAAAACAACACCACTTCGAAAAGAGTCATTGGCATTTCCCAATTTAAGTTGTTTATGGTATAGATGTTACAGCTCCCATTTCTTTGGAGTTCCTTATTTTTCAATTAGTGAGAGTGATATAATATGATATTTTAATAAATAATTTAGATAAAATAATCATGTACTTAAGCAAGTTGGAGGAAGAGAGAATTGCAGTTGTATACTGGATCCCAAAATCTCAATGCAAACTGAAGAAGATCTTTGATAAGAAGGCTAGAGAAAAATACTTTTAGATTGGTGAATTAGATATGCTCTAGGATAAGAGGTGGAAAATTTGACTTCCTATGGATGGGATTTTCCAAAGTCTATCCTTTTTGCAGAGATAATACATATTATTTGTCTTATGGATATGGAACTCATTTCCTATTTCCTTATAGTGGAAAATATATCAAACATTAAAACAATGAGAGTAGGTTGTGGTATAGTTCATAGTATGGTAACTTAGTGATGGATGCCTTTGGCCATGTAACCAAAACACACAACTTAAAACAACATAAAATCTATGTTTATTCAATGAAATAATGCCTTAACGGCATCTACACTCATAAGGACACTCTACAACTAATCTATTCCTCTTTGTCTCTAACTACAAGTCTTTAAATATATATTTCAATGGTTTAAGAATAAAGAGGGTATCCAATTAATTATAAACTCTAATTATGTGATGCTTAGTTTGGGTGCACACATAAAATACCAACTCAGAATTCTATTTGAAGACATTTAGCACAAGTAACACACTATATTTGTTGATTTAAAGACATTACAATGTTTAAACAAATAGACACACTATCAAATATATGACTTGAAATTTTTAGAGTGTAACATGGAGAAAATTATCACCAATTTAGTCTAACATCTGAATGGTTCATTTATAGTTGCTTGCTTTTCTATTTTTTCTTGCAATTATCTTTTTTCCCCTTTTGCATCACATTTTTATCCTCCTCTCTTATCCCCACTTCATGAGATTATTTCCTTGACATATTATGATATGTATCATGTCTCTTCACATTAATTTAAGTCCATAAAACACTCTAATCCCATGAATTTTTTTCAAAAACCATTACATTTTGTTACCTATTCTATGTTGTTTTGTTATTATTGATTCGTTGTTAAAATTTTGTTCCCAACTATTTCTTTTTTTCTTTTTATTTATTTTTTGGTTGATTCAAGATTGTTCAAACCCTTGTATTCTCCTACTTTTGACACTCAAGGTTTTTAAAATGTGAAATCCTAATCACATGGATGTAATAAGTGGTAAAACCACTCTTTTGACCATGAAGCATAATGGCCATGGCATTTTCTTCCAACACCCTAAGTAATTATATTTTTTTGTCAAATTTTATCTTCCATTTATAGCTCATTTTTTTTTAATTATATCTTCTTCTTCTTATCTCTCCTTACTCCTCTTTTTATGTATTTAGACCCACCATGGTCTATCCTCCTCTGATAAAGGTTTATCCTCTTTTCTCTCAATCTTGGTGTGGGCTAAACCCACCCTCATCTAACCACCTCCACCTAAATGCTCTTTCTAGCATCTTAATTTCTCTTGTGGGATGAAACACACCATAGAATGACCACCTCCTCCTAAATCCTTATCTTTATTTACTCATTATCTAACCTATTATTGGATCCTTCATTCTTCACTCTTCATTATTTATAGCTCCTCTTCTCTCATGGATTCTATCTCCTCTCTTTCCACCGTCTTTCTTATGGATTATTAATTTATAAGAGTCTTCTTCTTCCTTCACATATTATTTACATGCTTTGGCTGATATAAAAATCAATTATTCCTCCTCTCTTTCTTGAGTGCATAAATTTTCACATCTTGTTTCACCTCTTTTCCTTGGAAGGCCTCTATGAATGAATCATTTCTCTCTATCTCTACACTTGTACATAAAATATATACATAAATAGTTTAAAAACATTTGAATTAATAGTACCCATAGGTTCTTCATCAATGTTCATAATTTCATTGGCTGATATAATAATTTACTCTTGCTTCTTTTCATCTTCTTCATTTTTATTAGTTGATTCAGAAACTAGTTACTCTTCTTCATTTCTCATCCTCTTTATATCAGCTCTAGGTTGATTTCTTTATCTTTGTTTCTCCTCTTCCATTCCATGTGCAAATAACCTTGCAATCTCTTTGTTTATATAGGGACAATGCATACCTTCACTCATAATAGTTTCTTCTCCAATACCTATGTGGAATGCTACCACATATGCAACATCACTTTTATTCTTCATTATTCTTGGTAGAAACAAGTCCACCATCTCTATCTCCATCTTTGTTATAACTATACATTGAATAAATACATTAATGGAATCAATAGTTACCATAAATATTTTTTTCAACTCTTCATCATGCCTCAAGGACATGTTTCCCAATGCTTCTCTGATGCTCACATTATCCTCACAACTTTATCTCTCATGATTGAATCCCAAAGGCCCATTGTCAAAAACCTCCCTAGTTATCCTCCCCTCATTCTTCTTTCTATTTCCTTTTTCTTCACATGGTTGGTCTTCAACCATACTCTCTTTATGTGCATTAACTTGCATATCAATAGTATCTATTATTTTCTTCATAGAAATATGCAACTCTTCATGGTTGCCTTATTCATTCACATCTATTATTTCATTTAAGGAAACATGTAGCATTCCTTGGGTGTTCTCAACCCTTCTTCACTCTAAAATATAACAGACAAATGCATTGCCTTCCAAGGAAAATTCTGAATTTTCTCACTTGTGGGATATCATAAACTCAATCCCATCATCAAACAATGGTTCTCCTTCTTCAAGTTCAACAACTATCACATCCATATCCTCTTGCATGATGATTCCATCCTTTATGTACTAGTCAAAAACCTCTTTCTATTTGTTGTTTTGGAAACAAGATTTGAGTTTCTCACATGGAAACCTCACTCCCTTGTTGCCTTTAAAGACAGACTTATTCTCCTCAATTTTATCCATCTCCTTGCTACTTCTCAAAGTAGACTTGAACTATTCACATGAAAACTTTCCTCTCATATTGCATTTTATTTAAATATTATTTTTATTCTCTTTTATCTTAATCTTCAAGACATGAATATTATACAATCATTCTACTTTCATTTTTGAGTGCACAACATGACCCATAAAATTATAAACTATATGTTCCCAACTCCTTACCTTATTCCTTCCTCTCCCTTATCTCCTCTCTGGGATATCTCTCCAATACACAAATACAACTCCACATAATCTCTTACTTTCAATCTATACCCTCATTATATTTTCAATACACTTATCTTATAAATACATTTCTAGCTCCACTATCCAATTCATGAGTACATTTGGGCTCTCTTTACCAAAAAAAAACAATATCAATAGTGGGCTTACCTTTTTTCTTCACCTTGGCCTTTATCGATCTCTTTCTTCTATTGGGATATCTTCCTCTACCTATTTGGTATCTCTCTAAAAAATATAACCTTTATTTTAAGGACAACAACCCTATCATAATTTATTCTTCGTCTTCTATACTCAAAGCTAAAACATATTCACTTTTTGCACCTTTTATATGTCCAATATTTCTTAGACTCCCTTCAACATATCAACCAAGTCTTCTACCTTTGGTGTCATTCTTCCTTTATGTGCCATATCTTCCTCAAAAACAAGGCTTATCTTTTGCAAAAAGACTCAAAAAAGAGTCTATCTCACTTCCTCAACACTTGCATGAATTCATTCACATCTGTAATAAACTTATCCTCTCTTCAATGCAAGCTCCTTTTTCACAACTTACTTTTCACAGCCTGCAATTGACTCATACAAGATCCTCACACACCCAAATCAACAAAGAAATATATTTCTCTAATACCAAATGGTGAAATCATAGAGAGAGTATATACTTAAGGACAACCTTTAATTCTATGATGCTTAGTTTTAGCATACACACACATGTAAAGAGTAACTAAAAATTTTATTTTTAGACATTTACCACAAAGAACACACTATATTCATTGATTTTAAGACATTACAATGTGTAAAATTATACACACATTATAAAATATGTGCCTTATATGTTCTAGAGTGTAAACATTGAGGAAAACATCACCATTATAGTTGAACATCTGGTTGATTCCTTTATAGCTTGTTGCTTTTCTATTTCTTTTCTTGCAGCTCCTCCTTTCCCCCTTTTGCATCATGTTTTTATCCTCTTCTCTTCTCCCTAATTCATGAGATTATTTCCATTACCCTTTATAACATGTACTATGTCTCATCACATTTATTTCAATCCATAAAACTCTCCAAACCCATGCATTTTATTCAAAAACTATTAATTTTCATTTGTTGTTATGTGTTATTCTATCATTGTCAATTCGATGCCAAATTGTTGTTCCTAGTTATTTATTTTTTCTTTTTTTGGTTGATATAAGATTAATCAAACCCTTGGATACTCTTATATCATGCAAAATTTTCAACTTCTCTCTGATACCTCTCTCTTTGATCTCTATTTTGGCCCTTCTCTAGTCTATAGCTTCTCTACTTTGATATCAGCTCTTGATTTGTAAGTTTAAATCTCTGGGTCTTTCCTCAATCCTTCCACTGCTGACCTCTTGATCATTCAATGTTGACATTTCTAATGTGACTCTTATTTTATATCTTGATCTCTCATATATCCCTCCTAAAAAAATTCCTTTAACAGTAGCATGAGATCACTTAAGCTCTTTTTACTATTTTTTCCTTTCTAATTATTTTTTTGTAATTGCTTATCATTCTCAAAAGATATTTTTGTAATAGTGGTTACATAGTTGGGTTAACTATTTCATGGTGACCACTAGGTAAATGTTCTCTTCCATATTTTTCCAATGAGACATTAAATGCCTAAATTGGTGCTTTAACATGAATTTTGTGACCATTCAAAGATCTTCATCTTATTCCATTGTTGTGACCAAAATTGAAATTTTGATAATAGGTTTCATGTGATTGTGCCAAGTGCCAAGATCTAGTATCTCCTAGATAACAGGGTCCACAGCCTTTCTCATGGTCTTCAAAGACTTCATGGACCTATACATTTATTAAATCCATTTTATGGTCCCACATGCACGTGCCCATTTTCAGCATTGCCTCTCTTTATGTTTATGGACTCATTAATCAATTAAATCCTTTTAAAGATTAAAATAAATTTGTACAACATTATGGTTGTTACTATATATTATGACCCTCAGTGATTATGACATGTGTTGTAATCTGGGTTCTCAAAGTCATGTGATTGTTTTGTGGATTGTTACAAACCCATTGGAGTTATAAACTCAAATTTGAAATTTGTCACATGTTTTCCATGGTCCTTGTCATGACTTATACTTATGAATACACCAAGGCCTTGTGAGTAATTGTGACTATGACACCTGACCTTCATGGTCTTTGTGAACTTTTGTGGTCTTATGCATGAATCCCAAGAGTCTTGTGGACCTGTTAGAATTTATAAACCAATGTTAATTTTTTTGGGTTGAGAAAGAAGTCTTAATTACAAAAAAGAATATATGTAGAATTATAAACTTAGGGAAATAATGTGGACCCTGATACATATATTATGTATTCCCTATGGACTTAGAGACTTAATAAATAATGTACAATTAGCCTCTAACATTGAAACTTAAAGTTGTGAGGGAAAATATCTGAGACCACCAATATAAAGAAACTTATATTTGAGACATTGGAATATGACCATGTGACTTTGAGTATGATCCATGTGATCCCTGGGACCTCAAAAACTACTACAAATCCATGAACTAAAAATAGATCTCAAGATGTGACCTGAAAACCCTATTGATTTGATAAATTTACCTTGAAAATATTTTTTGAAACTACACTAACTCATACCTATTTTTGGTGATGTAATATTAACCTTACACCTTGGATGCTCCTGCATAAAATACTTGAGGTAATTAAAAAATTGAGTCTTTCTCACATGGATGGAATAAATGGAAAAAATACTCTTTTGGACACTAAGATTGATGATTATGGCATTCCCTTCCAACACACCAAATATTTCATCTACATTTCTCTCTCTTCTACTTCTAACTTGTTGTATTTAAATCCATCTTCTTCTACTAATATTCACTATCTTCCCTTATGTGGAAATGGATCAACCATAGTTCCACCACATCCACAAATTATTCCTTTCTTCTTACCCAGAATTTTGGCATAGTTTGTCCACTTACACCAAATTAATTTCTCCCCATCTTCATGTGGGATCGATCTCATCTTTGTCCAACCATGTCCACCAAGATGTTCTTTCTTGCATCATAATTTATCTAGTGGGATTGAACCCATGGCTATCATTCGACCACCTACTCCTAAAGACTTCTTGTCTTTGTCCATTCACTATTTAATGTACTATTAGATTCTTCCTTCTATCACTCATCTCTATTTTCAGCTCCCATTTTCTAATATATGCCATCTCTTCCTTTGATTTCCTTTGTGACACCACCATTCTACTTGTATCTATTTTTTTCATTAGATTCCTCAAATAAATTACTTATTTCTCTATTTATTCACATGCTCTAATTGAATTAAAAATCAACTGCTCCTCTTCACTTTTTTAAGTGAATAATTTTTCACTTTTGGCATCACCTCTTCACCTTGAAAGCCCTTTTAAATGCTTCCTTTCTATTCATTTTTGCACATCAACACAGTCCATAGAAATAAATTAGCTTAAAAACATGAGAATTTATAGCCCCCATAGGTGGTCCATCCATATTCATTTTATAAGCTTGATTTCACCCAAGCTCAAACTTTTTAAAGTATTCATCATTTTACTTTCTTCTTAGAACAATGCTTAGTTTTTTTAGTGACAACACATCTTTCTATTTTTCTTTATTTCTTATCCCATTTTCATCAACACAATTCTGATTTCATTCTCCCTCTTTCTCTTCTTTTACTTTTATGTCATGAGAATGGCATTTTTAACTTATCCAATCTCCTTTGCGAGTCTTCTCTCCCACATCAAACTGCTTTAAGTGAAAATATCTCTTTTTCCACTTCTTGATGTTGTCTCTTATGTATATGAGCACACTAGATCAAACCACAATTTATCCTCTTCTTTGATATCTTCATCATTGTTGGACCTGTAATTAAATCACCCACATTAAGGGAATCAATAGATCCCACACAAAAAAAATTATCACTTATTCATTCCTCAAGGACATATTATCTAAATCTTATCTATTGCTCATATTTTCCTCTTGGATTTCATTCACATGATGGACTTCCAAAGGTTCATTATAAAAAATCTCCATTACTATTTTTACATCATTATTCAAACTATTTTATTCCTCTATAGTGATCTTCAACTACACACTCCTTAAGTGCATTCACTTTCACTTCCTTTACCTTCATTGTTTTCTTCATTAAAAACCTGAGCTTTTTATTTGTAAAAGAGAAATATCAATTTTAGTACCTCTATCTTTAATGATGACAACCTCTTCCCACTTAAAGGATTCTATAATTTCTTTCCCATCATCAAATAGTGAATAATTTATTACTTCATCATCCTCTTCTATAAAGATTTCTTCCTTTAAGGGAAACTCACAAATTTCTCTCTCTAATGCTCTTGAAAACATACTTGGGATTCTCACTTGTATATCTCATTTTTTCATTGATTTTCAAATAAACCTTATTCTATTCACTCATATATTTTAGCTTCTCATTTGGAAACATCCTTTTTTGATTGCCTCAAGGCAATATTATTCACCTCTCTCTCAAGTCTTAATGTTTGGAACTTCTTCCACCATTCTTTCTATAATTTTTGATACACAACATGATCTATACATAATTGCATGTCCACATAACTTATTTCATGTAATTTTTATCCTCACAGGATCTACAAAATTTTCCTATTCAAAGAAAATTTCTAACTCAACAATCCATTTCATGAGCTTCTCTGGCTCTCTTTAATACAAAATAAAACAATAATTCAAGTGGACTTGACTCTTTATTTCAACTTCACCTTTGTTGGTCTCTTTTCTTTGTTGGCATCTTCTACTTCACTCGCATCTCTCTCCAAAGCATACAACCTTTCTTGTAGGTACAACCACACCATCATAATTTATTATTCATCTTATTTACCCATAGTTGCAACATCTTCTCCACTTGTTCCATCCTAATATTTCATGGAATTCCTTCAATATCTCCACTAGGTCTTCTACTCCTGTGAACTTCATCTTTTGTATGCCATTTCATCTCCATAAAAAAGATTATCTTTCACAACTTGTAATTGATTTAAGCAATATTCTCTTTCATAACTTACGTTTGACTCAAATAAGAGCCTTTCTTCCATTACTTGATTCACACTTCCATGAATTCTCACAAACTTGTGACAATCTTACCCTCTATCAAATGCAAGCTTATGTTTCATAACTTAGCACTGATATAAGTAATGTTTATTTTTAAAAATCTACAATATAATTAATCAAGAGTCTTTGTCCCTTTCACATAATTCTCTCCTCTTAAAATAATTTCTCTTACCTACAAAAAATATGAGATTATTTTTCACAACTTGTAGTTAACTAAAAGAAAAGAGTCTCACAATTTTATCACATGAATCTCCTTCATTTGCAAGACTTTATCACATCTACAAAAAACTCATGTGACTAGTCTGAGACATCTTGGTGTAATTCATGGTAAGGATTCCTAGTGAAGAGGTGCCCTTAGCCATGCAGTAAAAGTCACACAATGTAAAACAATATGTATTCTCTATTTATTCAATGAATTAAAGCCTTATTAACATCTTCATTCGTAGTGACTCCTTACACCTACTCTATCCCCATCTATCTCTAACTTTGAGCCTCTATGGGTTTTCCATTCACTATTTATTATAGACTCTACATCTCCTCTCTTTTTAATCTCTATTGTGGCCCTTTTATGTTTTATGGCCCCTCTAGTTTAATCTTTGTTCTCTACTTCCAGGCTTAAAGCTCTACTTTTTGCTAAGATCTCCTTTCCTTCCTCAACCCTTTCAATATTGGCCTCCTGATATTTTGATGTTAACCTTTAAAATATAACCCTTAGTTGATTTCTTTATGTCCCATATATACTACCTACAAAATCCCCTTTAACGATTTCATGAGATCCTTTCACTGCTTTTCCCACATTTTACTTTCTTGAACTTTCCTTATAATTATTGGTGATTCCTCGAATATCTTTTTATAATATTTACTATATGGTCAGGTTAATTTTTATGTGACCAATAAGTAAAATTTATCTTCTAGAGCTTTTCAATGAGACCTTAAACACCTAAATTGGTGCTTTAATGTGAAATGTGTGACCATCCAAAGATCTATATGTTGTTATTTCATTATTGTGACCAAATCTGAAATTGTGATCATAGGATACACATGATAAGTGCCAAGTGGAAAGATCATGGGTCCCTACATAACCAGTTCCTAAACCTTTATTATGGTCTTCAAAGTATATATGGACTCATGGACTTATTAAATTCACCTTATGGTCCCTAATACTCTACTCCTTTTCATTGTGGCCTCTCTTTATTTATACTGGCATGTTAATCATTTAAATCCATTGAAATATTATAATGCATTCATGTTACACTATGGTTGGTATTATATCTTGTGACCCTCATGATTTGGATACATGTTGAAATCTCAAGGTCCCAAACTCACACAATTTATATATGGATTGTTGTAGACCGGTTTGAGTTATAAACTCTAATTTGAAATTGGTCATGCACCCATGACCCTGCCATGACTTAGACTTACAAACAAGATAAGTCCTCTATGAATAATTATGACTATGACACTTGTATTCTATACCAATTATAATTTTAAAACTAATTAATATATTTTTAGGTTCATAAAGAGTGCTTAGTTGTGAATAAGAATGCAGAAAATATAAAGTCCCTCATGGACTTAGGAACTTAGTGAAATAATGTGGCCACTGACATAGAGATTATATAGTCCCTATGAACTGAAAGAATTATGAAATGATGTGTGCATGGATCCTAACATTAAAAATTATAGTTTTTGTGTAATATACATGTGACAACCAATATAAACCAACTTGGAGTTATGATATGGGAATGCAACCACATGACCCCCAATGCGATCGATGTGATCCCTATGATTTTAGAAAACTATTGTAACTCCAACTGAACCAAAATCAGATCTCTTATGAACCAAAAACCCTTTTGAACTAATAAATCTTCCCTAAGAATTTTAATTGAAATTATGCCAACTCCTACCCTTTTTGGTGATTCATGATTGCTTGTACACCTTGGATGTTCCTACATCAATTTTTTCCCCAAATGTATATAAGTGAGTTAGGATTTTGGTTTATTTCCCTTTTTTGTTTTTTTTTATCTCTCCTTACTCATTTAATTATGTTAAATTACCCATGAAATTACTTATTACTTTATATTATAATGGATAAGGCACTAGTTTAGAACTATGTAATTCTAGAGTCTGACCTATGTCCTTGCCAATTAAGGTTTTTCCCTAAGGGCACTAGTTTAGAACCACATCATTTCCATTAGAGATTTTCCATTATTTTCACCTTATTCAAATATTATTAATCACCAAAAACCCTAATATCCAAATCCCCTCAATGCATAGAGCATTTTATTGCTATTGTCTAAAAATTTAATCTAGTTTTAAGCATTTTAGTACATTTTAAGTTTTTGGTGTGTTTCAAGAACATGAAATCTTAGGTTAGACTACGTATCCTCTTGGGATATTTTCAAGGGGTGACTATAATATATTTATGACAAAAAATATCCTCTTATTTGCATTTAACTAAAAAAATTATTCATTCTGACTATACCTATCAAAACCTCATAAGCTTAAAGAAGTTATGTTTTACATAATTAAGCCTCAAAAAATGAAACACAAATACATGAGATTTGAACCCATATCCATTTTGGAGACAATAATCCTAGAATTTTTTGATTCAAGGAGGTCTCACATAGAATCGGAAGATTTTTGGAATAAAATGAAAAAATATAAACATTTGGTCATTGGTCAACACATATATGATAGTGAGATTTTGCAAGCTATTGGTTTCTTAACTTTAGTGTAGTATATAAACTTGGTATTCATATATTAAAAATGTTAAATCCCCAATCATAGGATAATACTAGAAAACACAAGGTTTACAAATTTCCAAACTTGGTGGTCATTCTTTGAATATCACCCTTGGGATTCCTTCCCAACAAACATTTCTTCTATTCTTACATTTGCTCTTTGCTTCTTCACTTTTTACTAATTTAATTGACTTGAATATTACAAAAAGGTAATACATTCATAACCATAGAATATTAAAAAATTACAATGGGAAAATAGATTATGTTTTAATTGTGAATACTTTCCTTGAGAAAGATGCCAACTTTCAAGGTTCACTCCCTCTGTAGTCTACACAACAATACTTTGTTCTTCCTCCTTGATTTATTTAATTTAAAAATTATGAACTTAGTTATAGTACCAAATATACTACCATATTTAAAAATCATTGTATTTTAAATGAAGATTCATGACCTTTGTCATTTCATCAATAGTTTTGCACAAGTTGAGAAATTTTTTGTCGAGTTCACAAATAGCACTCAATATGTTGCTTAGCTTGTTCATTGTCTTTAGCTCTCTTGAAATGTCTTATGAGAGAATTAAATTCTCATCAAAATGAGACATATCTTTATTTATGAGTATTTGGGTCATTAGATCTTACTAAAGATTACCGTTATTTCACATCCAAGCTTGTGATAACATCAATAATGTTGGGAGTATGTTCCATAGCTACATGCAAATTTGTTATATCCAATTCCACTTATGTATTAACACATAGTTCCTACAGTTTTAGTATTGTAGCACCTAACTCATTAGTAATTATATCTAGTGATGTCACCACACTATTTGGGGTATGTGTATAGAGTTGTTGGACAATTCCATAGACACTTCTCATAATTTGATTACATTATTTAATAATACGAGTGTGTTATTTAAATAATACGATCACATTATTTAAATTATGGCTTGGTAATTACCTAGACATAATGTGATTATGTTATTAAATAACATGATTACATTATTTAAAATAAATAATGCGATTGTGTAAATAATTCCATTATGTTTGTTATGTCACCCAAAAAAATAAAAATAAAACCAAACACAAAAATTCCTCATTTTGCATTCACGATCTATCTTTTCCCTCACTCTCCTCACTCTGTGATCATGTTTTGCCCTAGTGACACCAAACCTTACCCCAATTCATCCCAAGAAGTTGTTAATTGATGATGCAACCATGTATAAGAGGTAAGTGCTAAAAATATATTCATTTTTTATTAATTTTATTAATTTTTTTTATTTTCATTGTTTAATTGGTAATTTATTTATTTTAACAACCCATCCTACTAACCCTCATGTTACTCTACCTAACCCTCTTGTTCCTCTACCTAACCATCTTGTTCCTCAGCCTAACCCTCCTCCTAACCCTCTTGATCCTCAACCTGAACCTCCACCTAACCCTTTTGTTCCTCTACCTATCCCTCCTCCTAACCCTCCACTTAACCCTCCTCTTAAACTTATACCTAACTATCCTCCTAACCCTCCACCTAAGCCTCCTCCTTACCCTCCTATAATTCCAAAAAATCCCCCAAGTAGACAACAAAGTCTATTTGACCACATTATGGAGAATAAAATTAAAATTGAAAAATTAATTGGGAGAATGAGGGATCACACTTCAACCAACACCCATCACACCTATCTAGCCAATTCCCTAGAGATATTATTAACATTATTAGGTCAAATTGACTCTATAACAAGTCAAATTGATAGATGGGCTTCATATTTGGATAGTTGTAGGGATTATTATGCTAAAAATTATCACCATGTGATGTAAATAATAAAGACATAAAAACTCTTCATTTGTTCCTTATTCATTGACCCAGCCACCAATGCACCATTTCTAGTAACTGATAAATGTTTTCCAATCCATTGTTTCCATCATAATTTAATCACAACCAATTTTTGATACCAATGGTGGATGGTGTTTGATTATCTATCATGTAATAACAAAGAGGTCCCATTGTATTTTTTGAGTAAACTCTATTATGACTTTATCCTCTATGACATTTTGAACTATTTTAATTTTAATGAGTTTTAGGGCTGAGGGAAAGGCTCTACATAGGATCTACCAAGTGCATGTCATGTGCCTAATTGGCCTACAAAGATCCACATCCAAAATCCATTTGAACCCAAAATATCCTTTTCAGTTAAATAGGTCATGGAGATTAACCCTCTGCATGAACTTATTTCATTCACTGATACACTCATTCAACATATGAGTAGGATTTCATAGACTAAAGCTAGAGATACACCACCTAGTGTGCATACTTAACCCCACCCTTGCAGATCTTGTGGAGCTATATTCACTGGACCTTCTGATGATGACAATTTTGGTGGTTTAGAGGGCTTGGATAATATACTTATTAGTGATGATTTTTTGGCACATATATTTGGTGTGCAAATATCAATCACTACATAGATGTAGGTATGTTTTATATAAATGTCATGTTAAATTTAAGTTATAATTATAAATTTGACTTAGATAACAATTAATTTACTTAGAAATTAAATAATACATATGTTTTTAATGCCCCAGGAGGTGAGGGTGCCTTCATCATCACAATCAACATTTGTAATAATTGATTTGAAGAATCCATTATTTACATTTTCAAATCCAACTGATGACCCATCCACTACTTCATATATCTCTATTAGTATGACACCTTTTACTTATACAAAGGTAAAATTTTGAGTTAATCTTATGCCCTATGTACATTTAGTCTATATATATGTTCCTTCTAAGTTTTAAGTTAAATTTATCTATCGATGATCTCAAAATTCAAGTACAGTGGTATTAAATACACTCTTGGTTTAATAAAGGAGAAAACTTGCCATATATATATATATATATATATATATATATATATATATATATATATATATATATATATATATATATATATATCTTTGATACTTTATAGAAAAGTAAGTGAGACCTTGTTTACATCTAGTTGATGACTCAAGTAGACATTTCTTCATCATTTTGAGCTAAGATGAACATAGGCATTACTACTATAATGTCATTTTCACAAGAACTAACATAAGTATATCTTAACTTATAATTTTAAATTGTAAAAATAGACTTTTTATAAAATTTTACTACATACTTGGGGCAAATATAAATTATGTGAATGTATTGTGTACGTAGGGTTGTCCCATGACATCTGATAGTCCTATTCAGATGATTAATGGGAAAAATTTTCATGTTTATTCCTTATTTTAGACACCTATTCAAGTAGTTGAGCCTACCACTGACTTGTTGGAACATCAAAAAAAGATTCATCCTAACCGCAAGCTTGCAATAAGTGCATGTTTAAATGATTTTTTTCTAGTTTAAAATTAATTTCTTGACAAGTGGTTGAATGTATTTTATGTTAATTTTGAAATAATACTTGTATTTGAATAGGTTCAACTACAGTGATCTATGAGTGTAAGACCCATAGTCAGAATTTGAAGCAATCCAAGGCATTAGAGAGATCTCATCTACCAATAGGGCATCCCAAGGAGAGTCTTCTTCAAGGAAGGCAATGAAATGGATGTTATTTTATGATTAGGATGTCCTACATGAGAAGTGATTTTTTGTATGCCTATATGTCAACATACACATTTTTGACATTGCATATGTGTATATGACATTCACCTAACATTACATACTATATTGGTAGATGTTATAATTTTATGTATGCCTATCATGGCAATCTATGTATGTTATTGACATTATAAATGTGCCTATATGATTTTTTTGGAGTTTTAATCTAAATTATGTTAATATATATAATTTATATCCATTTTTAATTTAAAATATTATCTTATAGCGTTGTTTTGATCTTCTAAATTATTATCTATCAGATATCATATTTAATATTGTACACAAATGAGGATTAAAAAATTGTTCTTTTTAATGCTATAAATCTATGATCTTCCATATTTTTTAAATTAAATTTTTTATTTTATTGAGTGTAGTAAAAATAACTGATGACACTCTTATCTATTTTGCATTTGTCATCACCCATTTACAACTTTTCAATTGATCATTAACATGAAATTTGATTTCACTTAAGGTCCATACCCAATCATGTTCATACTTGTATAATGAAAAGATGAAATTCTACCTAACCTTGAATATAATATATTTAGACTTATAAAATGTAACCTTACTAACTTGAAACAAAATATTCACTCATGAGACAATATCTTTGGCCAAAATCCTTTATCATCCCTAATACCACCTAATGCACAATTTACTCTTCTATGTTTAATAAGTCTATGAAATTTATATTAATAAGCTCTAATATCAATAATAATTACAACCTCAATAGCTACTCTTCTTCTCAACTTGATTCAAAATCCACTCTCAAATAATCTTCATTTAAACTAGTCAATTTCTCATTAGGTTTGCTCTTAACTAGTCACCAATCTCTTAGATCTGCTCTCCTTCCTTTGATTAATTATTATATAAGACACTTTGGATTTGTCTTATGAAAACTTAAGTATTTATTTAGTTTTTAAAACTTATAATAAATCAACCAACTATAGGCCTCTAAGAGATTGAAATTTCATTCTCAAATTCTATCTTTTTAAGTTTCTAGGTTTCTAGACCTAGTTGTTGCTCCAATAGGTCAATTTATCAAAATAGATTTTTTAGGTATTAAAAATTATATTTATAGTATTATTTTATAAATTATAACATTTTACAACCCTTACCCTAGTTTATATAACTCAAATCAACCAAAAACTCATCTTATCGTATGTATAATTTTCTCAAAAATGGTGTTCTATTGTTGTACAAAAAAATAGTCCTATGTACATGTAATTTCAAACCTCTTATCAACCCAATGATATTTTTACTAAGTTATAAGATCCATTACCCATTTTATTATAAATTTTTAGACTTTATTATTCAATCATTTAAGTTTTAGAGGTATTTTACTCATGAAACCCTTACTTTGGATTTACTCAAAAAATTTGTAGGATTTGAGCTAATTATTGATAGTTCATACAGATAATTGGGATTTTATATGATCTAAAACATGTATATTGGTCTTAAAAAACCTCTTAAATGATTTAAATACTCCAATTGAGTTCATATAATAGTTTCCATGGGTAAATAAACCTCTAAAAATGATTGTAATAGTAAAAATATAGAATTCATGAGGGTTTCACAAATATAACTGAGATTTAAGATTGGAGTCAATATGAAAGGATTATAATCATACTATAAAAGGATAATACAATGGAAAACATGAAATAAGAGTCAAAAATATTTATTATGTACAATAAGAAAACATTTACACAGCTCCTCCATTGAGATAGACCTACAACATATGCTCTAACCTCTTCAAAAAAGATATTTTTTTGTCATTTTAAGATATTTTTTTGGTCTTGTATAGTTCCTCCTCATTAGGTGTGAGGATTATAACTTTTTTATATTCTAAACCAAGATTGTTAATTTACTAAACTTGCTTAGATTCTCTCTTGCTCTTTCAAATTAAACTTACTAAACCAACCTAGTTTATAGGTCTTAATAATTACCTAAGAATATTGTCAACATAGATTATACATGTATTTGGTGATGCTCATGAATCACCTTTACTATCCTCCAACATACCCCTTTTTTCATTAACTCTTCACACTCTCTCACTATACATTCCCTAGGCTTGGTTATGCCTAGATGCCTTCATCTTATTTAATACTTTCAATAACACTTCCTCTAGCTCTTATATCCACCTATTAAACCTTAATTCAACCCACTCAATCTAATTTAAAAGGCATCCACACTTCATTGTACTTTTTCCTTTCAAGGGCTATTTAGCCTAATATGCCTAATACACATTCTTGAGACTAGTTTCTAACCCTTCAAAACCTCACTCATTTATCACCTTTAACACCTCACTCCTAACATAATTCAACTCCCTATTGAGGTCTCTAGACCTAAGTCAATGCTCATTAATAGTTTTATTACTTTCTAGGCCTATCCCTTAAGGGTGTTAGGCCTCTTACAACTAATCTTTAACAACTGATCTTTGATAAATATCACAAACCTATTCTATCCTCTAAATCACATTGAACACTTAAAATATAATTTCATGGAAAAATAGATTAGAAAAGTGATAAAGAGTATTACAAGAGGTGAAAAAAATAATTAATTTCCATTCAACCATATAAAGATTAAAAATAAGTTCAAGTAGAAAATATTAGTTCTAAATAGAGTTCCAATATGCAAATACCTCACCTTGACCAAAAATTGGCACTCCCAACACATTTGATGGGGTAGATAACATCTAGGACCAGGTTATTAGCCTCCCATTAGGCTCAATAGACAAGCTAATTACCCATTTTAGCCTCAAGAACGTCCTTCCCAATATAATAAAAATGATTTTTTAGCCTAAGTTCAAACATACATAAAACAAAACTTAAAATTTATTTATGTGAACTATCAGATCCTTCCCCTTCCTCTTTAATCCCTCTAATTTCACCCTGAAGCACTCAAGTGGAACCTTCAAGAATAATTCGTTAGATAAGTTGTAGTGACAAGTCCAAAAATTTAACTTTTTGACATTAAATAGGAAACTTCTTGAGATCCAACTTCCATTTCTACCTTTGAGACATCCATGTCATATAGGCTAATTCAAAGGCTTTCCCCTTAGACTTAGGGTTGACTTAGTACCAAAATTGACTTAGTAGTTATCTAGTGATTAACATCAACATGTATGTGAGTTATACCTTCTTGGCCATAACTACTTGGTGATTGAATTTACAAATACATTAGATTAAAAATAACCGCATGATTATCACTTCAACATAAAATGTTTTTTCATGGTCAAACTAGATATTATTATACAACCCTTGTACACTAGAGTGTACATTTCCCACCTAACAAGTAACATTCCCCAAAAAATATTAGATCCCATGATCTTTCTCAAAAATAAAGGTAAACTTACTATCTTCAACAAAATACTAAGGAATTTCCATAAGTAAAATGAACTTTATTATACAATTTAATTTCGATGTGGTAAATGGTTTCAGTCATAGTTGTCATGGAATATAACCAATAGAATAACTAACAATGAGTGAATTTAAAACATATGTTGACATCCCTTTAATATTTAAGATCCTTCACAGGATTTGTGTTGAGGTTTGTCTAAAACCATTCAAAGTTTACTTCCCTTAATTTATAAACTATATTAATTTTGTCTTTAGTGGGTATGTTGAGGAATTGGTTCCAATGCTTAGTCACTAAAAAATATACTTAATAAATTATGGGTGAGACCATGTTGAGAAGCATTTTAGTTTATGAATTTTATCTGAATTAAAACACCTATATAATGGTGGATCGTAATTTAAATGGATCAATACATCTAGATCTAGTCATGTTTCATACATCATTATGTATGACAACTTGTTACAATCATAAAAAATCATGAACTTATAAAATATTTCCAAAGTGTTGGAGTATTTAAGTTTTTTTATCTAAAGAATTATATTGATTACTCTTAATTAGAAAAAAAAATTGTGAATAATTTGAGGAGAAAAATAATCATAATTTGGGGCTATGAAGATAATGTTCTTGTGCCATATGTTCAACAAAATATTCTAAATGGGTAGTAATAACATAAGAAATGATAACCAATTTATTTACTTTTCTGAAACCCTTTCCATGTTGGAATATAGTACCTCAATATGTGTGCATCAAGATGGGATTCCATGGGAGGAGCTCCCACTTATATAATTTCATCAATGACCTTAATTTATTTATTTATAGGAGGTTTGAAGTATGGTTTCTAGTACACGCACCAAATTATGATTATAATAGCCATATCTTCCTTGTTTCAATAAAATTTTCCTTTCATTTTTGTATCAACAATGCTTTATAGATGAACCCTCTCATATTTTTTGATATGCTTACATACAATGTCCATATCCTTTATTGATGTAATATTAAACTACTTGCAATTATTTTAAATCTCCATTACATCCACAACAAAATTGAAACATCCTATTCTTGAGGAGTTATTTTTTATAACAAATTGCACTACTTAGATGTGCCATGGGGATTAGAACTAATCTTTAACTTCTCAAGATCAAATTTTCTTAGCTTAGTAATGAACTTATCATCAAAGACATTTTCAAATACCATTACAGGTATATTCCTAGTATTTAGGATGTGGATATGTTATGACAAGAACAATCCTAGTTTCAATATGTGACATCCTCTTCTAATTTAGATTGGCTTATCATCCCACCAAAAAACTATTGATCATGAGTATTTTTATGTTAGTTACGAATTCCTCTGAAATTGAGTGGTGTCAATAGAAACTAATTTTACCCAAACCTCACACTGAGTTGGTTGATTACCAAGTTTACCTTGTGGGGAATAATGACTGTATAAGTTGAAGGATCTAGTTTCTACCCAAATATCCTTGTCAAATATTGTATTTGTCAATAGGACAATATGATAATAACTCTTCAAAAGACTTTTTCTGGTGGTGTCCTACTAATGCCCCAAGATTAATTTGGCCTACATCCATAATAGAATGTCTTAATATCATTAGGGAATCCCAACAATGATTAAAAGGTATATGAAGATAGGAAATCAGTTTGCTGAAATTGGTTGATTGATCATTTTATCGAGATTATAAATTTTCTAATTAACAAAACATGTTGCATGTTTTTTATTTTTTGTAGTTGAAACAATAAATAAATAATTATTAAAATAATCATCCTTATATTTCTCAAGTATTTTTATTTTATATATATTATGAGGATAGAGGACATATAGAATAGAAATGTCTCTTCAAAACCAGCAGGGTGGCTCCTTTTTTGAAGCCAAATAATGTCAAAATTTTATAGTCTATGATATTCAAGGCTAATAAAAATTTCCTTCTATGCCACTAGATAACATCCTTATGGAAGTCACAAGGAACATCACTTCAGCTACCAATAATCTCCATAAAAATGTTCAAAAACGTGAAAATATATTATTTTTAAGGAGTTGGTTAAGGATAATTTATGTTCTTGGACATGATAATGGAATTTTAAATAGCCTCTAACTTTTGAAGACTAATTTTTTTCACCTTGGTGGTGTACTTATCATTGGGAAGTGAAATTTTCAACCTTTAGATTAATGTGGAAAATGGAAAGAGAAATCCTAGAGGCATTATGCACCTTCTTTTTGTCTTTTGGACTCTTTTATGCCCCCATGAAATATCCATCATATACATTATTGTCAATCAATAACCTATGTTGTTTCCATATATCATACCATGAAAATTATTTTTTAAAAACAATGCATACTTTGTCAAATTGATAGTTTAATTATAAACTACTTGTATCTAAGCCCTCCACATTGAGTGTATTGATGTAGTACTCAAAAGCACTCCCTTATAAAGCATGTATATTTTATGATTTTATTAAGGCATTACCACGTACATTGAAATGAATCCCACAAGCATAATAGAAGTCTTTGCCTTAAAGGGTAAATCACCAAATATTCATCTCATGTTTCAAATCTTTAAAATCCTAGTTCGTCACCAAAACATGATCAAAATATATTTTAAACTAATACTAATTCTTAAGATTTAACATTTTCCAATTTGCCCACATTTCACATAATTGATCATGTGAATAAATCTAAAATTCAGATCTCTCAAGATGAATACCTAAAGTCTATTCTAGATCAGCTTGATAGATTAGTAAAATTCATTAGAGGAGATAATCCTAGTAGCCTTAGACATACATCCAAGGGTATCCCCATAGTCCAATATATCTCAAATTCTCAAAATCTAATGGTTGCCTCTACCCTAATAAATAAAACTTAGAACCCTTCCATGTTTCCCTTTATATTGAAGGTCTCATTCTTAGTAACTATGTCATAGACTCTAGAGACTTTGATAATTTAATGTCCACTAAAGTTGTTCATGCACTTAGGCTTACATGTACAAAGACTTTTGGTTGATTTTTTTATGGAGACCAAAATAATACCTTTTAGTGGGAAGAATGAAGATGCCTAGGTACCTTTGGCTGCTTATCTTCAAAAGAGAGTTAAAATGACTAACTCCTAATGGTAAACATTTCCGTAACCCGTGGAATGTTATTGAGAAAAATATTTTATAGAGATGTAGGAAGAAAAATATAGATGGATTGGTTTCAATCTATGATTTAAATGAAAGGTATTAAAAAAGACTAGAACCTGAGCTCAAAACACATACATAGTACAAAAATTAGATGATCTTCTTGATGATATTTTATATGAAGAGACATGACATGATAAATATATGATGATGTTAGAGGAGACCTGAATATTCCCAAACTCATTAAAGTCAATATCAATGATACATGGATATTAGAGGTTGTTGGTATCCATTTATTTATTGGTGTAGGTTCTAGAGTTATTTTGATTCCCCCTACTAATGAGTAATTTCCTTTTTCCTATAAGTTATTATTCCAGTGCACAAACAACATAGTAAAATATGAAGATTTTCAAGTTGTAGAGGAGATGGGTATAAGGAATCTAAGGGATCAAGGTGATGTTGAACTAATTATAAAACAAGTGTGAAATCAATATCAAGTGAAAAATGACCATTTGAGGAACTATTGTAACAAAGTGTGGGATTGCATTGAAGTTTTCAAGTCCTTATATACAGTCATGGTACCTAGAGAAAATAATTCCAAGGCTGATACCTTAGATGTATTTTCCTTTTTAATAATTCCTCACTTAAGGAAGGATGAGGAAAATTATACCATAGAACTTATCTATGGACCAAATGTACCCAATAATTTGGAGTATTGGCATTTGTTCAATATTGATGAATAGATCGTAAGTTTCCTTGAAAACACTAGTAACTTCAGAAATATACACTTCCAAGGGAGATATATAGCATATAGTGAATATCATTCTTATGCCAATAAATAAAAAATCAAAAGTATACTAATGTTGGGGTCAAAATTAGAACCAAAGATGAAATCACAGATGAAAAATAAGATGATGGGGCTATCAAACTCAAGGAAAATAATTTTATTAAAGGTTTGGTCTCACTTGAAAAATTGATCTATAAGCATGACTTATACATCAAGAAGAGAATTAAAGAGGAACCAAATGGATATATCAAATATGAAAAAGTAAATATCGGTAGTAAAAAAGGGTAGAGATTTGTCAACATTGGAAAATTTTGTTATAAAGAAGAAAGATAGGGATTTGTGAGTCTTTTCAACTTGTACTCAAATATTTTTGCTTGGCGATATGCTAACTTGAAGTTTCTTAAACCTAAAAAGATGATGTGTAATATCTCATTAAGACCTAGTGTTAACCTTTGTAATCAAAAGCAAAGGTTTTAAAATCCTAAGATCATTGGTAATATCTATGAATAAATAAATAAGATTTCAAAATCCATGATCATTTTACCAATCCATTCACTCAATCTAGGTAGCAAAGATTATACCTATGAGGAATAATAGTTGAGAAATTAAGATCCCTATTGATTTCCATAATCTAAATCAGACATATCTCAAATATAACTATCCATTATATAAAATTTATCATTTTTTAGAAGTAGTAGATTGGTCTAAAATTATTCTATGCTTAATGGTTTATTTGGATACAATCACATAGAAATGATGCATGAAGGTCAACACAAGCTTTCCTTCACAACTTCATGGGGTACCATTTCATATAAGCAAATGGTTTTTGTACTCATGTATGTTGGTTCCATATTTCATAGGGGTATGGACCTATATTTGAGTGACATGAAGAAAAAATCATAGTGGTATATCTCAAAGATCTCATAATGTTTTCAAAAAAGTGAGAAGATCATTATGAGCACCTCAATATGGATTTTGAAAGGTGTTGAGCTCAAGGAATCTCAATGAATCCCAAGAATTCCATCTTATAAATTATTGAAGGGAAGCCATATAATTTTAAAGTAAATAAGTAATATTGATTCTAAAATTATGAAGGCAATTTAACAACTATCTTTTCCTACCATGAAGCTTGGAACACACTCCTCTATAAGGTGAATTTATTGAAAATATTTTTACCTCATTTTTATGAACTTATAGACACATCACCTAGATGATGAGAGGTAATGTGTCTTTAAAATGGAGTGGTGATGGTAAGAAATATTTTGATATTAATAAGATTAACAATTTTGATGCAAAAGAATGAAGAGGGTATAAAATAATTGATTGCTTTCATGAGATATTCTTTGAATGTTCACAAGATCAAGTATTCTCCCATCAAAAAATAAGATTTTGTTGTGGTCAAAGGTATGAAATATTTTAGATTCTACATCTTGAATTCCCATATATAGGTGATGGTACGAGGCATGGTAGTCAAGCATATATTGACACAACAATATCTTGATTAAAAAATGGGTGGATGGATTGCCAAAGTGTATGAATATGACTTAGAAATCAAGCCCACTAAGTTAGACAAAGGTAAAGGTTTGTGTCAAATGATTTTAGTGGGAGTTGATGATTAGAGAAAGGCTACACAAAAGGCCTTAACAAATAATATTTTAAAGAGATTTCCTTGGTATTCTTCATTGGCTCTATTGATGAATGATACTAAAATATTTCCTTCTTATTGACCCATGGAGAGTGACCAAGGCATTTAAATGCTAAAGAGAAAAGAGTGGTTAAATTGAGAGCTGATAGGTATGTAATCTATGACAATACTCTTTTTAATAAAGGTTTATATGTTTTCTTTTTAAGATGTGTTGATAAGGAACAATGTAAGAGATTACTAGAAGCTTTCCATAATCAATTATATGGTGGCCAATTTTTTTTGCTTATCATGACATTTAAGAATCTAAGAGCTCATCAATAATAGCCTATGATTCAAAAACTCTCAAGAATAGGACTCAATGTGTAAATCATGCTAGAATTTTGTTGGAAGAATGAAACTTGCCCCACTTCCCTTCAAACCTATAGTAATATAAGATCCCTTTTAACAATGGGGTTTGAATTTCATCAGTACTTTTAATTTACATTCTAATGCAAGTCACACTCGTGTCCTCAACAAATGGACTATTTCAAAAAGTGTGTTGAGGCTATTCCTATAAAGAAGACTACATCTGAAGAGATGCAATTTCCTTACAGAGAACATTCTATTTATATTTTGAGTATAATTTTTTTGATAAACAATGCTTCGAATTTATCTTCTTCGAAACTTATTGTTTCCTACTACAGTTATGTGATATCCTTATCTCACTCTTCATATTACTATCCCCAAGGAAATGATAAAGTAAAATGATTTAATAATAATGTTCTTACCATCATCCATAAACTAACGGATGAATATTAAAATAATTGGAATAAAAGGTTAGATGATACATTGTGATCAAACTACAACACTTCAAAAAGAGTCATTGGCATTTCCCCATTTAAGGTATTTATGGTATAGATGTTTTAGTTCCCATTTCTTTGGATTTCCTTATTTTTCAATTGGTGAGAGAAATAGAAGATGAGAATTTAAGAAATACTCTAGATAAAAGAATCTTGTACTTAATCAAGTTGGAGGAAGAGAGAATCATGGTTGTAGACTGGATCCCAAAACCCCAAAGTAAAGTGAAGAAAATATTTGACAAGAAGGCCAAAGAAAGAGACTTTTAGATTGGTGAATTAGTTATCCTTTAGGATGAGAGGTGGAAAATTTGACTTCCTATGGATGGGCTTTTCTAGAGTCTTCATTTTTTGTAGAGACGATACATATTATTTAGCTTATGGATATGGAACTCATCTCCCATTTCCCTTTAGTGGGAAATATCTCTAACAGTTCAAGAAATGATAGGAGGTTGTGGTGCAATTCATAATAGGGGTTCCTAGTGAAGGGATGCCTTTAGCCATGTAACCAAAGTCACATAAATTAAAACAACATATAATCTATGTTTATTCAATGAAATAATGCCTTAATGACATCTACATTCATAGGTACTCTCTACATCTAATCTATCCCTTTCTATATCTAACTCTAAGCCTTGAACTCTCTATTGTAGTGGTATAAGAATAAAGAAGGTATCCAATTAATTATAACCTCTAATTATGTGATGCTTAGTTTGGGTGCACACATACAAAATACTAACTCAGAAATCTATTTACAGACATTCACCACAAATACCACAATATATTTTTTGATTTAAAGACATTACAATTTTTAAACAAATAGACACACTATCAACTATATACCTTAAAATTATTAGAGTGTAAACATGGATAAAATGATCACCAATGTAGTCTAACATCCCACTGGTTTGTTTATAGTTTCTTGATTTTCTATTTTTTCTTGCAATTATCTATTTTCCCCTTTTGCATCACATTTTTATCCTCCTCTCTTATCCCCACTTCATGAGATTCTTTCCTTGACTCCTTATGATACATACCATGTCTCTTCACATTTCTTTAAGTCTATAAAACACTCTAATCTCATGTTTTTTTCAAAAACCATTACATTTTTTTACATGTTCGATGTTCTTTTGTCATTGATTCATTGTTGAAATGTTGTTCCCAACTATTTCTTTTTTTATTTTTATTTATTTTTTATTTTTTGGTTGATGCAAGATTTATCGAACCCTTGGATGTTCCTACTTCAAAAACTTAAAGTTTTTAAAATGTGAAAGCCTAATCACATGGATTGAATAAGTGATAAAACCACTCTTTTAACCATGAATCATAATGGCCATGACATTTTCTTCCAACACACTAAGTACTTGTAGTTTTTTGTCAATATTTCTCTTCCATTTCTTTCTCCTCTTTATTGGTCTTAATTATATCCTCTTCTTCTTATCTCTCCTTACTCCTATTTTTATGGGTTTAGACCCACCATAGTCTATCCTCTTCTGCTAAAGGCTTATCCTCTTTTGTCTCAATCTTTATATGGGATAAAACCCACCAAGTCTGACCACCTCCACATAGATACCCCTTTTAGAATCTTAATTTCTCTTGTGGGATGAAACACACCACTAAATGAAAACCTCCTATATCCTTCTTATCTTTATTTACTCACTATCCAACCTATTTTTAGATCCTTCATTCTTCACTCTTCACTATTTATAGCATCTCTTCTCTCATGGCTGCCATTTCCTCTCTTACCACCGTCTTTATTATGTCTTATTCATTTATAAGATTCTTATTCTTCCTTCACACATTATTCACATATTCTGACTAATATATAAATTATTTTTTCCTCCTCTCTTTTCTGAGCACATAAATTTGCACATCTTATTTCACCTCTTTTCCTTTGAAGGCCTCTATGAATACCTCCTTTCTCTCTATCTCTTCACTTACACATAAACTATAGTCATAAATTAGTTTAAAAACATATGAATTAATAGTCCCCATAGTTTATTCATCGATATTCACAATTTCATTGGATGATATAATAATTAGCTCTTGATTATTTTCATCTTCTTGATTTTTATTAGTTGATTTAGAAACTAGTCACTCTTATTCATTTCTCATGCTCTTTATATCATCTCTAGGTTGATTGCTTTCTCCTTGTTTCTCCTCTTCCATGCCATGTGCAAATAACTTTTCACTCTCTTTGTCTATATAGGGACAATGCATACCTTCACTCATAATGGTTTCTTCTCCAACACCTATGTAGGATGCTACCACATATGCAGCATCACTTTTATTCTTCATTCTTCTTGGTAGAAACAAGTCCACCATCTCTCCATCTTTGTTAGAATTGCACATTGAATAAACACATTAATGAAATCAATAGTTACCAAAATAATTTTTTCAACTCTTCATCATGCCTCAAGGACATATTACCCAATGCTTCTTTGATGCTCACATTCTCCTCACAACTTTATCTCTCATGATGGACTCCCAAAGGCCCATTCTGAAAAACCTCCATGTTTGTCTCCTCCTCATTCTTATTTCTATTTCATTCTTCTTCACATGTTTGGTCTTAAACCATACTCTCCTTATGTGCATTAACTTTCATATCAATAATCTCTATTGTTTTCTACATGGAAATTTGCTTCTCTTCATGGTTAACTTATTCATTCATATATATTGTTTCCTTCAAGGAAACATGTAAAATTCCTTGGTTGTTCTCAACCCTTCTTCCAACCAAAATAGAAAAGATAAATGCATTGCCTACCAAGGAAAATTATGAATTTTCTAACTTATGGGATATCATAAACTCACTCCCATCATCAAACAATGGGTATCCTTCTTCTAGTTTAACAACTATCACATCCATATCCTCTGGCATGATGATTCCTTCCTTTATGTGTGACTCAAAAACTTATTTCTATTTATTGTTTTTAAAACAAGATTTGAGTTTCTCACATGAAATCCTCACTCTCTTATTTTCTTTCAATATAACCTTATTCTCCTTGCTTTTATCCAGCTCCTTGCTAATTCTCAAAGTAGACTTGAACTTCTCCCATGAAAACTTTCCTCTCATATTAAATTTTATGGAAATCTTATTCTTATTCTCTTTTTTCTCAATCTTAAAGACATGAATCTTATACAATCATTCTAATTTCATTCTTGAGTACACAACATGACCTATAAAGTTATAAACTATATGTTCCATACTCCTTATCTTATTCTTTCCTCTCCCTTGTCTCCTCTCTAGGATATCTCTCCAAATCACAACTACAACTCCACATAATCTCTTACTTACAATCTATATCCTCAAAATGTTTTCAATACACTTCTCTTCAAAATACACTTCTAGCTACACTATTTAATTCATGAGCACATTTGGGCTCTCTTTACAAAAAAAAAATAATAATATTAATAGTAGGTTTGCCTCTTTTCTTCACCTTGACCTTTATTGATCTCTTTCTTCTAGTGGGATATTTTCCTCCACTTACTTGGTCTCTCTCCAAAGCATATAATTTATCTTGTAGGGACAACAACCATATCATCGTTTCTTCTTCATCTTCTATACTCACAGCTAAAACATCTTCACTTTTTGTATCTTCCATCATGTCCAATATTTATTGGACTCCCTTCAACATATCAACCAAGTCTTCTACCTATGGTGGCCTTCTTCCTTTATGTGCCATATCCTCCTAAAAAATTAGGATTCTCTTCCAAAAATATACTTATAAAAGATTATATCTCACTTCCTCAACACTTGCATGAATTATTTCACACCTGTAACAAACTTATCCTCTCTCCAATGCAAGCTCATTTTTCATAACTTACTTTTCACAGCCTATAATCGACTCATACAAGAGCCTCACACACCCAAATAAACAAGGAAAGATCTTGATCTGATACTATATGGATCAATAATAGAGATTATACACTTAAGTACAACCTTTAATTCTATGATGCTTAGTTTTAACACACACACACACACACACACACACACACACACACACATAAAGAGCAACTCAAAATTCTATTTGTAGACATGTACCACAAGGAACACACTATATTCATTGATTTGAAGACATTACAATGTTTAAAACAATAAACACATCATAAAATATGTGACTTACATGTTTTGGAGTGTAAACATGGAGGAAAACATCACCAACATAGTCCAACATCTAACTGGTTCCTCTAGAGCTTGTTGTTTTTCTATTTCTTTTATTGCAGCTCCTCTTTTCCTCCTTTTTCATCATGTTTTTATCCTCTTCTCTTCTCCCCACTTCATGATATTATTTCAATTAAATTTTATAAAATTTACCATATCTCTTCACATTCATTTAAATCCAGAAAACTCTCCAAACCCATGCATTTTTCTTCAAAAACTATTAATTTTCATTTTTTGTTATATGTTATTTTGTTGTTGTCAATTCGTTGTCAAATTGTTGTTCCCAGTTGTTTCTTTTTTATTTTTTTGGTTTATGTAAAATTAATCAAACCCTTGAATGCTCCTATATCATGAAAACATTTCTACTTCTCTTTAATACCTCTCTCTCTCTTTGATCTCAATTTTGTCCTTTCTCTGGTCTGTAGCCTCTCTAATTTGATATCGACTCTTGATTTGTATGTTTATTTCTTTAGGTCTTTCCTCAATCCTTCTAATGTTGACCTCTTGATCAATCAATGTTGACCTTTCCAATGTGACTCTTATTTTATATCTTGATCTCTTGTATATCCTACTTGAAAAAATTCCTTTAATAGTAGCATGAGATCACTTTCCTACTTTTTACTGCTTTTTCCTTTATGAAACTTTTCTTATAATTGCTTATGATTATCAAGAGATATTTTTGTAATAGTGGCTATAGATTTGGGTTAACTATTTCATGATGACCATTAGGTAAATGTTATCTTCCAAAGTTTTCCAATAATACCTTAAATGCCTAAATTGGTGCTTTAACATGAAATTTGTGACCATCAAAAGATATTCATGTTATTCCATTGTTGTGACCAAATTTAAAATTGTGATCATAGGTTTTATGTGATCATGACAAGTTCCAAGATCATGTGGCTCCCAAATAACATGATCTAAAGCCTTTCTTGTGGTCTTCAAAGACATTGTGGATCCATGGATTTATTAAATCCATTTTATGGTCCCTCATGCATTCACCCCTTTTCATTGTTGCCTCTCTTTATGTTTGTGGACCCATTAATCAATAAAATCCATTTAAGGATTATAATACATTTGAATTACCTTGTGTATGTTATTATATCTTGTGACCCTCAGTGATTATAACACATGTTGTAATTCAAGTTTTCAAAGTCATGTGATTCCTTTGTGGATTGTTACAGACCCATTAGAGTTATAAACTCAAATTTGAAATTGGTCACATGTTTGCTCATGGTCCCTATCATGACTTAGACTTATGAACACACTATGGCCTCATGATTAATTATGACTATGAAACCTGACCTCCATGATCTTTGTGAACTTCTATGGTCTTATGCATGAATCCTAAGAGTCTTGTGGATTTGTTAGACTTTATAAACCAATGTATATTTTATCAGGTCTAGAAAGAAGCCTTAATTAAAAATATATATATTTTTTACTTATAAACTTAGGTAAATAATCTGGACCCTAATACATATATATTATGTAGTCTGTATGGAATTAGATACTTAATAAATAATGTACACTTTACCTCCAACATTACAACATAAAGTTGTGATAGAAAATATATAAGACCACTAATTTAAAGAAACTTAGAGTTGAGAAATTGGAATATGACCATGTTACCTTGAGTGTGATATACGTGATCCTTAAGACCTCAAAACTTACTATAAATCCATGAACCAAAACTAGATCTCAAAATGTGACCTGAGAACCCTGTTGATTTGATAAATTTGCCTTTAAATTGTTTTTATAAACTACACCAACTCGTACCTATTTTTGGTGATGTAAGATTACCTGTACACCTTGGATGCTCCTACATAAAACACTTAAGATAATTAAAATTTTGAGTCTTGCTCACATAGAATGAATAAATGGAAAAATTACTCTTTTGGCCACTTAGATTGATGATTATGGTATTCCCTTCCAGCACACCAAATATTTCATCTAATTTTCTCTCTCTTCCACTTCCAAATTTTTGGATTTAATCCATCCTCTTCTACTTATATTCACTTTCTTCCCTTATGTCTAAATGGATTGACCCTATTTTCACCACATCAACAAATTATTTCTTTCTTCTTACACACTATTTGGGCATAGTCTATCCACTTCCAACAAATGATTTTTTCCTCATCTTCATGTGGGATTGGTCTCATCTTTTTCTAACCATTTCGACCAAGATGTTCTTTCTTGCATCATTAATTATCTAGTGGGCATGAACCCATGGCTATCTTTATACCAACCACTCCTAAAGACTTCTTGTTTTTATCCATTCACTATCCAACATATTATTGGATTATTCGTTATGTCACTCATCTCTATTTTTTGCTCCCATTTTGTAATAGATGTCATCTCTTCCTTTGATTTATTTTCTAACATCACCATTCTATTTGTAGCTCTTTCATTCATTAGAGTCCTCAAATAAACTACTTATTCTCTATTTCTTCACATGCTCTAGTTGAATTAAAAATCAGTTGTTCCTCTTCACTTTCTTAAGTGCATAAGTTTGCACTTCTATCTTCACCTCTTCACCTTAAAAGGCCTCTTTGAATTTTCCTTTCTCTTCATTTCTACACGTCGACATAGACTATAGTTATAAATTAGCTTTAAAATATAATAATTTATATCCCCCATAGGTGCTCCATCCATATTCATATTATAATCTTGATTTACCCCAAGCTCAATATTATCAAAGCCTTAATCATTTTGCCTACTTCTGAGAACAATGCTTAGATTTTCTAGTGACAACACCTCTTTCTATTTTTATTTATTTCTTATCCCATTTTCATCATCACAATGCTGATTTCATTCTCCCTCTTTATATTATTTTGCTTCTATGTCATGAGAATGACATTTTTTACTTATCCAATCTCCTTTGTGAGTCTTCTCTCTCACATCAAACTGCTTTCAGTGAAATATCTCTTTTTCCACTTCTTCATGTTGTCTCTTATGAATATGAGCACATTGGATCAAACCATAATTTATCTTCTTCTTTGATATCTTCATCATTTTTGGACCTGTACTTAAATCACCCACATTAAGGCAATCAATAGATCCCACAAATAGTTTTTCTTGTGCTTCTTCATGCCTCAAGGACACATTGTCCAACTTTTCTCTGTTGCTCACATTTTCCTCTTGAATTTCATTCACATGTAATTCTAAAGGTCCATTATCAATAATCTCCATTACTATTTTTACATCATTATTCAAACTATTTTATTCCTCTATAGTGGTGTTCATGCACACACTCCTTATGTGCATCCACTTGCACTTCATTTACCTTCATTGTTTTATTAATAAAAAAATTGAGCTTCTTATTCACAAAAGAGAAATATCAATTTTAGTACCTTTATACTTTAATGATGACAACCTCTTCCCACTTAAAATATTCTATAATTTCTTTCCCAGCATCAAATAATGGGTTTCCTTATTTTGGTGAATAATTTATTATTTCCACATCCTCTTCTATGAACATTTATTCATTTAAGGGATATTCAAAAAAAATTCTCTTTGATTCTCTTGAAAACATACTTGGTATTCTCACTTATAGATCTCATTTTCTGATTGATTTTCAAATAAATCATTATCTATTCACTCACATCTTTGAGCTGCTCATTTGGAAACATCCTTTTTTGATTGCCTAAAGGCAATCTTCTTCACCTCTCTCTCGAGTCTCAATTTTTGGAGCTTCTTACACCATTATCTCTATAATTTTGGATGCATAACATGATCCATACATAATTACATGTCCACATAACTTCTTTCATGAAAATTTTACCCTCACCAGATCTATGATGTTTTCCTCTTTAAAAAAAAAATTATAACTCAACAATCCATTTCATGAGCTTCTTTAGATCTCTTTACCATAAAAAAATAATATTTCAATTGGAATTAATTATTTCTCACCTTCACCTTTGTTGGTCTTTTTCTTTGTTGGGATTTCCTACTTCACTTGCATATATTTACAAAGCATCCAACCTTTCTTGTAGGTATAACCACCCCATCATCATTTATTCTTCATCTTATTTACTCATAGTTACAACATCTTCTCCACTTGTTACATCCCAATATTTCATGGAATTCCTTCAACATATCTACTAGGTCTTCTAATCCCGTGAACTTTCTCTTTTAAATGCCATTTCATCTCCATAAACAAGATTATATTTCACAACTTGTAATTGATTTAAGAAAGCTTCTCTTTCACAACCTACATTGGACTCAAATAAGAGGCTCTCTTCCACTACTTTATTCACACTTGCATGACTTCTCACGTGATTGTGACAATCTTACCCTCTATCAAATGCAATCTTAGATTTTATAACGTGGCACCAATATAAGAAATGCTTATTTTTTAAACCTACAATAGACTCAATGAAGAGTCTTTATCCCTTTCACACAACTTTATCCTCTTATAAGACTTTCTCTTACCTGCAACAAATACGAGATTATTTTTCACAAATTTTAGTTAACTAAAATAAAAGAGTGTAATTCATGGTAAGCATTCTTAGTGAAGGGGTGCCCTTGGCTATGCAGTCAAAGTCATACAACATAAACAATATGTATTCTCTATTTATTCAATGCAATAAATACTTAATAACATGTTCATTCATAGTGACTCTTTGCACCTAATCTATCCCCATCTATCTATAACTTTGAGCCTCTATGGGATTTGCATTCACTGTCTATTATATAATCTACAACTCCTTTATTTTTTATTTATATTGTGGCCCTTTTATGATCTATTTCCCCTCTATTTTAATCTTTTTTCTCTACTTTTAGGCTTAAATCTCTACTTTTTGCTAAGATATCCCTTCCTTCCTCATCCCTTTCAATATTGACCTCCTGGTCTTTCAATGTTAACCTTTCCAATATGACCCCTAGTTAATTTATTTTTGTCCCATATATACTACCTACAAAATCCCCTTTAATGATTTCACGAGATCCTTTAACTACTTTTTCCCACTTTTTACATTCTTGAACTTCCCTTATAATTATTGGTGATTCCTAGAATATCTTTTTGTAATATTTACTACATGGTCGGGTTAACTTTTGTTTGACCACTAACTAAATTTTTGCTTACATATCTTTCCAATGAGACCTTAAATGCCTAAATTGGTACTTTCATGTGAAATTTGTGACCATCCAAAGATATATATGTTGTTATTTCATTGTTGTGATGAAATTTAAAATTGTGATCGTAGGATGCACATGATAAGTACCATGTCAAAATATCATGGGTCCCTATATAACCTTTTCTTAATCCTTTCTCATGGTCTTCAAAGTCTCTTTGGACTCGTGGATTTATTAAATTCACCTTATGGTCCCTCGTGCTCTATTCCTTTTCATTTTGGCCTCTTTTTATTTATGTTGACCTATGAATCATTTAAATCCATTAAAATATTTCAATGCATTCATGTTATATTGTGTCTATTGTTATATCTTGTGATGCTTGTGATTATGACACATGTTGAAATATTAGGTTCCCAAACTCATGTAATTCTTATATGGACTGTTGTAGACCTATTTGAGTTATGAACTCCAATTTAAAATTGGTCATGCACCCATGATCGTTCCATGAATTAGAATTGAAAACAAGATAAGGCCTATATAAATAATTATGACTATGACACTTATATTATATACCCATTAGACTTTGTAAACTAATGCACATCTTATCGGGTTTAGAAAGAGTGCTTATTGTGAATAAGAATGTAGAAAATATAGAGTCCCCCATGGACCTAAAAACTTAGGGAGATAATTTGGTCGCTAACATAGAGATTATATAGTCCTTATGAAATGATGTGTGCATGGATCCAAAAATTATAACTTGGAGTTGTGAGGGAATATACATGTGACCACCAATACAAACCAAGTTGGATTTGTGATATGGGAATGTGACCATATGACCCCCAATATGATCGATGTGATCCTATGATTTTAGAAAACTATTATAAATCCAACTAAATTAAAATTGGATCTATTATGAACCAAAAATCCTTTTGAACTAATAAATATACACTAAGAATTTTAATTGAAACTATGCCAACTCCTAATTTTTTTTGGTGATGCAAGATTGCTCATACACCTTGGATGCTCCTACATCAAGTTTTTTCTCAGATGTATATAATTGAGTTATGATTTTGGCGTGTTTCCCATTTTTATTTTTTGTTTTATCTCTCTTTCCTCATTGCATTGTGTTAAATGCCCTGTGTGATTACTTATTACTCTATATTCCAGTGTATAAGGCACTGGTTTAGAACTATGCAATTCTAGAGTCTAACCTATGTCCTTTCTAATTAAATCTTTTCCCTAAGGGAACTAGTCTAGAACCATATCATTCTCATTAGATATTTTCACTTTTTTTCACCCAATTCAAATCTTATTGATCAGCCAGAACACTACTATTCAAATCCCCTCAATACATAGAGCATTATATTGTTATTTATGATAATGTAATCTAGTTTCAAGAATTTTAGTGCATTTCAAGTTTTTGGTGTGTCTCAAGCACTTCAAAGCTTAGGTTAGACTATGTCTCCTCTTGGGATAGTTTCAAGGGGTGAATATAATATCTTTATGACCACTATAAACTCTTATTTGCATTCACCTAAAAAAATTCTTCATTCTAAATATGCCTATCAAAATATCATAAGCTTAAGGAAGTTACCCTCTTCATAATTAAGCCTCCAATAATGAAAAAAAATACATGAGATTTGAACCCATATCCATTTTGGAGATAAGAAGCCTGGAATATGGCTATTCAAGGAGTGGTCATATAGATTTTAAAGAGTTTAGGAATAAAACGAACAAATATAAGCGTTCGGTCATTGGTCAACATATATATGATAATGGGATTTTGAAAGCTATTGGTTTCTTAACTTCAGTGTCATGTATGAACTTGGTCTTCACATGTGAAAAATGTTAAAACCCCAATCATCAGATAAGACTAGAAAACACAAGGTTTACAAATTTCCAAACTTAGTGGTCATTCTTTGAATGTCACCCTTGGGATTCCTTACCAACAAATATTTCTTCTATTCTTACATTTGCTCTTCTCTTCTTCACTTTTTACTCATTTAATTGAATTTAATATTAAAAAAAGGTAATACATTCATAACCATAGAATATTATAAAATTACAATGGGTAAATAGATTATGTTTTAATTGTGAATACTTTCCTTGAGAAAGGTGCCCACTTTCAAGGTTCACTCCCTCTGTAGTCTACACAACAATAATTTTTTATTCCTCCTTGATTTATTTATTTAAAAATTTTAAACTTAGTTATAACACCAAACATGCTATCATATTTTAAAATCATTGTCTTTGAAATGTAAGTTCATGACCTTTGTCATTTCATCAACAATTTTTCACAAGTCAAGAATGTTTTTGTCGAGTTCACAAAGAGCACTCTATATGTTATTTATCTTGTTCATTATCTTTATCTCTCTTGAAATGAATTCTGAGAGAAGTAATTCATCATCAAAATGAGACATATCTTGATTCAGAAGGATTTGGGTCATTAGATCTTACTAAAGATTACCATTATTTCACATCCAAGTTTTGTGCTAACATCAATAATGTTGGGAGTAGGTTCCATAGCTACATGCAAATTTGTTATATAAAATTCCACTTATACATTAACACATAGATATTATAGTTTTATTATTTTATCACCCAAATCATTAGTAATTAAATCTAGTGATGTCACCACACTCTTTGGGGTATGTGCATAGAGTTGGTTGATAATTCCATGGACACTTCCCATAATGCAATCGCATTATTTAGTAATGCAAGCATATTATTTAAATAACACAATCACGTTATTTAAATTATGGATCGGTAATTACCTACCCATAATGTGATTATGTTATTAAATAACATGATTACATTATTTATAATAAATAATGTGATTGTGTTAGTAATGTGATTGTGATCCCTATGTCACCTAAAAAATAAAAATCAAACTGAACATAAAAATTCCTCATTTTACATTCACATTATATTTTACATCACTCTCCTCCACTCTAAAATTGTGTTTTTCCCTAGTGAGGGAAAACCTTGCCCCAATTCATCCCAAGAAGCTACTAATTGATGATGTTGCCATGTAGAAGAAATGAGTGCTAAAAATCTAATCATTATCTACTTGGTAATTTATTTATTTTTAATAGCCTATCTTACTAACCCTCATGTTACTCTACCTAACCCTCTTTTTCCTCTACCTAACCCTATTTTTCCTTATCCTAACCCTCCTAACCCTCTTGCTCATCATCCTAACCCTCCACCTAACCCTCTTGTTCCTCTATCTATCCCTCCTCCTAACCCTCCACCTAACCCTCCTATAGTTCCACAAAATCCCCCAAGTAGTCAAGAGATTCTATTTGACCACATTATGGAGAATAAAATTGAAATTGAAGAATTAAGTGGGAGAATCAGGGATCACACTTCCACTAACACCCACCAAACCTATCTAGCCAATTCCCTAGAGACATTATTAGGTCAAATTGACTCTATAACGAGTCAAATTGATAGATGGACTTCATATCAGGATAGTTTTAGGGATTATTATGCTCAGAAATTATCAAGATGTGAGGTAAAAAATAAATACATATAAAAATCCTCCATTTGTGCCTTATTCATTGACCCAAACACTAATGCACCATTTCTAGTAACTACTAAACATTTTCCAATCCATCATTTCCAACATAATTTAATGACAACCAATTTCTAAGACTGAGGATGGATGGTGTTTGATTATCCATCATGTAATAACCAAGAGGTCCCATTATATTTTTTGAGGAAACTCTATTGTGACTTTATCCTCTATGAAATTTTGAACTATTTTAATTTTAGTGAGTTTTAGGGTCAAGGGAAAGGCTCTGCACAAGATCTACTAGGTGCATGTCATGTGTCTAATTAGTGTAAAAAGATCCATATTCAAAAGTTAATTGATCCTAAAATATCATCTATAGTTCAATAGGTCATGGAGATTAACACTCTGCATGTACTTAGTTCATTCACTGATACACTCATTCAACATACGAGTAGATTATCACATATGGATGCTAGAGATACACCACCTAATATGCATACTTGACCCTACCCTTCTAGATCTTGTGGACTTATATGCACTATACCTTCTGATGATTATGACATTGGTGGTTTAGAGGGATTATATAATATAATTATGAGTGATGAGTTTTTGTCATGTATATTTGGTGTACAAATATCAGCCACTACATAGACGAAAGTATATTTTATATAAATTTCATGTTAAATTTAAGTTATAATTATAAATTTGATTTAGCTAACAATTAATTTACATATAAATTATATAATATATATGTCATTATATATGTCCTAGGAGGTAATGGTACCTTCATTATCATAGTCAACATTTGTAACATTTGATTTGAAGAAGCCATTGTTTACATTTTTAGATCCAATTATTGGCCCATCCACTACTGCATTTATCTTTGTTAGGATGACACATGTTACTTATATAGAGGTAAAATTTTGAGTTAATACTATGCTCTATGTATATTTAATGTATGTATATTTTCCTTCTAAGTTTAAGTTAAATTTATCTATCAATGATCTCAAAATACTAATACACTGCTATTAAATATACTCTTGGTTTAATAAAGGAGAAAAACTTGCCATATATATCTTTGATACTTTATAGAAAAGTAAGTGATACCTTGTTTACATTCATTTGATGACTCAAGTAGACATTTCTCCATCATTTTGAGCAAAGACAAACATAGGTATTACTGCTACAATGTCATCTACATAGGCATTAACAAAGGTATATCTTAACATGTAATTTTAAATTGTTAAAATAGACTTGCTTTAATAATTTTACTACATAATTGGGGTAAATATAAATTATGTGAATGTAATGTGTATGCAGGGTTATCCCATGACATCTGATAGTCTTATTCAAATGATTAGTAGGGAAATTTCTCATGTTTCATCCCTATTTCAGACACCTATTCGAATAGTTGAGCCTATCACTAACTTGTTGGAACGTCAAAAAAAGATTGATCCAAACTACGATCTTGAAGTAAGTGCATGTTTAAATAATTTTTTATTTTAGTTTAAAATTAATTTCTTAATACGTGGTTGAATGTATTTCATGTTAATTTTTCAATAATACTTGTATTTGAATAGGTTTAGCTGCAAGTGATCTATGAACCTAGGACCCATAATCAGACCTTGGAACAATCCAAGGCATTAAAGAGATCTCCATCTACCAATAGGGCATCCTAGGGAGAGTCTTCTGCAAGGAAGACAAAGAGAGGGAGGTTATTTTATGATTAGGATGTCCTACATGATAAGTGATTTTTTGTATGCCTATATGTCAATGTACGCATTTTTGGCATTGTATATGTGTATATGAAATTCACTTGACATTACATACTATGTTGGTAGATGTTGTAATTTTGTGTATGCCTATCATGGTAATCTATGTATGTTATTGACATTGTACATGTGCCTATATGATTTTTTTGGAGTTTTCATCTAAATTATGTTAATCTAACTAATTTATATTCAATTTTAATTTAAAATATTATCGTATAGTGTATTTTTAATCTTATAAACTATTATATATCAGATCTCATATTTAATGTTGTACATAAATGAGGATTAAAAAATTATTCTTTTCACTTTTATAAATCTCTAATATTCCATATTTTTTAAATTAAAGTTTTTATTTGATTGTGTGTAGTGAAAATAATTGATGACACTCTTATCTATTTTGTATTTGTCATCACCCATTGATAACTTTTCAATTGATCATTAGCATGCAATTTGATTTCACTTAAGGCCCATATGCAATCATGTTCATACTTATATAATGCAGAGATGAAAGTCTGCCTGACCTTGACTATAATCTCTTTAGTTTTATAAATGGAAACATTACTGACTTGAAACCAAATATTCACTCATGAGATAATATCTTTGGCCAAAACCCTTTATCATCCTTAATACCACCAAATGCATAATTTACTCTTCAATGTTTTAATAAGGATATGAAATTTTTATTCATATGATCTAATATCATAAATAATTACAACCTCACTTATCTACTCTTATTCTCAACTTGATTCAAAATCCACTCTCAAATAATCTTCTTTTAAACTAGTTAATTACTCATTAGGTTTGCTCTTAACTAATCACTGATCTCTTGGATCTACTCTCCTTCCTTTGAATAATTATTATTTAAGACACCTTAGATAGGTCTTAGGAAAACTTAAGGATTTATGTGGGTTTCAAAACTTACAATATATCAACCAACTATAGGTCTCTAAGAGATTGAGCTTTCATTCTCAAATTCTATCTTTTTAAGTTTCTAGGTCTCTAGACCTAGTTGTTGCTCCAATAGGTCAATTTCTCAAAATAGAGTTTATAGCTATTTAAAATTATATTTTTAGTAGTATTTTATAAATTATATCATGTTCCAACCCTTACCCAAGTTTTTTAGAATTCAAATAAGCCAAAAACTTTTCTTATTTTATGCACAACTTTCTCAAAAATGGTCTTCTATTGTTGTACAATAAAATAGTCCTTTGTACCTACAATTTAAAATATATTATCAAAATAATGATACTTGTAATAATTTATAATATCTATTACCCAATTTATTACAAAATTTTAGACCTTATTGTTCAATAATTTGAGTCTTAGAGGTGTTTTACTGATGAAACCCTTACTTTGGATATACTCAAAATTTCTATAGGCCGAGAGCTAATTATTGATAGTTCATAGAGCTCATTGGGATTTTTTATGATCTAACACATGTATATAGGTATTAAAAAACCTATTAAAATATTCCAATACTCAAATTGAGTTCATATAATACTTTACACATGTAAATAAGCCTCTAAAAATGATAGTAATAGTAAAAATATAGAATTCTTGAAGGTTTCACGAATATAACTGAGATTTAAGCTTGAAGTCAATATGAAAGGATTATAATCATATTATAAATGGATAATAAAATGGAAAACATGAAATAAGACTCACAAATATTTATTATGTTCAAGAAGAAAACATTTACACAATCCTCCTCCATTGAGACAGACCTACAACATATTCTCTAACCTATTCAAAAATGATATTTTTTGTCCTTTTAATCTTTTTGGTTGGTATTATATGGTTCCTCCTCATTAGGAGTGAGTATTATCACTTTTTTATACTTTAAACCAAGATTGGTAATTTACTAAACTTACTTAGATTCTCTCTTACTTGTTTAAATTAAACTTACTAAACTAACCTAGTTTATAGGTCTTAATAATTACCTAATAATATTGTAAACATAGATTCTACATGTATTTGGTGATGCTCCTGAATCACCTTTACTATACCCATTTTGTCAGTCACTCCTCACTCTCTCACTATATGTTCCCTAGGATTGGCTATGCCTAGATGCCTTCTTATTCTTTAATACTTTCAATAACACTTCCTCTAACTCTTATATCCACATATCCAACCTTCATTAAACCCACTCAATCTACTTTTAAATTCCTCCACACTCCTTTACACTTTATTTCACATTTTCCATTCAAGGGATAGTTGGTCTAATAGGCATAATACACATTCTTGAGACTAATTTTCAACCCTTGAAAATCTCACTCCTTTAGCACCTTCAACACCTCACTCCTGACATACTCCAAGTCCCCATTGAGGTCTTTAGACCCAAGTCAATTCCAATTAATAGTTTTATTGCTTTCTAGGCATATCCCTTAAGGGTGTTAGGCCTCCTACAACTGATCTTTGATAATATCACAAATATATTATATCCTCTAAATCACCTTAAACACTTAAAATAAAATTCCATGCAAAATTGGTTGAGAAAATGGGGATATAGTGTTGCAAGAGGTGAAAAAAAAAAATCCATTTAACCATACAAAGATTAACAATAAGTTCAAGCAAAAAATATTAGTTCCAAGTAAATTGTCAATATGAAAATACCTCATCTTGACCAAAAACTAGCACTACCAACACATCTATGGGATTAATAACATCTATAACAAGGTTCTTGGCCTCCCATTATGATCGATCGACAAGCTAGCCACCCATTCCTACCTTAAGAACACCCTTCTTAATATAATAAAATACAGCTTTTAGCCTAAGTTCAAACATGCATAAAATAAAAATTGTAAGTCATTTATGTGAACTATTATTCCTTACCCTACCTATTTAATCCCTTTAATTTCACCCTAAATAAATTAGTTAGAACCTTTGATAAAAAAATTTGGATAAGTTGCAATGATGGGTCCAATAATGTAAATTTTTGACATTAAATAGGCAACTTCTTGAGCTCCAACTGCCATTTCTACCTTTGAGACCTCCAATTTAGAATATATCACTTTGATCACATCTGGATAGAAAAATTACATTTAATAATTCCTCCATGATGTTCAAATCCACATCGAAGTGCATTTTCACTACCATTTAGGAGCGTAGAAACACTAATAACAAATGTTATCAAAATTTAAGTTATGGTTGCAAAAATCTCATTCTAATGTTTCTTGATCAAAAATTGTCATTTACAACACATATTGAAAGTAAAATAATGTTCATGACTAGGTTTTTGGCCTCCCACTAGGCCCTATCGATAATTCTACCAGCCATTCCAACCTTAAGAATGCCCTTCCCAATACAAGAAAAATGCAATTTTTAAGCCTAAATTTAAGCATGCATAAAATAAAACCTATAAGTAATTTATATGAATAATAAGATCCTTCACCTTCATATTTAATCCCTCTAATTTAAACTTAGATCACTTAGGTTTAACCTTTGAGAATAATCCATTGGACAAGTTGTAGTAACGGGTCCTAAAATGCAACTTTTTGGCACTGAATAGGTAACTTCTTGAGCTCCAATTGCCATTTCTACCTCTAAGAACTCCACTTGAGAATATATCACTTTTATCATATATATATATATATATAGTAAAATTTCACATGATCACACCACCATGATTTTCAAATCCACCCAGAAATGCATTTTCACTACTATTTAGGAGCGTGAAAATGGTGATAACAAATATTATCAAAGTTTAAGCTGTGGTTATAGAACTCTCATTATAATGCTTATTGAATAAAAAATGGAACTTCAAACAATTCTGGGGGAAGATAATGTCCATGACCTGATTTTTGGCCTTTCATCAGGCCTGATCGATAAACCCACTACCCATTGTGGCCTCAAGAATGCCCTTCTCAATACAATAAAAATGCAATTTTTTAGCCTAAGTTCAAACATGCATAAAACAAAACTTGTAAGTCATTTATATGAAATTTTAGATCCCTCCCATTCCTATTTAATCCCTCTAATCTCACCCCAAATCACTTAGGTTTAACCTTTGAGAATAATCTATTGGATAAGTTGCAATGTTGGGTCCTAAAATGTAACTTTTTAGCATTGAATATGTAACTTCTTAAGCTCTGATTTCCATTTATACCTCTAGGACCTCCACTTGATAATATCCACCTTGATCACATCTGTATAGGAACATTAAATATGATCACACTACCATGATGTTCAAATCCATTTGAAAGTGCATTTTCACTATTGTTCAAGAGTATGGAAACACTGATAACAAATGTTGTCAAAGTTTAAATTGTGGCTGCATAAATCTCATTATGATGCTTCGTGACCAAAAAATAGAATTTACAACACATAAAAGGGTGGATAATATCTAGGACTAGATTTTTATCCTCTCATTAGGCTCGATCAAAAACCCACCACCCATTTTGGCCTTAAGAATACCCTCCCTGATACAAGAAAAATGTATTTTTTAGCCTAAGTTCAAACACACATAAAATAAAACCTACAATTTATTTATATGAATTTTTATATCCCTCCACTATCCCTTTAATACCTCTAATATCACCTCATAGCACTCAGGTATAACCTTTGAGAATAATTCATTGGACAAGTTGTAGTGACGGGTCCTAAAACGTAAATTTTTAACATTGACTAGGCAACTTCTTGAGCTCCAATTACCATTTTTACCTCTAAGCTCCAGTTGATAATTTATCACTTAAATAATATTTGTATAGTAAAATTACATATGATCACACTGCCACAACATTTAAATCCACCTCGAAGTGCATTTTCACTACTTTTCAAGAGTGTAGAAACACTAAGTAATTAAAAAGTTAGCTTCTCTTAGCTTGAAGAATATGGAATTATGTATTGATAGTGCCAACCATGTGAAGGTCAATAATAAAGATAAAATTTATCTATACACTATCCACCTTGGTTACACTAATGAGGTGGATTATTGTAGTCAAGAATCAAGAGGAGCTAGTTAGCCTCTCTAAAGAGAGAGGTCTTTATTTCGAGGTTTTTAATCAAATTTAGAGATGTAATAAGAATTTAAAATATTTATAAACTTAATTTACATGATTAAGTTTGAGGGATGGACATAAGTGGGTATACTACATTTAAAATCATGCAATATCATGAATATGCTAGTGAACGCAATGAGAGAGTGGCAACTTGAGAGTTGATAATCAATTACATGCAAGTTAGAAGGAATAAATGTTAAATGGAGAGATAGTTAGACCATTATCTCCTAATAAATAGTATTTCAATAATGTCAAACATGCTACCCATATGCCTTGATCAAGAAAATAGTCATTTGATAGAGTCAAAGAAGCATTTAAGGTCTTTCAAACTACCCTATAATAATGGAACTACTTCATGGGAGTTGAAAACAAGTTAGTTGAAGAATAATTGAAGCATTGAAGGCAAGGACATGGTGAGTTATGATCAAAATGGAATCAAGGAGACCACCATTCCTAAATATAGATCGATTCATGAAGGCATTTGACCATATCAAACACTTCAAGTAGCCATGATGATCCTAATCTGCTAACCTTCATTCAAGGTAACCTCATTTTAAGGAAAAATTATAAGTACTTTTAGAAAGATTCTTTTAGCTTCAAGAATATGAAATTATTTACTGGTAGTGTCAACCACATGAAGGTGGAATCTTATTAGGCACCACTAACCTACAAAAAATTGTTAGTAAGTAATTAAAAAAATAAATTCATATGTACTACCCAGAAAAGAATAAAACATTTCATAAAATTGATTACATATACATTGGAAAAATAAACATACCTATATATTTCAATCCAATAAACCACTAGGATCTACTCTAACCTTGATAGTATCACGAATATCTTCGTAGTCTGACTCCCTAACTTTCCATAGTTTTATATTTAATGGCCTTCCATGATATTTTTATAATTAAATATTTATTGCAAGAATCAAATTTGGATTGTGTAATATCTTCCTATGAATTTAAAACTCTTCAAACAACCATTGATCTAAAATTTTAATAAGATATCATCAAAACCAAGTTCTAGTGACTACCAATGACCTAGTGGGATAGCCAATGTTTTTTCATATATAACTAGGGAAGTCAAAAAAATTTTCTCTCTACACACCAACACAAGTCATAATTTTTGCCCTTTTCATTATCCTCATCTGAAATAACTACAAAAACATGCCATGTATCATAAAAAAACATTTTTAGTGACATTATGAAGATATATACTGAGAATAAATTGTACACAATGAAAAATATTCTACCTGGTTGCACTAGATCAGATACACAAACAAAGTCATCTGATAATGTCATATCCATAAGTTATAATGATGTTGAAACATATTATGTGTTGATTATAATTAGAGGTTTGGAACTCTAATCATCCACCCACTCTTATGACTCACACTCATTCCTAATAGAGTCCATGCATGCAAAACAAAAACATGCCAAGTGTCTCATATGAATAGTCCAAGAACTTGTATTTGAGATATGAAATGAGTGGATCTCACTTGAACCTATTAGAGTCATAAAATCCTCATAATTTGCCAAGATTTCTTCTTAAATTAATTATAAATGTCTATGAATAGTATAATTTGGCTGAACACCATGACACATGTTCACATTACACCATTTAACCATGGTTTTTTCATCTGTCAAATCAACACCCTCTTCAAATTTCAACTCCTCCCTTTCAATAGATCTTTTTACACATGCTCTAGCACTATCATGCTACCTTTTTCCATGTCTAGCCTCGGTGAAACTCTAAATGTGTTCTACACTAGTGGTAATATGCATCTTATTTAACCAATAAAACATCTATGCATTTTTAAATTGTGATTTGTAATTGTCTGACCAAATGTAATTTTGATTTAAAGTAATGTTCCTCTGACTCAACTATTCATAGAACTTCTGAAAACAACTTTGCACATACTCTAAACAATGTAATCGGTCATCACTGATATAGAAATGGTACTCCCTTAATATTTTCCATAGTTACTTTGTATTATTAGGAGCATGCATGAATGTTATATGCACACATATGATAACTTGTGATTAGTTGTGATATTGTGATTGAACTTCTATTTGAGGTTTGAATGTGTAATTTTTAGCAAATTCAACTACTGAAACAAAAGAACCATGTTAAAATTTATCTTTATTTATATTGAAATGTTCATCTAACCATATAGTCCTATGTGTGTGCCTTGCATATTCATAAACATTTTTCTCCCTAAATTTGAAAAAAAATCAAAAATAGGTATATTTTTTATAATAAGCACACACCTTTTAGATTCTTTGCCATCTTGTACTTAATAATGTTAGAGTAAGGATTTTTTTCCCATATTTATTTATTATGGTCATTTTCCCCTTATTTGGATTTTTCCTACTTTCATGGATAAGCTTGAGTAGGTGTACTGGGAGTTACATTTTGGATGAATAAATAGGAAGTAACTCTCTTAAGCAGTTATTTCAGGTATGGGAGTTAATCTTTTATTGTTAGCTCTCTAACCACCTATCTTAGGAAGAGTTACTTATGCATTCCTATATGTACATCTCTCTTGGTGAGATATTATTCTATGGAAGATTGGTTTTGATCTTATTTTATTTATGCAATATTCTCATATTTGTGATTTCATTTTATTGTAACTATTGTGTTGTGTACATTCTTGAATTATCCCTATCATAAACCTGTGTATTTATTTGATCCAAAGATCTTGGGGTCTACCCTGATATGGTATCAGATCCACTCTGGTATTTGATTGTTTGGTTTTTTATTGTTGTTAGTTTTATTTGAAATCTTTAGTTTTGTTATTTATAAATAAAAGCTAGTTTTCACAATCCATTTGTGGGAGTTTTTTTCATATTTGGTGGTGTCATATTTTTTCATAACTGGTTCATTTGCAGCCATTAACATAGTTTCTATGGTTTATTTTTGACTGCATGTTCAATGTGTCTTGGTGTATTTTTTCTACAAAACATTTGTGTGCTTTCATACAGCCTTGAGTCTGGTCTCCTCTATTTGGTATCAACTTGTGTTCAGCCTCAGTTGGTTCTATGTGTTTGACCCTAGTTTTTGTATTCTTCCAAATAGATCATAGCAACAAAATATTCACCTATTGAGACTAATCTCATTGTTGACCACTTGAAACTACCAGTATATGTATCTTATATTATAAAATCAATTGGCTCAGCCTAATGGTCTCACTAAAAACAACCTTTGGTTGTAGTAGAGGGCTAAAGACCACCCCCATGAAACCCCCTAGCTAGGCCTTCAACCATGACCGATGCATGCAATTCACATGTGAGTTAGTCAATAAACATCACAAAAGACTTACTATTTCAAAGGATTGAAAGTTTCTTCTAAAACATTCCAAGTATATTAATTTTTTCCCTAAAAGTTTTAGCATGTTAATGTTTTTAATAGCTTGATTTAAAATAAGGGAAAATAGGCTACTTTCATTTTAATGCATAAGAATATTGGTCAAGTTTAGAATTGTTAGTGGACATTTTTTATTGTTTTTTAAAACTAATATATTTTGGGCAATATTGAAAAAGAATGTGTTACAATTTTTTTTACTTTCTCATATTATACTTGCTTCCTTAGACACACTATCAACTGAGTCTGACATCTTTTGAGCATGTATTTGTAACATTTATTAGAGGTTCACCATTTCATAGCTCAGGGGGGTGTATTGTGCCTTTTTTGTCTCTCTTTACTTTTCACTTGCACTTTCATTTTTGTAATAACTTCAACTTGGAATACTACTACATCTCATTTCTATACTAATAGATTCAAATTCAATCAACCCACTAACTCCCTTTAACTATCATGAATGGAAAATCCAGATGAAAATAATTATAAGGAGTAAGGGTTTGTATAGGATAACTATGGGTGATGAAACTAAACCTAACATAGATGCAAAGATAGTTAAGTGATATAATCATAGTGATGAAGCCTATGGGCTATTATATCCTTCTAGAGCACTAGATTTGTTATTTCACTTATAGCCTACCAAATCACCTCAAGATGTATGGACCATTATGGGTAAACTATTTAGGGAATTTGATGTGATAAAAGGTCATGAGATTGAGAATGAACTCATTAGCTAAAGTATTTATAAATTTTACATTCTTTAAGATTTCTTCACTAAGTTTAAGTCCTTGATTTTACAGTTGAAATAATGTGGGATAAAGAAATAATATGACTAACTTGTTCTTTATATACTATCTAAACTATGTCCTAACTATTCAGTCTTTGTATCCACTTTTCATGTCACTAAAAATGCTTTAGGAATTGCATGGAAAATTCCCTCTTTAGATGCTTTCATTGAAAAATTAACTAGGGAACACAACAAGTTAATTTATATGGGCACATTGAAGTCCACAAAACATCAAGCCCTAATTTTTGGGAATGGAAAAGTAAAGACTTTAAACAAAGAGAAGAAGAAGAAGAATAAGGATCAAGAAAAGAAGAAAGAATCAAACTCTACAAAAACCAACACCAAATCCTCTTATTCCAATGGCCAACTTAAGAAAGAGAAGGTTAAGTGTGCCTATTGTAATAAAAATGGACATGATGAAAAAAAGTGCATGAAAAAGAAAATAGATCACCTAACTCATCTCCTAGAGAAGAAAAACATAGTTCTTCTTAAGTCCATCAAGCAGAATTCATCTACCTAAGATTCTACTAAGGAAAAGGACAAGGAGAAAGAGAAAGAAAAGGGCAAGGATCTTATAATAGTTGTAGATTAAAAATCTTCATGGGTCATTAACTCAGGTGCTTTTCATCACATGGGATATTCACTAGTTGAGTTTTATTCCTTATAGACTTATAACATGTCTTCTATCAGTTTGGGTGATGCCACTTTGTTACTAGTTGTAGGGAGAGGGTATGTTAAAATGGAAGGAAGAACATTCAATAATGGTCTAAGTGTCCCTTCCTTTTCAACCAAACTCTTATTAGTGTATCAAAACACTCATGTCAATAAAGGCATGAGGGTTGAGTTTTTACCAGATTCACTTATGATCAGGGAGTTACATAGTGATACTACAGTGGTAATGGTTAGGGAAGATCACAAAGCTAGGTTATACACCTCATATTTTACACCTGATTCTTCTTTGATAGAATTGTTGACTCATTTAAATAAAGTTAGAAAACCATGGCATGAATAGTTTGACCACCTTAAATACTGCAACCTTGAGAAACTTAGTTAAAATGACATGGTCATAGACTTGTCTTGAGTCCAATTATCTAAGGGACTTTATGAGGGTGTTCTCTCGAAAATCATCTCGAAGAAAAAATTGACAAAGTCAAAGCTTGGAGGAATTCACAAGCGTTAGAGTTAGTACATAGTGATGTATTTGGGCATTTTTCCAATCTATCTTTTACAAGGGATAATTACATTATAAATTTTATTGATGATTTTTTGAGATATACATGGGTTTATTTTCTTAATCATAATTATAAAGTGTTTGAATAATTTCAATACTTCAAGGCACTTGTTGAGAAACAATATGAGAAATCTATTAAGGGTTTTAGAACTGACAATGAAGGTGAATATGTTAGAAATAGATTTGAGAAATTTTTCACCATAGAGGGGATTGATTTGTAATAGATAGTTACTTATAGTCCTTCATAGAATTAAGTTGAATAATGCAAGAATAAGTCCTTGAAATAAATGGCTAGTTGTATGATTCACTCTAAGTCCTTAGCACCTCAGTATTGGGCCTAAGCCATTAATTATGCTTGTTATTTTCAAAATAGGATTCTTCACAAATATTTGAAAAGAATAACACCCTTTGAAGCTTGGCATGGAAGGAAACCTGATGTTGAGCATCTTAGGGTTTTTGGATCTCAAGTTATGGCACATATACCAAAGAAGATATACAAAGCTATATAACCTCAATCCAAGCCTTGCATATTCATATGTTATCCAGATGGTTTTAAGGGATACCACCTTCTACATCCAACCATACATGAGTTATTCATAGAAAGAAGTGTTCACTTTTAGGAGAGTCCTAAAGACTCAACACTTGACACTTCTTCTCTTTCATTATATTCACATAGACTTGATTATTCTTCTTTTGACTTAGATCATCCAGAGTAGGTTCTTAAGATAGGGTCTTCTTCTTCTACCAATTATAATAATGAGGATAGTGATGGGGAGTCTTATAAATCCACATCTAGTCATGTTTTATAGGATGGGGAGTTAGAACTTAACTCACCCACATTTGTGGCCCTTTGGGCCAGATAGACACTTTAGAGTGAAATCACTTGGGTAGAAGATCTAGAAGATGATAGACGTACTTGGGTAGATTATTAGAGTGGTCCCCATGTTTTATTCTCTTTAATTTTTTATCCACAGACATTCTAAGAGGCTTTAGCCATACCTAAGTGGGATAATTTTATGTAGGAAAAATATTCTTCCTTGATCAAAAATCACACTTGGGATTTGACTTCACTTCATAAGAGAAGGAAGATGGTTCAATGTAGGTGGATATATTGGACCAAGTTTGTAACAGATGGGTCGATCGATAAGTATAAGGTATGATTGGTCACCAAGGGTTTTTCATAGATGGTCAACATTGATTACTCAGAGACCTTTGCACTTATTACATAGATGACTTCGATCTGACTCACACTAGTTATAACTACAACACATGGTTAGGATGTATACCATATAGATGTGAAGAGTGCCTTTCTTCATAGAGACCTTGAAGAGAAAATTTATATGGATCATTCAAATGGGTTTGTTTAGGATTCATCCTTAGTTTATAGACTTAATAAATCCATCATTTCCTCAAATAGGCCCCTCAAGATTGGTATGTCAATATGGATGCCTTCTTCCTTACTTCAGGTTTCACCAGGTGTCATTTAGATCCCAATGTATACTTTTTGTGGTAGGATGTTTATTAACAAGATTATTGGTGTTTCTACAATCCATTAGAGTGAATAGTGCTTATTTTTGGGTAAAATTATGTGATTTATTTTTGCTTGATGCATTTATAATCATGATCTATGATTCATCATCAAGAAAAAATTCATGATTATTTATTGATACTAGTCTTTTATGTTGACGATATTTTGCTCACTAGGAGTTCCTCATCATCTATTGCAGTAGTGAAGATATATCTACATGATAGATTTGACATGATAGACTCTGGTCTTTTTGATTACTTCCTCAACCTACATGTGTATGAGAATAAGAGCACATTTTTATATCAAAACCATATAATATACTAATCTACATGTTACAAATTAGACAGTGACAGTTATGCAATATAGTCACATGGCTCATTAAATAGAGATCTATTTCTTTATGGTGTGGTGTGGCCTATGACAGTGAAATCAAAGATGCATGTCATTCCTACCAAATCATTTCCAATGGCATCCAACTAGTATTGATATCATCTACCAGCTAGTGGAAGACTATCTATCTAAGATCGAGATAGATCTCTTGGTGAAACCCATGATTTATCTTGAAAAAGGCATTTCAAAGAACTTTTGTACATGCATCCTGCTGTCAAATGGACTAAATGCACCATTCTCTTTCTGTGATTGGAAATCAAAATTACAATATAAATGTCAACTGATGACCATGTTATTAAGCTTAGCTTCAGTCCCTTGGCATATGCATACTCTATCATTACATACAAAGTCTGTGATCAACTATCATAAAAATGTATAAGGAAGTCTATTTAATTTGTCTTTGAATAGCATTAGATAATTGAGTCTTGTTTTATAATCAATAGTTGTGTTTAGTTGAGGGTCCTTTAGATATAAATTATTTGTTTAGTTTTTTATATACTTGATTAGTCATAGTATTCAATTTATTTTTTATAGTCTAGTTGTCAATTTTAAATGTGGTCAAAGTTAGTTATTAGTGTGCCAAGTCTTTTCTTTTTAGTTTCATATTGATCCATTTTTTGGATCAATTTAAGTCAATTTTTATTTAAGCACATTTTTTTTAGTGTTATTGGCTAGTGAGTTATTATTTGGCAAATTAAGTTTTTGAGTATTTATGCTTAAAACCATATTTAAAAGTATTTCATTATTTTTTAGGTCATTCCTTTTCAATAAAAAGTTTAAAGTAATTTTGATTTTTTTTTAATAAGTTGACAAATTCAAAAGTGTCTTTGAGTATAAATATGTATATTATCATCAAATTCATTTTAGTTATAACGTCTATTGTTAAAATTATAGTCCTTTGTAAAAATCCTTTATGTCATCTTGAGTCACAAGTCAAATTTGTAAAAAAAAAATTATCTTACGGACACATTATCACTTGTACGTGATATCCGCATTATGGGGGGGATTTCCCTCAAAAAAATCATGATATTTATTGAGACATCACCTAAGTGAGTAGTGACATACTAGAGGATAGAGGATGGAGGTCTTTCAATGACCTCTCGTCAGTCACCAACTATGGGGCTACACTAATGATGTGGTGAATTGTGTGTGTGTGTGTGTTTTTCAGTTTTGTTATGTGTATTTTCAATAAGAACAAAAGAAATGTAATTTGTTTACAAATTCCAAAAATGATCCTTGAGGTGAAGACATTGTGAAAGGATAAAAGCACCAATGTAAGTCAATTCATGGATCTTAAAAGGATTTGTGGTAGATCCATAAAACCACCAGGAGGTGAATAGTAGATAGAGGAGTTGCTATTCATTTCAAGGTTTGTTGTAACCCTATAAAACCATGGGAAGAGTGAGGCTCTCATTATATCAAGGGTATGAGCCACATAATTTGACATGTTACAATAGCTGAGCATACTGCAGATAAGTGTGTAAATGTTTTTGCACCATGTAAAAACTATAGGGGGAATGTTAGGAATAGATTTTGCATTTATGTCAATTTGATGTATTTACCATGAGGTAAATAATTATAGGTTAATCATAATATTATTGTATAAAAATAATATGATTATTAGTTATAAAATATTTATTAAGATATGTTGTTTATATTGTTATAATAATATATCATGTGCTTAATTAGTGGGATTCAAGTGACAGAATATTGGGGAGAAGTTATAGGAAATACATTTCCTATATATGTGTGTAATATCTCAGATGACTAATTAATTAAGATAGCAGATTATTTGTGTTGAAGAACTTATATGTGTGTTCAACTGAATTTTATAGTGCATGTCTATTTAAATATATGTTGAAGCTCTTAGAATCCCTATCAATATCATCATTCTTGGGAACTTGCAAATGAAATTTTATTCCAATAGCATTTATTATGGTATTCAACTGACTATGTCATTTCATGACTTTATCTTCAGAATTTCTAGTGTCATCAAGCTTTGTATCAATCTTTGAAATTTATGATTCAACTTTTTGACTTAAAGTAGATGTTGTAGATTTTGAGATATATTCAATTTGATTTTGAGCTTGAGGGACTTGACCTTTATGATATATATCAATGGACTTAAGCATGGCATAGGATTTATTGATAAACTATTGAATATCAGATATTCTACTATTTAGATATCTTATGGCCAGATTATTCTAATTCATCATTTTCACTTTAGGAGTCTAGTCTAAAATCTTATCTATTTGTCTCAGATATATCATTTAAGATCTTTGTTTTCTATTCGAAGTGTTTTGATTAAAATCAGCCAATTTTGGAAAGACCTTCTCAGTGTATGAGTCATTTCCTAGAGAACTTTTCCACACATGTTCTTCAATAGATGAACTTCCTTCCATATGAACTAGTCTTGGATCAACGAACAATTATTTAGTTATTTGAAGTAATACTAAAGCTTCATGATTAGTTTTAAGATATTTTCTTGATGTCATATTGATCTTATGTTGAGTTTGATGTATGATCCTATAACAATCAATACAAAAGATAGAATCGATCTAGGGATCATGGACTCTATTTTTATGGGAACAAATATGATTGAAAGATGGAGTTTGAAGAGTTTATATCTTTTTGCTTGAACTAGGCTAATTAAATCTAATAATAGGCTTATCAAGAAGATCTTTGATAGAAGGAGATCTTTGATAGAAGAAGCAAAAGATAGAGACTTATGTGGCTTATGAATATTTTTTGTATCCATAATCCATTTATGAGGAGTTTTTGAATTAGACCATGAGATAGACTAAGCATGAATAATTTGACTATGTTTATTAGCTCTGCACACCACACTTTTGCCTTGAGAGGGGCCATGTTTGATAGTAAGATAAAGAGTTTTGGTAAGCCAATACATGATTTTATATTGGATATCTAAAGGATAGGAACATCTATAATATCTATATTATGGGTTTATACAAATTTATTTAAGACCTTATTTTAATTATTATCTTCATAGATAGCCACTGGATAGTTAAGATAATAAACAAAGTAGATGGGACCATCTTGAAGACCGCTTTGGATAAGAGATTATAGAAAAGAAGAAAGTGAAGTATGCATGCTATCAAGAGCACATGAAAACAATCTGACATTCTAACCCTTCTTAAATAAGGGATACACACCAACAAAAACATCACCAATATGAAGAAACTTATATTTATCACAACTTTTAAGCTTACAAATTTATTTATCAGACAAAAACTACAAATGATATTTTTATTCACTATTGTGAGCGACTTTTAAGATATTCTCATAGATCTTGATATTTTTTTACAACAAAATCTAAAATAGAGAGCTTTTCATATACTTAGCATCATTAAGATCGGGTAACTTCCATTCAAGACTAGGATTTCCTCCATCTAATTCAATATGAACTTAGTTGACAACTAATAATGATCCCAGTGGTATTTCAAAAACTTTTATGACATTAGAAGTACCTGGAGTACTAGAAACCATTTGGTTAGAAGTATCCATCATGTTGGTTATTATCGTTACTATACATGTCTCAAATAATGGTAATCCACGCCTTCAAAAGACCATTCCCTTCACTATCATCACCAAAAATAAATAGAAAATGCCAGAACAATAATGACCAGAGTAACTAGATATTTGAGACTTAAGAAAAACTAAAAATTTAGTATAATGGAAGTTACAGATTTAAAAAGACTGAGATAACTTTAAGTATGAACATGGATCCGATACCATTCTGACCATGCAAGACATCTTTAACAAGACATAATAATAAATATACATTTATTTGATTAGTAGGATCCTACAAATTAGAAAAGTGTATATTTCTTATTATGGCTTGTAGAAAATGTCTTGCATGATTAGAATGGTATCTCAGTCTTTATAAATCTATAACTACCATTATGGTAAATTTTTTATTGTTCTTGAGTCCCAAATATTTGGTTACTCTAATAATTATCATTCTGGCATTTTCCATTTATTGTTGGTGATGATAGTGAAGTGAATGGTCTTTTGAAGGTGTGAATTATTTTTGTTTAAGACCTATATAGTAACGATAATAACTAATACGATGGGTACTTCTAATTAGACAATTTCCAATACTCTATGTACTTTTGATGTCACAAAACTTTCTAAAATATCACTAGAATCATTATTTATTGTCAATGAAGCTCATATTGAATTAGATGAAAGAAAATTTGGTCTTGAATGAAAGTCACCCAATCTTAAGGCTTATGAAGTATATTACAATTTTCCATTTTAGTATTAAAATAAATATCCAGATCTATGAGAATGTCTTAAAAGTCACCCAAAATAATGAATATAAATATCATTTGTAATTTTTGTCTGACAAAGAAATTCATAAGCTTAAAAGTTAGGATAAATATAAGTTTCTTAATATTGGTGATGTTTTTATTGGTGTGTATCCCTTATTTAGAAAGGGTCTGAATGTCAGATTTTTAGCATGTGTTCTTGATAATAAGCATAATTCATTTTATTCTTGCCTATAATTTTTTATCCGAATAAGCCTTCATGATGGTCCCATATACCTTGTTTATTATCCTAACTATCAAATGCCTATCCATGAATAGATTAGTTTAAATAAGGTATTAAATATATTTCTACAAACCCATGGTTTAGATATGATAGAATGTTCATGTCCTTTAGCTATCCAGTATAAAATCTTATATCAGCTTACTAATACTCTTCATCCTACTATCAAACATTGCCCCTCATAAGGAAAAATCATGGTGTGCAGAGCCAATAAACATAGTCAAATTGTTCTTGCTTCGTCTATCTCATGGTCTGATTCAAAAATTCCTTAGAAATGTATTGTGGATACAAACTATATTTAGAAGCCATATAAGTCTCTATCTTTTACTTATTCTATCAAAGACATTCCTGATATGTCTATTATTATATTTAATCAGCTTAGTTCAAGCACATAGATATGGACTTTTTAAACTCCATCTCCCAATCATATCTCTTCCCATAAAAATAGAGTCAATGATCCCCAGATCAATTCTATCTTCTATATTTATTATTAGAGGATCATAGATCAAGATCAACATAAGATCAATATGGCATCAATAAAATCTCTTAAAACTAATCATGAAGCTTTAGTATTACTTTAAAGTACCAAATAATTATTGTCTGGTCCAAGACTAGTTCATATGGAAGGAAGTTCATATGTTGAAGAACAAGTGTGTAAAACTGCTCTAGGAGATGTGTCATACACTAAGAAGGTCTTTCCAAAACTAGTTGATTTTAATCAATACATTTTAGATGAAAAACAAAGATCTTAGATGATATATCTAAGACAAATAGATAAGAATTTAGATCAAACTCCTGAAGTAAAAATGATGAATTAGAATAATCTAATCATAAAATGTCTGAATAATAGAATACATGATATTCAATAGTCTATCAATCAAGTTAGTGCCATGATTAAGTGTATTGATCTATATCAGAAAGACCAAGTCACTCAAGCTATAAATCAACTTGAAGATGTGTTAAAATATACAACATCTACTTTAAGTCAAAATTTTGAATCAAAAAACTCAAAGATTGATACAAAGCTTGATGACATTAAAAATTTTGAAGATAAACTCATGTAATGACAAAGTCAGTTGGATACCAGAATAAATGCTATTAGAACATAATTTCATTTGAAATTTCCCATGTATGATGATATTCATTACACTAATCATAATATTATAACTTTTTAAAATATACATGAAAAGGAGCTGACAACACTGGTGTCTCAAATAGACAATTTGTCTAGAGAATTTGTCAATTAGTCCTCTTTTGTAAATAAAATCCTTGATACATTGTCTAAATTTGAGTCTTTTTAGACTCATGTAAAATAACCTTCAAAAGAATCATTTCAATAATTTATGCTTCTAGATATTGGTGTTGATATTTCCTTATCCAGATATCACTCTATTTCCATTAATCAGTGGAAACCAAATTTTCACAAATTAACTTTCAATATTAAAATAGTGGTATCTTAGTTATATGTTCTTATTCTTTTCCTACTAGGAAATCAAGTCTTTCATTTCTTTGTGGTTTAGCATGAAATCCCAAAATGTGACATGATGATCAGTTTAGATAATTTGGTTGATGTTTATCTTGATGCTATATTTCATGGGAAATTTATTCTCAAAAATCAGATTGATCTAGTCAAAAAGGCAAAATATGTTTGTAAAATACCATTGAAGAGAAAGGCAAGAAACCTCTAAATAATTCATGGATTCATAAGAATATTAGTTTATGCAGTTCATAAATTGATAATATCATTGAAAAGATAAAAAATGATTGTTTCTCAGAAAATCGCTTAGCATTTTGTTATAGAAATATTCATACATGCAAGATTGATCTTAAAATTATCAAATATAAAAATGGAAATGAGGTTGAGCCAAAATTCAAAGTTCATTATTTAGGTATGTATTCCTCTCTTCATCAAGAGTGTTATGATGAAATTTCTCAATTAAAATAAATGGGTATAATCAGAGAATCTAAAATTCTATGGGGTTTTGAAGCATTTTATGTGAATAAAAAATATGAGCAGATAAGAGGAAAGAAAAGGTTAGTTATAAATTATACTTAATACATTTTTTGTAAACTAGCCTTTGTGTATTTTCACGTATGTGGATGGGATTGTCATTTACTTTTACAAGTTACCTATGTCACTCTAATATCTGACAGAAAATCCCTCTTAGATTTATATATATAGAACTCCAAGGCTTATTCACTACCATCGATCAAAAGAGTAAGTCTGAGTCTAAGCTAGTCTAAAATATCACTCATATTCTCTTTGATTTTTTCCTCTAGGTGGATCTTGTAAATCAAAAAAGCATATATTTTTTGTTACATATTGTTAAATATGTCTTGCATGGTAATAGTACACATCCAAATACACATTTCTTTCCTTTATACTATCAATTTCATTACTATATTAAAAGGGGAACAAATGTAAATAATAAAATTTGATTTATATAGTACCTCAATCTTTTACACTTGGAAAATACCTATCATAGATGTACCTTTCAGTTTTAGACCTTCTCATTCCTAAAGGCTCAAGCTCACTATCTCTTTGTGCCTAATTGCTTATCTCTTAGTCTGACCGTTATTTTTTTGATGAGTAGGCCTTCTATACTATGAAAATTACTCTAAACATGTTTATTGTCCTTCATTGCTAGTTTTGGACCTATACCCATTTTTTATCTCTTTGAACACTTACATACCAAGTGGACACATGCATCAATGTAAGTGTCCACTTTCCTAAAAAGTGTTCAATACCCAAAAGTCATCTAATTTTCAAAAAATATATATCCAAAAGGTCAGCATAAATGTTTAAATATGAGATATTTCCAAAAAGTATTGGTATATATACAAGATAAACCCTCATTAATACCATACCCAAAAATCACATACGACTCACAAGGGAATATACCAAGAAACACTCAATCAAGCATTCAAGTGAGAAAACCTACCTTATTTGTCCTTATTTCCATATCAATCATAAGAGAAATATTGATATAGATCTGAAGCATTCAAAGTATAGCCCATAAGCCATATTTACCAAGTTACAAGCTAAGTCACTGCATGTCTTTGCTTATCAATATTTCACCCTTATGCAAACATAGCTAACACATAGGGGAAAACCACATCATCCTGAGGCCCTTTTCAGAGTATTGGCTATGTAGGCAATATCCATTGATATAGGGGTCTTTGGAGTCAGCTTGACACTAAGATCCCACTAACCCATTTTTTCATTGTCACTCTAAGGGTGGAGATCTAAGGTTTGATCATTTGACAAATAATGATAGTGTGTGTGCATGATCTGAAGACATCAAAAAAAATGTGAAAAAAATCCTAGAAGGATCCAATTAGTCACATTTAGATCCAATCAACATTTCATAGAGGGCACATACAATATAAGTAGACACCTATGTCGACATAACTATCTACATCTGATACAAACATATGAGGCCACTGAATAGATATTACCAGAATCTCATGATTGTTCTAGGATCATCTTCCAATCCACTTCCAAATTATTCCTACCTAGACATACATATGCATAGTAAACCAACTAAGTATCATTTGTTTCGAAAAAATTTCAATATCTATCAATAGGTAATTTTTAGTAATCTTAGTTGTATAAATTTACAATATTATTTGTTTGAGTTTTCTAATAATTGACTTGATCATTAAATTAGGTCACCACCTTTGTGTAAAAGCTAATTTAATCCTCTTAACCCTAGATACATGTTTATCTAAATTTAGGGTTAAATAAAAATAACACATTCATTTGTTACAACTTAAGATGGACAATCCAATGAAGGAGGAATAATGAGTAAACAATCTAAAGTTGACTTCCCCTTTTATTCATAATGAAGAACAATCATAATCTTCAAACCATCGGAGTTAATTGCTCAAAAATGTTATATAATCATCAAGCCTTCAAAAGTGTATGCACATTTGTTGTTATAGGTGACACCAAATTACTACATGTGGATTAGAATAATCTTGCCATTTATATGAATAACTTTGTGTAGTTGCTACGAGTAGCTCACCCAGTTGCTATGAGTAACTTGCCCAATTTCTACAAGTAACTCACCTAGTTTCTACTTGAACTTATTTACCTAAGGTTACCATAACATCTACAATTTTTGGATTCATGATAAAGCCAAAAATAATTATTATTATAAATCCCATGATTTTATTCATAAATAAACTATTTTAATGCAAAATAATAAATATATGTGTAACATATTCATTAAGTGTTGTATGGAAAAAATTATTTCAAAAGGCAACATAGATATTCAAATATATTGATTAGAAGAGGTTTACAGGGGAAGTTTTGTTAGAAATAATACTATTTGTAATCACACTAGTGAGATATTAATTAGATGCATGTGAAATATTGTAAGTAATTTGTTAAATATTAGCCAATTTTTGGCTACCATAGACCAGGTTCATAAAAAACTAGACTTTTCATATTTTATAACCTTGTTCATAGCCCTTCCATGCCTGATGTGGTCTTTAAATGGTATTTCTAAGGTCTTATTAGCATATTTTAAGGTTGTTTTGACAAGATTAAGGTAATGTTTTGTATTAGTCTTATGCTAGTTTATTCATATCATGATGTGAAGAAGGTTGGTCAAATGATGTCAAAGGTTCATAGGTTACCCCTCAATTCATCCTAATCATTCATCACCTTGAATTAATATTTCATACATGTTTGGAGAAGTTAAGGTTGATTTGCAAAGTAAAAGGTAAATGAAGTTGAAGAGAAAAATGCATATAACCAAATCCAACATATGTCAAAGCCAAAAAAGACCAAATATCCATACAATCACACTTATAAAATCTTTTAAATGAGTTATCTAACTTTCATACATGTCAAGAATGTCAGTTCATGTCAGTTGTATAGGTTCAACATCCAAATGAGAAAAAATCAATCTAAAAAGGGTAGATTTAAGCACTTATATGGACTTGGAGGATCTATATTTAGGTTTAAATGTCTTTAGAGTGTCTCTCCACCTTCCTACATATATATCCATGAATATCCAACTTTTTAGGTCCTAAAAATCTAAAACATGCATCATAACCTTCATCAATTTCTTGGCAGACTAGCAATGGTCAACTTCATGCACTTGGTACAGATAGGGGATAGAGAGTGATGACCAAAGATTGTATTTAGAGGAAGGGAATATAATGGAATTTATATTTGTTTAATTTATTCTTATATTGGTTCCCTCATCTTTATGAACAATCATTAAGACCAGCAGGTGGTCTTAAACCCTAGCAAAACCCCAAGGTCTCAGTTTTGAGCATGGTTGATGCATGAGTGACATAGTGAAGGTAAAGTGAGTAATTTAAAAGAATCCTTAGGGAATAATAAACCTTATCACATTTCCACCTTCCATCCTTTTGGCATGTGTGGTATTAGAGAGTAATTAAAAGACCCTTATTAGGTGAAGTTGTAGGTTGACACTTAAGGATTGAAGGTTTCTGCAGGGTTCAATGCATACAAGTGATGATCAAATGTTTTTCATCATCTTCCCACTCTATTAATATCCATTCAACATGATTAAGTACTACATACTAGCCTCTCCAAGTGGCATTCAAGTTTCCAGCCTAAGGATTGTGTTATGGGTCTATCAACACAAAGGTGAGCAAAAGAGGTGCCAAATGTGCATTTAAAGTGTTATATTAAGTTCATAACCTTATGAAAGAGTTTGAATGGTAGTATAAAATTCATGTAAGGTTTTATATGATCAAGATATATATTTAAAAGAGTTTTAATCAATGGAAATGTAGACCAACAAGTTTACAAACCTGTAGGTCTCTTTTTCACACAAAATGAGATGAATCTTACTTAAGAGTTTAGGTTTGAAGTTAAAAATAGGGGTGGAAGTCATGTGCAAACACTTTTTTAATTTTTAAAATTAAAATGGAAGATAAATTCGGACATTGGAGACCCATTATGATCCCTAACAATTAATAATCCCAAATAGACCTTAATAATGGCTATGGGCCTATGTAAGAGCATGAGAGAGGATTGAATGCAATGCCATGCATTAGAGTTTAGGGTTTAGATGGATAATCAGGAGGTATGGACTACATGACCCCTAATAATGATCTTTAATAACATCATAAAAGTGTTATAAAGATAATTCACTTAAAGCCTAACAGGCCTAAACCTCTACACACAGTCATAGTTAACACCTATAAGCTTACATTTTAGATATGGAGAAGAACACTTTTGTGTTAGGTAGGAAATAAGTGAAATATGACCAAATATATGTATAACTTCATATATCTAAATCCTTTGAGGAAATAGAGACCTAAATGCCACCTAAAGGTCAGTTTAGGCCTTTGTAAAGAAGATGGTGACTGTGTGAGTTTCAAGACAGGGCAATGAAAGACTAAAAGTTGTTTTATGAAACCTATTTCTATGTAAAATGCACTAAAGTAATGATCTATATTTTCACTTATTTTCACCATCAATTGATGGAACCGTGAAAGTGTTCATTCCAACAAAACCTATAGTTAAGCCTGCATGTGTAATGTCCCCATTTCTGAATCTCAAGTAAATAGGTTTTAAAGACCTTTAGTCTACTTTGTCCCATAGACTAAGGGATAATCATTGGGGAATATTATTTTATTAATTATTTAAGATTGTTTAAATATTTATTTTAATCATTTGGCAATATAAGGCAATCTTAGTTGATTAATAAAGTATTGGATACTATCATATGGATTATTTGAATCTCCCAAAAAAGTGGTTTTTACCACTCTTGCAATTATGGGAATTCAAATAATAATTGGAAAGGTATTTTTCTAATTAATTATTTACTCAAAGTGATTCAATCACTCTTGTAAATTGGGTAAATTAATTAATTACTTGTTGACTTATTACTTAAAAATAAATTTTAATTACTATTTTTATTTAAGGCAATTAATTTAATATTATAATTGGAAAAGTGTAAATGTTGGCTTTAGAGATAAGGAAAAGAGGGAAAAGATATTTCAAAAGTATGCAATTGTTTTTAAAAGGGTATTTTACCCTTGGTTCACCCCGCTTTTGGAGAGTATAAATACACATATGAGGTTTTATTTTTAGAATGTTGTAATTATATATTGAATCTTCATGCTTGAAGAATGATTAGTATTGATGAGTGTCATTTAACTCCTCATTTAATCAATCTTCAGATTGATGTCTTATCAAACTAGGGCTGGTGTCTAAAGTTTTTTGTAGCAAGGCTTATGGTAGTAGATCTATAGATGGGTCTCTGGGAGGTGTCTGGTGATTCTATCCTAACTCTTCTATGAAATTTTTTTTTCAAACTACATACTTCACACTTGATGAAAGAAATGTTTAACTATCAAACTAATAAATTCAATCATTTGCTATAAATTAAAGCACACTTATTCTATTTCACACTTGCTTGAAAATGGAAGTCTAATTCTAATCACTATTGATTTAGAAATGTAAATCTAAGTTTAATTCACTCTTGCTTGGAAATGTAAATCTAAGTAACACTAAGACTAAATCACACTTGATCTGAAAGAAAATAACTATTGGAATGCAATTATTGTATTGAAATTACTAATGCATGGAAGTATCTAAGATATTATGATTATCTAAGAAAGAAAACTTAATTCAACATAAAAATAAATGCCATACACAAATTCTTGGTTCCAAGGAGAGTGGGCCCTTGCTCCTCTTAGAGTCAGGAATGAAATCTACTCAGTACTAAAAGCTGGAGTAATTCTGCATTAAATTATGAAAGATGGAATGTTCACAATCTATAAAAAAAACTTTGTATGTTTGTATTCAATAATTAATTCTCTATCATCTTCTTTTGACAAAATATCTACAGTTATATGCAAATGCATTGGACTAAAAATAGTATACAGAAGACTAGATCTACTCAGTCAATCCATCTATTCCCAAAATAGGAGATTTAGATTGAGTAAGATCTTAGAAACCCAACTATCTTTATGGGACAGTTATTTTTATTCCTATACTTATGTTTAATCTAAATATGTACAAAATATAGCAAAACTAAATCTTTAAAAATAAGCGTCAAAGATTTGCTTGATAGGACTCCAGCTGGAATGATCATCTTCTTCAAAACTATCTACAACCCTTCTTTTTTGGTTCAAGACCTATAAATTCCATATTAATGGTCCTTTATAGTCCTTAGATGTGGACCTACAGAGTTCATAGTATTTATTATGGTAGAGTTCATAGTTTTCACTAGCAAAGTCCATAGTCTTTATCCTAGCAGAGTTTGCAGTCTTTGCACTGGCAGAGTCCATAGTTTTTACACTGGCAGAGTCTATAGATTTGGAAAATTGGAATCAAAACTAGAGCTTCTTTCTATCATTTCTCTTATTCATTCCTCAAAATCAAAACACTAAAATATGCTACTTGTTAGGCATTGATGGCAAAGTAGTAACTCAATCTTTAGCTTGTCATAAATGAGATAAAGTGTCTAGTTTTCATGTTATAGCTAACTAAAAGTTTATGATTTGAATAAGATATAGCCTTAAAGAGATGAAATGAAGGAAATGTCATGCCAATTAATGGGCCATATTTTACACTCATCATCTCCCCCAGTCTTTACCTTTTGCAAAATTTATTTGTCTCCATAGGCTTTGTTTATGTCTTCTAAACCTTTACTGAGATCATAGTCATCAAATTCATGTGTTATATGAACATCTTCATTGCTTGTAAACCCATTGTGGTCCAAAGTCATCTATTTCCAATCATCAAATGATGCATTAGATTGAGGTTCCCTATTATGCCATCTTGGAACTGGTATGATCAACAAAAGAGGTCTATATCTCATTCCAATCCATATCTTTTCTCCATTAGAATTTAGTATTGTCTCAATTTCTTCAAGGACTACTTCAGCCCTTGTCCTACTCCATCTTAAATTGTTGGGAGACATGACTTCACATCTCTGGAAAGAGACTGGTATTGAATCCCACCTTTTAACACTGGATTCAATAAGTAGAGTAAAATTCTACTTTATGAAGAGATCAAATGAGATAATACAATCATAGAAGGATTGAAAATAATGATTTTTGACATCATCCTCCCTGTAAATAGACTTAAAGTTTTGTACTATCATTATAGGAATGGAATAGTTTGGTCTTATGCATAACCCTGTGCTTTTAGCATGTGCTATATAATCTTCAAACTCTCTTTTCCATGCTAACTAATTTTTAAAATTAGAATGAAGTGCCCTCAACTAAACTTCTCCCACATGTCGATTGATCATAAATTTATTATGGTTATGATCTCCTATTATCAAATCATGAAAATAAAATTCACAAAGGAGATCTTGATTGTCAGTCTCAACATTATAAAATATTTCCAGAAATGTAGAAGGATGCATAATTTTGTATGAAAGTTGACAATATATTCTGAGAATCTACCAGCTATAGAACTTTTCAAAGAGAAACAAGCTATAGATAGAAGGACTTCTGCAAGCTACAAGAGCTTCTCCCAGCTTAAAAGCATTTTGTAAATCCTCTTCTAAAGTTTGGGTTTTGGTTTTCTTTTTTTTAATTTTCTAATTTCTTATTTTCAACAATCAAAGCTTTATTATTCTACTTAAATACTTGGTTTTCCTCTTTAGCTTGACATAACATATCCAATGGAGGTATATATGGATGACTAATTTGACTTCCTTGATTAATACATGCTTTAGAGGTGGGACTAGATTGACTGACCTTTTGAGATAATTGTTGTAACATTCTATTTTACTTTTTAATATTTTCTATAAATATCCATTGATCAATCTCCTCTTCTTCCTTTTGTTCTATAATTTCCTTCATTTTGTTAACTTTAAAAGTATGATTTAGAGATGTTAGTTATACTAACTGATCCTTATTATGAAGCGGGCTGATTAAACTGCCAATGTCTATTACCTGTTGATTGATCAATGCTTGAGCCTTAGAAATTTCTAATGTCAATTGCATGGCAGGGTCCTTTGGGTTGGATGGTACTACTTCATCAAATGTACATGGAGCTTTTCCTTTGTCCATTAGAACTTTTATTTGGATCTCTTCTTCCTCTATAGTATTGTCTTGGTCAGTGCTTGGTTTCATTGTATTAGTTGGAGGGCTTTCTAGATCATGAGATGGCTGAGTAACTAGGATTTCAACATGTTGCCTTTCAGGAGCTACTTTAGAAATCTCTTATTCTTCAATGTTCAGTGGATCTGAAGGTTGGGATAGTTATCTCAGACTATCTAAAGTGTTTACTACTTCTTGTTCATCCTTTTTTAGAATCAATTTCCTTCTTCTTTTCTTCATCCTCTAAGCTATACCTGGTTGTTCTTCTATTTCAACAATTAAACCTATGGCCTTCTCAAGCCCTGCTAAAGTAGAAACTCTTCTTTTTAATTTCTTCCCTTTTGTTTGTTCAGCAGGTGCTTGAGGTTATTGTGGGGCCTCTATAACAATGAAGGTTTGAGCATCTTTGGATCTAGTTATTCTTCTTGAGGAAGAAGAGGGGTTTTCCTTGGTAATTATAGCCTTTTTATGTTTTTGTTGAGCTTAGTTTCTTAGCTGTAGTAGTTTGTCTCTATGGCTGAAGTGAACCAGATGTTCCAGCATTTCCCTATATAGGTAAGGCTAGAATTTGCCCTATTTTCCCAGGCCTCCCAAACTTCTTTCCCTTATTATAAGAAATGATGCTTAATAACCAGGTGAATGAGACCATGATGTCTGAGAGAAGCATTGGGAGTTGTGCTCATAACTTGAAGGGCTCCATATAGGTAACATGGAAGATTAATCTTATACTGGGGTTTTTATCTTCCATGTTTTAAATGTATTAAAATTTTCATGGCCTCTCCTCCTAACAAATAACACTGCCCCTCATAGGTGATATACTTGATGACCCAAAATGCTATAGACTACCATGGCTCTGGAAGTGAATCCCTACAAACTCCTTTAGATTTCCCCTTAGAGTTAACAACACATGTGGTTCTAGTTTTTTCATTGATATTAAATTGGGAAATAAGATCATTAAAGGGAATTTTACCTACTACCTTCATTCTTTCATCTGGGATTTTTATAATTTCACTAATGACATGATTGGATATAAGGATGACTATTCCTTCAATAATAGAGAAATTAGGGGTAAGGTTTTTTACATATTCACTTGCTAGTGCCTCATGAAAACCTTAGAACTTTTGGATGAATGGAAGCCAGCCATTTGCCTCAAACACTGCTATAGAAGCCGCATCACTAATAAACTTAGTAGCCTCTTTTGACTTTGATCTTGTCTTCTACCCAATTCCTTTCTAACTTTATGAATGCTGATTGGATTGTTACTATTTGAAATGGATTTTTCCAAATTAAATCGGGATTTGTGCTTGCTTTCTTTTGAAACTTACAAAGGAGGGTTTCTGATGCACTTCGTAAAAAAACTAATAATTCTATGTTGTGCATATGAAATTACTTTCCCTGAATTAGGAGCTATGTAATCATTAATTTGCATGCACTTTGATTTTTTTTTATGTCTATAGATGAGACTACTGACTACTGAGGCAATGTGAACATTTTCATAATTATTTAAATGATTACGTGTAGTGGTAGTTTTATTGCTCACATGGAAGAGATAGTTATTTCTTCCATCACCATTAGGTTTTATGATAAGTAGAAACCCTTTTATTATGAATCTTAATTACATGATGTAATGTCTCATCAAAATGATGTTATACAAGTGATCCATTATGACATGTGTCTCTTCATCCCTTTCTTACATGCTATGGTTACTCCTCTTTTTAGGGAATATAGAATCATTTTATCCATACTTTCCATCTCTGTAGGTTCAATCCTATTTAAGTCAACAAACCTATAGTTTAATAAACATGAAAAAATATAACTTATCACTCACTTAGGCTTACCTCAGATCTTTTTCTTCCCTTGCCACTTATCCTACACAAGTAAATCTACATGAAATAGTCATCAAACAATTTGAAATTTATTGCATGAAGGATCTCAATCAGGGTTGCATGATCAGATTCCCTATATATATATATATATATATATATATATATATATATATATATTACCCCTTAACCAACCATTACTAGTTTTCTAGTCAAGACCTTTTTTAGCAATGCATAACCAGCCAGCAAGCTAGTTTTCTAGTTATGCATTGTCAACAACATCCTCGAAAGGATTTTCACTATTGAATTTTTTATTTTTATTTTTTTATATTTTTATTTTTTTTGTATATACAGAGCAAATTTTTAAGGAGCAGGTTCCCTGGAGAGAATAAGTTTTTCAAGGGAAGTTACCTAAAGGTGGAATTTTTGCACAAAGTCCTTTTTTTTTAGAGGCTTCTAATAAAACTTCATTTGATGACCATTGAATAGAAGAGATCTTCTACTATCATCAATAGGAATCAACTTGATAGGCCATTTCTAAAAACATCTTCTAGTTGATAAGGTCCTAACCACCTTGTCTGTAGTTTTCCTTTGAATTGCTAAAATTTTGAGTCAAACAATAATGCCCAATCCCCTTTCTAAAACTTTCATTGTTTTATGTGTGAATCATGAAAAAAAATTCTATGATTCTGCACCAATTCAGTCTTCTATAATGATTCTATTCTCATTTCATCAAGTTGATTGAGCTGCATGAGTCTCTCTTTTTGTACTTCTTCCAATTCAATTCCTATTTCTAATGTCATTTTCAATGTTTTTAATTCAAACTCAATAGAGAATAGAGGTTTCTTACCATAAACTATCTCATAGGGTGAAAATATAGATGTTATTTTCTAATTAGTATTATAATCCCAAACTACTTTTGGTAATTTGTTTGCCCAATCTTTCCTACTAGTACTAACAATATTTGTTAGAATAGTTTTTAATTCTTTGTTTGTGCCTTCAACTTGTCCATTGGCTTATGGGTGGTGTGGAGAATACTTCCTATGCTAAGATTGATATTCTTTCATGTAGTATTCTATCATGTTTGACATGAACTGGGGTCCTTGATCTGAAACTATCTCCCTTGGAGCACCAAATCTCTGCATAATCTTGAAGTACAAGAAATTTTCTATAGCTTCTTCTCGATTATGAGTTAAAACTTATACTTCTACCCATTTGGTGACATAATATGTGCAGACTAACATGTATTCATTTCCTCTAGAAGGGGGATCCATAGGTCCAACAAAGTCAATTCCCCATTTCTCAAATGGTTCTAAAACCAATTGAGGATGGAGAGGCATTTCAACTGAAGGAGTGGATTGCCCTATTTTTTGACATGCATCATAGTGTCTGATATACTTCTTCACTTGTTTGTGAAGATGAGGCTAATAATATCCTGCTCCAAGGATTTTATGTATAGTCTTATGAGTTGAATAATGTCCTCCCCCTGGTTCATCATGATAGGCCCTAATGATGTCATATGCTTCACTGTTTGTCACACACCATTGAAACACATGATCGGGTCCAAGTTTAAATAATATCCCATTAATCCACTTAAAAGAAGGGCTTTCTCTAATTAAATTTTTTCTTTCTCTATGTGAAAAATGTGGAGGAAACTTCCCTATAGCAAGTCAATTGGCTATATCAACAAACCATGCAGATTATGTTGAAATAGAAAACAATTGTTCATCTAGAAAATCATCCTTGACTGTTTCCTCTTCACCAAAATGTTGATTCTAGACAAGAAATCAGCAACCACTTTAAATTTTCATGGTTTATCTATAATATTAATATCAAATTCTTGTAGAAGTAAGAGCCATCTGATAATCCTAGCACCCACTATTAGTTTGTTAGTAAGATACCTGATAGATGAGTGATTTGTATAGATAAACACCTTGTAACTTGTTATATAATGTCTAAATTTGTTTATTGCATAGACTACAACAAGGAATTATTTTTCAGTTGTGGTGTAATTTTATTCATTAGGAGTCATGTTTTTGTTGATGTAATAAATTGCATACATATAATCATTTTTAACTTTTTGTCTTAGGATTGCACCCATTACTATGTTGGAAGCATATGTGTAGATGTGAAAGGGTACTATCCAATCTGGGCCTCTCAATATTGGAGCAGTACTGAGTTTGGCCTTGATAGTTTCAAACGCTTGTTGGCAATCATCACTCCATATAAATTCACTATCCTTTATAATCAAGGAAAATATTGGAGTAGCTATTTTTTTGAAGTTATCTATGAAGCATCTATAATAGCCAGCATGACCTAAGAAACTCTTAACTTTTGTTTGTGTGTGTGGAATGGGAAGGTTGGAGATTATCTCAATTTTCCTGGGATCTACCTGATTACCCTTTGCTAAAATGTGATGTCCTAGCACTATTCCTTGACTCATCATTAATAAACATTTCTCATGGCTTAGTGATAATTGATGCTCCTCACATCTTGTTAAAACTCTCTCCAAATTGGTGAGGCATTCGTCATAACTTTCCCCATGGACATTGAAATCATCCATGTAGACTTCTACACAATCATTTGAGAGGTCAAAAAATATTGCCAGGACTGCTCTTTAAAAGGTTGTTGGAGCATTACAAATCCAAATGGGACTACTCGGTAGGCAAAGGTTCCCCAAGGGTAGGTGAATGTGGTTTTGCCCTGATCATTAGCTACTACTATTATCTGGTTATATTCGCTAAATCCATCTAGAAAAGAGAAGTATTTTTTTCCTGTCAGGTTGTCAAGAACTTGGTCAATAAAAGGCAAGGGAAAATAATCTCTTAGGGTTGCCTTGTTCAATTCTCTATAATCCACACATACTCTCCATTTCCCATTTTTTGGGTACAATCACCAATGGTGAGACCCACTGGCTATTTGAGATGGGGTAAATAAATCCCACATCCGATAATTTCTAAATTTCTATTTCCACTATGTCTTTCAATGTTGGATTTATTCTTCTCTGTGGTTGTCTCACCGGCTTGACAAATTCTATTTAGATGTAATGTTTGCATACATTGGGTTGGATTCCTTTCATATCAGTGTAGTCCCAAGCAAAAGCCTTGGTATGTCATTCCAAAACTTTAAAAAGTTGAATCTCCTCATCATTGGTTAACCAACTATTAATATTTAAAGTTTTTCTAGGTCGTATCATGAGAAGTTTTATGTCTAGATGATTTGATTCTAGCTGCATAAATTCACTCATCAAGGAATTTAGGGGACATGGATGAGGAAGCATCATGTGAACTATGGCTCTATTTTTGATAAATATATCTCTTAGTGTAATAATTCTTGCTAATGGGCAATAAAATGTATTCAAAAATTATGTTTGTTGTTCTTCTACCCAATTCCATACACTTGATTGAATCATCCTATGATCATATGATGAAGAAGCAATAGAAGGGATAAGGAAACATGTCTCAGAGGAGATTGTATAGTCCATAGATTTCATTTTGGTAGAGTCTGTAGATTCTACCCTGGCAGAGTCTATAGATTGTACCCTAGCAGAGTCCGTAGATTCTACCTTGGCAGAGTCCATAGATTTTACCCTGGCAAAGTTTGTAGATTCTTTCAGATGTTCATATTCCTCAAGCTCTGGAATAGTTTCTTCAGTCAATTATTCAAGATGTTGTTTAACTATGATCATGGTTAATGATGGAAGATCATTTGTGTTGTTGTCTGACTTGTCTATCCAAAGATTTTTCTAAGTGGTTCATAGACGGCCTTGTGGGAGGATACAAGGAAATGCATTTAGATTTTAGACCATTGGAAATGGTAATATCTCTTGACCTACAATCAATCAGTGCTACTACAGTAGCTAGCCAAGGCCTTCCCAAGATTAGAGGATACCCTACATTCCTTGTTTTGGGTTGTAACACCATAAAATCAACTGGATATTCCCAAGACTCAATAAGTATTGCTACATCCTCTATAGCCCCTTTTGGTTTAGTCACAGATTGATCTGCCATTTGAAGGATGGTAGAGGTAGGTTGCATTCCCATAAGAGATAACGTTTGGAGAGTATCAATTATCATGACATTAATTGTTGCTCTTAAATCCACTAGAACATTGGGAATTTCCTTTCCTCCTATTGTGACTATTATAACTGGACTTCCTGGATCTGCATACTTTGGTATTATTGCTTTTCCTACTAATAAATCAGCAACTTTATCATCCACATGTATTGTTTATGGGTACTATTTCTTTCTTCTTGGTGTTTTGACACACAAAGTCTTGATGATTTGGTTTAATTCAAGAATGTCCCTAATAACTTGTAGTAGAGGTACCTCAATGTTGATCTTTTACAACTCATTGATTAAATCTGATTCTTGTTTATCTTTAGTTTCTTTGAATCTCTTAGGAAAAAGAACTATTGGTGGAATGACATTTTTCTTGGATTTGTCAGGACCTTTATTGGTTTTAGCCTCCTTAGCTTTTGGTTTAGGCAATATTGGTTTTTTTTTCATCAGGTATTTAAAAAATAATATTTTGAGGGTCCGTTATAATTTTTCTTCATCTCAATTGAATATCAAAGCTGTCAATTGCCCCCACATTCATTGTGTCTCCTTGTTCATTGGTTTAGATAGGTGTTGGTTGTTTGTTTTTTGGATTGGCTATTGGTTGTGCAGGAATTGAGGGTTGATTGACTTATTCTGGATGTTGGACAATAGGGGGTGGTATTATAGTTTGTTGTTGTGGTGGTCTTCTTGGTTGGTGATATTATGGATTGGGATTCCACTATTGATTCCATTGTGGATGTGACTATTATTGCGGTCCACATGGTTGTTGTGGCATCATCCAAGGTTATTTTGGCATCCATTCAGGTACTTACAATGGTATTTGAGTTGATGGCATTTGAGGTTGCTCCCACATAGGTGGAGGCATTAGAACATTCCATGGTGTTATCCAAGGATTTGGATTTCTTGGATTCCTGGGGCCAAACTATCCTTGGGCCTAGTTTTGTGGAAAAAAATTCTGCGTTTGAATATAATTTATGTCTTCAACAAGTTGACCATTTGATTTCATCTAATTTTTCAAGGTAGGTAGAAGGATATAATTGTTTATGTCATGATCCTTTCCTTCACATATTCTACAATAAGAAATGGTTGTTTTGTCTAGAGGACAATCCCTGAGAGCATGTTTCAATCTACACTTAGGATAGTAGATTGCTAATGGTTCTATTGCATTGGCTTTAGCTTGAAGGCCATCTAATGTACTATTTAATGTGACCAAAATATCAATTTTTAGATTTGCAAATTCTTCCATCAATTTTCCCACTTCATTAGATTTTCCTAGTCTTGTTCTCCTACTCCCTGGTTTGTCCTAGAGTAATTAGTATAGAGTTTTGAAATTTCATGAAAGGCTAGTTTATTTATGTCACTTCCATTAGATTCAGTGCATCTCTGATATCTTCATCTAATCCTTTGATAAAAACAAGTTTTAGGACTTCCTTAGTAAGTGGATAACTACTTTGTTTATGAGTGAATGAAAACCTATCCAAATAGTCCTCTAAAGATTCATCTCCATTTTGTTTGATTTTAAATAATTCCTCTTTTCTCTCTCTTACCCTATAATAATCTTTATACTTATCTAGAAATTCAGTTTCCATGTTTTCCCATGTTCGAATGGAATTTCTTAGGAGACCCATGAACCATCTCATGACTGCATCTTGGAGTGTTGATGGAAATAATTTTAGAATCTGATTCTCTGTTGTGTAGTCATAGGTTTGCCAAAGTACCTTAAACTCAATCAGAAACTGATCTGGATCTTCTATAGACCTTAACCAAAAATTTGGAAAATTGGTAGGAGAAATGTTTTTCATGGTATTTTGGTCATCTGGGTCTGAAACAATAGGAAAGGAGAAAGTCCTACCTTATTCCACAACTTGGTGATTCTATTGGTCAACCATGTTTTCCTCTTCTGATGATTCTTCAAAGCTAGGATTAACTACCCAAGGAGTATGGGTTGGAGGTTGTTCAAACTCTTCAATACTTCCTTTCGTAATAGCTTGTTCAAATGCTTCTTCTAAGTCTTTTTCAACTTCTAGATACTCTCATTTTGAAAATGATTTTTCCTAGTGAATTCTTCCTATAGGACTTGGTTGTGGCAATGCTCTGGTTCAAAATAAAATTTTAGGGGAATCCTAAAGATGAGACTTAATAGCTTGTTCAAGGTTCTCATCTAAAGATGGTGAAGGACTTCTTTCTTAGAGTTTTGAAGTAGAACTTTTAGCTTGTGTTTTTTGAGGAAACTTTGAAACAAATCGTCCCTTAGAGTCTTTGGGTCAAAACATAAATTGATTTTTATTTTTATGATTTTGATCTTTTCTATTTTTTTTACTATAAATCAATAAGGTTTACCTTAATAACACCAAAAAGTTCCCTGGCAATGGTGCCAAAAACAATGAGTGTTGTTTAACTCCTCATTTAATCAATCCTTCAAACTGATGTCTTATCAAACTAGGGCTGGTGTCTAAAGCTATCTACAACAAGGCTTATGATAGTAGATCTATAGATTGGTCTTTGGGGGTGTCTGGTGATTCTATCCTAACTCTTTTATGAAAGAATGTTTTCAAGCTACATACTTCACACTTGTTGAAAGAAATGTTTAACTATCAAACTAATCAATTCAATCCCTTGATGGAAATTAAAGAAAACTTATTCTATTTCACACTTGCTTGAAAATGGAAGTCTAGGTCTAATCACTCTTGCTTTAGAAATGTAAATCTAAGTTTAATTCACTCTTGCTTGGAAATGTAAATCTAAGTAACACTAAAACTAAATCACACTTGATCTAAAAGAGAATAACTATAAGAATGCAATTACTATATTGAAATTACTAATGCATTGAAGTATCTAAGATATTATGATTATCCAATAAAGAAAACTTAATTTAACATAAAAATAAATACCATACACAAATTATTGGTTCTAAGGAGAGTGGGCCCTTGCTCCTCTTAGAGTCAAGAATGAAATCTACTCAGTACTAAAAGTTGGACTAATTTTGCATTAACTTATGAAAGCTAAAATGTTTACAATCTATCAAAAAACTTGGTATGTCTATATTCAATAATTAATTCTCTATCATCTTCTTTTGACAAAAGATTTACAGTTATATGCAAATGCATTAGACTAAAAACAATATACGGAGGACTAGATCTACTCAGTCAATCCATCTATCCCCAAAATAGGAGATTTAGATTAAGTAAGATCTTAGAAACCCAACTATCTTTATGGGACAGTTGTTTTTATTCCTATACTTATATTTAAATCTAAATATGTACAAAATATAGAAAAACTAAATGTTTCAAAATAGGCATCAAAGATTTTCTTGATAAGACTCCAGTTGGAATAATCATCTTCTTCAAAACTATCTACAACCCTTCTTTTTTGGTTCAAGACCTGTAAAGTCCATAATAATGGTCCTGCATAGTCCATAGATGTGGACCTACAGAGTTCGTAGTCTTTATTATGGTAGATGTTGACCATTTTTGGTCTTGCATGCCAAAAATCAGTCTCCCTTTTTGGTCTCCCTTTTCTTTTCTTGCCATTTCCACACCTAGACATGAAGGATAATGCAAAATATGCTTCTGCAACTCATTTTCTCCTCTTGGCATACAAAAAGGCTCAAATTCAAGCACTTGGTACGAAAGGTACAGGCAGAGTTGGAAGGATTCATTATACAGGAGTTTGCAAAAGGTTCTAGTTTCATGAGAGTTCCAACGTTGAGTGCAAGTTTTGTGTTTCAAACGTCCAAGGAGCTCTATGATGTGTTATCAGGTCTAACAGAGTAAATAAACTACTTTAGAGGGCTTTTTATCAGTAAAATGGACCAAGTTCAAAAGGCCAAAGGATCATTTTCAGGGGCACTTAGGCGACAAGTAGTACCTTTGTAATTATTTCAAAAAGTAATTTTGGAGACCAAGCAACCCTTGTGAAGGGCAGGAAGATGCCAAACTAGACTGTTCCAGCAAGCTGCGGAGGTAAAGCTTTCTTTCAGGAAAGTGAGCAAGGTAAGTTCCTTCAGACATTTTGTCTGAAGGAAATCTATGGTAAAAGACAAAGGCAAAGGTCCTCCAGAAAATCTAAGGAAAAATACAAAGGCACATTTCCTTCAAACAAAATGCTCAAATGAATTCCTTTAGACATTTTGTTCAAAGGAATCCAAGAGAGGAAGAAACTAAATGTATTCACAAAGAAAAGCCAAGAATTTGAAGTTTTCCTTCAAGCAAAATGTCTGAAGGAATTAAGAAGACCAAGGTAGCCTGAAGCAACCCAAAGGGCAAGTGCCCTTATGGGGGACTCTCGACTACCAAAAAGAGACCCTCTCCTCTCTTTCGAAGGGACACCTTCCCTTCAGGAAGGTTCAAATACAAAAGGTTGAGGGAATTGAGAAGCCAAGGTAGCCTGAAGGGCAAGTGCCCTTGCAGGGGACTCTTATCTTCCAAAAGGGGGACCTTTTCAAAGCCTCGAAGGGACACCTTCCCTTTGGGAGGGTTCAATAGCAAAAGGCTGATGGGATTGTGGAAAGTTGAATAAATTGCCAAGGGGTGACAGCCCTGATGATGTCAAATTCAGCATCACAAACTAGCTATTGGAATTCAAACATCTAGTGACGTCCCTGCAAATGTCAAATTAAGGACAATGGAGTAGCCATTAGCTTTCAAATGGCGATGGGCACGTGAACATCAACTTTATGGTGATAAGATATCCATTGATCTTGAAATGCATAAGGATGGGCCTGCATGTGGAAACTCAATGACCCACTGAGAAGAGAGCCTGAGAGCTCAAATTGCCATCAGAAAAGACAAAAGCCAGGAAAAGATAAAAGCCAAGAATAAACTCAGTGACCCATCAAGAAAGGATCCCAAAGAGCCAAGCATAGACATGGATAGAATGGTCCAGGTGGTAGAAGAGATGTCAGTAAAGGAGTTATGCCAGTGGTTGGAATAGTCTTTATGAGATGATCATCAAGGAGCACAAATAGTGAATGGTGTGGCCTATTTTTCCTCATTTTGCATTAATGAGCAGACAACCGCGTGAACCTCTTTAAGGAGCGGTATTGTTTTCAAATGGTAAGGCACGACCCATGCTTTCACTATGACATTTAATATAATTTAAATTCCAAAGTCAATACTGGCAACTACCACAACATGGTTCCTTCAGTGACTTCCTCTTCCCAATGTATTCAACACAGCATGGGCCACTTGTGAAAAAGGGCACCATTGCTTTCTCTTCTCTAAATATTGTAAACTCTCATTTGAGAAAAGAGTTATCTCTCATTTTATAAGGAGAAGCCCTGCAAAAATTTCACCTTGAATCAATAAGAATGCATTTTACCTCTATTTGACTAGTTATATCTCTGAGTGTGTCTGTGTATTAACCTTATGTTTAGTCATTTTAGCTTGATGCTTTCACAATTTGACACCAACACACTTGGTGTAACTAGAGTACCAGTTCTACAGGTTAACAGGAAGTGTTACATCTGGAGTGTAGAGATAGAAAAGGGTTATCAAATAGTGTGTTTTCTACAGCACCTATGGTAAGTTCACTTTTTGTGTGTCTTCATTAAGGTTCCCTATTAAAGCTCCCTATAGTCCGGTATTTTCATCAAATAAAGTGTATGTACATTTTCTTCTGGTCTAAAGTGTGAGTAACTGAGTAGATCAAACTTGTTTGGTGCATCACCATCTTAGGTTAGTTTTTGTTTTTAGTATCCATCTCTATTTTCACCCCCCCCCCTTTTATATATTAGTAGTAGTAGTGAAATAACTCAAAGATGCATCAAAGGGAGCTAGCCCTTATCTAGAGATTCTCCCCTTAGTTTTTCTAGACCCATAGGTAAGAGGGGAGTCTCCATTGTGCCGCGTGGAAGATAGAAGCTCAGCCTTCTGTCAAGGGTGCAATCCACAGTGTCAACAGTTTTTGGCACGCTCAATGGGACCTAGTTTTTATCCAAAGAGTTGAAGAATTTTGGTATGTTCTTCAACCAACCAGCCTTTAGAGGATTTTCATCAACACCAATGGTGACTCTGAGTTGAATCAGTTGGTTAAGCAGTCCTAGTTCCATCAAGAAATCACATTTTTTGTATGTATAATTCCATTACTCAGCATCATGGGCCTTGTGTTCCTTCATATAACTTTGATCAAGCTCAGGTTGTTCATGGAATCACCTCAAGCAGATCTCCTAGTTGCCCTTCAATAGTAAGGGAAGTAACACTAGAATTTGAGAAGCAAGTGATGGAGGTAAATAGATTGGAGGAGCATAATAGATATCAGCAAGAGCTTATGTACAAAGAGGAGTGCTTGTTTAGGCAAGCCCAGGCCTTGAAATCAATGAAGGAGGAAGTATAAAAATGGGAGAGTCCATTCATTCAAGGCAATAAACCTTGTGTGCCTTCTCCCATTCTAAAGCAGCCCCATCCTATTCCAAATAAAACCCCCTCTTGTGCACCAAATCCTTTCTACCAAATAGCACTTGCTCACTCTAGCTCATCTGATGAAGTAACCACTCCTGCTCTTAATCCCTTGCACCTAGATTTCCAACATCAAAGGGCATTAGAGCAACCTCTCATGGAGACTAACCTTCTCAATTATTTAGAATGTGGACCCTCTTTTGATGGGAATCACCCTATATCTTTCGGAAAGCAACATGTCTCTCTTGAAGCAGCCCTTGCTGTGCAAGAGCAAACCCTTCCCAGTCTCCCTCAACCTCCTCAAATATTTCAACATAGGATTGCCTATCATGAACCAACTTAGGACCTTGAAGAGGATAAATTTGCTACCTATTCACAAGGGAAAAGTTCCAATCCCAAGGTCATGAGTTGGATGCAAACAATGGAATCATGTGGTAGGAAAAAAGAGGAGGAGAGGCCTATTCATTTTGATAGAAGCCTTGAAGGAGATGAAGCTGATCCTACTCATCATGATGATGCTTGTGACCTCCAAGAAAGACTCTTTCAAGAGAATATAGCCAATCAAATTACAGAATTGGAGTCTAGAATGAGGTTCCTCAACCAAAGTGTGATGGATGGTTCAGGCCAAGTAGAAGATCCTACTTCTGAACACACCCCATCTACACTCCTCCAAGAGAGCTATCAATCCACATCTAATATAGATAAAGTGTTGGCCAAATGTAAGGAAGACAATCATTCGATTCTAGCTCAAGGACTACCTCCTCTTCCACATGAGTTTAACCATCAGCCTTCCACTTCATCCTTTCTCAAGGAGGAACCTGTTTTGAAAGAGGCAAGTGAAGAAGAGAGGATCTAATTTACATCTACCCAGGAGGCTATCATGAGTGTCAATGAGGATAAGATCATCATGGATGCTCCATTTGAATACATCATCAATAATGGATAAGACACAGGTCATGCATACATGCAGATCTTCTAGCAATATGAAGAAGAGGTTGACAAACTTTATTTGTCAATAATAGATGATGAGGAAATTAAGCATGGTGAGCTCTCTCCTCCCTTGTTTGATGAACTTCCTTTTTGATTTGATGAAGAGAATGACCATGCCATGGGACCCAAGTTGGAGGAGGATCAGGAGCATGTCTAGAAACAACTAGAGACTCTTGTTTTTGATCAAGAAAGGGAGAGGCCTGTCCATCTTGTTGAAAGTTTTGAAGAAGAGAGCCTTGAGAAAGAAGGTGATGTTCTATGAGATAAGCAAGTAGTTTGTGATCTCATTACAAACATCATGATAGACACCCTTCTCCAAGAAAGCCATGATGAAGTAGAAGATCAGTTTGACAGGCTCTTCAATGAGGTGGAAGGGAACAAGTCAATCCATGACACATGTAAAGGGGGCTATGAGCTAAATAAGGCTTATGGTGATAAGCTAGCAGCCATCAAGTTCTTGAAAAAATACACTAGCATGAGGGGATAGCATGAATCAGGTTTCAAAGGGAAAATTGAATACATAGATGTTGGAGACATGTTTGACCCTGATTCATTTGGATACAAGCTAATCAAGGTGGCAGACAAGAAGAGCAGGTCCCCAAGTCTCCTTTCCATTCAACCACTTGTCTGGCACCATAAGTTTTCTTGCCATGAAGGAGACTTAATAAGTTTTACCTTTGATCTAAGAGGGAGGAAAATGTATCAATTTAGTTATACATAATAGTTTGATTTCAGTTGTCTTTGTTTTCCCTAATTATTGTTACACAAGTGTAGTGTTTTTTAGCCTTGTTGTGTGTTGTTTCTTATTTGTTTCTTGAGGTAAAGCTTTGTTGGTTCATAAGTCTTTAGAAGGCTATTGATAACTTTTTCAAGCTGCATCTTGACTCCATGCCTAATGGACTTTGAGGCTACTAGTCTTCTTTAGCATAGCAGGCATGCTTCCCCTGGGAATCGCCAAATTGTTGACCATTTTTTGTCCTACAGGCCAAAAATTGGTCTCCCTTTTTAGTCTCCCTTTTCTTTTCTTGCCATTTCCATGCCTAGACATGAATGATAATGAAAAATATGCTTCCAAAACTCATTTTCTCCTCTTGGCATACAAAAAGGCTCAACTTCAAGCACTTGGTATGGAAGGTACAGGCAGAGTTGGAAGGAGTCATTATACAAGAGTTTGCAAAAAGGTGCTAGTTTTATGAGAGTTCCAAAGTTAAGTGCAAGTTTTATGTTTTAAACATCCAAGTAGCTCCATGAGGTGTTCTCAAGTTTGACAGAGTAAATAATCTACTTTAGAGGGCTTTTTATTGGCAAAATGGACCAAGTTCAAAAGGCCAAAGGATCATTTTCAGGGGCACTCAGGTGACAAGTAAGACCTTTATAATTCTTCTAAAAAAAATTTGGAGACCAAGCAACCCTTATGAAGGGTAGGAAGATGCCAAACTGGACCATTCCAGTAGGTTGAGGAGGGAAAGCTTTATTTTAGGAAAGTGAGAAAGGTAAGTTCCTTCAAACATTTTGTCTGAAGGAAATCTATGGCAAAAGACAAAGGCAAAGGTCCTTCAGAAAATCCAAGGAAAAATCCAAAGGCACATTTCCTTTAGACAAAATGCTCAAAGGAATACCTTCAGACATTTTTTTTGAAGGAATCCAAGGGAGGAAGAAACCAAATGTATTCACAAAGAAAAGCCAAGAATTTAAAGTTTTCCTTCAGGCAAAATGTCCGAAGGAATTCCTTTAGACATTTAATTCGAAGGAATTAAGAAGACCAAGGCAGCCTGAAGGAACCCAAAGGGCAAGTGCCCTTGTGAGGGACTCTCAGCTGCCAAAAAGAGACCCTCTCCTCTCTTTCGAAGGGACACCTTCCCTTTAAGAAGGTTCAAATACAAAAGGCTGAGGGAATTGAGAAGCCAAGGTAGCCTGAAGGAGCCTGAAGGGCAAGTGCCCTTGTGGGGGACTCTCATCTACCAAAAAGAGGACCTTTTCAAAGCCCCAAAGGGACACCTTCCCTTTAGGAGGGTTCAATATAAAAAGGCTGATGGGATTACAAAAATCCAAATAAATTTCCAAAGGGGTGACGGGCTCGAAGATGTCAAATTCAGCATCGCAAATTAGCTGTTGGAATTCAAACATCCAGGGATGTCAAATTTAGGACAATGGAGTAGTCATTGGCTTTCAAATGGCGATGGGTGCATGAATGTCAAATGTATGATGATAAGATAACCATTGATCTTGAAATGCTTAAGGATAGGCCTGCGCATGGAAACTCAGTGACCCACCGAGAAGAGAGCTTGAGAGCTCAAATTGCCAGTAGAAAAGACAAAAGCCAGGAAAAGACAAAATCCAAGAGTAAACTCAGTGACCCATCAAGAAAGGAGCCTGAAGAGCCAAGCACAGACACAGATAGAATGGCCCAGGTGGTAGAAGAGATGTTGGTAAAGGAGTTATGCCAGTGGTTGGAATAGTCTTTACGAGATGATCATCAAGGAGCACAAATAGTGAATGGTGTAGCCTATTTTTCCTCATTTTGCATTAATGAGCAGACAAATGCGTGAACCTATTTAAGGAGTGGTCTTATTTTCAAATGGTAAGGTGTGACCCATGCTTTCACTAAGACATTTAATATAATTTAAATGCCAAAGTCAAGACTAGAAACTACCACAACATGGTTCCTTCAATGACTTCCTCTTCCCAATGTATTCAACGTAGCATGGGCCACTTGTGAAAAAGGATTCCATTACTTTCTCTTCTCTATATATTATAAACTCTCATTTGAGAAAAGAGCTATCTCTCATTTTTTAAGGTGAAGCCCTACCAAAATTTCACCTTGAATTAATAAGAATACATTTTACCTCTATTTGACTGGTTATATCTCTAAGTGTGTCTGCGTATTAACCTTGTGTTTAGTCATTTTAGCTTGATGCTTTCACAAGTTGACACCAACACACCTGGTGTAACTAGAGTACCAGTTTTGTAGGTTAACAAGAAGTGATGCATCTGGAGCGTGGAGATAGAAAAGGGTTATCAAACAGTGTGTTTTCTACAGTGCCTGTGGTAAGTTCATTTTCTATGTGTCTTCATTAAGCCTCCCTGTTAAAGCTCCCTATAGTCTGGTCTTTTCATCAGATAAAGTGTATGTACATCTTCTTCTAGTCTAAAGTGTGAGTAACTGAGTAGATCAAACTTGTTTGGTGCATCACCATCTTAGGTTAGTTTTTATTTTTAGTATCCTTCTCTCTTTTCACCCCCCCCTTTTATATATTAGTAGTAGTATTGAAATAGCTCAGAGATACATCAAAGGGAGCTAGCCCTTATCTATAGATTCTCCCCTCAATTTTGCTAGACCCACAGGCAAGAGGGGAGTCTCCATTGTGCTGCATGGAAGATAGAAGATCAACCTTCTGTCAAGGGTGAAATCCATAATGTCAATAGTAGATTCCATGGCTTTCACTGGCAGAGTCTATAGTCTTTATCTTGGAAGAGTCTGCAGTCTTTGCACTGGTAGAGTCCATAGTTTCTACACTGGTGGAGTCTGTAGATTTGGAAAATTGGAATCAAAACTGGAGCTTATTTCTACCATTTTTCTTGTTCATTCTTCAAAATCACAACACCAAAATATGCTACTTGTTAGGCATTAATGGCAAACTAGTAACACAATCTTTAGCTTGTCATAAATGAGATAAAGTGTCTAGTTTTCATGTTACAACTAACTAAAAGTTTATGATTTGAATAAGATATAGCCTTAGAGAGATGAAATAAAGGGAATGTCATGCAATTTAATGATCCATATTTTGGACTTATCAAGTATGGATGCCTAATGAATGGTATTTTTGTTTGAAGGGTGTTTTCATTCAAAAATCACATTGAAGACATTATGTTGTTGATGGTTGCTAATTTGGTCAAGTATTTTCAAATTTTTTGCATTTTAGGTCATCATTTCTAGGAAAATATGAGCAAAGATCAGATCTAAAGTGTTTTGATTAGTTTTGAAGCATTTTTAGACCATCTCCAAAGTGTGGCAAGCTTCTTTAGGGTGTGGCATCAAACCCCCAAGGGGTGACATCACCCTTATTGGGAGATTTATGCATTTTTTTAGGGTTTATCTTGATCAAAAAAATATTAAATCCATGTAATCTAATCCTCCATATTATTATGATCATTTTGAATATTTATTTGGCTCAATACATTTAGTTTTGAAGGAGTTATGCAACTTTTTAGTTTTCAAAAAATCTAGTAAAATTAATTATTTCTGAGTTGAAAAATAAGTATTTTTGCACATTCAGATTTGGGAGAATAAATGCAATTTTCTAAAATTTATTTAGTAAATTTATGAGTATTTTTTAGTGAAAAAACATTGATTTTAGTCCCCAAACCCTAGCGCTAGGGAAAAGTGGGATGATTTATTCCTAGGGCTTCAAATTCATATTTTTGACATATTTTCTATGGATTTTTAGTTTAGATCTAATTTGGATTTGTGGAGATTTCTATCTTTTCATATTCAGCCGTAAAAGGGAACATTATAGTGGTATAAGAGCACTGATATGAGGTTTGGTGTTGTATATTTGGATACAAGAGGGTAGAAAAATTCTACGTAATCAGAGAAGAGGAAAAACCATGGGTGATCAAGATCCAAAAGGGTTTACTTCAGAGCAAGTGAAGTTTTTACTGGATTTGATCAAACAAATCTAGAGTGATCTCTAGCATACCTTGAGTATACAATTGGTAGCTATGTTGAAGACCACACAAGATCCAGGCAAAATCCATCACTATCTAGGAGAGGGAAGTTTGAATGGCAATGAGAGGGTTTCTATCAAACCCCCTCATAAGTTATTCAAGGCTACATTTTTATATAAAGAACTAGTAGTTGAGATTGAGATATTGATGTGTGATCCACTTGATACACATCAATAAGCGTATGCAGCCCTAAGATCTAACACACAAGCACTTTTGTCATTTCATGATTATTGTGAGATGAAGGATGGATCAAAACCAAGAGTACCAAGCATGTAGCCTCATAGGGACTTATAACAAAGGTTGGATGTTCTATTTATTGAGGGTTTGATTGAGCCTTTGAGAGGTCTAGTAAAAGCTTTTAACCCACTTTCCTTGCAATATTCCATTACTAAAGCATTGGATCTAGAGTGTTTAGCTTATGGGATTAACATGTGTCCAAGAGGATAGCAAGGATCAGCCACTAACTTGTTGCTAATAGGGCAACAAAGGTCTAATTTTGGTGGGCAACAAAGGGCACCAAGTGGGCAGCCTAGGGTAGCACCAAATGAGCAAAAAAAGAAACCATCTTCACCATATGTACCACCACATAGATTGTACCCATAGAGTAGAAAGGATAAAGAGCAAGGGATGAGTTGAGGAGGAAGAGTTTGTGTCTCACGTGCAATGAACCTTGGACTAGGGACCATCATTATAGAGGTAAAGTACAAGTCCACTATATTGAGGTAATTGATGATGATTCAGATTTTGATGTTGTTGATCAAAGAATTAAGGAAAATAAAGTTATTGATAATGAACATGTGCATGATGATGATAACTAGGAAACACTCTTTCTACTATTTTTAGGGCACCAAAGTATCATCATTTTTGGGTGAGAGGGACATTAAAGGGAGATAAGGTAACCATATGGATTGATAGTGGGGATACCCATAATTTCATTGGTAAGAATTTGTTGGCTAAGTTAGATCTTGAAGGAGAAGATTTCAAAGGATTCAAAATGACAATAGCAGATGGATTTTCCCTACCATGCACCAAAATAATTATAATGCTCACCATTTCTTTGGGGGGGGTATGAGATAAGTTATAATTTTTACATGGTTGACATAGGGGATATCAATATTGTGCTTGTGGTCTAATGGATGCATTCATTAGAGGAATTTACCCTCAACTATAAAGATTGAGACTCAAATTGAAGGTGGGTGATAAGAAAGTGACTCTTCAAGGTATGTTTAATGGATCCCCTCAAGTAAATTCTTCATATTGTAAGGTTTTACAAGAGGATGTAGAATTTTGTTCTATGACATTTATAGCAGCATATTGAAGAGAGTTGATTACCACGGGATATGCTAAAAATAGTTTGCTAATGACTTTCTTGAAGGGAAAGTTGTTGATGAAAGGTACATAATTTTAGATGAGCTTATACTCTAAAAAGATAGGGTCTATTTGGTACTTGAATCTAAGTTGAATCACATGGTTTTAAGGGCTGCCCATGACACTCCATTGGCTAGTAATCAGGGGTATTTCAAGACCTACAAGCTTATGAGGGAGAAATTCTATTAAAAGGGATTGAAGAAGGAGGTACTAAAGTACATCCAGGAATGTTTGGTGTGTCAAAAAAAATAAAAGTGAGCATGAGTTTCCAGTTGGTCTATAACCTTGGACTAGGGGCTACCATTGTAGAGGTAAAGGATAAGTCCACTCTATTGAGGTAATTGATGATGATTCAGATTTTGATGTTGTTAATCAAATAATTAAGGAAAATAAAGTTATTAATAATGAACATGTGCATGATGATGACAACCAAGAAATGGGCAGCACTCTTGCTACTCTTTTTGGGGCACCAAAATATCATCCTTTCTGGGTGAGAGGGACATTAAAGGGACACAAGGTAGCCATATTGATTGATAGTGGGGATACCCATAATTTCTTTGGTAAGAATTTAGTGGCTAAGTTAGATCTTGAAGGAGAATATTTCAAAGGATTCAAAGTGACAATAGTGGATCGATTTTCCCTACCATGCACCAAAAGAATTACCATGCTCACCATTTCTTTGGAGGAGTATGAGGTATGTGATGATTTTTACATGATTGACATAGGGGATATTGATCTTTTGATTGGGGTCTAATGGATGCACTCATTGGGGGATTTTACCCTCAACTATAAAATATTGAGACTTAAATTCAAGGTGGGTGACAAGGAAGTGACTCTTCAAGGTATGTTTAATGGATCCCCTCAAGTAAATTCTTCATATTATAAGGTTTTACAAGAGGATGTATAAATTTTTTCTATGAAATTTATATCAGCATATTAGAGAGAGTTTATTACCATGGAATATGCTAAAAAATAGTTTGCTATTGACTTGCTTGAAGGGGTAGTTGTTGATGAAAGGTACATAATTTTAGATGGGCTTATACTCTACAAAGATAGGGTCTATTTGGTACCCAAATCTAAGGTGAATCACATGGTTTTAAGGGCTGCACATGACACTGTTGGCTGGTCATCAGAGGTATTTCAAGACCTACAAGATTATAAGGGAGAAATTCTATTGGAAAGGCCTCAAGAAGGAGGTGCTCAATTACATCCGAGAATGTTTGGTGTGTCAAAAAAATAAAAGTGAGCATGATTTTCCAGGTGGTCTCTTATAGCCCCTTTCCTATTCCCTCACAAAAATGTGAAATCATCTCCATGGATTTCATTACCGGATTGCCTATGATTCAAGGTAAGAATTGTATATATATTATGTTTGATAAACTCACAAAATATGCTCATTTTTATCTACTTCTAGCCAAGTACAAAGCTCCTATGGTTACTGATGTGTTTTTTAGATAAGTGTTTAAATTGCATGGGCTGCCCAAAAACATTGTAAATGACAAGGACAATAGGTTCATGAGTATATTCTGGCAAGATATCTTTCATTTTATAGGAACTAAGCTCACACCTAGCACCAATTATCATCCACAAACTGATGGGCAAACAGAAACTATGAATATATGGTTAGAAGGTTATTTAAGGAACTATGTTTCGGGGCAACAATCAACATGGATAAAATGGTTACATATGGTTGGACATTGATATAACACAACCTTCCACATGTCTATAGGTATGACTCCCTTCAAAACACTTTATGGTTATGATGCACTTTCCTTCATTGATTTAATTATAATGGATAGTAGAGTGCCTGAAGCAAAATATTTAGTGCAACAAAGTTATGATATCATGAAGGCACTAAAAGAGAACCTACAACATGCTCAAAACTAGGAGAAATTGTATGCAGAGTAATTTAGAGTTGAGAGATCATTTGAGGTAGGAGATTGGGTCTTTTTGAGGTTGCATCCCTATAGCCAATTCTCCCTCAAACAAAGTGGTTTTGAAAAGTTAAAACTATATTTTTATGGGCCATATAAGGTGAGGAACAAGGTGGGAAAAGTAACATATGAGTTGGAGCTTTCATAAAATGGTAAGATTTACAATGTGTTCCATGTTTCTTGTCTCAAAAAGGTACTTGGATAGCATACTACTACTTCTATAGAGCTTCCCACTTTGGATAAAGAGGGAAAATTAATCTTGATTTCAGATTCTATCATTGAGGTACGTGAGAAGAAGCTAAGAAATCATAGCATTAGGGAATACTTGATTGGATGGAAGGACTTGCCACTTGAGGATGCCACTTGGTAAAGTAAAGAAATTTTAGAGCATCCAAGTTTGCAATTGCTTGAGGGCAAGCAATTTTGGGAAGGGAGGACTATAATGTCCCCATTTCCAAATCTCAGTTGAAAAGGTTTTGAAGACCTTTAGTCTACTTTTCCCCATAGACTAAGGGATAATCATTATGGAATCTATTTTATTAATTATTTAATATTCCCTAAATAGTGATTTTAATCATTTGGCAATATAAGGCAATCTTAGTTATTTAATAGAGTATTAGATACTACCATATGGATTATTTGAGTCTCCCAGAAAAGTGGTTTTTACCACTCTTGCAATTATGAGAATTCAAGTAATAACTGGAAAGGTATTTTTCTAATTAATTATTTACTCAAAGTGATTTAATCACTCTTGTAAATTGGATAAATTAATTAATAAATTAATTTTAATTACCATTTCTATTTAAGGCAATTAATTTAATAATGTAATTGGAAAAGTGTAAATGTCAACTTTAGAGATAAGCAAAAGAGGGAAAAGATATTTCAAAAGTTAGCAATTATTTTTAAAATGGTATTTTACCCTCCCAAGGTGGTTTTCCCTCCTTTTGGAGAGTATAAATACACATATGACGTTCTATTTTTGGAATGTTGAAATTATATATTGAATCTTCATGCTTGAAGAATGATTAGGATGGATGCCCAAAGAATGATACTACTATTTGAAGGGTGATTTCATTCAGAAATCATATTAAAGATATTATGTTGTTGTTGGTTGCATTTTAGGTCATCATTTCTGGGCAAGATTGAGCAAACATTAGATTTGAAGTGTTTTGATCATTTTTAAGGCATTTTTAGACCATCTCTAAGTGTGGAAAGCTTCTCTAGGGTGTGACATCACACCCCCAAGGGGTGATGTCACCCTTCTTGGGTGAATTCTACATTTTTTTAGGGTTCATCTTTCTCAAAAAAAATTGAAATCGATAAAATCTAATTCTCCATATTTTTATGATCATTTTGAGTATTTATTTGGCTCAATACATTCAGTTTTGATGGAGTTATAAAACTTTTCAATTTTTAAAAAATTTGGTATTAAAATTGAGTTGAAAAATAATTATTTTTGCACATTCAGATTTGGGATAATAAATGCAATTTTATAAAATTTATTTGGTATTTTTTTGAGTATTTTTGAGTGAAAAAGCATTGATTATAGTTCCAAAACCCTAGTGCTACGACAAAGTGGGATGATTTATTCTTAGGGCTTCAAATTCAAATTTTTGTCATATTTTCTATGGATTTTTAGTTTAGATCTAATTGGGATTTGTGGAGATTTATATTTTTGCATATTTAACCCTAAAAGGGAACATTACAACTTGAGAAATTCATGTTAGTTTTCAAGCATTGAGCAAGAGATGATGCATTATTTTTCATGGGATTTGGGTTCAGATAAATAGATAAGTGTATGGAGTCACTAAATACTAAGTAAGGTCTGGATGATATCAAAGGATGATCTTGAAGAACCTCAAATCTAAAGAGTGACTGATGATAATATCCCATTCAAGCCTAGTAGGCCTAAACCTATACCCTACATGCTTGTGTATAATTTATGAAAAAGAGTTATTTGTTGAAGGAAAAATATATCATGAATTCACTCAAGGAAGCTTGGAAATGTGGATACAGATGTAAAAAGGATAAAACCATGCAAAATAGAGAACTCTTAAGAGCCCAGTCAAGAGATCTAGTGAATATCACTTAGGCTTGTGTATGAAAATTGCATAAGCTAGCATAATTTAGGAGCATCTATTTATTTATGGGTATCAATAAGGTTAGATAAATCCTTAAATATGATCCTACATGGTTTGGAACCACTGAGAAGGAAAAGCATGCTTACGTAAGTTGTTAGGGTCAAGAGTGCATGAAGGCTTATAAACCCTAAACATGAGCTAATGGAAGTTGTGGTAGGTATATAGAGATAAATTGTAAATAATACCATTGGTATAGGTCAAGATAGATGATACATACCTCCCTAAATTTTTCAAAGGCAAATTCAAACTCCAAGATGGCATTTTCAAGACAAACTCTCTCTCAAGCTCACCAAACATAGTCTACCTAGCCCAAGAAGCACTTTCTTAAGCTTAGAACTATACAGAGGTTTTGAATGGGATCCCAAATCATTAGAGATGATATATACCCTTATCTACTTAGAATTTTTGACATTATTTCATTGATTAAAGTCCCAATCTCTATGAATCATTGTTAAGATCATAAGCATGTTTCAAGAAGACTAAAAATGACTCGATGAGAGAGATTAGATTCCTAAGTGCTTGAAATGCATTAAATTTAAATTGAAACCACCTAAACATCATTCCTCACTCCAAAAATTCTCTTAACATGAAGTTTTCTTGTACTTGAAACTATACAGATGCATTAATTATTGTGTTTTTGTGAGATTTTAGGCTCAAAATAGGGTGTTTGATCTCCTAAATAGATGTAAAATATTGAGGAAAATGTATTGAGATGTATTTTATATAATTAGGTCCAAAAATTACATTTTTTTTTTTAAGTGCTCCTAAACGTTTGATTCTTGAAGGTAGTATGAGAAGGATTATGAAAGACTAGGTTTTTTGGCCATTTATTGGTTCACCCACCTACACAAAGTTTCAGACCCTCAAATTTGACATGGATCATGATTGGGATGTAATAAAAGTGAATAAAACACTTATTTGGAGTTTAACATTTTTTGGAGTTGTATAGATCCAAAACTCAATTTCTAAGCCTAAAAACCTAACTGAGGACTAATTATAGAGAAAAACAAGGTGAATAAGTGCCCTTACACTTCATGGCTAGTCATGAAATTTGACACAGAGATGCAAGGGCATACTGGGTACTCAAAACTATGCCTATTTTCCCAATATCATCTATATATTGTTCTACATAAGGATCTTTGTGTGTTTTGAGGGCTACAAGGAATTAAGGGCAAGTATGGGCTTTAGGTGAAAGTTGAAGTCTTTGAGAATGTTTGATGCATCCAAGAGAGTTGATTTAAGTCTATCAAGACATAAATAATCCTTCCATATAAATAGAGTACATTCATGAAGATGAAATCAATATTTGAGGCTTTTGAGCAAGGAGAGGTGTAGTAGAACCTATTGGGTTTCAAGATAGCTAAGAAGGTGTGATCATCATTACAATGTTAATATAAGGTGATTCTAAAATTGATGCAAGGTGTCAAGGATAAGGGTATATCTTAGTTAAATATGACTTGATGATAAATAAGGCCACTTGTCACTTTCCAAGCCAAGAAGAAGGTACTCTGAAGAAGAAGTAAGAGGTGTCAAGTAAATGGAAAACCCCCCACACCATTTGGGAGAGGAAACATCATCAAAGAAGAAATAAATTTATTTTAAGGTATCATGAAACTATTCTTCAACTTATTTAATTATTGTAACTCCTTCTTGACACTTGTCATTTTTCTCTTCTACACCCCCTATCTCTCCTCTAATTCTCTATAAATACAACCTTGTTTAGCTTTATATTCATCCTCCACCTAGGTATGGTGAAGCCCTGACCATTTGAATGTCTTTGATCAATTAAAGACTACTATTTTTTCTCTCTTCTATGATTTTACTTAGTGTGTGTGCATGAATATTTGATCGTGTCAAGTGATTTACATATGTTTCCTTTGCATGTTGTCCTTTTCTAACACATATATGCAGTTTGAAAGCTTCTTTTGTAGGTCATATGAAGTGTTTAAGTGAAGTGTGAAGGTTGAGTGAGTTTTTCTACTAATTAGTGTCATTGTATGACCACTTGATTATTCCTCCTAGCCTAAACATCTATCCCAACATTTACATTAAAGTGTTTATGTGAGAGATTTGAATTAGGAGTAGTGTATGTTAAGGTTAATCTCTTGATCTATATATGCACATGCAAGTGGTGGGTAGAAATCAACTGATTTCATGTATCACCCTTTAGTTTACTTCATGTTATCCTTATCCCTTTTCCTTTGCAAGTTAGTAGAGTAATAGATCCTAATTGATACATCAAGGGAGATATCCCTATAATCTAGAATTTTGGTCCACCTAAAGGTCATCCACAACCTAGGATCAATTCCATTACATATCTCAAGTTGAGAGGGCTTTAAACACCATCTTAAAGGTGAAAATTTGAGCTATAATAGTTCTGGCATGCCCTATAGGACAAGATTAACAATCAAAAGAATATTTTTTGGTGTTACTCTTCAATGCACCAGCCTTTGAAGGTAGTTTAAAAACATCAATGGTGACTATGAATGTATTCAACTAGTTATAAGAACCTAAATACAATTTTAAGCAAGTGTTATTTCATTTTTCCTTTTCACACAAGGTCTTATATCTGAGTTTGATGTTTATTTCTAATTTACATAAGTTGGTGAGGCATATCAAACTCATGTTGATCATTGTTGGTAGTATATTAACCCTTACCAATAGCCTAATGAGTCATATCAGACTTATAATGAGCCATATCCATCCTAAAATGAGCATACTTTTCCTTTGCATGATTTTAGTTATCCACATGATCAACCTTGCTATCAAGAGGATTACCCTCCTTCTTTGCCTCAACAATCATACCATGATATTTCACCTTTTTGTCATGCCTTTTATCCCTCTAATCAGCCTTGTCAAGACCATGCTACCCCTAGTTAACATAGCCATATTTCAAATAAGTCTCTCTCAAGCCTAAGGCAAACTCTATGGGGATATCAAAGGTATATGATAGGGCTTAATACATAAAGGGGGTATGGTCAATGTGTCCCTAATCATCTCATTCATAATGTGAGAGACTCATTGTAGCTAATAAAGAGAGAATGGGCACTTATTGAGAGAGAAATTTTGTAAAGACTCATAAGTGACATGTTGGACATAAGTGGCTTAATTTAAAGCATAGAGGAAAAGCTAATGGTTCATGAAGGGCAACAAGATCAATGTTATCAACCTCATGTGCCTTATCTTATACTACCTTATCCCTCTTATGTTGCACCCATTCTTCCTCAAAATATCAAGTCAAGTGAGCTTCAAAGTATCCCAAGTCCTTCACATACCCCTCAATCTTTCCCATTATGTAAATCAATCCAAGAAAACATCCAAAAGAAGAAAGAGTTTGTTGTTGAGTAGCCTATTGTTGAGAAGAAAGACAAATCATAATTGGAAAGTTTGATTTCTACTTGGAGGGAAGAAAATGAAGCTATCTTGGCACAAAACTCCATTCCCCTTCCTCAAGAACCCCCCCAGAAGTCTTTTATGATTCTAAATTAAAATCAAGTGGTAAGTTCATGGGATAAACAAAGTGGAACAAGCATAGATTGGGGAGTTGGGATCAAGGAATAATTTTAACCTATTCAAACCCCTCCCATCATTCCTCAAGATCATAAATCCTTCCCATTTTGGAAATCAATTCGAGAAGGAATCTAAGGCAAACAAGAGGTCCTTGTTGAAAATATTGAAAAACCTAAGACCTTTCCATCTTGGAAATCAATTCAAATAAATAATGAAGCCCTTGTGGAAAAAATTTAAAGCCAACACATTCCAAAGATGGAGGGATTCATTGATGAATGGAGGGAAGAGAAGGACAAGCTCATTGATTATGAGATCTTAAAATTGGTTTGTGAGGTTGAGTAGCCCCTCCTTGAGGAAGAAATTCAAATTATAGTTCTGGATCACTCCTAAGAATGTTATGAGGAGGATAATTCAAGTGAAATTTATGAGGAAATCATCATGGGGACACCTCTTTGTGAAGAGAAACATAAGTCAATCTTCAATGATGAAAAATAATATGATCTTCCTCAAAGTAAGCAAGATTCTAGTCTTCATGTTACAATAGAAAGTAAGGAGGATGTAGGGATCCCTAATGGACTGTAAGAAGCTCAAAATAAGGACTGAGATCAATTTCTTATAGGGACTCTTAAATATTTTCATGTTACTGTAGTCATAGTGCTTCTAAGTGAATAAATGTTAGAACATGGAAGAAAACTTGAAAATGAGATTATAGTAATGGATGAAGTTATAGAAAATGGCCTTCATAACATGCTTTAAGAGGGAAGTCCAATTGCATCTAATCTTGTTGAATTTATAGGTGATAGGCATGAAAATGTCAAACAATCAGGAGCAACCTATCAATGAAGTAGAAATGATATTGTTTGTGCCAAGCAAACAAGTTTGGAATGAGTATGATTTGGTCTTTGACTCACATAATCAACATGTGTACAAGGGAATGAAGCAATAAGGACTAATGGCTAGTCATAGAGACCATGAATATGCCAACATCTCCAAGTGTAGGTAGAAGCTCTCACTCCATGAACTATGCCTAGTTGGATTCTATTCATCATGTGACAATTTGATTCCATGGTTTCATGATGATCTCAAGAGCTTCTCATTTGATCCTGAGGAGAAATAAATGTTGAGGTTAGTTATGTATAGTAAACTACATGTGCTTTGTTTTCCCTAAGTGCCTTGGCACAAGTGTCTGTGTTTTGTCTTATTTTGTATGTTTTTCTTGTCTTGTGTGTGTTTGGAGGTCAAGTAAACTATCTTATATTAGTCAAGGTCATTTCAAGTCTAAATTTTAGTAGTAGTGACTCCATTGCCCAATGGATGGACTAGGTAACCAATCTAATATGCTTAGTAAGCAAGCATTCCTAGGAGGTCACAAAAGATGTTAGCCAAATTTTGGCTACCATTGACCAGATTCATAAAAAACTTGACTTTCCATGTTTTATAACCTTATTCATAGCCCTTCCATGCCTTATGAGATCTTTAAATGGTCATTTAAGGTCTTATTAGCATATTTTAAGGTTATTTTGACAAGATTAAGGTAATATCTTATATTAGTCTTGTACTAGTTTATTCATATCATGATGTTAATAAGGTTGGTCAAATAATGTCAAAGGTCCATAAGTTACCCCTCAATTCATCCTACCCCTTCATCTACTTAGATGAATATTTCATACATGTTTGGAGAAGTTAAGATTGCTTTGCAAAGTTTAAGGTAAATGAAGTTGAATAGAAAAGTGCATTTAACCAAATATAACATATGTAAAATCCAATAAAGACCAAATATCCATATAATCACACTTGTCAAATATTTTAAAAGAGTTACCTAACTTTCATACAAGTTAGGAATGTCAGATCATGTCAGTTTTACAGGTTCAACATCTAAATGAGAAAAAATCACTGCAAAAAGGGTAGTTTCAAGAAATTTTAGGGCCTTAGAGGATCCATATTCATGTGAAAACATCTTAATAATGTCTCTCCACCTTATTCCATTCATACCCATGAATATCCAACTTATTTAGGTCCTAAAAATCCAAAACTCACATCAAGACCTCCATCAGTTTCTTGGTAGACTAGTAATGGTCAACTTCATGCACTTGGTATGAATAGGGGAAAGAGTGATGGATAGAGATTGTGGGTAGATTAAGGGGGTATAATTTCCTTTATATTTTTGGCATAGGTTCTCATATTGGTTCCCTCATCTTTATGAATAATTGTTAAGACTAGTAGGTGGTCTTAAACCCTAACAAAACCCCAAGGTCTCAATTTTGAGCATGTTTGATGCATGAATGAGCTAGTGAAGGTAAATTAAGTAATTTAAAGGACTCCTTATCACCTAATAATAATTATCACATTTCCACCTTCCATATTTTTGGCACGTGGGACAATAGATAGTAAGCAAAATACCCTCATAAGGTCAAGTTGCAGGTTGGCACGTAAGGCTTGAAGGTTTTTGTAGGATTCAATGCATACACATGATAATAACATGTTTTCATAATATTATCACTCCATTAAGATCCCTTCAACATGAATAATCACTCCATACTAGCCTCTCCAAGTGGCATTCATGTTTCTAGCCTAAGGACTGTGTTATGGGTCTCTCAATATAGAGGTGAACAAAAGAGGTGCCAAATGTGCATTAAAAGTGTTATATGAAGTTCATAACCTGATGAAAGAGGTTGAATGGTATTATAGAATTCATATAAGGGTTGATATGATTAGGATAGATATTTAAAATAGTTTTAAGCAATGGAAATGTATACCTACATGTCTGTAGACTTGTAGATCTCTTTTTCACACAAAATGAGATGAATATTGATTTAGAGCTGAGGTTTGAAGGTCAAAGGAGGGGTGGAAGTCATGTACAGATACTTTTTTAATGTTTTTAGGTAAAATGGAAGATAAATTATGACATTAGAGACATATTATGATCCTTAATAGTCAATAAGCCCAATCAAACCTTAACAACACCTACAGGCCTATGCGAGTGCAGGAAAGAGGATTGAATGCAATGTAATGCATTTGTGTTTGGAATTTAGAAGGATAATCATGAGGTATGGAAGATATGAAGCATAATAATGATCTTTAATAACATCATAAAAGTGTTTTAAAGAGAATTCGCTTAAATCTTAGCTGGCTTAAGCCTCTACAGAGTCATAGTTAACACCTATAAGCCTCCATTTTAGATATGGAGAAGAACACTTTTGTGATAGGCAAGGAGTAAGTTAAATATGACCAAATAAATTTATAAATTCATATATCTAAATCCATTGAGTAAATATAGACCTAACTGCCACCTATAGGTCATTCTAGGCCTTTGTAAAGAAGATGGTGGTTGTGTGAGTTTCAAGAGAGGGCAGTGAAAGACTAAAAGTTGTTTTATGAGACCTATTTATATGTAAAATGAAGTGAGAATATCTAAATTAATTATCTATATCTCCACTCATTTTCACCATCAATTGATGTAACCATAAAAGTTCTCATTCCAACAAAACCTATAGTCATGCCTACTTGAGAAATCCAGGTTAGTTTTCAAACATTGAGCAAGAGAGGATGCAATGTTTTGAATGGGAGCTGGGTTCAAATAAATATACAAGTGTATGGAGTCACTAGAGACAAATTAAGGTCTTGAAGATATCATAGGAATATTTTTAAGAACTTCAAATATAAGGAGTGACTAATGACAGTATCCCATTCAAGCCCAGTAGGCCTAAACTTGTACCCTACGAGCCTATGTATAGTTTATGAATAAGAGTTTGTTGAAGGAAAAAGAGATCATGAAGGCACTCAAAGAAGCTTGGAAATGTGGATACAGGTGTAATAATGATAAAACCATGCAAAATAGAGAACTCTTAAGAGTTTGATCAAGAGATTTAGTGAAGACCATTGAGGCCTTTGTTTGAATATTGCATAAACTTGCATGTCTTGGGAACATGTGATGATTGATGGGTCTCAAGAAGTTAATATAAGTCCTTCAAGGTGATCCTAAAGGTCTTATAACCAATGAGAAAGAAAATAATGCTTAGGTAACTTGTTAGGGTCAAGAGGGCATGAAGGCTTACAAATCCTAAAAATGAGCTAATGGAGGTTGTAGTAGGTTTATGGAGATAAATGGTAAATAAGACCATTTGTATAGGTCAACATAGATGATACAAACCTCCATAAATTGTTCAAAGTCAAAACCAAAATCCAAGATGGCATTTTCAAGACAAACTCACTCTCAAGCTCACCAAACGCAGTCTACCTAGCCTAATAAACACTTTCCTAAACTCAAAAATGTATAGAGGTTTTTCATGGGAGACCAAGCTAATTTTAATTTTAGATACCCTTTTCTACTTGGAATTTGTGACATTAGTTCATTGATTATAGTCCTAGTCTTTATGAATCATCATTAAGATGATAAGCATGTTTCAAGCTACCAAGAAGACTAAAAATGACCCAATGAGAGAGATTGGCTTTATAAGTACTTGAAATGCATTAAATTGACCTTTAAACCACCTAAAAATCATTCCTCACTCTAGGAAGACTCTTGCCATGAAGTTTTCTTGTACTTGCACCTGTATAGATGCATTAAATGATGGTGTTTTTATAGGTTGTGGGCTCAAAATAGGGTGTTTGATCTCCTAGACAGATGTAAAATATTGGGGAATATGTCTTGAGGTGTATTCTATATCCTTAGGTCAATCTATATATTTGACCCTGTAATTGATCCTACAAGTTTGATTCTTGAAGGCAAAATGAGAAGGATTGTGAAAGACTAGTTTTTTGGCCATTTATTGGTTCACCCACCTACACAAAGTTACAAACCCTCAAATTTGACATGGAGCATGTTTGGAATGTTCTAAAAGTGAATAAAACACTTATTTATAGTTTCACATGTGTGGGAGTTGTATAGATCTAAAACTCAATTTCTAGGCCTAAAGACCTAATTGAGGCCTAATTGGAGAGAGAAATGAAGTGAATAAGTGTATTTACATTGGATGGTTGGTCATGAAAATTGGCATAGAGTCATATAGGAATAGTGGGTACTCAAAACTATGCCTATTTTCCCAAGATCTTATGTAGATTGTTCTACACAAGGAGCTTTGTGTGTTTTGAGGGCTACAAGGGATTGAGGGCAAGCATGGGCTTTAGGTGCAAGTTGAGGTATTTGAGAATGTTTTATGTATATAAGAGAGTTGATTAAAGTCTTTCAAGACATATAGATTACTTTCATATAGATATAATACTGTCATGAAGATGAAATTAAGATTTGAGGCTTTTGAGCAAAGAGAGGCGTAGTAGAACCAATCAAGTTTCAAGACACCTAAGAATGTGTGATCATCATTGTAATGTCAGTATAAGGAGATTATAAAACTGATGCAAGGTGTCAAAGATAATATTAGAGATCATTTCAACATGACTTGATGATAAATAAGGCCACTTGTCACTTTCCAAGCCAAGAAGAGTGTAGTTTAAAGATGAAGCAAGAGGTGTCAAGCAAATAGAGAAAACCCCACACCATTTGGGAGAGGAAACATCATCAAGGAAGAAATAAATATCTTTGAAGGTCTTATAAAAAAATTCTTCAACCTTTTTCTTGATTGTAACTCTTGTTTGACACTTGTTATTATTTTCTTCTATGCACTCTCTCTCTCCCCTTCTCTCCTCTATAAATGCAACTTTTTTTGGATTTGTATTCATCCTCCACCTGGGTATGATGAAGCCCTAAATTTTTATGCCTTTGATAAAAAAAATACTACTATTTTTACCTCCTTCTATGACTGTACTTAGTGTGTGTGTGTATGAATAGTTGATCTTGTCAACTGATTTGCATAGGCTTCCTTGACATGTTGTCCTATTCTAATACTTGTACATAGTTTGAAAGCTTCTTTTGCAATTCATGTGAAGTGTTCAAGTGAAGTATGAATGTTGAGTGATTTTGTCTACTCATTAGTGTCATTGTATGACCTCTTGATTAGTCCTCCTAGCCTAAAAATTTATCATAGCGTTCACATTGAAGTATTTATGTGAAAGATTTAGATTAGGAGTAGTGTATGTTAAGGTTAGTCTTTTGGTATATGTGTGCATATGTAAATAGTTGGTATTGATCAATTGATTCAATGTATCACCCCTTAGTTAGTTTGCTTCATGTTATCATTGTCCCTTTTCCTTTGTAAGTTAATAGAGTAGTATGTTAGATGGTGGAACATGATCTTATTAGAATATCTAGTTCTCGACAGGGGGAGGGGGGTGTGGGAGGGCTTGCCCCCACACATTGATCACCACCCCCCCTAAATCAAAAAATTTGTGAAAAATTCATTCTAAAATATTGTAATTTTGTATTAAAATTAGACCATTCACTATTAGGTCACAGATCTAATGGTAGAAATTATGTTGGTGCATTTTTACCCTAATACATAACCCTCATTTGATATGAGGGAATTGTAATCATGGTAGTGTCCAGTGTGTGAGTGAAGAAGAGATTACAATGGATGTATTGTAGGTTTATCCCTTCATTTTTTGAACTGAATAAAAAAAGAACTGGCTATTTCTATGTGAATGTAGCCCATATCGAATGAACCACGTTAAATTTGTCTCTCTTATATTGTGTTTTCTGCATTTTATTTCCATTTTTATTTCATTAATATTGCTTTGTGTACTATAATCCTAGCATAGTAGAGCCTAATTGATACATCAAGGGAAGTTGGCCCTATAATTTAGAGGTTTGGTCCACTTAAAGGTCACCCACAACCTAGGATCAATCCCATTGTATAGCTCAAGTTGAGAGGGCTTGAAATACCCTCTCAAGGGTGAAAAGTTGACCTATAACATCAACCAAATCATGAAGAGATATGGTAATTAGTTAGTTAGTAAGTTGTTATAACAACTTACTATAGTTTAGGAGAGTGGTTTATGGAGATACAATAGGCCTCCTTTTATATAATAGATACATAGGCTATATATATGTAAAGAATTTTATTGAATAATTCAAATGATTCTGATTGACCAAAATCATGCTTCTGCATATTTGAGCATTTGGTTCTTCTCCATTAATGGTTAAATCCTAATAATGGTATCATAGCATGGACTTCTGGACCTATTTGTACAATATACATTTTTATTTTAAATCAAAATGATTTTTGAATGACATTACCATGTTGACCATGTGCAAATGTTGTTCATTTATTCATTCACCCTTATTTGCATGCTCTCCATAAATTTTAGTGAAGACCACGTGCACATTTGTTGCCTCCACCATCCACCTACATTTTTTCCTCTATTTTCTACTATATTCATCCTTTATTCTCAGTCCAAACACTCCATCTTGTTCTATGTTTGCATCCTAAAAGATCAAATATTTATATATCCACCTACATTTTTTCCTCTCGTTTCTACTCTATTCATCATTTATTCACAGTCCAAACACTCCATCTTGTTCTCTGTTTGTATCCTGAAAAAATCAAATACACACACACACACACACACACACACATACATATAATTGGTATTTTTACATACTTCAATATTTTTAGTGTTTGAAATTACAGACAAGTTCTATGAATTGATAATGGCTTTAGATTCAAATATATATCAAACATTGTTGATCTATAAATCCACTCAAACTCATTTTGTGGCCTCCTCAAATCGGTTACCCTCTAAACACAACTCAACATCCTTAGCATTATCCATAATTACTTCCAATGGCAAACAAATCCCTGTAAAAATTTTGGAGCAATCAACTTATATCTCACCAAAACTACCTTCTTGCTTTACATTATTGCACCAAAATCTTTTTTAAAGCCCGTAGTTTTCACATTTTGTACAATGTTTTGTTTTAGATTAAAAGCTTTTTTTAAGTTTTTTTTTATTTCATGGTTATAGGTTTCAATATTTTATATTTAAATCATTGGATTATAACTTCAAATACTATTCATTATGCATTTTAATTATTATGCATGCATCTGACATCGACTTCTCCATCCACTTCATCCCCCCTTAGAACTGTGCAAGTCAAGGCAAGCGTCGATGCAATTTAAAATCTTTAGCCCATTCACACCAAATAAAGACAAAATGTTTCACTTCCTATGCATTTAGATGGTGTGGGCATGGCCAAAAAGTGCATTGATGAGTTTGGGAAAGGTTTTTATGGACTATGAAAAGGCTTTCTTTATTCTGTCAATGCCACTAAGTCTACTCCTACTCTTATTCTAATGAATGATTCTCCCAGTCAATGGGTGTCCTTTCTTCATGCAGAGGTCTTTATTTGATTAATAGGGTCATGATGTCCTTTGCATCAATGATTAAAACCCATCTTAATTCACACCCCCTCCTTCATCCTCTCCTATAGTATCATTTGGTCTTACTCTTCCCTCTCCACAAGGGATCTTTGTTGTGGATGGCTCAGTTGGTCCCTATGTTGTGGTAGACCTCATGAATTCTCCACTCGTTGGTTCTCCCCCTTTGTTCAACTCATTTCTATTACTAATCTTTTTAAGAGTCTTTTCAAAGGGCACCCTTTAGCCACTCCCCTATCCCCTCCCATTCATGGACCTTCTCCCATTATTTTAGAGGCTTTTTCTGATGTGGCATTTGGAGAACCTAAGACTCATTAGGTTTACATAAATTGAAAGAATGCTCTCAACTCTTTTCACCATTGCATTGATTTATGCAAATCTTGTATCCCCTCTAGCTTTGATTTCACTACCCCTCTTCTATTGGATGCATCCTCTATGTTTTTTTCAGCCTCTAATATGGATCTTCTACTTGGGATGTTTGAATTCAGGTTGCCATGTCAGTTCTTGGGTTGGTTACCCCTGACCCTCCTTTGTTGGATATGGAATTTGTTTTTGGATACAAATCCTTGATTGGAAAATGTGTGGGGTCTTTCAATTCTCATTCATCACTCTCTTTGTGGGCCTCAAAAGAATGGCATTCTATTAGTCTTTCCTCCTTCTCCTTATTGCGTGTTGGTTTCTTCCTAGTGGAATTTCAGAGCTCAGTAGACCATGACTTTGTATGGAACTCTGACCCATGGTTCTTCAATCTTTTTGTCTTTTTATTCTACCCTTGGAACCCTTTCTTCTCATTGGAGTCAACATTTCTAAACACCATCTTGATGTGGATTTGACTTCATTTTTTCCCTCTAATTATGAGGAATGAGTGTTTCATCAAACTTTTGGTGGATAAAGTCAGTTTTTTATGAAAATTTATGTTGTCTCCTAGAGCCTTAGTTTGGTTTGTGTTTGTGCCTTCATTGACCTTTCCAATCCACTCTCCCTTTAGTGAATTTACTTTCCTCACAAGGCTCGTGTACTCAACATCTCAATTATAAAGGCCTTCCCTTTCACTATTTCCATTGTCACCTCCCTAGTCATCAGATCGTTGAGTTCCCCTCCAAGAATCATAAGTTCCCTTAGCTTACTTAGAAGAAGAAAGATGAGGAGATTGACCTAAGCTTCAAGTGGCATAATCATGATAAGTTTTACTACCCTCCTTTCTCTCACATGGTGGGGTTGATTGAAGGTGTTGTGGGATGTTTTAGGCCTGCACCCCCTACTCTCTCTCTCCTCCCCTCAGCTTGTAGATGACCCCCCTTCACCACCCTAAACCATCCCCTTTGTAGAAGACCCCATGTAAGATAATTTGACCTCCAGGTCACTTCCTCCTCATGGGGAATCTTTTTAGGTTCCCCCTTTCAGGCCTTTTAAGCATCACGTAGATGTTGGTGTCTCTTCAAAGAAGAAAGGCGATAGATCAAAGGTAAAATTACTATGGGCGTAAGCACACTCTCTCATCAGTAATGGTTCTCAATAGACCCTCGCAGACCTTCCCTCTAGAAGAGGGTGACAGGCAGCATAAACCCTTCTAGAGGGTGGTTAGTAGGTATTGGCTTGGGTGTCATGTTTTTTGGCCCCCACCTTTGGTAAATTGTGGTATTTCTCCATTGTCTTTCCATTTTAGTAGCTTTTTGTGGTATTGGCTAAATTTAGTGGATTTTGTTTCTCCTCTCTCCTTGGAAGTCAGTGTTCTTTATGTTTTTTGTCTCTTGTTTTTCTTTTAATTTTATTATGGGGAATGGGCCCCCAGTTATGTCCCATGCCAGTTCATAGCTCCAATCAAAAGTGATTTACCCTATTTAATAAAAAAATATTTTATGTTTAAATAATAAGTTGTGGTATTTTCCTTTTTGAAAAGTAGTTTTTTTAAAAAGTAGTTTTTGGCATGAAGTTTAGTTTAATTCTTGTTATTAGTTTTTTATTAGGTTTTAATGGTATGATTTGTGTTTTTTGGATTTAAAAAGTGTTTTTCATTCTCTCTCTCTCTTTTCTTTTTTTTTGGGTGGGTATAGTGTTTAGCTTTTATATTTAAGTTTTAGATTTTAATACGAAGTCTTATGTTTTATATTATTTTTGTTTTTATATGTTATGTCATTTAATTTATTCTTTATATAAGTTTTGTTTTTTATTTAGTTTATAATTTTATAAGTTTAAAGTCTTTAGATTTATTATTTTTAATAGTTAGTTTTTGTATTTTAGTTACAATTTTATTATGTCATTTTTTAGTTATAAGCGAGTCATTCTTTTTTAAGTTGTCTTGTGTTCAATGTTGTTGTTTTTTATCATATTTTGATTCATCTTTAACATTTTGTGTTGAGTCAATGAAATAGATTTTTCATATCTAAGTCAAGATTTGTTTGAGAGTCAAAGTCTTTTTGTAATTGTGAGTTTAAAATAAGCTTTGAGAGGTTTTTTTTCAAATAATTTTTTTAATAAATCTCCTCTCCAATATAAAAGTTTCATTCAATATAACAAACGTATTTTTAGATGAACCCCACATCCACATTCTAGGGTGGACAATATATAGTTATTTGTTCCATGTAGTTCCTCTCCCCATATGAGCACTAAGGGGGAGAATGTTGGAAATAATATTATTTGTACTCATAATGGTGAGATATTAATTAGATGTGTGTAAAATATTATAAATGATTTGCTAACCAAATCACGTAGAGATATGGTAAGTAGTTAGTTAGTAAGTTGTTAGAATAACTTAGTATAGTTTATGAGAGTGGTTTATATTTTATTGAATAATTTGAATGGTTATGATTGACCAAAATCATGCTTCTACACATTTGAGCCTTTAGCTCTTCTCCATTAATGGGTTAAATACTAACAAGTTTGAAAGGTAAATCAAAGTAAACTCTTGAGCCCATCAGGGGCTATCTTAAATTAATCTTACTTGTGCCCCTAAAACTCCTCTTTGGGTGTTTTCCTTTTCTAGGAAACCATTAATTGTAAGAACATTATAAAACATTAAAAAATGTTGATGGATACATATCATGCTTATCCATTTATGCTATAAGATTTTTATATATGCATATTACATGTGTTTTTCATAGTATTAATTGAGTGGGTGAGTTGTAGGATATGCATGTTACATATTATTTTTACTTTCACAACATGCCCTAAATCTTCCAAAAATTAGAGAACCTCATTTTTACATTTTAATCTGCTCCCACTTATGCTCACAGCTTGTTAGTCTTAGCACCTCAAGTTACCTTGATGGACTATCTCGATTTGTGTTCTAACCCGAGACTAAAAACTATCACCATTAGAAAGACCACATCTATGCCAGTCAACTTTGTATTTTACACTAAGCATAAAAGTAGAGTTTTGACCTCCTAATTTGCATTTGAATCCTAGCTCTCTCAACTCTCTTAGCCTGATTTAGGTGTCATTTCAATATTTTTACCCTTCAGACCCTTGGGACTTGTCTCATTCGATCGACCACATTTGTGGGATAAGTTTCATGTTTTACTCCCTAAGTGGAAATGCATTTTCAAGACACTTATCCCACTTACAGGGTCTCCAAACCAGGTGTTCTCTTACTTATGTCTCTCATTTTCCCTAGTGGGTCATTTTAGTTTTCATGCCATTTCAGCCTCCAAAACCTACCCCATCTTGTTTATCGAGCTCATTCAATCAAGTTTCATGTTTTTAACTCCTCTTGAAAGTGACTCCTATATCCCCATTTCATACTTGAAAAATCTTGTTCATCTCAAGTGAAAAACTTTTTAGGTTCTCTATTTAGGTTTTCATTGGCTTATTTCCCATTTTTCTGACCTAATCGGACTTTTTCATGAGATTTGGTCTAAATTTATAAATTATAACTCCTTAAACCTAATCACATCCCCAAACCCTGATTAGGTTTGGGAGGGGAGTTATGTTCCATTTATTTTCTAATCAGACTTTAAAGTCCTAATTAGGTCTGCTTAGGGTGGCCAAGTGTTTTTCTTTGTTAATCAGAGTTATATATCTAAATAAGTCTGGCATCATTTTTCATTGGGTCCTAGTGTTAGTTAGGGATCTTTCCCCAACTAGGTGTGTTCGAGTCTACCACCAAAGCTTCAATGTTAATTGGGGGATGGTTCCATGATTAATTTAGGGGCCTCCCCCAGCCCTTCCACAATTCTAAATGGGGCCCCAAACTTCGACTACTTCATCAGGGATCTCAGGTCCATTGTTCCTTTACTAATTAAGGGTGAAGTCCTAACTAGGTTGGTGAGTTCTTCCCCCACCAAAGTATTTGTATTTTGAGGTTTTTCCCCCCTAAAAACCTGATGGCATTCTAATCTATATTTTAAGCCCCCAACTCCCCAATTATAATGTGAAATACCTACGAAGAAGCCCAGAAACATAATCAAGGGTTTAGACCCTGATTAGGTCTATAACCCTTCCAACCTTTTTTCCTACCAAGAATAACCTACAAAATAATTCAAAAATTTTGATTAGGTCTGCAAGTATATAAGGGGTGTCCCTCAGTTCTATTCAAGCTTTCAAAACCTGATTAGAACTAGAGGGCTTGAAAAGGAAAAATAATTTTTTTAAAAGACTTGATCCCTACCAGAATCCCTAATAGGTTTAAGAGGGACCTTTTTCGAATAACCTTTCATTTTTTTAGCATAACCTTCACGTCACTTGTCAAAAATTTAAACCATTCATGTTGTCAAAAATCTGGTTCTGGCCTTAATGCAATGGTGGTCTTAGTTTTACCCAATTCCTCCTAGTTTAAGACTTGTTCATGTTTTTCTATGCCAATGCACTGTTCAAGCTTGTTAAATCACCTTTTTAACTTGTTTATTGTCATGTTTTGCAAGTTTATAGTGAAAATGATATAAATGAGAAGAGAAAGAGGTAGTTGAGGCATTAACAGTCATTTTTGAAGCATTTTGGAGGGAAAATCTTCCCCTTAGCCAATTTCTATATAAAAGTTCATTTTGACACTCCAAGGGTTGACTTTTTTCCCTCCCACAATAGATTTGGAGCTAGCCCATTTTGATTTTCTATATTTTTCTTTATTTTTTCTCTTCTAAACTTGTTTTCCTACCAATATGTTAGTGAATCTTGGATGTAATCTATTATAATCAAATTAAAATGATGTTATTAACATGAAAATCTTAATTTCAAATAAGATTACAAAGGTTTATTAGTGATCTACGCATGTGAATGGTGTTCATTTCTCTTCCTCTCATCTTTTTATCCTTCTTAGACACTTGCATTGTTGATGTGGTGGTTATGGATTGTAATCACCCAAAAGTGTTATTTGAGTGCTAAGAGTACTACCTAATACTACTTATCCCTAGTTTATCCCTAGATCTATCCTAGAGCCTATTATCACACTTATCCATCATTCATGCAAGCCATAATCATCCCTAGCTAGTCCAAAAGTAGTTTTAGACCCTCATTTCCCAATGTTGGCCCTTCATGCCTAGTGTTTCCTGCCAGCTGGATACTAACACCATAATAAGGAAACTAGTGCCATATGGCATTGGTGTCCCCAAAATAGTGCTAATGTCCTTTTTCCTAACTTTCTCAAATGAATATATTTTTAAAAATAAAACCCTCTTAAGGTCAGCCTAGACATATTTTATCACTCGCACAAATAAAAAAATAATATAAATACATGACTTTTAGCTCTTTATCTAGTAGATATAAATCATATGCAAAATACCTATTTAAACATGAAACAAGTTTTTCACAATTAAGGTTATCAATCCCTATTATACCCTACTTCTGCATACTACCATCTACAACATCCCAAAGCATAATTTTTTTAGATTTCCAATCTTAAGCACATTCAAGTCACTCAAGGCCACTATCATACTAATATCACTTCCACTTGAACTAGCAATTAGATGGGGATAACTACGTTGGGATTGATCCTTTCTCAAAGTATTGGTATGGAGACAACTCTCTTCATAGTGGGGTGTTGAGGATGTCCAACCTATCCTACTCATGAACACACTTTTTAGCTCAAGTCCTAGTTATATGGAGTATTAGGGTTTGCACAATAAATTAGTCATTATAGGTACCATACAAGGTTTCAAAACTCATGCACATAAGAATATAACTCAAATATCTAGACATAGGGGAACCCAAAATTTTGGAAGTGTTGTACAAAGGACACTACTACTAATATGACACTATCACCAAGTTACTAATAATGGTGATACTATCCAATTGTGGTGCTACTCTTTAGGAGGGGTTATGACATAGGGATCTAGCTTATGATATTCAGACCATCTTCAATCTTAGTTTTTAGCATTCAAATCATTTGTATCAAGTGTTTTCTAGCTAAGTCTTTATTTGCATTATTTACTACTATTTTTAAAAATTTAAAGAAAGTCAATTCTATAACAAATTAGTGGTTATATTTATTGCATATTATTTCCCTGATTTAGTCTACTCAACCCTTTAATCAAACATAGGATTTACATTAAGTCCTAAAAGGTTAAAACATTTGGTGAACCCAACTTACTTTGAACATTGATCAAACCCTAACCCTAGATGCTCTTAGGGTTTGTATCCTTTTTTTTCCTAGTTTCATTAGCTACTTTAAGTTTTTTAGATTTCATACATTCTATTTTAACAGCTCTATTTTAATTTTTTTACTATATGCCATCTAAAAAAGCTCTCTCTTCCACTAAAAATAAGTGTTAAGCTAGGTGGTAATCCTATAGAGCATATTCAAATTCTTGTTATTTTATATTATACCATATATAAGGGACATGTTGTAACTCCTGTTGTTGATCCTTCACACCCTGATTATGTGGACTTCAATGATAATTCATCCAAAGATGAATAATATAATAAAGAATAAGATGATACACAAATTATAAATTAGGACACTCTCCCTCCACTTAAAAATGAAAACCTAATTGTTAATAAGGATGAGATCCTATAGATCTTTAGAGATAGACTTTGGGAATAGACCCTTGATAATGCATAAATTTTACAAGACATAATGAAAATGAAGAATAAATCAAATAATGGTCAATCTTCAACTCGAACTAATAACATTCTTACACCTACAATGGGCCCAACTCAGCTAGCATGACTTACAAATGTAATTCAACAACCTTTAGTGATAGCTACACCTCTTGTGGCAAGTTACTCCACTCTAGCTGTATAATCCCTTATGCACAAGGTTCATGCTATGTATGCTAAGGTGTTACATCTTGAGAAGGGAGCCATGAGGCCATCAGATGCCTCAGATTCTAATGTTCTCTTACATACACCTTTGGCACACCACACAGTGACAACTCCCTTGCCATCCATATTTGTGGCACCTAAACTTACATTATATGAAGGAAAGGGTGACCTAGAGCACCATATCTAAGCTTTTAACATAACATGTTTGGACTAAGTGTCTAATGATTGGCTTCTCACAAAGTTATTTCCATGTAGTTTAAAGGATTATGCCATACAATGGTTTTATGACTTACTAAATCAATCTATTAATGAATTTAATCCGTTGGCAGACATGTTTTTAGCACACTTCTCCATGAATATCAGTGACAAGATCTCATATGCTCAAGTTGCATAATTTAAACAAAAGTCAAATGAACCTATTGTAGAATATGTCTTATGATACAAGACTATATTAGCTAAATTGACTAGCCCTATGACAAACAAAGAACTTCAAGGTATCTTTAAATAGAATCTTTTAACAGCATTACATGAAGCTATCTCATTAAGAAGTTTCCAACTTTCATAGATTTGTGACACACATTAAAATAAAGAGAGTTCAAGCTCATATCAATGGGCAAACTAAAATATACCAATGAATCAAAATCAACTACTAAGAGTTCAAGCATACAAGGTAAGGGATACTAATAAAAAGAGTGATAAAAAATAAACAGTTAATGTAGCTTCAGAGTCATCTCCTCACTTGGTTTTATCAGCTCCTCAACATTGAATCTTCACCAACCTTCCAGAATCACTAGCATGGGTTTTTCAACAGCTCTTAAAATGTAATTTCATATCTCTCCCTCCCATCAAAGAGGTTGATATGACACAGCCTCTTCTAAAAATCTATGATTCCAATGTATTATATGAGTGTCATAGGGCACCAGAGTAGACAACAAATAGATGCATAAGCCTAAAACATAAGATACAAGATTTTATTGATGTTAACATTATTGATGTGGTCACACTCATTGAGTCACCAAAAGTATAGCAAATAAAAGATACAACATTAAAGATATTCTTAAATATATTTTTAAAGAACACAATGAATGAGGTAGGGAACACTTCAGGTGTTCACTATACATATCATGCACATCTAGCACCAACTTCCTATCAGGCACACCCATTGTATAATATCATTAATATGTACCACACCATAGTTACAACTAGACCATTCATCACCTTCTTAGAACCAAATATTGTTGATGATGATATAGATTTACATGCACTTTTTGTACGATCCCACATAGATCAACATCCTATCCAGAGTGTTATGGTTGATAATGGGTCAAGCATTAGCATGTGTACTATGACACTTTTACAACATTTGGGTATTCAGAGAAGGATATATTCCCCACAAACATAGTTATTAGTGGTTTAATTGATCATGTTCAAAGATCCATCAGGGAGATTATGCTTCTATTATAGCTTGAACCAGCACATGTGGCCACTCAGTTCTTAGTAGTACCTAGTGCAGACATGTTCAATATGTTATTGGGTAGGCCATGCATAGAGTAGATATGAACCATCCCATCCAAAGTGTATAAATGCCTAAAAAACATACATGTAAATCAGGTGGTCAAAGTTAAGGGTTTTCCATACAAGTATCCTATATCGATTCGACAAGTAGTCACATCATAGTCACAAGCACAATTACTAGTTATAGTTATAATAGAGTTACTAGATATGGCACGGTTATTAGTTATAGCTCAAAACATAGTTCTTATTGATACATCACAAAGTTCAGTAGAGCCACTAGTGTATGCGAGGTTTATTCCTATAGTATTAATACGTACGTATACTCTCACATAGATACCATTATTAGAGAGACCCCTACATCATAGATATGTTATAGATTCTAGAGGGCCTTCTTACACTCACTTTTTATTGAGACCAGTATTATTGGGTTATTGAGGTTTGTAGCACAGGGCACCTATGTCACCTATAGCTTCTTCTACTAGATGGTTTCCTAATACCCCTATAATTAAAAAAACACAACAGTTAATGCCATAGATTCTTAACACCACTACATTGGTAGATATAGATACAGACCACTTAGTATAGTAGATTATGGGACCATAGTTTCCCTTTCACACAACACACACAATCGCAGTTCCATTTTTTAACATAGAGCATAGTGATAGTGAGTCTCCCATGAGACTCATCGGTTAGTATGGTTCCTCCCTTCTTGTACATACTCTCCTTCTCTTTTACTTCTTGTACATAGTTCATTCATGTTACTTGTACATAACTTATATCCAAAAAATATAAAAATAATAAAATATTTCAAAAACACAAAAACATTCGAATAATTACTTAGAAAACACAAATTAATGAATTTATATGTTTACATTTCTTATATTTTTTAGACATTACATATGCTAACTATCTTAGTATAGTCAATTTTATCACACATACATGCTTCACTTGTTCTTGTCAAGTGCTTGTAGCTTGCTATAAGATGCAGGTCCACTACACCAATTAAAACTTGTTATTATCTACCCAGTAGGGGAATATACACTGATACATGGGTCTTTACCTGACACATTTACCCATTTGTGGGCATCCTATACACAATTTAGATTATCAAGTTCTATCCTTATATACTCTACATTCAAGTTTTAACATTCTTATATTTTGACATTGATCATTGCTACTCTTACTCAAAAAAAAATTTGTTGACTATTATTAATTTAGACTCAACATATGTACATCCTAGATCTTACACAGACTTATATTACATATTCATGTATACTTTTATTTATAGGTTACCTAGTTTAGACTTGATTGTATTTTTATGCTTCTTCTATTCGAGGGCATTTGAATATGCCATTGTTCTTTGGCTCTACTCCACTTCTATTCACATTATACAAGTTTTAGACATTTTCCCATGTCCTTGTGCATGCTTTCTTGATTGTGTATGCAGCCATTTGAGCATGTCCTTATATGTGTTTCTAAGCCAATTTATTTGTTTCTTGCGTATGTAGACATTTGAACATACCCTAGTATGTTTTATTTTCTCATATTTAGTGACATGTGCCCATGTCCCTTTTATTGTGGCCCCTTGCCATAGTTTTCATTCCTCGTGTTTTTTTATAGATGATTTATTATATGTCTCATGGCCATGACACTTGTTTTTTCTTATTACACATAACATTTTTTGATGTCATGATGAACCTCATGCATCTACGCTTCCTACTTGGGTGTCATGTTGGACATCATGCCCCATTCCCCTAGGTAGCTACCCAATTTTACTCATATTTATTGTTATATACATTGACAACATCTATCTTGACAACCATGTGGAATGTTAGTGTGCACCGAATTTCATGTTTATGCAATATTACTAAATTTAGTAAATAAAACCTAAAACTTAATATCACTAATAAGAATGGATAGGGAAGGCAAATCAGAATAAATAGAGCATGTTTACCATCTTTTTTACCTCCTCATGCCTCCATTATAGGACTTGCACTTAAATGATTTGGTATCAAAATTTGAATTATTGGATTGCTTGATAACTATTTGACAATGGCTTCCAATGCTTATGTGAAGTGGATAATGGTTTGGATGAATGCTAGAGTGTTTGTATGGATGCTGATGATAGTGGTAAAATGATGGCTTGATATATTTATAGTTAGTTTGGCCATGGCCTAAGCATGGGCTTTTATAGGAAAATGGAGGGAATTTTGGAGGATTTTAAATTATTTAAAAGTCTCTAGTTTAGATACTTCTAAAGACTTAGAGGAGCTTCTCCAATTCTCTTCTCAATAGGTTTAGGTGATAATGAGGGGATTGGATAGGAAATAATGAGGTTTAGGGCTCATAAAGATGTAGGAATGGCTAGGGTGGTATGGTAACCAGGGTGGTAGGTGAACAAATATAAATTTTAAATTATCAAGTTGGTTTAGAGGGTAGGTTAGTAGATAATAGGATCTATTAGGGGCTTAATGGGGGAATTAATTAGTTTAAGGATGGGATAAAGGTTTATGGGATATAGGAATGGAATGGGGATTTTTAGTCTATAGTTAATTTAGCTAAGAAATATATAAATTGGGCCAAATTAGTGGGCATTAGTATAATTAGCGAGGTGAGCATAATTTAGTGCATACATTTTACCCCTATTTGAAAGGGTATAGTGAGTGAAGCAAAATGGAGTGAGTAATTGTATTTCAAAGAAAAACCATGTCATGGATGATGTTAGATGTTAGTAGGATATGATGCCCCCTCAAGGGAGAATGCGGGGAAGAAACTGACCCAGATGGTCACTTGAACAAGGATCCTGAGGTGGCATCTAAATGGGTATGGGATACCCCATGTGATCGAATAGATGCCTTAAGAGTGATGATGCTAAATTAGCTCAAGTGATGGGTTCTAGACAAATGACTAATGTCTAGAAGGTGTTTGAATTGATAGGATGAGATTAATTTAAATGTGATGAATTTGATCTAATGATGAGTCTTGTAGTAAGGATATAGGCCAATGAAAGCTCAAAAAAGGGATAAGAGGTATAAGGATCATTGATTGGTGAAAAAGAGATACTTTTTATAAGATTCAGGGCTTAAAAATGATATGTGATCGTTAAGTGACTAGTCCAGAGATGGGGCAGTGATGAAGGATAAATGGTGGTTGAGCTATCCCTAGGCACAAAAAGTAAGACTGGGTACTACCTACATAGTATTAAAATACCTCAGGTCGATGTAGTTATGGATGCGAGATAATATGGATGATAAGGGGTTGGACATATCCTACCCTAGATAATGTTAGAAGATGGTTAAAATTGATCTAAATAGGATGTGTGGACTATTATATGGTATTGGGGATAGGGGATGTTAGTAAGGGGTTGTTAGGGGTATGTGGGGGGAGTCATATAGGATAAAAGAGTCAAATTGGGGTCATTTACACCTTTTATCTTCTTGTGAATTGAGCTTTAAGGAGAAGCCATGGACTACATACCCTGAACTTCCCATCATGATGATAGAGTCTGAGAGTACTAGAGGGAGGTAGACGTTGGAAATATGGTGAGTAACGAACACTCTAGCTCATTATTATTTTTTGGTAGTTTTTATGAATTTTTGGCTAGATTTTGTAGAAAAAGATGCCATCCAACTCAACTTGGCAATACTATGACTGGTGGTTTTACCCTCAGTCACAATATTTCTATCACAAGTTGAGAGATTGTAGGGGAATTTTGTGGTATTGTAATACTGTAAGTAGTGAATTGTGGTATTACAATATCACAAGTAGTGAACTATGATATTGCAATACCATTATAGGGGAATTATGGTATTGTAATCTTAAGATTATAGAGTTACGGGTTTGCAATCCCGCTACTAGCGAGTCATGGCTTTGTCAAAACTGTTAATATGATTACTTTGTAAGAAGTGATATTGATAAAAGTGGGAAAATGGGTAAATGAAGAGTTAGATAAATTAGGTTAGATGGACTTAGGGTTTTGACTATTGAATTAGCTATGAGGGTTTGGTGAATTAAATGAATAGGATGAAGCTAGTTGCTCAGGTTGGGTGAATAGGTGAGTTAGATAAGTTAGATGAATAGGATGAAGTTAGTTGGTCAGGTTGGGTGAATAGGTGAGTTAGATAAGTTAGATGAATAGGATGAAGTTAGTTAGTCAAGTGAGTCGGTTTAGGTGGATTTTTGTATTAAGGTAATTTGGGTAGGATTGGTGAGAGAGGGGTTAGGCTAGGGTGATAAGGTTAATGAGATTTTAGATAGGGGTATTTTTGATAGATTTGGTGTAGGGATTTGGAGGGTAAGGCTATATGAGTGAAGATGGAGTTTTGATGATGGTGATAGTGATAAGTGGATGGTGGTTAGTGCAAGAAGATTTAGGCATGATGGCATCATGACTGTGATATCCAGAGGTGATGCATGAGATGTGGTAGGTGACTCTAGAGGAGTTTGGGGTACTGGAGTTAGTGGGATTACATGATGTGGTGATGATGCCTCCTATTCCTATAGATTGAGCTCTAATCATATCATTATTGGAATAATGGCACTTAGAGACAAGTACCTTACACTTTTTTACTGACGAGATGATAGTGATGCTTGAAGATGTATATATGATATTTCATCTACCCATACATAGAGACAAGATCTATTAGTAGTTACATATGTTGTCTCAAACACTATAATGACTAGGTGGGAGTTTACAAACAGGGATGCAGGATTGATGTATTGATATTGATAGGTGTCATTGTGAGGGTGCATTGGATAGATTAACCCTAATAGTCATGTCTCTTATTTTTAGCATTCTCCTATCGGATAAGAGTAGACAAAGGTTTCATATTGGCTTAGGAGATTACATTATAAACATAATCCATGATCATCAAGTATTTTCTTGGGGACTAGTTATCCTAGCACACTTGTATAGGAAACTACACCTGGGTGCTTATAAGAGAGCATGGAGTTTTATACTATCATTGGTGAAGGGACTTAATTCAACAAAATGAAACTAACAAACCAATATGACAGTCCTATCTAAGCATTACTTGTTTGATGGTAACAATAGAATCTATTACAAAAAAAATACATAGAAGACACAAATAAAACACTTTAGACCCTTTTGCTTATCTATTTACACTTAATTTGAAGCTTTGAAGTGATCAAAAAGGTTAGATTAAGCTGCAAGATTCTACTTGTTGTGTTGATGGGTTCATAGGCTTGTAGCCCTGCTGGGCCTGATTTTTGGCCATATCTTTCACAAAACACCTACTATCCAAAACATATAAATTTTTCCAGATACCCATTTGGAAGTTACATAACATATGTCAAGACTAGGTATAGTTGTTTTGTACGGAATGGTACTTTTGACCCCTATAGCAGACCTAATTAGGCCTCTTAGCAACCCTATTTTGGTGTTTGGGAGAGCTTGGGGTTGAGTTAGATCATGAAAATTTCAAGAGATGTGCCATATGACATCATAAAACTAATCCAATCACAAAACACCTTTTATTTAACACAAAACTATCTTAAAATCTTGTTGTTATACTCAGAATTGTAGGAAAATAGGGTTAAAACACAAGTATAAAAGAAAACTCACTTTCCCATATAATACGGCCATGAAAATTTGTACAGAATCTAAAAATGATAAACCCACAAAAACTACAAATTTTGGTAATTTTATACTATACGGTTCATGAGATCAGCAAGGCTCTAGTTAGGGTCTAGTTTACACCAAATTTGAGCTACAGGGAGCATCTTGGGGAGTTAATAGCCCAAATAAATTTTATTGGTCTTATATTAACCTCCTCTATAATCCTGAGTAGTCATAAAGAAGATAATACCCTCTTAAGTACTGACTGCAAACTTCTTCCTTGCTGCCCTATCTGGTCTACATACATAGTCTTGAGGAAAGATTGAACAAAAACAAAAAAATGACTCCAGAAAAAACTCCCAATTCATTAATTCACCAATAATATATACATATAAACCTATTCCACATGAAAATCCCCCATACCAACCATATTTTTTCAACTTAGATACTCAAATCCTATACTAGGCTTCACACAACAACCTCCCAAAATGGGGTAAAACAGCTTTTCTAACATAAGAAGACTCAAATCACTTAATATCTCACCCAACAGACTTGAAATCATCTGAGGATAAGATATTGGGTTTTATTTGACCAATATTTACATATATTTGGCCTTTTGCTCACATATAGGTCTTATTTCATGCTTAAAGGATACTTAGACAAATTTGAAAATTTGAAAACCTAAGAAATGGAGGGAAACTAACTTAGCACACCTAGACACGCTAAAACTCAACCAAGAACATGACAAACACATTCCTAGCATGAAGATGCTCCTGCATCATTCTTCCAAGGAGCAAAATAAGTATTCTTCACTTGTTGTTTTTCTTCGTCAACTCTTCCACGCTTGTGCCTAACTTAAGGATGTCATTTGCAGTCAACCATGTTGCATCTTCAGTTGGTAGATTATTCACTTAGTTAGATACCAAAAATATTCTTTGCCCCTTGTATTTTTAACCACTTCCTTGTCCAAAATGCTCTCAATCTCCTTTGGCACTTCCTTTGGTAGTTGTTACTCCCATTGGATAACTTCATCTACCCCTGTTTCAATCTCTTTAGTTGGTTATCCTTCATCTTTGTATGGATATAGATCTGCAACATTAAAGATTGGAGAGATTCCAATCCCTTTTGGCAATTCTATTTCATATGCATTATTTGAAAACTTCCTTATTACCTTGCATGGTCTTATTTTCTTTACCTTTAGCTTGTTGTATACCCTTTTTGGGAACCTCTCTCTTCTAAGGTGAGCAAGAACAAGGTCTCCAACACTGAAACTAACCTCTCCTTTCTTTTGATCTGCTCTTAGCTTGTACTTGATGGTGTTTTCTTCAAGTTTCTTCTTTACCTGTTCATAAAAATTATGCATGGCATTGGAAAATTCTTCTGCATCAGCACTCCTTTTCTCCATGCTACTTAGATTTCTCAACTCACACACACCTCTTGGATGCATTCCATACATAATTTGAAATGGACTCAACCGTGTACTTTTGTTAGGAGAATCATTATAGGGAAATTCAGCTTGTGCAAGTGCAAGATCCCACTATTTTGGATGCATACTTACCAAGCTTCTCAAGATGTTGCCTAAGCTCCTATTGACAAGCTCTGTTTGGCCATCAATTTGGGGGTGATAGGCTAAACTAAAACTCAATTGTGTACCAATTTCTTCCATAAGGTTCTCCAAAAGTGTCCAACAAATTTGGTATCCCTATCAGAAACAATGCTTCTAGGCAATCCATGCAATCTAACAACATCTTGAAAGAATAGATTAGCTATGTTAATAGCATCACTTATTTTTGAGCATGGAATAAAATGAGCCATCTTTGAGAACCTATCTACCACTACAAATATTGAGTCATGACCTTTTTGATTTCTTGGCAAACCAAGTACAAAATCCATGCTTATTGAATCCCAAGGCCTATTGGGAATGGGTAGTGGCTGGTACAAACCTATTTTTTGACTACTTCCCTTGGCATATTGGCATGTTTTACACCTTTAAACAAATTTCTTGACATCAGTACCCATACATAGCCAATAGTAATGAGCACTCAATTGTGCTAATGTCTTATTCTTCCTAAAATGTCTTGATAAGCTACCACTATGCTTTTCCTTCAACAAATTCTCTATCATGGAACTCTTGGGTATGCAAAGCTGGCTACCTCTAAACAGCAAACCCTCTTGGACCATGAAATCTATCCAAGGACTTCTATCAACCCCTACTAGATTCATGTAAGCTTCATATGGTTGCTTGAAGTCTGGATCTTCCTTATATAGTTCCTTCAAATCTTCAAATCCCAAAATGCTTACTTGAGATTCTTACATGATCAAATTCCTCCTGCTTAGAGCATTTTCAACCTTGTTAGATTGTCCTTTCTTGTGCTTAATAGTGAATGTGAAGCTTTGTAAAAATTCAATCCATTTAACATGCTTTTGACTCAACTTATTCTGATTGCTAATGAACTATAAAGCATAATTGTCAGTGAACAAAACAAACTCTTTAGGCAAAAGATAGTGCCTCCATTTCTTCAAAGCTTATACAAGAGCATAGAATTATTGATCATAGGCTAAGTAATTCTTCTTAGCATCACTTAATTTCTCACTAAAGTATGTTATAGGCTTCCCATCTTGGCTTAAAACAGCACCTATTGCAGTTCCACTAGTATCACATTCTACTTGAAAAAGCTTATTGAAATCAGGCAAGGTTAGGATTGGTTCTTCAGTTACCTTCTTTTTCAATAATCTGAAACTCTTATCAATAACCTCAGTCCAACAAAAACTTCTTTTATCACCTTTGATTGTATCTATCATTGGAGCAACAATTCCACTAAAATTTCTTATGAATTTCCTATAGAATCTAGCCAAACCGTGAAAGCTTCTTACCTCATATGTGCTCCTAGGTGTAGGCCACTCAAGTATAGCCTTAATCTTCTCCTCATCCATCTTCAATCCTTCTTTTGAAATCACAAACCCCAAATATATCAACTCTGTCTTCAGGAAACTGCACTTTTTTACATTGATTAGTAATTTCTCTTCATGTAGCTTACTCAATACCATCCTCAAATGTTTCAAATGATCTTCCTTAGTTTTACTAAACACCAAAATATCATCCAAATAAACTATCACAAACTTACCAGTGAACTCCTTAAGCACTTCATTCATCAGCCTCATGAAGGTGCTTGATGCATTGGTTAGTCCAAATGGCATGACTAACCACTCATAGAGTCCATCATTGGTCTTGAAGGTTGTTTTCCATTCATCCCCTTCTCTTATCCTAATCTGATGGTAACCACTTTTCAAGTCTATCTTAGATAAATATGTAGCTCCACTCAAACAATCAAGTAAGTCATCAATTGTAGGCAATGGGAATCTATACCTGATAGTAATCTTGTTGATTGCTCTGGAATCTATACACATTCTCCAACTCCCATCCTTCTTAGGACTCAACACTGTGGGGATATCACAAGGACTTAAATTCTCTCTTACCAATCCTTTGTTTAACAATTCTTGAACTTGGTGCTTGATCTCTTCATTTTCCTTTGGTGTCAACCCATAGGCAGCCTTGTTTGAAAGATGTGCTCCTAGAATCAAGTCTATGTGATGGCTAATGCTTCTCAATGGTGGTAACTCATTAGGTAAATCATCTACCACAATATCAATGTATTCATTCAACATATCTTGAATCTCTAGAGGCAAATCAATCAACTTAGTACTAGTGACTACACTCCTTGGCTTACCAATCACAACAAAGTTTACCTTTTCTTTCTTCATTTGATGTAGAAACTCTTTACCACTCATTATCAATACTTTAGAATTCTGTCCTACAATAGCAATAGCCTCTTCTTTCAATGGTGTGAGTGTATGCTTGATCCCATCCTTTTAAAACATGTATGTATTTTGCCTTCCATCATGCATGGCCTTCCTATCAAACTGCCAAGGCCTTCCAAGCAAGATATGACATACATCAATGGGCATGACATCCCATAAAATCTGATCCTTATATGTTCCTATCTGAATATCTACTTTACATTGTTCACTTACCAAGAGTTTGTGTCCTTTTTGTAGCCAAGAGACTTGATAAAGTGTAGGATGTACCTCCTTCTTCAAGCCTAGTTTCTCCACCATCTCAGTTGACACAAGATTGTCAGTACTCCCACTGTATATGATGACCTTGTAGCATTTCCCCTTACTTTTACATGTGGTTATAAATAGAGTTTTCCTTTGAGTTGGTTCTACAACTTCTTTGTTTGGCTTCAACAAGATTCTTTTCATCAAAAGAGACTCACCTTCTTCTGGGGTATCTTCATAAGCTGCTGCAACTTCTTCACTTTTTTCTTCACCTTGGGTCACATGTACACCCCTCTCATGGCTGGTAAAAGGGTTCTCTGGACACTCATATGCCCTATGTCCTGCATAGTTGTTGCACCTAAAGCATTTTCCCATGAATCTTCCTCTTCCTCTTTGATATCCTTGGTATGGCTTTCTTCCTCTTGGTGTATATCTACCTCTTGAGCTTTGTGAGCTGTTGGCCTCTTCTTGAGATGTTTGCAACTGTCTTCTACCTCCTTGAAATCCTCTACCTCTAATGGATCTACCCCTTCCTCTTGAGAAGGATGTTTGTTTTCTTGCAATCTTCTCCTTAGCTTTCAAGGCAAATTGATATGCCTCTTCAACTATCTTAGGAATGAGAAGACTAATCTCATCTTGAATGGAAAACTTCAAACCATTAGTGTATCTAGCTACCTTCTCTATGTCATCCTCAATATGACCTGATCTTATAGTCAACCTGTAAAGCTCTTTAGTGTATTATTTTATAGACATCTCTTTTTGCTTCAAATTTTGTAATTGCTTGAAAAGATTGGCTTGATAATCTTTAGGCATAAACTTACCTTTCATTTTTGCTACCATTTTGTCCCAGCTTCTGATCTTTGGCTTCCCTTTCCTCCTCCTTTCTTCTTGCACTCCATCCCACCATAGGGATGCATGGCTCTTTAGCCTTGTCATAGCATACTTGACTTTCTTATCATCTTCTTCAATTCCTTCATACTCAAAGTATTTGTCTAATGCACTAATCCAATAAATTAATTCTTCCACATTCAAATTACCTTCATACATTGGAACCTCCATTTTTGGCTTTGTGTTAACCTTCATAATGGCTCTAATCAACCTATCTTTAGTTGTTTCTTCTTCCACCACCAATTCATCCTCTGGTGGCTCCTCTTCTCTATCACTGACTTCACCCATGTCAGTGCCTCTTCTTTGAGCCATCTCTAGGTCTTGTAGCCTAGTTTTCAGGTTCCTAATCTCTTCTGCCATTGCAACCTGTCCTCCGGTTCTCCTTCCTCCAGCTCCACCTCTGTTCTTAACTCTCATGGCCATCTTTCCTCTTCTTCACAAATCACGTTCTTCTTCTATTTGACTTTGATCTTTAGATTGTGCACAATCCCTTGGGCTATGATACCAAATGGTGAAGGGACATAATTCAACAAAATGAAACTAACAAACCAATATGACAGTCCTATCTAAGCATTACTTGTTTGATGGTAACAACAGAATCTATTACAAAAAAAATACATAGAAGACACAAATAAAACACTTTAGACCTTTTGCTTATCTATTTACACTTAATTTTAAGCTTTGAAGTGATCAAAAAGGTTAGATTAAGCTGCAAGATTCTACTTGTTGTGTTGATGGGTTCATAGGCTTGTAGCCCTGCTAGGCCTGATTTTTGGCCATATCTTTCACAAAACACCTACTATCCAAAACATATAAATTTTTTCAGATACCCATTTGGAAGTTACATAACATATGTCAAGACTAGGTATAGTTGTTTTGTACGGAATGGTACTTTTGACCCCTATAGCAGACCTAATTAAGCCTCTTAGCAACCCTATTTTGGTGTTTGGGAGAGTTTGGGGTTGAGTTAGATCATGAAAATTTTAGGAGATGTGCCATATGACATCATAAAACTAATCCAATCACAAAACACCTTTTATTTAACACAAAACTATCTTAAAATCTTGTTGTTATACTCAGAATTGTAGGAAAACAGGGTTAAAACACAAGTATACAAGAAAACTCACTTTCCCATATAGTACAGCCATGAAAATTTGTACAAAATCTAAAAATGATAAACCCACAAAAACTACAAATTTTGGGAATTTTAGACTATACGGTTCATGAGATCAGCAAGGCTCTAGTTAGGGTCTAGTTTACACCAAATTTGAGCTACAGGGAGCATCCTGGGGAGTTAATAGCCCAAATAAATTTTATTGGTCTTATATTAACCTCCTCTATAATCCTGAGTAGTCACAAAGAAGATAATACCCTCTTAAGTACTGACTGCAAACTTCTTCCTTGCTGCCCTATCTGGTCTACATACATAGTCTTGAGGAAAGATTGAACAAAAACAAAAAAATGACTCCAGAAAAAACTCCCAATTCATTAATTCACCAATAATATATACATATACACCTATTCCACATGAAAATCCCCCATACGAACCATATTTTCTCAACTTAGATACTCAAATCATATACTACGCTTCACACAACAGCCTCCCAAAATGGGGTAAAACAACTTTTCTAACATAAGAAGACTAAAATCACTTAATATCTCACCCACCAGACTTGAAATCATCTGAGGATAAGATATTAGGTTTTATTTGACCAATATTTACATATATTTGGCCTTTTTCTCACATATAGGTCTTATTTCATGCTTAAAGGATACTTAGACAAATTTGAAAATTTGAAAACCTAAGAAATGGAGGGAAACTAACTTAGCACACCTAGACACGCTAAAACTCAACCAAGAACATGAAAAACACATTCCTAGCATGAATATGCTCCTGCATCAATCATTGTTGCTACAGATCTAGAGTTGGGAGCACATTACTATCTAGTGAGTGATAGGTAGACTTGAAAGACTAGAGCCTATGCATCCTATGGTCTTTCAATGGTATGTGTTATTAGGAATACAGCTAGGGCATGTTAGAGAGATGTGATACTATAGAGAGGCTTTTGATAGTTTGCACCTTGAGCACATTACATAGATGCCCTATAGAGGGATTTGATTTGGCTAGGTTGATGAGGTAGTGATGTAGTATATGATTATAGCATGTTATGTGATGAGATGATGAGATTGTATCATCAAGAGATATCACTCATATCATGTACAATGTAATTCAGTTTCATTCAAGATGTGCCAGGCCCAAAGCATATATTTGCATGTAGTGAGTGGGATAGGCCACAGTGGGGGAGGTCAGTAAAGAGAGCAAATGCTCGCACTGAGTATGATAGCATTTTGCCCATTCAGTGGGATTATTATACTCTTATTCTGGATATTGGTGTGATAGCAACATATGCATCCTGGTGGTAGTGAGGTGAGGTATTGTGAGGAAGGTACTTTAGGCATGGGATAGGATACAGAGGAGGGTGAGGTAGAGGAGAAGAGTGCCTATAAAGGTGATATAAAAGGGAGGGGATGATGGCCTAGATGTTATGGATGTACATAGGGGAGATGGTGATTAGGTAGCAATAGTAATGCAGGTGGGGTCTCAAGCCCAAACTTGTGTAATACCATAGGTGCAGGGATCAGTCTAGCCATAGACACAAGTAGGTGGTAGTAGTCGTGCAGGTCCTTCTCATCCACCAATGTCAGAGGAAGACCATGGTTTAGTGACTAACCTACAAGGTGAGATTCAGACACGCTTGTTAGATATTTTAGGTATTATGCCTGATCAAGATCAGCTACAGGCCCATCTTTAGAGTATGACTACACAGAAAGATAGTCGGTTAGCATAGGCATAAGGGTAGATCACTACATTCTAGGCCCATATTTCATAGAGGGATCGGTAGATGGCCTACTTATAGACTTAGGTTACTACATTATAATCCTAGGTGATACAATGAGATGGGTAGCTTACCCATGCTCAAGAACATATTTCCACGTTACAAGGTTAGCTTATAGGACTTTAAGGGTAGGTGGCACATATGCAAGGATGCATTCAGAGTTTGATTGGATAAGTGGTAGTAGTGGAGAAAGCCATAGATGAGGTTGATGAGGCCCTAAGAGGGTAAGGTATGATGGGGATGATGGAACATATTGTGTTACTCATACATGAGGCCTAGTATTATCATACATTGTATGAGGCTACAGTTCTAGAGGTTCAATGTGCAGGGTCCTTTAATGCTAGCCAGTCATCTATTCGATAGCCTTCCAAAGGAGTTTGAGGGCCACCAAGGCCACTAAGACCACAACTATGATTTTGGATTATTTATATGTACAACGGATTTTTGTATTACTAGCTCATTCTTTTACCCATGGGCTCATGTCATTATGCTATATATTTTAACACAGTTTTCATGTGGACATTGTATTCTTGACATTTAATATATAGATGATGAGGGTTTTTGTTGATGTATGTAGTTTTTTTATTGTTTTTATGTTTATGGATATGAGATGCATTTATTATTTATGTGATGATGATATTGATTCTATTTACACGATGTTAGATGATGTGATTCGATGATGTTATGGATGTTATTTATATCAATTTCATGATGTATGTAGGTCGTATATGATGGATGGATTTAGTTTTTTGATGATAGACAGATATTTTGATTATCATGGATGATGTTTCGTATGGGATATTACTTTGATTTATGGATGTTACTTTATTGTGTTATTTGTGATGTTTATGATGACATGTTTATGATGTGATTTATGTATAGACCTTGATAATTGCACATTGTGTCCTATGGGGTAAATACATTAATGGAGAAATTAATCCCCTATTTGGTTCATTTTGTCCCTAGTTATTGTGATAGGAATCCTCCTGCACAAAGGAGGTAGGATGGTGATGGGATTGGGTAGGCTTTAGGCTATGGGTAAGGGTAGAATATGAGGGAAATGGGGATAGGCTAATGATTTCTAGAATCCATTGAAATGCATTCAATCCATTTTAATATTGCATCTTTTAGTTGTGTACTAAGGAAATGATAAGTCCAAGGCATGTTAACATAGATGCGTGTGGAACTCCATTTGAGAGATGATCTTTCCTGAATAAACCTTTAGGGGTCACCCATAACATCCTTGTTACTATAAAAAGTTAACAAGATAAAAGATATACATTCAGACTAATCTAAGAAATAGAGCATACTAATATGTACATGAAGATGTAGCATGCATACAGAACACACAATCACACAAATTAATCAAAGATTAACATAAGACAGTAATAATGATATACATGAGTGATGAGATGACTAAGGATGGGTATGTGTGAGGGTTTTATAAAGGATATGTGGTGCCCAAAATTTATTTTGTCTATGCTAGGATGAGATTCCAACCAAGTTACAAAATGGGGGTCATGATGACCCTTCAGGAATTGGTAACACAGTATATGCCCGATAACCCAAGAAAATAAAATTGTATATGCCATGACCCTCCATAATGATGATTAATAGTGAGAAGGTGTGGACTTGAGGCTTAGTGATAGCAATGGATGAGTGGGGATGGGGTGTTTCTTTGAGTCTAAAGGAAGACACATATGTCAAGGAAGATTTATGAAGGCATGATAGGAATGATAAGGATATGGATGGGACTTGGGGGTATGTAGACCAAGTTTGGATAAAGTGACTTCAGAGAACCCTCCAACAATGATCTTTTTACAAGCCATGTCCTTTCCTCTTTCTATAGTAGTGGTCCATCACTGTTATTTAAAATCCAAATGATGGATTCCTACTATTGATATTGGGGTCATGCTTATTTTATCGTTTTGTTAGGAACTAGTTTTCATCATGGTACTTGCCCAAGGTACCAGCGAACTAGTTTCACCATTGAATAGTTTTTTTTTGGACTTTTTGGGGCATCTCAATTTATTAGATGTGGGTATGAGATGTAGGGATGTTGACATTACCTGGATTCTTATCCAACACCTATTCTATAAAAATATGATGCTAGGATCATGTTGTCATTGGATGTATTAGAGTTTGTGTGACCTAGAGTGATTCTTGATCATGATCCCTTCAGATATCTAGACCAAGTGCCTTCATTGCCCCTAGGAGAGACAATGTTGCTTAAGGATGTAATGGGAGATATGGATGTGATTACATCCTAATTTTGATGGGGATGTGGTGGATTTGAATAGATGATAAGACATGATTGGCTTATGGGTTCATGATAGTATAGTGTGATGGGTGATAGAAGATTAGGACTAGTAGTCGCATACATCATTATAGGAGTTAGACATTCTTAATTTGATTGGTGCCATGCAATAAAGACTATAGGAGATCCAATACACTTTGAATTTGTTGTTCATCTTTGATCTAATTATTTGATAGGTTAACCATATGATTTTGATCATTTGATAGGATTTGATTTTGACTGACCCCTAGTGCCTGATTTTGGGCTTCACCAGGGGAGATTGATTTTTGACTTGACAAATTATTTTGACTTTGATAGTCCCCTAGTGCCTGGTTTTGGGCTTCACTAGGGGAAGACATGTTTTGATTAGGTCGATGATTTGACTCTTTTTTATTGTGACTTATATGATCAAAGATAGCATGATTATGATTGAGTTCTGGACTATGATCTTACAACTTTGTATTTGCAGCACATGTTTTATTTATCAAAGAAGGGTCCAATGATGTATGCTTATGTTCATCACTATGGAGGGAGGTGATCAAATGATCATTAATGGGAAGGAAGAGATCAATGGTGGATGAAGGTGGTGATAAAGGTATGATGAGGTCAATGAGTGGTGATGGGGTAGCATAGTCTTCATAGGTGTTCCTAGGAGACCCAATTTTGACATCAGATAAAATATCCTCAAGATCAGCAAAAGGATCACAAGGATTGGTTGTAGTATACACATTAAAATGAATATCATATTCGTGTTGATTATCTTTGATAGATAAAGCTTGCAATAATTCATTTATGATAGCATCATCTTGATTGGGATCAAAAGATATGATTGGTGATGTATTGAAGGTACCCAAGTTAAAGATATCCTCAAAGGGATAGGCATTGTTATCATCTATTACCATATTAGTGAGGGATGATGTTTCTAATGAGGAATCTAATTAAGATATTGGTGTTGAACATGATCCTGATGAAGATAAGACCTTTGATGTTGACTTTGGTGTTGGCTCTGATGTATAAAATATAAAGTTGCAAGTAGAAAATGCATTGTCTATAATTGACGTCTTGACATAAGGTATTTGATGGGATTGGTGAGAGGAAGATGGTGCATGAATGAAGGTTTCCAAGAGAGGCCATAGAAGGATTCATGAGAAATGTGAGGACTAGGCTCATGGGGGATAGACTCTACTTTGATGGAGGGACCTTAGAAGATGAATGTGGTGTCTTGACCTTGGATTGAAAGGGGAAGGGCTTGATCATGATTGGGAATGGAGTCTTGGCATTCCTTTTTTTGTGCACCCAGGGATGGAGACTCATCTAGTTCATCCTCAATTATTATGTCACCGTGATTAATGAGGTCTTGGACATAATGTTGGAAAGGTCAACATCGATTAATGGTATGCCCCCAAGTTTAGTGATATGTACAATATTGATTGGTTTTATGCCATGAGGGTGTAGGCATAGTAGGATCAAGATTTCAGATAGGGGGATAGACCATCATGTTGGTGGTGACTAATTGTTTGAAAAGGGCTTCCAAGGATATGGGAAGGGGAGTATAATGACCTACTTCACTTTGTGACTTAGATGTGGAAGCATTGGACTTTAAATCAAATGTTCGGTGATGTGATTGGGTGGATGGAGTGGTAGTAGATGAGGTGGCCAAGATTGGATTCCCTTTACTAGTAGGGGAAGGGGTAGATGATGGTTTATGACTAGCAGATGGAGGATTGGTATGGGACTCAGATGAATGGTTTTGGATGGGAGGTGCAATGAGTTGAAGGGGGTCAACACCTTCAAGAAGTGGTATATCCATCAAGATAAGCTACAAGAGGATATCATCCTTGTTGACAGCTATGTATTGGTCTATGAAATTGGGGTCTAGCTTCATGGTGATCGATGAAGAGCAATAGATGATGAAATTAGGATAAGGATTGAGGATGGTTTCTTAAACAAAATAGGTCAGAAGGACTGAGCTAGTATGATGGAAGAGGATGAGATAGACTAATGGATTAAAGACTATAATTAGATTTTAGACCAATAGTACAATAGGTGCTAACGACCTATCAATAATGTATAATTTGTCAAGTTAGAAAAAGGATTGGGTATTTTGATGGGTGTCTTGATTCAAAACTAGCAATAGGATGATATGATGGGTGATAGTTATAAATAGGCAAGATGATTAGGCTAGTGATGATTAGATTGATGAGTGATGGGTTTGCTAGACTGAAACTGATAAAATGACAAGATGCTAGTAGGATATTGACTAGGGTATGAGATTTGATCAGATGATGATGGATAGTATATTAGGGTGATAGAATAATATGATCGATAAAAGGACTAGTTCAAGCCTTAAAACTGATTTTCCCAAGATGTATATTGGATGACATGACATGACAAAGGTGATTAGGATAATAATATGAGGATGAGTATGGTAATAGGTGATGATGAAAGGATAAAAGAGTAAAATGAATGAGGTGGGGATAGTTTAGACCTATATGTGACATAAAAATCCAACTAGGATAAGATAGGATGAAATTAGATGGGTGATGAAGACAAGGTCAAGACAAGTGATGGGGTATGGACTTAGGACCAAATATGGAAGATGTGATATGATGTGAATAGATGGGTAGGGGGTATGATTAATGATCAGCTAAGCCTAGACAAAATATGACTAGAAGGATGTTCAAGAGAACAAAAGGTATGTAGAAGAGGGTAAGACAAGTATATACAAGATGATGGTTAGGACTAATGATGGGGGCATATGGTTAGACTAGGAGAAAACTTGAGACAAAAATGGGGGATGGGATATACAGAAGGATGATAGGATGATGAGACAAGAGGATGATGGGTTAAGGATGTACAACATGAGAGGCTAATATGCACAAAATGATGATTAGATGTTCAAAAGGGATGATAAGACAAGATATAGGTGGTGGGGATGATGAGTGGACTAGGAGGAGATGAAGAAAAAGTACAATATGTACAAGGGGATGGTGACAAGGATATACAAGACAATATTTAGGTTATGGGAGGATGACCAATGATGGGTGGAGGTGGTTAGGCTAGGATAAGATGAAGATAAGATGGGGGATATGATGAGTAAAATATGTAAAAGAGGGTCTCAAGTATGTACAAGATAAGATGTAAGTGATGGGGATGCAGTCAATGATGAGTGAGTATGACTAGTCAAGATAGGCAATGGAATAAGACCAAGACAAGGGTATACAAGGACAATATGTCAATGATGTACAAAGGGGATGATGATAAGTATGGATAAAAAGGATGATGGGATAGAGATGTACAAGGTGACAGAATGATGAGGATGGAATATACAAGGTGATATATGCAAAGGACCTAGATAGGTATGGATAGGTGAAGGTTGACTTAGCTCATAAACAATATAGGTATAGCACAACACACACCCAAGAAATTAATCCACAACCTATGATTAGTAAATTAATGGGTGTGTAACTTAATTCTTGCACCATCCCACAGCTTCACAAGTGAGGCTATAGGCCGATGACCCATTATAGAATCAATCAAACCCTCTCAACCCTGCTCATACATGATGGCTACTTTGTACCTGCTTAAGATTATGAGGTGGAGGCATTTTTGTGATGGATTTCACATTTATTGGATCTACTTTGATACCTCTTCTTGAAACTATGAATCCCATTAATTTTACTAAGGTGACTCTTTTGGCCATTCTAGCCCACATATGAAGCTCTTGCATGGTTTGATGAAGTAGTGAATTGAAGGCTTAGGAATATGTCTAGCATTGCAAATGGAAAAGATCAGAGAAGGTTTTCATGGTGCAGAACAGTTGAAAGAGCAAGTTCATAGAAGCCTAAGTTTTACTTAGGAAATATTTTTAGCTTTCAACTAAGTATAGCATTCAGAATTCCTTCAGAAGGAGTGTTTATGCACAAAGCCCAAAAGGTATATCAATCAATCAAAAAGCTTGAAACAAAAGATTGAAGGGTATCTGATGTCAGTAAAGTGTCTCAAATAAAATATCTAAAGGGGACTTTTCAAAATCCTGAAGGGTCATTTCCTCAAAGAAAAGGGGTGAAGAGGACACTTTTCAAAGTTTTTGAAGGATCATTTCCATGCCAAAGTGATCCTTTAAAATTGCCCCAATGGGCACATTTCTCAAGAAAATGGTCCACTTTAAGGTTTTCAAAGAGTCTTTTCTTTCAGAAAAGTGACCAAATCAGAAGTTCCAAAGGACGCTTTTTGAGAAAGTGGAACTTTTAAAAAGACCAAAGGATATCCTTTTTAATGCAAGTGTCTTACACAATTTTCCCAAAGGATCATTCTCCAAAAAGTGACACAAACTAAAGTCCTAAACAATTTGGCCAAGGGGTCATTTTTTTGAAAGGTTTCTAAAACAATATACCCGATGCAAAATATCTAAGGGAATGGTTTTTCTTAGTGAAATGGAATAGATAAATGGAGACATTCACATAAATTTCAAATTCAAGCCTCAGTAAATAGCCATTGGGATTCAAATATCCCATGACAAACCTATGGATGTCAATTTTGAGCTCTAGTAAGTAGTCGTTTGCATTAAAAAACAACCAAAGTAACCCTCGACTGAATGTGGGATTGACAAGTGGCATGATCTTGAAGGCTCAGAGTAAATCTAATGGTGAGTAGGTAAAGATAGGATAGTATGGCCTAGATCAAATCAATGACACACATTCAATCATGTATTTAAGATCAACAGCACGTGATCAAGTCAACAAGTCAGCAAGTTCCTACAAACAAGTGTGAAGGTGATAAATGGTGAGATCTCAAGAGTTAGATCCAACAAAATGAGGTGAATGATAGATTGATAATAAGAACCATAGAGTAAATATGGGATTACCAAGTGGTAATAGGTCTGACAAAGTTGATGGGTCAAGTGAAGATCTAGGGTTCACACTTGATCTTGCAACTTGAGATTGACAGTGTGAAGATGAGTCAATGATCCAAGTCATGGTCGATAGCTAATTAAACAAAGGTAAGCCTAGAGCAATTTTTGATAGGAGTCAACAAGGCATCTTATGACCTAGGCCAAAATAAATTCAAAGGGATCGAGACCAGATATGACCCAGATGAAACGAAATGAATATTACAAGCCATGGGCCGTCATTAAAGCTAAGTCTTGGCTAATAGCAATTCAAATGATATAAATATGTCCAAGTGGATGTATCAACTATGGGAAAACCAATAAATAGATTTGTTTTCATCTATAATAAGTATAGGTTCACATTTCAAAGCAGAGGTGGATGTATGTGATTAATGGAGGAATATCTTGAGCCATGCTCTCAACAAATAGCGACCCAAAGCAGGCTTGACCATGGCTCTATTAGATGAATGAGTATGGGAACATTATCCTAGTAGTAAAGGCATTAATATGAAGAGGAGCTTAAGGAATCAGTATAAATCTTGATCATCATGACCCGTTCTCCACTCTTAAATGCATTGTTCCCATCTCTCTCATCCCTTTTTATTATATGTTCAGGGTTTTGAGCCAAAAAATAGATCCCTTTCTTGGGCATGACTAGAATCTACCAATATTGAGCTTTGTAACCTCTTAAAATAAATTAGATGACTATTTTCATATTTCATATATTAATCTAGTGTGTTTATGTCAGTTTGATTTACATATGTGGTAGAGCTCTCTCCCTTGTCAAGTCCTGATCTCACCTAGCTACTAATTTGTCTCATTATGCAGGTCATGTTTAATGTTTAACTCTCATTTGACTAAATTAATATTGGATACATTGACTAGATTAGTACCTTGATTCAAGCCTCTCTATCACCTTCCTCAAGTTTTATTCACTTGATGATGCTTTACATGAATCATTCATGCATGATAGATATTTGGAATCATAGATCTAGTCATTTGTTCTGACTCGTTAGTGTTTTAGAAGCTCAAGTACAAGTGGATGGACATTCTTTAGGTGCATAATTGCCATTATCTTAGGTTTCCCTTTCAATTGTCTCTCTCTCCCTTTTCACCCCAAATAATTAGTAGGTTTTAGTGGAAACGAGCTGAGTGAATTCCATCAGAGGAGCTAGCCTCGTTAAAAATCCTAGAGGTTTGGACTAAATTTAGGTAACCCATAGCCTAGGTCCACTCCCATGTTGGACCAGATTTGAGTAAGGGACATGAATAATATTTTTCTTAGATAGGGTGCAATCCAAGTCCAAAATAGTTCTGGCATGCCCGGTGGGATGCAATTTCAGCCATTAAAGTAAGTTTGCAATACATTCATCTTCAAAAGCATTTTCAAGTACTCCTTAGTTCCTATCTCAAGGTATGAGGCATATTCTTGTTCATTATTTCAGTTGTCTTCATGTTTTCTAGGCTATGACAACCTATAAAGAAGAGTTATATCTTTCCTCTCCTCATCAGTAGTTTCAAAATGATCCCTATACATCTTGCTATGATCCTCACCAGCAATATGAGGACCTATATCAGCCATACTTGTAGGAGTATTGCCTTGATCCTCCCTGTGAGCATCTAGTCCAATCCTTTGATGAGCCCCCTTATTACCAAGACCATCAAGCCTTCAATGATTCTCAGCTACCCCCTTTGCAGATTAGTTTCCATCCTGGTCAGTCACGGCAGCTGCATGACATTCTTGAATAGTCTGCTCATACCCCAAGTCATTTATATATAGCTTTTAAAGGGATTTTTTAGAAAAATAAAATAATATGATAAGCATTGATACATTGAAGGGGTATGGGAAGGAAATCCCAAAACATGTCATTAGAGGGGTTAAAACTTCAGTGCAATAGGCAAAGGAGGAGTGAATGTCCTTCATTAGGAGAGGTTATTCTAGAAGTAGTAACGACATGCTTGGCATGGATGAACTCATCTCCAAGATTGAGGAGAAGTTGAGAGCCCATGAAGGGCATCAGACACCCCATCACCCACCCTACCTTCCCTCATTCACTCCATCTCAACCTTAACTTGAGCTTCCCATCATCACTCATAAGCCTTCACCACATGAGTTTCAAGCTCATCATAGTTCTCCCCAACTCCCCTCAACCTTCCCCTCATGGAAAAGGTAGGTTTGTACTGAAGAAGCCAGCCATCATGAGTAGTAGGGGCCTCATTTTAAAGCCTCCCTTACTAGATAGATTGAAGCTACAAATAAATACTTGTACCAAACATTGACAACTACAAAGGTAACATCACCTCAACTGCACATTCCTCCTTTCATTGCTCAAGCCTCAATCCACACTATACAGGAGAACCATGAACTTAAATTTCCATCCTGCAGTCAGGTTATGCAGTCAAGCAAACCCAAAGCTGCTCAATCCCCACCCCTCTCTCCTTAAGAATCTAAGTCCTTTCCCTCTTCAAAATCCATCTAAGTAGTGTGCCTAAGGAGGAAGTGGTGATTACTGAATCCAATCAAGAGGCCATGTAGCCTCCACTTCCGTCTTCTAAAAATTTTAGAGCCTTTCCTTCATGGAAGGTCATTTAAGAAACATGCAACAAGAAGAGGAGGTGAAAGTGATCCAAGAAGAGTAGCTTCATGAATTAAATTAGGTTTTTATGGACCTTTCTCATCTTATTGAGTACTTTCAGGGATCTATTGTACCTATCCTAGAGAAAGAACCTCTCCTTTGTGAGGCAAGTCAAGAAGATGTAGTTGAGTGAACAAAAAAGTGATCAAGAAGAAGAAATCATTATTGGGACACCTCTTGGCAGGGATGAACATGTTTCAGTCTTCCATAATGGTGCAAAGATGGAACAAGTGTAAGGAGAAGCTGAGATACAAGTGTAAATGAAGAGATTTCTAATGTCTAAGAGGGAAACACCTTGATTATACAAGTTGAGAGTGTTTCCCATGAGTTCTTTGATGACTCAAGAGTTGCCATTCATCATGAAGGACAAGAACTTGAAGAAATAGTAGAAGACAAGTACCAATCAGCTAATTAAGATTAAGAACAAACTGAAATTGAGAGCATGCTCTATCATCAGCTTGATGTTGAAGATGAGACAATGTTGATTAACCAATCTAAGATATCAAAAGCAGACTTGTGGTCCCATGGTGGTGGTCAAGGAATTGATATGCTCACTTCAGACATTTAGTTTGAAAAGACTCCAATTGAACTGCAACTTCATGAGAATAAATCATTAGATTTTTTTGATGTCTTTCATTCAAGTTATTCTTTACTTGAATGTGGTCCATTGCAAGATAAGAGGAGTGCCACCATTAAGCAAGGGGCAATTGTTCTCTTAGGAGATGACATGTTTGAACTTTTCAAACATGGTTATAAATTTTTCTCTTCAATTTTAGACATCTCATTACTTTTGGAAGCTGAGAATGAGCTCAAATGGCCTTAAGAAGTTACAAGATCAAATCCATCTCTCTTAGAGGCCAGCCTTGCAGATATGCCAAAGGAGACAAATCAACCTAATATATATGTTCTTGATCAGTAGTTCATGGATGAAGAAGGATTGAATTTGATTTTACAAAGTACATAGCTCTGGGAGTAGTATGATTGGGTCTTAGATCCATACCCTCAAATAATGTATTTAGGAATAGAAGTTGGGATCCCAACTACATCATCAAGGAGACATGAGAATCCAATTTATCTTTATTCTAGAAGAGAACTATCAAGGGATGCAAGTCATATTTCAAGGTTTCATGATGGAAAATTTAATTTTCCTTTTTATCTAGGTGGATCATGCTTTGTCATGGTTAGTTAGGTTCCTTGTACATATTAGGGTAATTTTTTATTATTTTCCTCTAAATGTTGTCTTAGCACATCTGTTGGCTCTTTTTTTTTTATGTTTGTCTTCTTGTTTGTGTTTTTTCCTTTCCTTTTTCTTGGGTTTATCTTTCTCAAGAGTTTGCTCACAGTCAAGGTTCAAATTTGTAAAGGATTCTGAGTCTAGAATTCATGCAAGTGGTTGGGTTTTCAAGGATATCAGGCATGCAACCCCTGTGAATCACCAAAGATGTTGGCCATTTTGGCCCACACATGAATTTTTTCCATGGTTTGATGAATTAGTGAATCTAAGGCTTAGGATTGGGTCCAACATTGTAAATGGAAAAGATCAGAGAAGGGTTTCATGGTGCAGAACAGTTGAAAGAGCAAGTTTGAAGAAGCCTAAGTTTTACTTAGAAAATATTTTTAGCTTTCAACTAAGTATAACATTTAGAATTCCTTCAGAGGGAGTGTTTGTGCACAAATCCCAAAAGGTATTTCAATCAAGCAAAAAGCATAAAACAAAATATCAAAGGGTATTTGACATCAATAAAGTGTCCCAAATAGAATATTCGAAGGGCACTTTTTAAAATTCTAAAGGGTCATTTATTTAAAGCAAAGGGGCAAAGAGGACAATTTTTAAAGTTTTCAAAGGATCATTTCCATACCAAAGTGATCCTTTATAATTTATTTTAAGGGCACATTTCTTTGGAAAATGGTCTACTTCAAGGTTTTTGAAGGGTCTTTTCTTTCGAGAAAGTGACCAAATCAAAAGTTTTGAAGGACATTTTTTGAGAAAGTGGACCTTTGTAAAAGACCAAAGGATATCTTTTTAAATGCAAGTGTCATATATAATTTTCATGAAGGATCTTTCTCCAAAAAATTAACCCAAGCTAAAATACCAAACAATTTATCCAAGGGGTCATATTTTTGAAAGGTGTCTAAAACAATATGCTTGATGTAAAATGTCTGATGGAATGGTTTGTCTCAGGGAAATAGAATAGATAAATGGAGATGTTCACACAAGTGTCAAATTAAAGCCTCAAAAAATATCCATTGGAATTCAAATATCCCATAATAGGCCTGTAGACGTCAAGTTTGAGCTCCAACAAGTAGCCGTTTGTAGTTAAAAATCATCAAAATGACCCCCAACTGAATATGAGCTTGACAAGTGGCATGATCTCACAAGCCCAAAGAAAATATAATAGTGAGTGAGAAAATACAAGATAATATGAACCAGATCAAATCAATGGTGAACATTCAATCATAGATTTAATATCAATGCCATGTGACCAAGTCAACAGGTTCTTGCAGACAAGTGCGAAGGTAACAAATGGTGAGATCTCAGGAGTTAGATCTAATAGAGCGAGGTGACTGACAATGAAATCCAAAGAGTAAATGTGGGATTTCCAAGTGGAAATAGTTTATACAAACTTAATGGGTCAAATGGATATCTAAGGCTCGTGCTTGATCATGTAACTTGAGATCGATGGTGCAAAGATGAGTTAATGATTTGAGTCATGGTTGATAGCCAATTACATAAAGGTAAGCCCATAGCATTTTTTGATAGGAGTTGATGAGAAAGCTTATGATTTGATGTAAAACAAATGCAAAGGAATCGAGACCATATATGACCCAGATGGAACCAAATGAATATTTCGAGCCATGGGCCACCATTAAAGCTAAGTTTTAAATACTAACTATTCAAATAATATAAATATGTCCAAGTGGATGTATTAGCTATGGGAAAACTAATAAATAGATTGGTTTTCACCTATAGTAAGTATAGGTTCACATTTTAAATTAGAAGTAGATATATGCGATTAATAGAGGAATGTCCAGAGCCATGCTCTCAACAAGCATCTGCCCAAAGCAGGCTTGACCATGGCTCTATCAAATGTATGAGTATGGGGACCTTCTCCTAGTAGTAAAAGGCATTAATATGAAGAGGAGATCAAGGAAGTGGCATAAATATTGATCATCATGACTCCTTATCCATTCTCAAATGCATTGTTCCCATCTCTCTCATCCCTTTTTGTTATATATTTAAAGTTTTGAGCTAAAAAATATATCCTTCTCTTGGGCACAACTAGACTCTGCCAAAATTGAGCTTTGTAACCTCTTGAAATAAATTAGATGACTATTTTTAGATTTCATAAATTAGTCTAGTGTGCTTATGTCATTTTGATATGCATATGTGGTGGATCTCTCTCCCATATCAAGTCCTGATCTCACCTAGCTACTAGATTATCTAATTATATAGGTCATCTTTAGTGTTCAATTATCATTTGACGAAATTAATAATGGCTATATTGATTGGATTAGTGCCTTGAATCAGGCCTCTCTATCACATCCCTTAGGTTTTGTTCACTTGATGAACCTCTACATGAATCATTGATGCATAATAAACATTTGGAATCATGGATCCAGTCAGTTCTTCTAACTCATTAGTGTTATAGAATCTCAAGTATGAGTGGATGGACAATCTTTAGGTGCATCACCGCCATTATATTAGGTTTTTCTTTCAGTTGTTTCTCTCTCCCTTTTCACCCCAAATAATTAGGAGGTTTTAGTGGAAACAAGCTAAGTGAATTCCATTAGAGGAGCTACCCTTGTTAAAAATCCTAGAGGTTTGGCCCAAATTTAGGTCACCCATAACCTAGGGCCAATCCCATGTTGGACTGAATTTGAGTAAGGGACCTGAACAATCTTTTACTCAGCTAGGGTGCAATCCAAGTCCACAATAGACTCTGAATTCACATTCTTGGGATTCAACCTGACCTTATATTCTTGCAATCTTTCAAAAATACTTCTTAGGATTGTAAGATGTTATGATCTTAGACATGACTTCCCTAAAATGTCATCTACTTAATCCTCAATAATGTCATGCATCATATCATGAAAAATGATGGTCATGGTGCATTGATATGTATCACCTACATTTTTAAGTCCAAATGGCATGACTTGGTAGTAGAACATTCCCCATGGAGTAATGAAGTTATTTTGTGCTAGTCCTCAGGTGCAATTTTGATCTGATTATACCCTGAGAAGCCATCCATGAGGGAAAGAATTTCATATCCTATTATTGAATCTATGATCATGTTGATATTGGAGAGAGGAAAGTCATCTTTAGGACATGCCTTGTTGATATCCCAAAAGTCTATACAAATCCTAATTATACCTTATGATTTAGATACGGGGACAATATTAGAGATCTAATTTGAATAGTCTATCGAGTGGATAAAGCCAACTTCCAAGAATTTTTGTAACTCTTCTTTAACCAATAATGCCACCTTGGGATGCATTTTTCTTAGATTATATTTGATAGGTTTGTCATTCAAATGAATGACCAAGTGGTGTACCACCAATGAGGGATCTAACCCTCGTATGTTTGTGTAACTCCCTGCGAATATATCAATGAATTCTTTCAACAACTCAATAATGACTTCACATTCCCTCGGTGTGAGAGATGCCCCTAGTTTCATAATTTTGGGATGTTCATCATTCCCAATGTTAACTTCTATCACCTCCTCAATAAGTGAGGGTGATTGATCTTGCAAGTAAGTGGATAATGATATTTTTGGAATATCAGAAGTGAAGTAGTCTGGAAGTTCAGTATCAATGTCAAAATAATCTTCTGGTGTAAATGAGCTATATGGGAGTTCATCTGGCTCTTTATAAGGCTCTTCTTCTTTCGAGTGTTTTGTATCACTTTGATCATAAGATTTTTGCTATTCTCCAAAATATGTAGATTGAAAAATATTGATAGAAAATCCCTTTTTATGATCACTGAATGGCATAAAATCCCTAGCTCCCATATATTCCAGGATAGCCTCATCATTTTGGAATATGTCAAAAGAAGGATTCTATTTTGAATCCTATTCTATAATAGATGGGTAATGGAGGGAAATTTTAATGGTAGAGATGGTGTTATTAGGGAAAAGGTTAGTGGTAGCGAGTTCCTTGAAGTGACTACAAATGAAACTTGTCTCAATGTCCTCATCAGGGAGAGATGACCCAGTGGTCAAAAGAGAATCCATAATGATATTGGTTGGGTCATCATAGTATAGTGTGTACCCTAGGCCAAAATATTATGGATAGTCTTGAACCATGATGGGTTCAAGTTGGGCTTGTTATTCCTTACCCAATCCCTTTCCTTTGTACTACATATTTTCCATCATTTTTTGGACTTGGGGATATCAATTTTTAGGAGAAATGAGGGTCTCATCATCTGAAATAAGCCTAGAGTCATCCCCATCCTTAATGTACTCATAAGACAAAAGTCTAGTGCTTGAAAAGGTTGTTGGTCTAAATTGGTACTTGATGGGATTATCTTTCCTCATGGCTGGGGACCCATAACTACGTAGAGATAGGGGTCAATTGCTGATGTAAAATATTTTGTACTCATATTCTCCACACCTTGTGGATGTGATTTTTAGTTGAGTGACATCAAGTATTGGATTGGATGTGGATTCTAATTTAATAGGGGAGATATATTTAGCAGTTTTTGGACTAAGGATAGAATTTTCAATGCCAAGGTAGGGTGATGGAGATGATGACTGATCCATCTGACAACTGTGGATATGGTCTATGACTTCAAGACTGGTGACCTTTATTCCTAAGTGAGGAAATTTTAAGCATTGATGGAGGGTGGATGGAACAAATTGCATTTTATGAATCCATGGTCTTCCAAACAATATATTATATGACAAATCCACATCCATGATATGAACTAGAGTCTGGTGTAATATAGGTCCCACAGTAGTGGGAAGATAAATTGTCACCAATGACAGTCTCTCATTGTCATCATAGGATTTAATAATTATCAAATTGGGCCCTAATGACACCTCAAAATATCCCAATTTCATTAAAAAGTCTGGATTACAAAAATTGAATGTTGATCCTCCATCTATGAGGACATAGGAGACTCAATGATGGGAGATGGTTACTTTAATATTCAGGGGTGATTCTGATTTGGGATAATGGGAGACATATCTTGGGAACTAAAAGAGATTTTTTGTGATGGAGACAAATATGCTACTAGTGTTTGGAATTGATTAGTATCCAAGTCACTAAGTACTTTTAAATCATTCAATACTTGATTCAATATTTCTTGGTGTAAGACTGATGTTTTAAGAAGCTCCATCAAAGAAATTTGGGCTAGATTTTTTTCTAATTGTTAAATGATATCATAGGATTTATTTGAATATCTCGAAGCTTTCTTAGGAGTATTCCCATTTTAGGTAGAAGATAAATAAGATGGATCTTTAGGAGGTGTTGCAGGAAATCTTATTGCGTCTAGTAGTAACGAGACAATCAAGAATGGCTCAATTTATTTTTAGGATGGGGGATAACGATGAAGTGGGATCTTAGATGTTATGAATTTTGATGGTGTTTATGCAATGGTAGGTAACATTATGATAAACAATACAATTATATGAAGATTCCTAACCCTAGTCTCTTTGGGGTCTTTGATTCCTTTGATCATGTTTTGGGAGTGGATATATGTAAATGCCAAGTTGACTATTTATTAATTATTTTGGAGGGGCTTCACCTTCAATTTCAATGTCACCCCACTCAATTAAATATTGGATATAATGTTTTAGTTCCATGCACCATTATGTATCATTCCCCTTTACCCTATGGTATTTACAAAACTCATCTTCATGATACTAATCTGGTTTTAGTTGTCGATCATCCACAAGTCTGATTTCAAGCAAGGTAATCATATTGGCAGCAATGAGTTGATCCAAGACTATTTCTATCAGGACTCCCAAGCTTTTAAGTGGTTTTTTACCTGTTTGAGGCTTTGGTTTGCCTCAAGGAACCTTGATGGAAGAGATATTGGGCTATTATATGGGGCCTTTCTTTTGGACTATCTGTACATGTTATTGTTTAGAATCTGTTGCCCCATCACCCATAACATTTTTGTTCTTATTGAATACCTTAGACTTTATAATAAAAAAATTGTCTTGGTTTTGAGTGTGTTTATTCTTTGAATATAATTTGATAGTCCCTTTCTAAACAAGGGCTTTTTCTATCTGCATTCCTTTTTGTATTATCTCATCAAAGGTTTTAGCACACTATAGTTTTAACTAATATTTAAGATTTGTATTGAGATTGTCCACAAATATCTTGGCTAATTCTTTTTTAGGTACAGTACACCTCAGATGGCTTGCCAAACTATGCCACCTCTATATGAAATAAGCTAGACTATCCCTACTTCATTGTTTAGTATTATAAAGGGCAATAATGGAGATATCATGCTCAATGTTGAATGAGAAGTGTCTAACAAATTACTCTGTTAGTTCTCCAAAATAAGATATTGATCCCTTAGGTAGATGCATAAATCACTCCAAAGCGGGTCTTATGAGACTTTTGGGAAAGAATATTAATAAATAGGCATCTTCATAAGCCACTTTGTGGCAAGACACATACAATTATTGGACATGGTCTCTGGGATATCCCTTTCCCTGATACTTTTCAAACTTGGGTACTTCAAAATGTGAGGGAAAGGGTACTTGCATAATGCTCATGTCCAATGGTGATGAACAAAAGTCTTTGTACTTATGCTTGAGGGCTTGTGATCTTGGATCCATTTGTTGGAGAGTCTCTTTTATCATTTTTCATTCTTGGGTTAAAAAGGGATCCCAAAAGGATTAGTAGCTTGATTTTGACTTCTTTGGGGGATGTGGGTACTATGGGTATTATGAGTGTTATTGGCATAATTAGTGTTGTTGGTTTTGGTATCATTGGCATTGTTAATGGTATTGTTATGGGCATTATTATTGGTATTATTGTGTCTAGGTGATAGTGGGCATTGATTTCAGAGTAAAAGGTTGATTCGTTGAGTCAATTTATCGAGGTGATCCTCAATGATAGTCTGCCTCTGATTAGCCTCAGTGTAATTATTACAAAGGGGTTGTGGACATTCTTCTTCTTCAAAAAGCCCATGATCCACACATCCTTCTTCTTGGTGAATATGGTTAACATGTTGATGAGTTGTGTTTGGTCTTGATGGAGTTCAGAATAGGCTAGATAAGAGAGTGCGATCAAAAATGGAAGGTAAGGTGCCTCCTATTTTTATAGCACGGGCTAAGACATAATCTTGGTTCTCATATAGGTAACGGTCGATGAGGTTTCTTACTTCATCATTTTGGAGGGGATTAAATATTTCATTATCTTCCCTAGGTGTGTGCATATCACTATGATTTTTGTCATATTCTTGATTCATGATGACCATATGCCCCATTGGATCAATATCTTGGCTAGAACCCTATCCAATCCTGAGTTGAGCTCAAGTATAGATAACCATTGTGAAAGAGGGTTATGGTGTAAAGTGACGGATGAGATGGGAGTATTCAAATACTATCTCTATCTAAAGATCAAAAACCACTAGTGGTCAAAGGATGATGATATAATGATATGAAATGACCAAGAATTACCAAGAGACAAAGTCCTTTAAGAGACCAATCTAGCAAGGATGATGCAAGGATGATGGGATAAAATATCTTTATCTACTAGAAAAGGGACAAGTTAATGGGTGTTAGAGGACAAAGGTACCTGATAGGTATGAAGATAATGATGGGTCCTAGATTGGGATCTTATAAGACTATGTATAGTGATAATACAAAGTCAGGAAGACGTGGAAAGTGATGATCTAAATAATATGGGTGACCACTAGAATCTTGATTTTTGAGATGGAATCTAGTATCTAAAGGAGATGAGATAGATGAAGGATGAGAGATGTGTAATATATAGGATGGAAAATAAGACGTCTATTAAGTGGATGAGATATGTGATGAAGGTTAGATTGGACAAGAATGAAAACCACTCGAGATAAGTAGAGGATAAACAAAGACCCAAAAATAAAAAAGAGATGTGGGAGGGAAGATGTTATGGAGAATATGGTGAAATGGATAGTCGTTAAATGTTAATATAAAATGTGATGGGTGATTAGTAGTTATAGGTGATTTATATATAAGGTGGTGTGATATGGAAATTAATAAAATTGGTCAAAAGGATGGATATACAAATGGATAAGATGGTATATGTGAATGTATAATGGATATAGATGGTGGATGGGATAAATAATAGATAGGATGTAGAAGATTAAATATAAGATAATGGTAAAAGATAGTATGAGGTCGATATGGAGTGGTATTTTAGTCAAAATACACAAACGAATAAAAGATGGGATGATAAATATAACCTAGTTTCTGAAGATGTAAAGGAGGATGATGGTGTTATGGGATGGGTATGGAAAAATGGGCAGTAGATAAAAAGATGGACACTATAAGGTGAATATGAGATGGAAAGATAAATATATATTCCAAAGATAATGGTTAAATTGATAGGGGGTGGGGTGATAGTCAAATTTTGGTCAAGATATAAGATGATATATACAAACTATTTTGTGAAAAGATATTAGAGAATAAATGGGATGGATTAATGGATAATATATGTAGAAGATGGACTTATATGAAATGATAAGTATTAAATGATAGTGGTTAAAGGTAATATGAAATGGATATAAGTCAAGAGAGTGGGTGTGAAAAGGATTATAAATGTAGAAGGAACGCCAAATGGTTAGGAATGATCAATATGATGAGGGGTATCCTAAAAGAGTACTAGATGGATGTGTAGAGAGTTGTCAAATGACAAGATGAATTATATGAGCTCTAGGATGAGATATAATGGTGATAATATGGTAGGATGATGAGTTTTTAACCTAGAGGATGTCTAAGGTGTTACATAAAATAAAAAGGTATGATTGACTCAGTTCATAAATAATACAGATCTCGTCACAACACTCAAACAATCATGCACAAGTATGACCCTAAATTAATCAACTATAATGGGTGTGTATCCTAATGCCTTCACCATCCAATGGCTTCACAAGTGAGGATGTAGGTAGGTGACCCATTACAAAAACTACCAAACCCTCTCCACCTGATGGATACTTTGGAACTAATACTGACTCCTGCAGTGGAACACCTATTACAACTGAAGTCCCCTAATCTAAGGTAAACACAAGGATCTAGGTGCATCCCCAATATATGAAATGGTATGTTGGGGTCCAAGTCCATGTAGGAGGTTCTCTGATTACCTTGGGTCTTGGAGCTTAATCGCCCCTCACTCCATGGAAACCTTTATGGACAATTCTTCTTGGGCTGTAGTGACATCTCTCCTAATATTTAGACTCCATTGAAATACAAAGTTTGGTTAGAGCGTGGTGGTGAAATCAATGACACTAACCCTTATATACTAAGCTCGTACATGGGTGTCAATTCCACGTCACGTGTTATCATAGATGGGTGGATTAATAAATAAACAAACACACAATATGATTAATTAACTATTTCAATTACGTATGTGAGAGGAACGATACAATGATTATGTATAAGTCATCATACACACAAGCATATCATATACTTTTACCATTTTTAGGAAAAGAGACAATATCATGACTATCGACTATAAACCCATGATTACTAGAGCAATCCCACCACTAAGGGAGTCATGATTTTATTGGACATAATAGAAGGGTCAAGGTTCCCTGCAACCATAGATTCAATATATTTTTCCAAATAGATAAAGTAAGGAACAAAGGACATACTTATCTATTATTAAGTGATAATAAGGTACAAGTGAAAGAATTACTCCTAAATATTATGTTTGATAATATCACTATTTGGACCTATAATATCATGATTACTAGAGCAATCCTGCCACTGAAAGAATCATGAGTTTGTCAAAAATTTGTAGTCAGCTGGATCCCAAGTGTATTTCCTTCTCATTGTGTACATAGAAGATCATAAATAGACAAAATGATCTATAAAAAAGGGGAGTTAATAGAAACAAATATATAACCTGACACGATCTAGTAATTTTGACAATATCGCTACTAAAAGCTAAAATATCACTACTAGCAGAACAAAATCATGACTATTGAAGTCACAATTTTGTTGAAGGATTAAAACCTATAAAAACCACTAATCATTAGCGACTAAATAATAATATCACAACTGGCGTCAATAAAACCATAACTTTAATACCATGAATACCAGTGTAATATCATGATTTACCTATACGTGTTAAAATTTGAAAATTTGATCTTAGATTCACATCTAGTTGGCCCTGTAATCACTTCCATCAATGCTATTAGACTAAATAAGGGAGGTTGGTCCCATCGTGGTCACCAAAAATATGCACCAAATTTCAGGTTTATGCAATATTACTAAACTTAGTAAATAAAACCTAAAACTTAATAGTACCAATAGGAATGGATAAGGAAGACAAATCAAAATAAATAGAGCATGCTTACAATCCTTTTTACCTTCTCATGCCTCCATTCTAGGACTTGTACTTGAAGGATTTGGTTTCAAAATTTGAATTATTAGATTGTTTCATAACCCTTTGATAATGGATTCCAATGCTTATGTGAAGTGGATAATGACTTGGATGAATGCTAGAGTGATTGTATGGATGTTGATGATAGTGGAAAAATGATGTATTGATGGATTTCTAGTTAGTTTGGCCATGGCCCAAGCATGTCTTTTTATAGGAAAATGGAGGGAATTTTAGAAGAATTTTAAATTATTTAGAAATCTCTAGTTTAGAGACTTATAGAGACTTGGAGAAGCTTCTCCAATTTTAGAGGCTTCTCAATAGGTTTAGGGGATAATAAGGGGATTAGAAAGGAATTAATGAGGTTTAGGGCTCATAGGGATGTAGGAATGGCTAGGGTGGTAGGGTGACTAGGGTGGTAGATGAATAAATATGAATTTTAAATTATCAAGTTGGTTTAAAGGGTAGGTTAGTAGGTAATAGGATATATTAAGGGCTTAATGGGGGAATTAATTAGTTTTAGGAAGGGATAAATGTTTATGGTATATAGGAATGGAATGGGGATTGTTAGGATATAGTTAATTTAGCTAGGAAATATAAAAATTAGGCTAAATTAGCAAGAATTAGTATAATTAGCAGGGTGGGCATAATTTAGTGCATATAGTTAGACATGGCATAAATCTTACATTACATACTTATGCTAAAATTATCTTACATTTTGATGTTATGTATGCACACTATATTGGATTATTACATAGTTATCATAAATACTCTAGCTAACACACATTTTGCAGAGCTTTTTATTTTAAGGATAGTTATTATACAGATTCAACAACTCCCCTCAAAAGAAAGAAGAGGCATTCATAGGGGTTTTCCATAGAGATCATACTCTTATATCACATTCGTAGTACATTTTCTAGCACATAAGCTCAATTATAGAAATCAGACACAGGTAAACACAGTGAGAAATTAGTGACTCAGAAAGTAGCAATGGCACAAATTCAAACCAAAAGAACATTAGGGCCCAAATTGAGACACTAGCACCACATAACACTACTATCCAAGATATGGTGCTATTGTTAAGAAGACTCAATTTTAGAAATCCATATTGGCCAAAATAGTACAACATGTGCAACATAGGTTTGCACAAATTTAGTTACAGGTTTATTAGTTATACTTGGTTTTACACATATTCATACTAGTTCAACTCAAATTCATGTTAGTTTGCTCAAATTGGGGGTATCATGCATGGTATGACCATTCCCATTTTTAGTTTAGATACTTAGATATAGTTTATTACAACTCAATCCAGAATTCATAAACTCATATATCATATGTGAGGGCATGTGTGCTATACATTATTTCCATATGCTCAGTTACTCACCGATTGAGCAGATAGAATAACAAATTCCATGTCATTCTCTATATTGTATACACCTAAGATCATATTATAGGTTGTCACCAATTTCATGTCTTACTCTATTTACATTCGTTGGCATTCACAAGTGGCCCAAAGCTACCTAATATAACTAAATGGTCGTAGAGCTGACATACACAGTTAAATATACCAGTTAAACATTTCTAGTACTTTTCACAATTCAATTTTAGATGCATCTACTACACATGGGTGGGAATTCATGAAAGCATAGCCTACATGAGTTATTGAGCCACCCACATGAGAGGGTTGGACACACTATTAGTCCAATCCAAGTTATTCATAGGTCATGATACACCAAGCAGGTGTGAACAATGATGGAGTCAAAACTGGATTGAGTTCTTGAGCCACCCACACATGAGGAATGACCAATCTATCAACTCAGTCCAAGCTATTCATTGATTGATCACTATATACATTCACACATATATGTTATAATTGAGTTCATGCATTGGTTCACGTACCTAGTGAGGTGTATTCATTCCTTTCCTCTTACTCAATTTTATTTCTTTACTTAGCATAGTCTTTTGCTTTTGATATTTCTTAAGTAAGGACTTATTTATGCACATTTCATTTGTAGGACACATATTGGATCATGCTTCACATACTCAGACTTAGCTTTATGGGCTTCACTTCCAAGATAAGTCAAGGTACACTTATTTTTCCTTTATCCTAGTCATTTCACTTTGTTGCAATTTTAAAATAAAGGAGGGGCAAATGTAATCACCCAAAATTGGTATTTGAGTGCTAAGAGTACTAATTAAGACTATTTATCCCTAGCTTAGCCCTAGACTTATCTTAGAGCCTATTATCAAACTTATTCAGCCTTTGTGTGGGCCACAAGCATCCCTAGTCAGTCTAAAAATAGTCCCAAACCCTCATTTATTGATCTTGGCCCTTCGTTTTTAGTGTTCTGCCAACTGGACACTAGTACCATAATAAGGACACTAGCACCACATGGTGATAGTGTCCCAAAAATGGCATTAATGTCCATTACCTTAACTTTATTGATTGAATATCTTTTTTAAAACAAAAACCTCCTAAGATTGGCTTAGACACCTTTTATAACCTGCACAAGCAACAAAATAATATAAATACATGAATTTTAAACCCATTTAAACATGAAACAAGTTGATCATAATTAAGTTTATCAATCCCTATTCTACCTTACTTATGCATACTACCATCTACAACAACCCTAAGCTCAAAATTCCCAGATTTCCAATCTCAAGCACATTTAAAGCACTCAAGGCCACTATCATACTAGCATCACTTACACTTGCAATCGCACTTAGGTGGGGAGAACTACATTGGTCTTGGTCCCTCCTCAGAGTATTGGTATGTAGGAAACTCTCCTCATAGTGGGGTGTTTAGGATGTCCAGCATATCTTACTAACGAATACACTTTTTAGCTCATGCCCTAATTATATGGAGGATTAGGGTTTGCACAATAAATTAGTCATTACAATTACCATACAAGGTTTTAGAACTCATGTGCACAAGAATATAACCCAAAGATCTAGACACAAGTGCACCATAAAGTTTGGAGCAGTCTTGCATAAAGGAGACTACTGCTAATATCATGACACTACCACCACTTTACCGATAATGGTGTTACTGTCCAATTGTGGTGCTACTATTCAAGAGGGGTTATAACATAGGGATCTAATTTACAATATTCATACTAGCTTCCATTTCAATTTTCAACACTCAAATCATCTGTATCAAGTGTTTTCTGGCTAAGTTTTTATTTACATTATTTATGACTATTTTTAGAAAAGTCAAAGCTAGTCAATTCTATAACAAATTAGTGGTTGTATTAATTGCATATTCTTTCCCTGATTTAGACTACTCAATGTTTTAATCAAACATCAAATTTACCTCAAATTAATTCCTAAAATTTTAAAACATAGATCAACTAGCTATAAGAGGGATTGATTTATGGATGTTGTATTCAATCGGTAGCTTCAGATTCACTTTACATATCATAGGCTTTTATTTTATTTCTATTCCCCTTTTTTTTGAAATTTTTAATTAGTTATTAGAGATAGGGTTTGAATGCAATCTGAAATGAATTTTTATCTTGATTTATTGAATGTAATATCCGTTTTGCTTTTACATTGTTGAATGTTAAACAATTTGAATGAACACACTAAATTAGCCACAAACACATTGAATGAAATCCTATAGCCGTTGATTTATAATTGGGAAAGTTTAAAGGCAAGTTTTTATGTTTTGCTTCCTACAATCGAATGGCTTAATGAATGAATGAATGAATGCATACCTTGTTATTTTCAAAATGACCCTTTGAATAAAACAACAAACACATTATCTTTTACATCGTTCAAGTACCCAAAACCCGTTGAAATGAAGTTAGAAATTTGAGATAGGTGAACTAGTAAAGGCCCCTTGAAATGGAATGGTCATAATAAGCCACTAAGTAAAGATTAGTGTGCCTAGAGTAGGTATATATAAATCTTAGGGAGATTATTCAAAATCTCATGTCAAGAGAGGTGAGTCAAGAGACGAACCTCAACATTGGTGCATGCCAAGATGCACATCAACACTTATGATCATAGACTTAAAAATGCTATGTGTCTACATTGACACCCACACTCGAGGGTATTGTCACATCTATGATTTACCTTATATTAGGGGCATATTTCTATAGTGTATTTCAAGTGATATTCTTTTGTTATTGGTCCATGGTGTATAGTTGGTTTCACCCACAAAATAGTCACAATATGGGAACTCTTGCAAGTGTGGGATTGATCTTGAAAGAGAACCTCCCAAGCTAATTGGTTTATTTCCTAATATAGGGCTAATCTATATAGACTAAATGTTGGATGAAAACTTACAAAAAAAAAAGATTTAGAGAGATACTTTAAAATAAAAATGGCAATGCCCCACAATAAGAAATGGGATGTTTTATTATCTATATAAACACATAGCTACCACTATGCAAGAAGGGAAATGGAAACAACATAAATAAATAAAGTTCAAGGGTAAGATATAACATGTATATGATCACAAGGTTACATCAATAAGACAAGAGCTATGGGATAGATAAAAAATAGACATGATAACTTTTATCAATTGCAGAAAGTATGCACAATTACATTATATTTAAATAAGAGGGCTCAGAGTAATCTTACATAGTCAAATAAAAAAAGATCAAGTATAAGTTATAGGAATTTAAGGGACTTGACATAACAAGTCCAATAAATCCACACATTTCTCAAATAATTAAATTACAAATATATAAGAAGAGAGGAGGAATAATAAATATAAGCTTACTTGCTCACTGTCATAAGTAGATGATGATTAATTGAAGAAGCCCATATTTTGCCCATACTTTGCTTAATGCAATTTTTATCCTTTTCTACACATTTGGAGGTTCAATCAATTTTTTCAAATACTCATGCCCATGATAGCCATGCCTATACTTTATCTTGACTTTTGATTCATTTTAAATATTTTAATAAACCTTTAATGGATCCCTTCACCTAGCCATGGACACTTTTAGATTACAAAGGCTATTATTAAAGATAGCTTATAAGTGCTTTCCTATTAAATAAAAGAAGAAATTTTAAATTATTTACCCATAACTTATTTTATTTTTAGGTAGATTCACCATTTTTATACAAGGGTTCCTTATTTACTATTGGAATGCTTCATGATATCTTAATTATACAAAGTAATAAAATACATAAGGTTACATAGCAAAATAATTGGTTAGTATACACAAGTCACACTCCTCATCGGAGGATAAAATATTGACTCACAACACAACACCGATAAATAAGAATAGAAAAGACACTAGATAAAACACGACACTCAAAACCACACCACATTAATAAGATAACATAATAGAACTTAAGCACATGACACATCACCCAAAGGAGGAGGGAGGGGATCATCCTCAAGTGGTAAATTAGACCAAGCAGAAGGCTTTATAGTAAGAGGATTGACACCACCCAACCATCTAGGGGACCCAAAGTCATATCAATCACCCATCCATCAATGGGATGAGTCTAAGTAGTAGTACTAGTAGGAAAACCCCTCTAAGAGGAATCTATATTAAAATTTCCATGTGGTGGCAACAACCTCTATCGCCCTGGTGAAAGTTAGGAGAGAAGCAGTTGTAACTATGCAACCAACTTCTATGCCTCTTGGGAGGTGACAACAACAGATCTTGGGGTGGCCCATCAGGCGACACATGGATCATTATACATGGGGAACTCCCCCAGTGATCCAGTAGCTCATATAGATGTCATACCTCCATATCAACCTTATCCATTTGGGATTGAATCTGCATATAGGTCAAAGATATAATAAAGACCTTATCATTAATGAAAAAATGACACAAATAATCATCAATGTTGAATATAGAATTATTTTTGTATTTTCATAATTGGAAAAGAATCACAACTCTAAAAAAGAATCCACAAAAATTAATAGTAGTATTCAAATTGGTTGAATCCCTAAGAAAATCAAGATGCCAAGAAAAAGGCTCAGGGTGATAAGGTTGAAAATACATATGGATCCATTTCCATTTAAACTGAGCTCTGGGGTAAAACCAAAAGAGGCATTTGAAATATTTTGGGTGCTTACAGGTAGGGTACTTAGGTTGAGAAATTTATATATGGGAGAGTTACTCCCTAAGCAGAAGGCCTTGGTATACCAAGCACCAAAATAAGTGGGGCTAACTTGGGCTCTAAAAAGGCTTTTCAAATTTGGTCAAACCTATCAAGCCGTGTCAAACCTATCAAACTGCATCTTGGGGGAGGAATAAGACCCCATTTACTATTAATCTTATATAGAGTAGGAGAAAAGTGACTCATGACTTGATAGAGAAGTCATGTGGAGTAGTTTTTGAAATGGGTATCACAATTCCACATCCAGTCCTTCCACCATGAGCGGGGTGGTTGCAAGCCCAGCTTGTGAAAGATAACATCTGCAAAAACTATTGAATGCAAAGAATAGTAGGTAATTCTGCATTATTCAAGTGATATTTTACTTTAAATCTAGCCAAGGGATCTAATCCCTAGCAAAGACTAAATCTTAAATAGTATGAATGCATTTCCTCAAGATCATAAGGGCTTTGATTCTAGGCAATTCAACTAATTGAACATTAATATCGATCATGATGGGAGACCACCATAAATAATGATCATTAAAAGATGAATGCATGTGAAAACCATCACCAATCCACCTCAAATGAGGTTTATCTACCTTGAAATCCTTCCATATACTTTTGGCCATGAAAGAACCTTCAGTTTTAACAGGAGCTGTCAATATGAGAAGGGTGTGAAAGCCAATATTTTTCTAACTAGATTTTCCATAAGGGCATCTAAAGGATATGCAATGCCTTAGCAAAATTTTCTAGGATTCATTACCTTCAATGGATCTAACAACCCATTTAATGCACAAGTTTGTGTTTTGTCTATAAATATCAATAATTCCCATATCTCCTTTATCCCAAGGGAGGCAATAGATATCCTAAACAACTTGATGTAATCCCCTCATTTTTTGGCATTGTACCAAAGGAAATCCCTGAGAATTTTGGCCAACCTATCATAGGAAGCCTTGGAGGACACCATACAGGACTAGAAATAGACATGGGTAACTTCTAAGATTTTAGTGAAAACTTGAAATTTACTTATTAAGGAGAGTAGCTTGATAACCTAGTATTCAATCTTTTTCTCCACACGGTTGATGACATACTTCCAAATATCTATAGGATAAGTTTCAAAGCCAAATGTTGCTAAGAAATTTGAACTATTCTCCTCTAATAATCCATTTCCATTGATATTGGAGAATCCACTCAGGCATGGGCATCATTGTTTGTCTGAAACATTGAGTCTTACTCCATTGAAAACTAGACTTGAAGGCTAAACATAAGATATCATGATATTTCATGGCTTCTGAGAAAGTTTTTTCTTGTTCTTTAAGCATAAGGAAGGTATCATCAACAAAGTGTTTATTAATGAGCTGAGAATATTGGTCAAGTAAAAAAATACCTCAAACAAAGCCCACTCATCTCTAGAGGCAAGAAGATATCTTAAAGCTTCTACAAAAAAGATGTTCAAAGTTAGAGCAATGGGTAACCTTGTCAGATGGAATGATGGAGGAAAATTATGTCAGATTTGAGACCATTAATAGTAAGGTAAGTAGAGGCATATACTAATAAATTTCAAACTACCAAAATAAAAAACTAGACAAAACTAAGAGCCTTTAGCATGGATAAGATAAAAGGCCATTCTATTATGTAATAGTATTTTTCAAATTCTAGCTTGAGGAAAATGGTTCTTTGATGTGAAGCCCTAGCCCCTTCCATTCCTTCCCAGATAAAAATAAGATTATCAAGAATATACCAACCTCTAATAGATCATGTTTGCCATGGTCTAACCATCGCAAAAAGAATAAAATGGGGATAGTTGGCAAGAGATTTAGCAAGGAATTTATAATAAATATTTAATAAGGTGACATGCTAGCAGCTAGTAATGAGCTCTATATCCCCAACTTTAGGTATGAATTGATGTTACCTTGATTAATTATAGTGCCTAAAAATTGGTTTTGTAGTGCTTCTTCATAAACTTGAAGTAAATTAGGCCCAACAAATTCTCGTGTGGCTTTTTTTAATTCACATAGAAATCCATCAAGGTCAAGAGCATTGTCATTGCTCATATAGTGGAGAGCCTTTGTGAGTTCCTAGAGACTCAGTGGTGCATCAAAAATTCATTAATATGAAGGTTTTAAATTGTGTGGAATCACATCGAGGCATTCTTTTAAAGCTCAGGATCTTTCCATAGTTTCCTCATGAGCTCAAACCACTAACTTATAATGATTCAATAAAGTTGAGTAGATATCAAGAAGACAAGTAAACCTAATTTTAGCTAACTTGATAGCCTTGATTTGGTCTCAGGCTTATTTTGCCTCGAGGGATTTGAAAAAACCTTTAGAATCCTTATCCCCAAATTTGACCCAATGGAACTTAGCACAAAGTTGTGCCCCTCTAGTGATGTGGCTATCTGCCACCTTGATGTGGTATTTGAGCAAGGTGATGAGACTCTATAAATGATGATCAAAAGCATTGTGCTCAAGAAGGGATGAAACTCTCCATAATTCCTTGAGCATGGAATCATTGCCTCATTTTCTAACACGAGTGAATTACTTCCCATAGTGGCAGATAAAGGTGGTGGTGCACAAGATAGCCTCATTATACCACTCAATCCAGCTAACAACATAAGGTGGGTGGGGTGCTAGTTTTCAAACTCTAGAAATCAAACATATGGTGCCAACATGGATTAAAAGATAAGTGTTGAGAATAAAAATATTACATGGCACTTTGAACTGACCTATGACCGATTCCACTCTATAAGAGATGGGAGCATGATCTAAGATAATGTATTCATAATGTACATAAACAGGTTGGCCATTAATGTTGGAGAAAGAGATTTTTTTGACAACATATAATGATGGAGCGTTATGAGAATGTTGTCTACACTGGTATAATAGCTAGACCACATAAACCAAAGCATGTTATTGAATGAGTGTCACTAAAGGAGAGGGTCGACAAGACTCCACCTATTATTGAAGTAATACCATGATTTGCATTCTCTCATGCACTACCTCATGGGTAGGGCACCAGTTTTGTCATTGGGATTACAACCATATTAAAATCCCCACACACAAGCTATGTGCCAAAGGGTAAGTTGTCAACCAAATATCACCAAAATAAAGATATGTCAAGACCATCATTAAGGGTGTAAATGTTGAGAACACTTAATGAACGACCATCAATATCCAAAATTAACTAGATCTTTCAGTGTGACAGATCCTCCCTCGTGGTAATAATTAATGGGAAAAGTTTTAGTGACACTAATATCCCAGTACTGCCATGCCCCTCTTCATGTAGAGTGGAAAATTGGGTGGCATCCAATCGAATACACTTTAGAGTGGTCTTTAGAATAAACCCATAAACTTTAGCTTCTTGCAGATAGAAAAAATATACAAGACCAATATGTTAGCAAGTAGCATGTATAGAGAATTTACATGAGAACTCTATGAGACCTCAAACATTCCAAGATATAATATTCATTGGTAAATGTCATCCATTTAGAGCTACTCTTGTCCATCCTTAAAATTATCTAAAACTGAAAAACTATTACACTGTTTTGGAAGAGATGATCCTTCAAGCACAATAGAGCAACATTTAGCCCCATATTCTTCTTGCAGAGAGTCGCCACCACCACGGGGTGGACTATGTGACCACCAAGCGAAGGAGCTACTTGTTGAGGTTATCTCAGCATTGGTAGAATATTTTAAAACATAAGAACTATGAGAAATGAGGCTCTGTTGGGCCTGTGGGGACTAGACAGGAGGGGAGGAGAGGTGGGACCCCCTTACAAAGGCTTATTTACTAGAGAAGAAGATACAATATGGGAGGGTTTTGGCCCTAATTATAATTTTTTTGAGGTGACCGTAGTCTAGCCATCACCTTTATCCACCACCTTCAGTTTACAGAGGAGCCGAGAAGGGTTTCAAGTAACCCATAAGGGGACAATCTTTGATGCAATGATCAAGACCCTGACATTAGAAATAAGAATTAGGGAGATTGAAATAAACAACTTTATGTTCCTAATGGGAATCACCAACTTGGATGTCTATGAATGCATTCAACTCCTTAGATACATCCACCTCATGTAAACCTATTGTTGAGGTTGTGGGAAGTATAACTTATATGGTTCGTATTAGATTACTCATCTGATGGGCACCATAATTTCATTAAGAAATGACCACAATAGAATTAGCAAGCCTGAAAGCTCAATCCAAAACGACACCCTAAGGGAGGCTTGGTTAGTGACATTAAAATCTTAAGTCTAGTGGGATAAAATCAAGAATGTGTTTTTGAGAAATTGACAACTTGGTTTGTCTATAAGGTCTCAGACTTCAAATGACTCTTTGAACAAAAATAAAAAAACCCTTTGGTAAGGTTTTGAATCATAGTGACATGGATGCCTGAGGGCTCCCACTGGTGGTGAGACTAGGTATGGAGGGAATATTTTGAGGGGATGCAACCAATGAAATAAGTAATAAGATGATAATTTTCATAACATTTACATGTTTTATCAACATCTACTTGTAGATGTACCTCTGACTGAGAGGGAAGGTTAGAAGGGTTTCCTCATCGTACAACTTTGGGATAACTTTCTTGGCTCGCTTAGGTACCATGCTTCTCACCTCCTACAACAACAATTACAATTGAGAGTGGGGAGGTCATTATATAAGGCTATCCCACCCAAAGGGTGGAGCCCCAAGCATAATAAATATGTAAGAAACCTATAAAATCCCATAATGATGGTATGATAGTCAAGCAAGGAAGCTCGCAAGGAAAAACAAGTTGATCATGGAAAACCTTATAAGAGCTTATCTCTTAAGTTTTTCAATGAAAAACACTTTGGGTTCCTTATTTAAATTAGTGGCGTAAGCCTACTAATTAATAAATATTAGCTCTCAAACATTAAAACCTTGGATAAATTTTAAAATGTTGACTTCTATCTCAAATAATTAAATAAAGCTTGAGAAATATTTAAGTCTAATGCATATTTCCTTAACACCTTCCTACTTTTGATTTATCATATAGAGCTACTTATATCAACTATATATATCTTGTTATTCTTATACCTTGTGTGTTACATGGATACATTGCATGTTCTCTTGTGTGCTTATTATTACTTAATTGCCTACACGTGCATGCTTTTACATGTTACTTGTTAATGTATTCTCTACTTTTTCCATAGAGGATCCTTTGGTCATCATGTCATGTCATTTTTTGATTGCTTATTGATCATATGTCTTTCCTTGGTGCATTGCATATACTATGTTTTATACTATGATTGATGTCACGATCTTTGTTATGCATTCTACTACTTGCCATATATGATGTTTATTGCCCACCTTGCCATTGTCCTTACCATGCATCTGCTAAGTCATAGTACTACTATTATGTGTGTGTTTCATTGTTATATCTAGCCCTCCTAGGGGCACCTTGTTACGATGGGGCATATCCTTTGTCCCTACCTTGTCTTGCCACATGTGGCACCATGCCCTTCCCTATTATTTGAGCTTTATCGATACTATATACCTCATAATGGCATTAGTGGATTCGCGCCCTTGCCTATCTCCTAGAGATTATTATCTATATCTGAAGCATACAAATCTTACTTTACCCAAGTGCATATTGATCTTACAATGACTATATATTAAGACATTACATTATCCTACTTATACCTAGTCACATGGAATTATCTATATATATCACGTACTTCCATATCCTAAAACATTGGGGCATAGTGTTTATTCTCACTAGCTCATCCTCACATGAGGTGGCATCTTAATGTAAATATTTACATAATTATATATATTTTTAGTTATATACATGTGTTTACGAATGTGTTTTTTAATATTTATGCAGCTTTAGCTATATATTATGATAACACTTATGTGCACACTATTTCCTTTGAGATGAGTGAATTGTAGGAGCATGTACCAGTCCCTTACCTCGAAAGGGGGCATCATCTAATTTAGGCATTATTGAACCATTTTGGAGACTCTAGAGCTTAACCATGTTTTAGGCATCCTTACATGTAACCCCTGTATCCATCTTTTACTTATATTGACCGTGTCTGCACAATCATAATACATGTAACGATCATTCATCAATCATGACACGTTTTCTTATGTCATCCTTAACTTATGGCCTATCCATCCACCCTTTTTGCCTTTCCCATTCTAGTCGTCAGAGGTTGATCATGCACACCAATTTCACCGAAGTCTGAATTCAACCATCTATAAATAAGTAAGTGATTAGGTTCATTTGATCAATAAACACTTATTAGACATTATATTGAGAGCAAATTTTTTTGACATTATTACCAATATGTATTTTTTTGATAATGGCTTGTAGTTCCTATATGTACTTTGAGTGGTATGATAAATCAAAAAGATAATACTATCCTTACCTATGCCAACACCCAAACCAAACTTTATCGATTATAGTCTCACAGCATTTACCCATTTCAGAGAGAGAATTCAAAGCTCAAAAATTCAAGTAACAAAAGCTCAAAAGTAAATAAAAAAATCAAATCTTCATATCACAAAGTTACAATGCCTAATAAAACCAAAATAATAATCATAACATGCTTTTGAAAATCAATACTACACTTTTATAATGCTTGCGCTTTTTCTTTCAAAGTATCTAAGTGGACACCGAGGTTTTATTTCTTTATGTTTATTAATAAATTATTTCACTTGTCAACTACAAAGGAGATATTGACGGAGAAATGGATTTCCCATCGTGTAAAGACCCATCCACGTCTATTTTTTAAAACAGAAAAATAGATATGTCTCGGGATTCCTACGCTTTATTATTGAAATATATAACATGGTTTATGCACGTCTATTTTTTTATTTGCAAGGAAATGAGTATGCCATCTCTTTGAGTGCGTGGGACCTCCTCCGAATAATGGTGGGCCAATTGATATCTACATTCTACCATAAACATTATTAAGTTAAATATATGTAAAATAATTAAATTTAAGAATAATAATTAAAAAATAGAGGATTTAAAGAATTATTTTGATTTGTTTATAATTTAGAAATAATTGCCACACTTCAATAATAAGATTAGGATTTTTGTGGAAAGATAATGAGATCTTAGAGAAACACGATGTATTTTGAGAACCTTCTCTCAATTGTACAATCTGTATTTATGGCACTTAGAATTGTGAACAACAAGTTTATGACATACAATAAAAATACAAAATCTGATTTGATGAATGTGTTTATTAAATCTAAGGCTTCGAAAACCTTGCTTACAATTCTAAATCTTCCCATCGATCTATGGGAAATCAGTGTTCTTCTTAAAACACTAATAAGATAGTTAAACCTAAAAAGAATAAAGAAATGATTTATTTTTGGGCATATGTTTAAGGTCAACAGAGCTTTAAGCATTGGCTACTTACCACGCCCCTCAATGATATATAATATCGATCACAACGCAACAAATAAAATGTAATTAAGCCAAGTAATCTAGTATAATGCAAATATCACTACAATGATCTTCAATGCTAATGAATGCTTTATCTCTTCTAAAATGTAGCGAACACTAAATGTTAAATTATCTTTAGATTTCCTTAGATTCTTGGAATCCTTCTCTATATGCTTGTATTGATTACCTCATACATTTCATTATCTCATTGTTTTAAGTGTGCTAATACACATGTGTATTTGTAGACCTCTTGAATCCAAATTATGACCATGTTGGTGAGCACACTGACACGTAATGAGAAAAAATTAAGATAAGACCCACAACCCTAAGGGACCCCAAATGTATGAGAAAGACTCGCGCCCCATAAACATACAATGTATGTTTTAGAGCCCTAAAAATTATACATTTCAAGGAAAACCACAAAAAATAGAGAAGAATAGAGGAGAGAGGATGAAGGCCAGAGAAAAAGAGGGGGAAGATGACATAAACAACCAAAAACACAAAAAAACATGACAATAGAGCCTAATCTAGACCAATAATAGACAAACACATAGATGGCCTAGAATAATGCAATTTTACAACTAATAAATTCACATGGATCATTTTTTCGAGTCTACATAATGTTCCACTTTGATGTGTGTGTATACATATCAAATTAAAACATACAAAGGGTGGATACAATTTTTTGTGCCACTTGAATCTCTTGGAACAAACTCCAATGCACATATGAAACTTACAAAGACACTTACAAGTGGTTAAGGCCCATAAAAATAATCTGTTGAAATCTAGAAAGGACAAAAAACTAAAAATGATACCCTTTGTTTTACCGAAGATGTGAGAGCAGCCCTGTATGAGTTCCATGTCTATAAATTTGTGTTAAATCCTAGTTTTTGTTGATGATATGAGGATGTCCTTGTGAAATTTCATGCATGAATTTTTATTAAATCCTAGTTTTTGTTGAAGATATGAGAATGTCCTTATAAAATTTCATGCATGAATTTTTATTAAATCTGACACGCATTTATGAGTACAATCTTTTTTGACTAAAAATTAAGGACAAATAAATAATGAGTGTACTATAAAAAAGATAAACGCTAAGAAATGTCCTAAATAAATCCCATCGTGAGAATAGGTGCAACATGAAGGGTGCATTTAGAAGTAGGTAAAATGTAAATGCCCTCGTTTATACAAGCAAGGGTAGTATTGATTACCTAGATCTTAGACACTAGAGTTTAGATAAAATGGGTGGCCCCCACTTTAAGATGTGAGATGAGTATGTAAAACACATATCTTAGAAGAAATAGATTATGTGCCTCATATATAAGATGAGATATAAAATAAATGGCATCTAACATAAAATAATAATAATCTCAGACACATGTATGTTATAAATAATTTTCCTCACACATGCCTATGATGTAATCCATATAAACGCATGAATAATATGCCCCACACGGGAAAAAAGAAAGAGGAACATGCCCCTCATGGGCAACATATAAGTAATGTAAATTCATGAGTGATACACCCCACATGAGAAATATGTAAGCCATGTAAGCGCATGAGTAATATGATCCACATGATAAAAATATAAGCAGTGTAAGTGCAATAGTAATAAGCCCCATATGGGCAAAATCTAAACAATATAAACACTAGATTGATATGACCCATGTGAGAAAATGTAAGTAGTGTAAGCACATCATTAATATGCCTCACATGATAAAAATGTAAGACTGTGATCATATGAATAATATGCCACACATGAATGTAAGAAATAAAGCACAAAGATAGTATGCCCCGTGTGAGAAAAATGTAAGAAGTGTAAGCACACAAGTAATATACCATACATGAGAAAAATTTAAGACTATAATCTTAGGAGTAATATGCCCCACATGGAAAATTTTAATAAATAAAGCACAACAGTAGTATGCACCATATGGAGGGGAAATCTATAAACAATGTAAGATCGATAAAAGATGCCCCATATAAGGGAAAAATATAGGTAGTGTAGTATGAGTAACCTAAGATATAATAATGTCAAGTTCAAACATGGGTTCATGTCCTCGATATATGCATGATACAGATCATGGAAACGTATACATAAACATGAAAAATATTTACATGATATGGATTGTGGTAGATAAATATATATGTGACACGTCTATGTAGGACAAAATAAAGATCAGACTAAGAAAAAAATTAAAACTTAGGGACATGATATGAAACATGAATCATGAAAGAAGCACTGAGATAAAAAAATAATAAATTCACGAGAACAAAGATAAAGAAAGGTGACGAATCACTAAGAATCAAAGGTCATAACCAAAACCAAATGGAAAAGTTAAAATTTGAAAGCAACTGAATAATGAAGCAAACAAATGATTGGTCAATCATAAAATATAAAGCAAACATATATTAACATAGAAGGAAAATAGGTGTGAAGCAAACACAGTAACTGTATAACTAAACACATAGCAAATAAAGTAAATATATAATTTGGAATGGAGCAAAAGAGGTAGTATATGATCAAGCACAAAGAAACAAGGTAATTATGTACAAAGAAAACAAGGTAATTGTGTAACTATGCACAAAGCAAACAAGGTAACTATATATCCAAGCAAATAGAAAACACTAAAGATAAGAATATAATAAGCATAACAAACACACACATATGAAATCAATAAACATACAAGGACACATCCAACATGAAAGGTACTATAAATAATATGGGAGAAAATGAAAACCCAGTATGAAAAAGATAATTAATGAAGATAGAACCTAAAATGGTAGCAAAAAATACCCCCACAATTCCCTCCTAGCACCTGATAAAACATTGGATTTGCCCCTAACCTACCATGAATCCACAAGCATCTACATATACTCATTGCATATTAATATTGCATTTATCTCAGCAATCTCAGAATTAGCATGTATATAAATAATAGGTGCAATATAGCATTTTTAAATAGGTAGATGATCATGAACATACATTATGTACTCTAATATATTCATGAAGTAGACAATATTACAGGCAAATATGGAAATTAAAAAAGTCGCATCAGAACATTGTTTTTCAAAATGTAACTATACATCCATAGAAGGTAAAGGAGGCAAAGCATTTGCATCATATAGTTATACATAATTATGGTTTGAGGGTGTTATTTCAAAAGAAATCACACATACATGATCATATGTATAAGTTAATGTGATCCAAAGTTTGGATCAAGAAGATCATTTAATTTAGTCGATACGACAATCAACTATCAAAAAGGGCCTAACGATTCCTGAAAATGACTTATTTTTAATACAAGTAATAAAACAATATATGTTTAGCATCAAAATTACCTTTTGAGTACATATTTGGATTCATCTCAAAAAAAATTACAAGTTAAAAAAAACATCATGTTGATATTATTGCATGTGTGAAAGTTATGGCATCCATAAGTAGTAGGACACTTCTTATGGCAATGACATAATCTTTCAGAAAAGCCCCACAATATTGCTACATGTTGTTAGAAAAAAGGTGTAACACTACCACACTTTTTAGTTAAAATAAGTTGAAGGGACAAAGAGATGTTTTGTATTCACTTCCTGACTCTTGGGACAAATATTCTCCAAACTATAGTTTGGGCCTGACTATCACTAGATATGCATCAAGGAAGAAGATATTCCCAAAACCAATTTTTGCACTCATGATGACCACTATGAATTTTTGGTCAAGCCCTTTAGGCTTACCAACACCCCATCAACATTTTAAGGATTGCTGAATTAAATACTTAACCATTTTTGTAAAAAATCATTTTAGTCTTCCTTGATGATATCATAATCTATAATAAATATTGCGAAGATTATTTGCATCACCTTGAAACTGCATTGCAACTTCTCTCTGACCACCAATTACGTGCATAATAGTCTAGATGTTCTTTTGGTTAGAACTAAGTTGAGTTCCTTGGGCATATTATTTCAGCGATAGGAGTTAGAGTCGACCCTGAGAAAATTAAAGCTATGAAATTTTGGCCAAAGCCCAAGACACTCATAAGCCTTCATGGATTTTTGGGTCTCATTAGGTACTGTTGGTTTTTTTAGTGGCTATGGGAAAATCTCCACCCCATTGACTGCCATGTTAAAAAGTATGTTTTTTCCTAGTCTAAGGTAGAAAAACAAGAATTTGATGTATTAAAATAGGTTATATGTACTAAATTTGTTTTAGAAATGGAAAATCTTTCTAAGACCTTCATCATTGAAAGTAATGCATGTGGCAATAGACTCGACATCACCTCCTCATATAAGAAGGATGACCCATCACATTTACTAGCAAGTCCTCTCTAGATGAAATATAGTAAATCTGACATATGAAAAGGAAACGATGGGCATCCTCAATATAGTCAAAAAGTGGAAACCAAACGTGGCAGGGCATCATTTATATATCAAAACAGATCATCACTATCTTAATTACTTATTGAAACAAAGAGCCTCCTCATTGGATCAACAAAAATGGGTCATCGAACTGATGGGGTATGATTAAAAAATCACCTATACAAAGGGAAAGGATAATGTGGGCATAAATGCACTCTCTTACAAATATGAGGAATAAACAACATTATGTGCATTATATATACCCATTATATAATGGATGCATGACATCCAGTAAGAGTGGCACCAAGACCATCACATACAACAACACATCAAAAAATTATCTGATGACCTTGTCTCCAAAGCTAACTACACTTAGGATTGATAATACTTACAGTATAAAGCTACATTTTTTTTATTTGTGAGTCAAGGCCATGACACAATATTCTACAAAAACTATGTGCATCACCTTTACCTAGTCATTTAGGTTTTTGAAAACCTATGAGAGGGTTTCTTAGTTTTTATTTTGGTAATGAATTAAGTAAGATATCAAGAAATTTGTCGAAGAATGTGATATTTGTTAGCATTACAAGGACAAACAATGACAACTCTAAGCTTGTTATAACACTACCCATTCCACAATAGCTATAGACAAATATTTTAAAGGATTTGATTGAAGGCCTTTTGATATATGGGAACAAATCAATCATACTAGTGGTGTTTGATTGCCTCTCCAAATATGCCCATTTTTGTGTCTTATCTCCATCCCCTCACCTCTTTGACCATCACCTAAACCTTCCCTGACCAAATTTTATACCTCCATGGCATTCTTGATTCTATTGTCTCTAATAATGACATGACTTTGACCAGTCATTTCTATTAAGAATAATTCAATTGAGTGGGAGCACAACTAAAAATGAGCTCTATATATCACCTACAAACAAATGACCAAACTAAAATTTTCAACAGGTGCTTAAAAACATACCTCTGAAGTTTTGCCTCTAAATTATAACATCATTAGGTCAATTGATTACCACCTGTTAAATGGTGGTACAATACCACATATCAGACAACCACCAAAAGGTCTCCTTTCGAAGCAGTCTATATTCAAAAGGCACCCTTTCTCCTCTCTTGCCTTCTAGGTGATTTTCATGTATATGAAATGGACACTACCCTTAGTGTGCAGGAGAATATTCTTTGAGCCCTTAATAAAAATTGCAGCGTGGCTCAAAATTGCATGAAATAACATGTAAATCAACATTGTTCAAAACGTACCTTCCAATTAGGTGATATGGTTTTCCTTAGATTACAACCTTATAATCAATCCTTCTTGAAAATGAAGGGTCATCAATAACTATCTCTAAAGTTCTATGGGACCTTTATTATTCTTTAACATATTGGCTTTGTACCTATAAGCTGGAACTTTCATCTTATTCTCATGTTTACCCTATTTTTCATGTCTCTTATTTGAATAAAGTCCTTGGCCATAATATCACAACTCGTATAGTACTTATCAATCCCAATGTCGAGGGATCTATTAGTTTTGAACCTAACACTATCTTGGATATACATTCATGTCAACTTCACAACCAATCCATCACTAAGATTATGGTTTAGTGGCAAGCAATACAACCAAAAGATGCAACTTGGGATCTCCTCTTATAAATTTAACACCATATTCATAATATTTAGCTTCAAGGGTAAAGTTTTTAAAGGGGGATGGCATGTTAGGATTGATTCATCCTAACCCTTTTCTTTTTAACCATTTTTACTCATGAAAGCTATAAACATATATACTTTTTTAAGTCATCCTTTGAGTTATTTAGGATAATCCCATGTGTATGGAAATTAATATTTAGATAATATATAATTAGTATGATTTGAAAGCATAGACTAGTGAAAATGCATCAATAGATTATATTGCATTGAGCTTGCTCAAAAGAGGTTTCCCCCTTCAAGAGGCCAACAATATTGTAATACAATTCTACATTCTTTTAATGCAATATAGTTATCTTCCATGTAATTATAAATATGTTTTCTTTGTATTTTGGTATTGGTTTAATTTGTTTGTAGGAAGGTTCATATCATTGAGATGGATGAGTTCAGTAGTCTCTCTTGTTGAAGAAGCAAGTCATCCATCGAAGAGTGTAGAGATCATTACGAGTGTAGGAAACATTAAGAAGTTGGTTTCCTTAATAGCTCAATAATAAATAAGCATGTAAATTACATGACACAATGGAGATAAGGGAGCATAAACTCAATCTTCTAGAGTTTTTTCACATTGAGTTTCTCCAAGGCAATTTATTGTGTATCTCTTTTAATTTTGTGTTAGATTTCATTGATTACGTGTTTTTAATTCCTTACAACAAGTCTAACATATCAAACACTTAAGAGAGCTTAAGAATCAACCAGCACAAGCATAACATTTGTTCATAAATATTCATATTTAGTTTTGTACTTATATACAAGCACATTAAATTGTAGTCATGTATGAAATAGTAGCATGGGTAAAATGTGAAGGATTGTATGCAATGAATGTAGCATGTGGAGATTAAATGTGAAGGGTTGAATAGTATTTGTATGCTGTAGTTGACAAATATGGTACTATCTTACATATAAATGGATACATATTTTTTAATTTCACATGATATATCTTGTTACCTTGAGCATTCATATACATTTTATAAAATTACTTTGTCCTCATACACGTTGCTACAATAGGGAATTTTGTTGTCCCACACACTATCAACATGTTGTTGTCACATGCACCATCCTCATTAGTGAATGCATCCACCTATGGACCTTACCACACAATTATCTATATTACATGATTCTCACATGGACATCGGTCCATCTTTACTACTATGTATATTATGGGGCATGTTGTTTGCCTTTCCATCCCATCAGCCTTATCGAAGAATACGTCACACATATTGAGCCTTATATGAGGACACCTTATACATATTGATACTATTTAGAGTAGAATATTTTGCATTGATCCACACTCAATGTTACCATTCCTATGTGATATGACATTGATACTCACTAGAATAGTATATTGAACACTAAGTTATACATGATAGAATAGTACATTTTATGATAGTTACATATGTTTTATGCAATTTTCAAAATGGTAACAATTATATATAGTCATATTGCACATGGTCTTTATAGCTTTATTTATTTTTAGATGAGTGATTGCAGGCACATATTATTTAATCCCTCACCTCAAAAGGTGGGCATATTGTCAAATGAAAGTCAGGAATGAGCATTTTTTAGAATACTTTCAAAATAAATTCAAGCACGAGCATTTTTTAGAGTACTTTGAATTGAAATTCATGAATGAGAAATTTTCAAAAGAAAATCACGCATGAGAATTTTTTTGAGCAATTTCAAATGAAAGGTAGGCATGTTTTTCAACAGTACTTTCAAAATAAAGCCAAGCATGAACTTTATTCATGGTACTTTCAATAGATATTCAAGTAGCATTACACATAGGAAAACATTATCTACTTCCTTGATCAAGAATTACGAGGGTTCACAAAAATCCCATGGAAGTAGTGACTGTGTCTAGCACTTTTCAAAAAAAAATCAATCAAAATAATTAAATTGGAACATGGGCATTATTTATCACATTAAGACAACATTTGGTTCATTGCAAAGTAGGTGTGTTTATTCCTATGCTCTTTTTTACTTCAATTTTATTTGAAGTTTAGTTTTAAAATTTTAAATAGGCATACGTGGCATTGATTATTGGTTGGAAAATGACCATTGTTAATAGGTATTGTTGACGCTGTGGATTTGTACCCTTGACAGAAGGCTGAGCTTCTGTCTTCCACGTGACACAATGGAGACTCCCCTCTTGCTGTGGGTCTGGCAAAACTAAGGGGAGAATATCTAAATAAGGGCTAGCTCCCTTTGATGCATCTCTGAGGTCTTGGATTTTCTACTGCTAATAATATGGGGGGGGGGGGAAGAGAGAAGGCTTACTGAAAATAGAACCTAAACTAAACGGTGATGCACCAAAAATGGTTGATCTACTCAGCTTTGACATACACTTTCCACCAAGAACAAGCTGACATACACTACATTTGATATGAGAAATTCTTCTGCATCAATGAGCCAGGGGTCCGTGGAGATACAGGGAGGAAGAATTACCAGAGGCATTCTAAGACACACTATGGCAGCTTGTTCACATGCGCCTATACTCTGCTAGGGACACTTCTAGCTAACCTACAAAATAAGAAATCACAATACACTAGACATGCTGGAATCGTTATATGAAAGCATAAAGGAAAATGACTTAACATAGGATAAAGCCATAGACATATACGAAAGTGCAAGCTCAAAATAGAGGTAAAAGTGCATCTTTTTTATTCAAGGTAAATTTCCTGCAGGGCTACACCATACAAGCTAAGAGATATTCCTTCTCAAATGAGAATTTACCATTATATATCCAGAGGGAAGAAGCAAATGGTGCCCTTTGGAAAATACTTTGGTGCCTTTTTACAAGTAGCCCATGTGCATTGAGAGCATTGGGAAGAGGAAGCTGCTTGAAAGAGAATGATGTGTCAGCTCCACTTTTGACTTTAGGAATTTAAAATTATTGTGAAAGCATGGGCTGCACCTCTTTATCTGCAAACAAGACCACTCCTTCAAGACATTCATGCGATTTGTCTGCTCATCAATGCAAAGTGTGGAAGAAACCAATGTGTCTTCACTATTCGCGCTCCTTGATGACCACTTAGCGAAGACTGTTTCAACTGCTGGAATAACTCTCCTGCCAGTGCCTCCCTTTTGCCACTTGGGTTGTTTTGTCCATATCTCATTTGGCTCCTTCTGGATTTGTCCTTTGTCATCCCTTGGCTCCTTCTAGCAATCTGAGCCCTTTGGCCTAAAGGCCTCTGAATTCCTTCGGGTTTGCGCTTAAGCATTTAAAGATCAACAACTATTTCATTATCATAAATTTGACATTCACGTGCGCATTGCCATTTAGTCAATTCCTTCAGCCTTTTCTTTGTTTGGGTCTCTATCGTTGAACCTTCTGGTTGAACCTGAACCATTTTTTGGAGTTTAATGGTTCAACAGTTTAATAGTTCAACACTTTGTGTTCTGCAAGGAGTCACATCCGTTCAATTCCCTTGTGAATTAGATGTATCATTGAAACAACTGCTTAAACCAACCTGTTGAACCAACTCATTGAACCAAACACTTTGAACATTATGATTGAACCAACTGATTGAACCCTTCGATTGGACCATCTGATTGAACCAACTGATTAAACCAACACCTTGAACCAACTGATTGAACCTTCTGATTGAACCAACCAATTGAACCTTTCGATTGAACCAACCGATTGAACCAACAATGGTTCAAAGTTTAAAGCTCTAAGCTCTTTGGAAAGATCATGTTGTTGAACCCTGACGTCGAACCACTTTTTCCAACCTTAAGGAAAAGTGTCTTGAACATTTTGAATCTCTTTCCTTGTGAATTTCTTCCACCAAAAGTCTGAAGAAGCTTTGTAAAAAACCTTTCATTCTTTAAACTGGTTTATCTTTTGCCAGAAGACTTGTGCGAACCAGATTTGAACTGGCTTAAAACAGTAAGGGGAAGAAGGAGACTGATTTTGGCCTGTAGGACCAAAATGGTCAACAAATTGGTGATTCCCAAGGGAAGCATGCCTGCTATGCTTAAGAAACCAGTAGCCTCAAAGTCCATTGGGCACAGAGTCAGAACGTAGCTTGAAAATTTAGCAACAGCCTCGAGAGATCCAAGAATCAATCATGAAGATTTTACCCCAAACACAAAGGAAAACACACACAACAAAGGCTAAAAAACACTACTTGTGCAAACAACACTTAGGGAAAACAGGGAAAGAAAAATTGAAAACAAACTACTATGTACATTTAACTAGGTATATTTGTCTCCCTCCTGGATCAAAGGTGAAACTTCTTAAGTCTCCTTTATGGCAAGAAAACTTATGGTGCCAGACAAGTGGCTAAACAGAATGGAGATCTAGCGACTTGTTCTTCTTGCCTACCACCTTGATTGGCTTGTATCTGAGTGAATCAGGGCAAAACATGCTTCCAACATATATGTATTCATCTTGTTCTTGGAAGCTTTCCTCCTGTTGGTTCTTCATGCTAGTGTGTTTCATCAAGAAATCAATGGCTTCTAGCTTATCACCATAAGCCATTTGATATGCATCATAGATTGGCTTGTCTCCTTCTGCCTTATTGAAGATGCTGTCAAACTCATCTTCTACTTGATCATGGCTTTCTTGGAGAAGGGTGAATGTTGTGATGTATGAAATGAGATCACAGACTGATTGCTCATCCCACAGAACATCACCTTCTTGTTCAAGGCTCTCTTCTTCAAAGCTTTCCTCGAGATAGACAGGCCTCTCCTTTTCCTACTCAAAACCAGAGGCTCTAGCTATTTAAATACATCCTCCTAATCCTCCTCCAATTCAAGTTCCATGGCATGCCCATCCTCCTCATAAAAACAACAAGAAAGTTCATCAAACAAGGGAGGAGAGAGCTCACCATGCTTACTTTCCTCTTCATATTGCTGGAACATCCACATGTATGCATGACCTGTGTCTTCTCTATTATTGATGATGTCTTCAAAGGGATCATCCATGATGATTTCCTCCTCATTGTCATCCATGATAGCCTCTTGGGAAGCTGCAAATTGGATCCTCTCTTCTTCTCTTGCCTCTTGTAAAATAGGTTCCTCCTTGAGAAGGGATGAAGTGGAAGGCTAATGGTTAAACTCATGTGGAAGAGGAGGCAGTCCTTGAGCTAGAATCAAATTATTCTCCTCCTTCCATTTGGCTAGCACCTCATCTATATCAGATGTGGCTTGATAGCTCTCTTGAAGGAGTGTAGATGGGGTGTGTTCAAATGTAGGATCTTCTGCTTGATCTGAACTGTCCATCACACTTTGGCTGAGGAATCTCATTATGGACTCCAATTCTGTAATTCTCTTCATTGTATTCTCTTGAAAGAGTCTTTCTTGGAGGTCACAAGCATCATCATCATGAGTAGGAGCGGCTTCATCTTCTTCAAAGTTTTGAGCAAAACCTTTCTCCTCCTCCTTTCTGTCCCATGATTCCATTGTTTGCTTCCAACTCATGACCTTGGGATTAGAAATTTTCCCTTGTGAACATGTAGCAACTTTATCTTCTTCGAGGTCCCAAGCTGGTTCATGATATTCCCTTTTCCAACTTGGAATCTTGACATCATGTTGAAAGACTTGAGGAGGCTAAGGAAGATTAGGAAGGGATTGTTGATGTATAGGAAGAGTTTCCTGAAGAGAGGCATGTTGGTTCATGGTATTCCCTTCAAAGGAGGATTCACAATCTAAAGAATTGAGAAGGTTGATCTCCATGAGAGGTTGCTTTAACACCCTTTGATGTTGGAAAGCTAGATGCAAGGGATTAAGAGCAGGATTGGTTACTACATCAGATGAGCTAGAGTGAGTGTGTGCTAATTGGTAGAAAGGATTTGGTGCATAAGAGGGGGCTTTCTTTAGAAAAGGAAGGAGTTGCATTGGAATGGGAGAAGGCACATAAGGCTAATTGCCTTGAATGGATGGATTCTTCCATTTTGACACCTCCTTCTTCATGGATTGTAAGGCCTGAGCTTGCTTGAACAAACACTCCTCTTTGTACATAATTTCTTGTTGATATCTATACTGCTCATCCAATATGTCTATCTCCATCACCTGCTTCTCAAATTCTAGTGTCACTTCCCTTACTGTTTAAGGGCAACTAGGAGAGCTGCTTGAGGTGATTCCATGAACAACCTGAGCTTGATCAAAGTTATATAAAGGAAAATAAGGTCCATGATTCTGAGAAATGGAATTATACATACAAAAATGTGATTTCTTGATGGCACTAGGACTGCTTAACCAACTAATTTAACTTGGAGTCACCATTGGTATTGATGAAAAGCCTCCAAAGGCTGGTTGGTTGAAGAACACACCAAAACTCTTCAATTATTTGGATACAAACTAGTTTGTCCCACCGGGCGTGCCAAAAACTGTTGACACTATGGATTTGCACCCTTGATAGAAGGCTGAGCTTTTGTCTTCCAGGTGACATAATGGAGACTCCCCTCTTGCTTTGGGTCTGGAAAAATTGAGGGGAGAATTTCTAGATAAGGGCTAGCTCCCTTTGATGCATCTCTGAGGTCCTAGATTTTCTACTACTAGCAATGGGGGGGGGAAAGAAAGAAGGCTTACTAAAAATAGAACCTAAACTAAACGGTGATGCACCAAAAATGGTTGATCTACTCAGCTTTGACATACACTTTCCACCAAGAATAAGCTGACATACACTAAATTTAATACGAGAAATTATTTTGCATAAGTGAGCCAGGGGTCCTTGGAGATACAGGGGGGAAGAATTACCAAAGGCGTTATAAGATACACTATGGCATCCTGTTCACATACTCTTATACTCTGCTAAGGACACTTCTAACTAACCTGCAAAATAAGAACTCACAATACACTGGACATGCTGGAATCGTTTTATGAAAGCATAAAGGAAAATGACTTAACACAGGACAAAGCCATAGACATATACGAAAGTGCAAGCTCAAAATGGAGTTAAAAATGCTTCTTTTTAATTCAAAGTAAATTTCCTGCAGGGCTACGCCATACAAGCTGAGAGATATTCCTTCTCAAATGAGAATTTACCATTATATACCCAAAGGGAAGAAGCAAATGGCACCCTTTGGAAAAGACTTTGGCGCCCTTTTACAAGTAGCCCATGTGCATTGAGAGCATTGGGAAGAGGAAGCCACTTGAAAGAGAATGATGTGTCGGCTCCGGTTTTGACTTTAGGCATTTAAAATTATTGTGAAGCATGGGTTGCGCCTCTTTGTCTGCAAACAAGACCACTCCTTCAAGACATTCACATGGTTTATTTGCTCATCAATGCAAAGTGTGGAAGAAATTGGCGCGTCTTCACTATTCTCACTCCTTGATGACTGCTTGGTAGAGACTGTTTCAACTACTAGAATAACTCTCCTACCGATGCCTCCCTTTTGCCACTTGGGTTGTTTTGTCCATATCTCATTTGGCTCCTTCTAGATTTGTCCTTTGTCATCCCTTGGCTCCTTCTGGCAATCTGAGCCCTTTCGCCTGAAGGCTTTGAATTCCTTTGGGTTCATGCTTAAGCATTTAAATATATGGCTATTTCATTTCCGTAAATTTGACATTCACGTGCCTGTCGCCATTTGGTCAATTCTTTCGGCCTTTTCTTTGTTTGGGTCTCTATTGTTGAATCTTGTGGTTGAACCTGAACCATTTTTTGGAGTTCAATGGTTCAACGGTTCAATGGTTCAACACTTTTTGTTCTAAAAGGAGTCACATCCATTCAATTCCCTTGTGAATTAGAAATATTGTTGAAATGATCACTTGAACCAACTCATTAAACCAAACACTTTGAACCTTATGAATGAGCCAACTGATTGAACCCTCCGATTGGACCATTTGATTGAACCAACTGATTAAACTAACACTTTGAACCAACCAATTGAACCAACAATGGTTTAAAGTTCAAGGTTCAAAGTTCAAAGCTCTAAGCTCTTTGGACATATCATGTTGTTGAACCCTGACGTCAAACCGCTTTTTCCAACCTTAAGGAAAAGTGCCTTGAACATTTTCGGTCTCTTTCCTTGTGAATTTCTTCTGCAAAAAGTCTAAATAAGCTTTGTAAAAAGCCTTGCATTCTTCGAATTGGTTCATCTTTTGCTGGAAGACTTGTGTGAACCAAATTTGAGCTGGCTCAGAACAACAAGGGGAAGAAGGAGACTGATTTTGGCCTGTAGGACCAAAATGGTCAACAGGTATACTAAAGTGATGCAGTCATGGTTAGGAGTCTCAATTAAGAGATATCATAGACCACGTGAACCCCATAATACTCAGCATAATATGTAATAAAATTTAGCAACACAACTTATATCTTTATTAGATTTTAATGGAAGGAAATTACAATAGGCATAATAACACAATGACATTGTCATCTCACAACATCAAAGACATAGATATATTCTTGTTAACTCATTATCTTTGCAAGTGTATCCTAACTCATACAATAATCACTCATAACTATTTTTTGATTGTAATCCTTGACAAACCATTCTTTGCATAAGCATAGGGCATGATTATAAATGTGTAAGACACACCTATGTACATTAAGTGTTAGAGAACCCACTAATAAAATTAACACACCTCAATGTGCTACAAATATTATATGTCTCTCATAATTACAAGGCATTATATAACATTATAGCTTAACACATCGTGATATACTACATCACAAGGAATATTAAATGAATCGATTTCATCTTCCCATGACTTAAAAAATTAAATTCCAAACACTTAGCAATGGATAATTTCATAATGCATCACAAGGATCTATATGCCCAAACCAAGTGTGCAAAAATAAAGTTATGTGAATTCATGAGACTTCGTAATCAACAAATGCATTGAAAACATTTGTGGCATGATTCTCACATTATTCAACAACATTATCGCACATTATTACATGCAATCCATATGAATTCATAAATTATCATATGGATTTTTTAGTGAAGAGCCAACACCTTCAAGAAATCTTATCAATTCTAATAATTTAGTGTAAAAGAACTAAACTCTCCAAAAACTCGTAGATATATGAAATGATACTACAAATCTCCACACAACTACACTTGAGCAAAATAATAACACTACAAGCTTATTCATAATAATAATAATAAATTACACACAATAACAGACTTGCACAAAACACATAGGCATAGTTGCCAACTACTTAAAACCATAAAAAACATGCCTACACTCAAAGGTGGTGCAAAACAACATAAGACTTTTGCACATAACTTAAGGCTTGCATAAAATTACACACACACACACACAATAATAAACTTGCAAAAAAGAACACTTAGATAAATCTCCTAATTTAACAAAAAAAAAAAATTATGCAAGATTTCATGTGAACTCGGATGTTCTTGCATCATAAACCTAGTTAAAAATGTGATCCTGCTCATATGACTTCTAAGAACTCTACGTATGGTAACAACTCTACTAGTGGTATTACTTATCTTAAAACTTATGATACACTAATCCATGTCACATCTTCAATATCTCATCCCTTCCAATTGACTCAATATTTTGTATATTCCTTTCTACGTGTAGTATTTCCTACTGACGCGTTAATTACTTGCTTTACTTCATCGCACTGCTTTTCAGGCATTTGAAAAGTTCATTGTTTTTTTTCATAATCTATGCTTGTAATTTTATTATTTTATCTTTCATAATATGGATATAAATCAACCACATTTAAAATAGGTGATATGTATATCCCTTCAAGAAACTTTATCTCATATCCATTATTTGCAAAATTTTGACAAAATATTTCACGGTCCAATATTTTTCCATTTCAACTTATCACAAGTTCCTTTTGGAAATCTCTCTTTTCTTAAGTGTGTTAAGACTAAGTTTACCTCTTGATATTCAACTTATATTATTTTCATATTCATGTGATGCTTGTATTGTGTTGTATTATTCTACAACATTGTATGCACTTCCTACTTGTGTCATGTAAAATTTCTTGATTTAGCACTTCTTCTTGGTTCACTTTTCATGTTACGTAGTTCCGTAACTCCTCTTGCACTCGACTCATACACAATCTAAAATAGTGTCTTCCTTGCACTTATATTTACTAAATTATTATATGCAAACTCAACTTGAGTTTGAATACTATTCCATGTTCATGGCTTACCTTCAATTAAACATCTCAACAGATCGCCCAAATTCATGTTGATTATTTATGTTTGTCTATTTGTCTAAGGATGGTATGTTAAATTGAGATGTAAATTGGTGTTCAACTTCTTCCATAAAGTTATCGAGAAATGTCCAAAAAAATTTACATCCCTATCTGAAATTATATTGCATGACAAGACATGTAACATTACAATTTCTGTAAAAAATATAAATGTTTATCACATCACTAGTCTTCTTGCAAGCGACAAAATTTGCCATATTTGAAAATCTATTAACTATCACAAATACTAAATAATTTCCTCTATGTTTTACATAAACCTAAAATAAAATTCATACTTATATCCTCCCACAATTTTTTTGAAATAGTAAATGGTTGATACAACCCTGCATTTTAACTTCTCCCTTTTACTAGTTAACAAACTCAACACTCTTGAACATACTTGTACACATCCACACTCATTCATGACCAAAAATTGTTTTCCATTACTTGTGATAATATTTTATCATAACTAAATTAACCTATTAAATATCTATTATGGTTTTTCTTGATAAAATTATTCTCATTAAACCTCTTGGTATACATAATTGTGCTCCTCAGAATAAAAATCCTTCTTGAACAAAATATTCCAACCATGTTGTTTTGTCACCACTCACTGGTTTTGTGCACGACTTCCATGCTTCCTAAAAAATATTCATCATTTTCATACTGTTATTTTTTAATATCAAATCCTAAGGTTTCCACTCTTAGTTCATTCGATAAAAGAATTCTTCTACTCAACCAATCTACAACTCTAATAGACTTTCCACTTTTATACTTTAATAAAAATGAATAAATTTATGGGAATTCAATCCACTTCAATAATTGATGATTTTTATACAAAACACATTCCTTAGGTAATAAATAATGTCTCCACTTATTTAGCACTTGTATAACTATATAGAAATATTGTTCATATACTAAATATGTCTGCTTCGTATCATTTAACTTTTCACTGTAAATATGTGATATGTCTTCCTTATTGAATCCTTACCTATCCTATTATTGTGTCACTCGCATCACAATCTATTTGAAGTACTTTATCAAAATTTGGTAATGCCAAAATTGTTTAATCAGTTATCTTCTTATTCAAATGCTAGAAACTATATTTTACTTATGTTATCTGCATAAAATCATTTATATCTTTTCTCATGCAATATGTGGTCGCTATGCACGTTCTACTAAAAATCCTAATGAACTTCCTATAAAAACTCACCAGTCCATAAATCTACATGCCTCAAATGTACTTTTTGATGATGACCAATATAGTATAACTCATACCTTCTCTGTATCCATATTAAAACCATCTTAATAAATCACAAATCCTGATTATACAAATTCCTATTACATGAAACTAAATTTATTCAAATTCATGAGTAATTTTTCATCTTGTGATTTCTTTAGCCTTTTCACAAATATCACAAGTGTTCCTCTTTTGTTATACTAAAAATCAAAATATCGTCAAGATACATAATGAAAAACTTGCCCAAAAATGGTTTAATAACTACATTCATCAATTTCATGAATGTACTCGGTGCATTACTTAGCCCAAATGGCTTAACCATCCATTCATATAAACCTTTTTGTGTCATGAACATTTTTTTCCACTCATCACCTTCCCTTGTGTGAATTTAGGGATATTTTTTCTTCAAACCAATCTTCATGAAGTACCTCATTCCACTTAAGTAATCCATTAGATCATCCACATGTGATAATGGAAATTTATACTTTATGGTTATCTTGTTAATAGCTCTAGAATTAAAGTGCATTCTCCACTCTCCATTCTTCTTAGGCACTATACTACTAGAATTTCACAAGGACTTAATCTTTCCCTAATAATTCCTTTATCTAACAACATTTGAACTTGTCTTTGCACCTCTACATTCTCCTTCAAATTCAATCTATGTGCATCTTTATTCGATAAACTCAAACCTGATATCAAATCCATGTGATGACTTGTGTTTTTCATCAGTGGTAATCCATTTGGAAAACAATTAGATGCCATCTCTTCAATCTCAATTAGTATCTCTTTTACTTCTCATTGAATTGAATCTTTTTTTGTTGTGCTAATGTTCATAATTTTCAAAGGGTTAGAAACTAACACAAAACATGCACTTTGCTTCACTTCCTTCAGCAAATCTTTTCCCAAAATAAACAAAACTTTAGGTAATTTTTTCACTTTCTTGCACTTATCCTTCAGAGGTCTTAGTGTGTGTGCCACCCTATCTCTCATCAGTCTATATATATTTACATGACTATCATGTTGCACATTATGGTCAAACTACAAATACTTTCCTAAGAAAATATGAAAAACATCCACAAGCATTATGTCACATATAACCTCATCTTTATATATACTAATCTAAACACCTACCATACATTGTTCACTGACTAGAGTATGATGTCCTTTTAAAAAACCATGAAACCTTATATGAATTAAGATGCACTATTATTTTTAAGATAAGCTTATATAATATTTATTTCAATACAATATTCTTAGTAGTTCCACTATCAACAATAATTTTACAACACTTACCTCTAAAATTGCAAACAATTCAGAAAAAAAAAAAAAAAAAGATGTGCATAAATATTATATGCTTTTGCATAGTTTAGAAAACCCCTCTTCATCATGAAAGTTTCTCCACTTTCATGTTCATTTATACGATGAATAGAAATAAAACTTTATTCATCAACTTGTGTGATATGCGCACTCACATCATTCATTATACTAACTTCATTATGTTCATGAAGACACTCAAATACTTTGTGGCCAATCTTATCACATTTGAAACATGTACCCAATAATTCTTGACCTTGACCTAGTCTATAATATCCTCTTAGACTTCCCTTATTTCTTTAGGAATTAACAACATTACATTGTGAGGTACTTGCCTCACCTTCTTGTGTAGAATAACCTATGCCACTTTTAATTTCACATCCACATCCACAAATTAATTTATATTTTCCTTATGTTTATCTTTGTTGTTTATGTGATCAATTTTTATTCACTTTTAGTGCACACTGATAGGCCTCCTCAATAGTTTCCAATATGATCGTACCAAATTCATCTTGAATTTCCATGCACAATACATTTACATACCTTGAGATCTTCTTAACATCATATTCAATATGACCCATTCTAATGGCAAGTCTATAATACTCTTCAGTGTAATCTCTTACACTCAACTCTTTATATCACAAGTTTTGAAATTTCTTGAAAAAATCATGTTATAATCCACATGAATGAATTTAGCCTTCAATTTCATGATGAATATATTCCAAGTCCTATGTTTGTATTTACCTTCGTGTAGTCTCTCATTCTAAACGTGTTCTAACTATAATGATGTGTGACCTTTCAACTTTGCACTGGCGAACTTAATATGTGTGGGATCTTCCATACATTAGCATTCAAAATATTTCTCCAATTCAATGATCCAATCAATGAAGTATTTGGGACTAAATCTTCCATATAAATTTCAAATTCCAACTTAGGTTTACTAATGATTTTCACAATAACTCACAAGAAACAATCTTTAGGTTCATCAACCTCTTATGTAGTCTGATCATCATATACATATTTTGTGACTTCAATATCATTTTCATCTTTCACTACTACAACACCTCAACATTATGTGGTATCTACAGCCTCCATTTAGGCTTACATTTCACTCATCAACCCTGCCAGATCTGAAAGTCTTGGTGCTTTGATCATTCTAGGTCTTTTAGCATCCATACCAACACCATGTGTCATTTCCTTAGAAATATAATATATATACCAAACGATGATCTTAAAAATATAATTCCCTTCTTGATTTGTATTTATTCCTCTATGCCTTTTATCCAAACTTATCACTAGAAAATGTTTGCAGCTAATTTCTTACACACACTCACAAATACAAAAAACAACGATAACTCATAAGGACTAAAACCTTGTTTTGATACCAAATGATGTATTCGTGGTTAGGGGTCTCAATCAAGAGATGAATTAGAACATACAAGCATTATAATTTCATTAGAATATGTAATAAATGAAAACAACACAACTTAGATATTTATTATATTTAATGCCAAGAAATTACAATAGGCACAATAACATAATGACACCATAATCTCATAATGAGATGTGTTATAAGACCAGATCGATAGATCTCTGCTTTCCAAATCATAATGTTTTCAACTGTAACCTAACTCTCATATTAGTCACTTAGAAACATCCTTTACATGAGTGTAGGGGAATGCTTATAAAGGCACAAGCCCCACTTAGTTACATTAAGTACTAGGCAAATCACTAATAACATTAAAACACCTTAGTGTGCTATATTGATTAAATGTCTCTCATAATTCCAAGATAATATAACATGTTACGACTTAACACATCACAACATACTACATTATAAGAAATATTAAATGAGCCCAAATCAGATTCCAATGACTTACAAAATTAAATATCAAATAGTCATTATCAACTCTTTTCATAACGCATTGCAAGGATATATACACCCAAACCAAGTGCGCATAAATAAAACACACAAAGTCATAAGACTTCGTAACTAAATAATGTGTTGAAAAACATTGCATAAGGATTCTCATGTTGATCAAGAACATTACCGCATGCTCTCCAAATGACATTATAAATCATCATATGGCTTGCATAGTGGAAAACCAACACCTTTAAAAAGTATTATCAACTTTTTTGGTTGTGCAAAAAAAAACTAGGCTCTCCAATGACTCAAGAGATTTCTCTGTTGAAGATGTCACAAACTTACAAAATGGTAAATCTCTACATGGATGCATTTATTAAAAATACTAACACTATGTTTTGCGTAAAGCTTTTCAAGCTTATTCAAACAAACAATAATAAGCTATGTGCAATAACAAGCTTGCACGGAACACATATGTGTGATCATAGGTTGCACAAAACTACAACAAAATAAGCATTCACTTAAAGGCGGTGTAAAATAACATAAGGACTTTTGCACACATCTTAAGGCTTGAGCAAACTTATAAATAAAGACATATACACAATAAAGAATTTGCATAAAATAATACTTAGACAAATCTACTAATCTAACATTTTTTGTTGATTCAAGATTACATGTGAGCCCAAATGCTTTTGCATCATAAAGTATACAAAAGGTATGGATAAACACCTAACATAAAAGATTCCTCCTCCTCTCCCTATGGTAATTCAAGGTAAACACTTCAATTATTTATCTTTATACTTTGATGTATGTATGCATCACTCACATATACACATCAAAGTAGGGGCATTACATAGACACTTAATTTTGGTACAAACATTCTTATTATACTATTTTTGGCATTGTTTTCTACACATGGGTCATCACCTTAAATTAGAGACTTACTTTCTTTTTGTCTCTCTCCTTATTTGTGTGATCACATGGTATTTTATTATTATATTTATTATTTTGTCGCAATCATTTTGTGCTCATGGGATTGTTTTCTCACCATGTTTGTTTCTTCCTCTAGGACAAGCATGACAATCCACTGATCTTGCCTCAGTCATGATCGGTGAGGCTGTCAATCATATCCTCCTTATTTTTTTGGACCTTCTACCTGTGGTTTTGTCTTTTATGTGTTTAGATCCATTTGCCAATTATTACCCTATTCTTTTGTCATCTTTTACGTGCCAATAGATCCTTAATTCAAACAATGAGAAGTGCATAGAAAAAAACATCTATGAGAATTCAAAAAAGGAGAAATTAGACATAATTCAAAATAAGTATTATTAAGGTTATAAAGGCACCATACAAGTTTCTAATCTTTTGCCATTCATTTGCAAGTCTAGGTACACTTTACATTGATTTAACTCTACTCAAGGACTTGCATCACATCTTATATTAAAATAACCCTATGTGAATGTGCTTGTAGTTGCATCTCAAACTTAGGGAGATAATTCATATATTCTTATATCAATCCTCCATTCATAATTCACATGAAATACAAGGAGTCAAATTATGGCATAAATGATATGTAGTTGCAACACCATTTTGGTTGGTTGACTCAACTACTTCTTCCCTTCTAATTTTTTAACATGTGGCAAGTTAGGTTAAAGGCATTAAATAAAAAAATCATTAAATTATATCCACCAATTCACCAAAACATAGGAACAATAAAAAATTCATTAATTTTGAAAACAAGCAATGGACAATATCAAAACTAGGAGAGTTCAGACAATATCTATAATTTTTAATTATAGTGATGATTAACCCTAATTCAAATAAATTATTTTGAATATACTAGAATGTTGTATATCAACTTACTTTAAGGGAAATAAAAGCAAAATCTTAAATCTAATGAAATAAGACTAACTATGAACAAAATAAAAAACTTAGTTGTTTATTATCTGAGATTTGATTGTATGAAACTGACAGACAATTATAATTGACAAACATGAACTAATTATGTAAGTACATAGAAATTGAGAATGAAATAGATGAAGGACATAATAATACAACTTGGGATAAAATTGATTGCCACTATAATCTTAAGTCAGTCAATCTTGTCTTCTATTGAAAATTAGGAAACTCGGGTCATGATCAATTATGATAACTTAAATCATCCATTGTTCAAAGATTTAACCTTTGGATGCACACACAATACTTACAAATTATTTCTTCAAAGTTAAAACCCTAATTGGCTTGAAAGGAATGAAAACATGTGAATAGAAAAAGGGGGGTGTAATTGGTTGAGTTGACCCCAATCACCCCTATGATGACTGAACATTGGCTATGTAACCAATGCTCTAAAGAGGAAAATAAATCTCACATAATTCTCCCACTTAGAGTGCTTTGTGAAATTGTGTTCCTTTAAATATAAGAATGCATATAGAGATGGATTGAATACTTGATCATACTTTGCTTTAGCTTAGATAAAGCAAGTTTGAAATTTGGTTGAAGATAGCTTCAGATGATTAGAATTAGAATTGGGAAGAATAGGGAAGTTTTGCTTAATGTGCAGTAGTGTAAGCATGCCTATGTATTGAAATTCCCAAATAGTAGAATAGGCAAATTAAATGTGACTCTATAACAATAAAAAAGGGGAAACCCTCACGTTACCTATCCCAAAAATATAGACAAAACTATAAGCAAGGGTTCAAATTTGAGAAGTGACTATTAGATGGGTCAAGGACAAAAATGTCCCATAGGAGACATAAATGTTTTCCACTATTGTCCCCTACTGGACATTTTTACCTCAAGGGAAACATGTGAATTTTAGGTCCTGGGATATCTATACCAATGCTTAGAGTGGTTTTTTACTAGTTTATAACATTTATGCAAGCATAAGATAGTAATTTAGAAAATAATAGGTCCACATGGGTTCTTATGATAGAGTGAGGTGGAAAAATAGGTCCAAATTAAGTGTTCAATCCAATTAAAGTGAAATAGGGCCAAAACTACATTATCAAGCATTTGTGACCAAAATTGAGTGACTACGAAAGCACTTAAGAAAACCCATTCAATATTAAGCACAATGTAACTGAGGTATTGACAGTTTAAATGTTTATTAAAGCATGGATTAAAATTCTAACATCCCCTTAAACCACATAACTTGAGAAATCCTAGTCAATTTACATTTTAATATCGACTAATAATTGAACTTAAAATCTTTTATTAACATTTTACCATTTAATCGTTGTGGATCCATATACCCTTAAAATGTTTATGTTTTCGTAGTTGGTGTAAACACACTAGAATGTAGCATTTAATGACTTATCTTTATGAATAATAGATATAAAATCAGATGGAAAAAATAATTGAAGCGAAGAAGAAAATCATATAGCTCAAGGTTGCAGGATGAGAAGGGCAGGTGACAAAGTTATAGTGTTTGAAGCGATTTCAATCTAGTCAGTATAGGGGTTGAAGACCCCTTGGAGGAAAGAGTTGTGGGAATACAATTTTTATAAGAAGAGCCATCTCAATAACAAGTGGAAGAAACCCTTTGATGGTTATTCCCAATCTAAATAGTGTTTTCTTTTAGAAATAGATATTAAAAAAATAAAAAAAAAATCAATAGAAGAGAAGCTTGGAGCTCTGGAATGGGGAGATGAAGAGTCATCCTCCATTGATAGTGTTTCAAGCTTTCTCTTGGCTGATTATCTTGTTTACCTTTACTTCCTTTGTTTTCATGTGGATTTTTCTATGGTGCCCATGGTGGTCATGTTTTTTAGCTCTTATGATTATTTTCTTTAGCTTTGTTTTTGGTTTGTGGTAAGTTTTTATTATTTTTGTTTGTGTCTCTTCCTACGTGCCCCGTACCAGCTCACATCTCCCTCACCTGGATTTTCGTGCTCGTGGCCTTTGGAAAAAAGAGTGGTATGGTATTAATTAAAAATGTTTATGGAAAATCTTGGAAAAGATGGTCTCTAGTGTGCGACAAGGGAAGAAAATGGTGGTTTTAATGAGCCAACTCATCTTTCAAGGTCTGATAAGGATTGTAATTGTTAGGTTGTGGAGCTAAAAGCTTCACTGATGCAAATGGAGGAGGTTGCTGAGTTGCAGAGCAACCGACGTCGGTCTGATCAACTGATGTCGGTCATCTTCAGTGTTTGCATTAATCGACGTCGGTTATGGGTCGGTCGACATCGATCAGACAGGAATCGACATCGGCAGCCTGTGTGTGCATGCGTCTTCAAAACTGGTCTTATTTTAGACAGACAGTTAGTTTGCATGTAAAAGACTAATTTTAGTCTTGGAGTTGCATTTCTAATTATTGTAATTAGAAGTCTAATTATTGTTTGCATGAGATCTATATAATAGACTCATGGGGCTGTAATGTAATTTGTAGAATCAGAAGGGTTCTATCCAAGGGAGAATCATAAGGACTTGGTGAGACAAGGACAAGGGTTCTTTTGGGTGTGTAATATCTAGGTCGGTAGGTGTGCAAGGCCAGGTTGATCTGCGATATAGCAAAATCAGGTGAGATCTACATGGTAAGTAAGATCGAGGTTTGCAGGTGTGCAAAACTAGGTTGATCTGTAGGTGTGCAAGATTAGGCGAGATCTACTTGGAGTATGTGGTGTACTCAGACTTGGAGTATGTGTGTGTACTCGATGGTACTAGCAGTATTGTTATTGACTGGTTGAAACAACAACTCTGTGTTTGAGTTGGTTTTGTTTGTAATTGAGAGAGAGAACTCTTGAGGGAAGAATACTGGTACGCCTAAGAGGTGTGGGAAGAGTGTTATTTCTTCATTGTATTTCCTTCTGGAAGAGTATTAATACAAGGTTGTATTGTCTCTCATATTTTGTAATGTTTCTGAATTCTAGTTAAATTTTACTTCTGGTTAAATTTTTGTGTTTAGTTGCTTATACAAGGTAAGCAAGTGTGCTCTCAAGGAGCAGGGATCCTGACAATTGGTATTAGAGCTTGGTTAGGTACACTAACAAGTGGTCAGAGTGTGTTAAGTGTTTGTTGATTACAGGTCACTCTCAGGGGTTTCTGATTGAGTGGGAGTAAAGCAATGGCAGAAGAAAGTAAGCTAAGAATGGAGGAACTCAATAGCAAGAATTCTCAATTACGAAATTATGGAAAGAAAGAGCAGGTAAAGAAATATTGTTGGTTGGTAGAAGATCAGCATGAAAGAAATGAAGAAGTAGATGTTGCAGGTGTTGTTGCACAGGATGCTCTTGTATGTTCCTTGGATAAAGTAGAATCTTGGGTTTTAGATTATGTTGCCTCTTTCCATGCAACCCGAAATAGAGTATTTTTCCATGATTATGTCCAGGGAGACTTTGGAAATATTTATTTGAGGGTTGGTGAGCCTTGTCAAATTGTTGGCAAAGGGGAAGTGCGGCTGAAATTGCAGACGGGCAACACATGGGTGTTGAAGAATGTCATGCAGGGCCCAGTCTTGAAGAGGAGTCTAATTTCTTCAAGAAATTTGGGTGATGAGAGATGCACAGTAACTCTCACAGCGGGTGCACTTGTCTTATTTTAGACGGACAGTTAGTTTGCACGTAAAAGACTAATTTTAGTCTTGGAGCTGCGTTTCTAATTATTGTAATTAGAAGTCTAATTATTGTTTGCATGGGATCTATATAATAGACTCATGGGGCTGTATTGTAATTTGTAGAATCAAAAGGGTTCTATCCGAGGGAGAATCATAAGGACTTGGTGAGGCAAGGACAAGGGTTCTTCTGGGTGTGTAAGATCTAAGTCAGTAGGTGTGCAAGGCCAGGTTGATCTGCAGTATAGCAAGATCAGGTGAGATCTACATGGTAAGTAAGATCTAGGTTTACAGGTGTGCAAAACCAGGTTGATCTGCAGGTGTGCAAGATTAGGTGAGATCTACTTGGAGTACGTGGTGTACTCAGACTTGGAGTATGTGTGTGTACTCAGTGGTACTGGCAGTGTTGTTACTGACTGGTTGAAACACCAACTCGGTTATTGAGTTGATTGTATTTGTAATTGAGAGAGAGAACTCTTGAGGGAAGATTACTGGTACGCCCAAGTGGTGTGGGAAGAGTGTTATTTCTTCATTGTATTTCCTTCTGGAAGAGTATTAATACAAGGTTGTATTGTCTCTCATATTCTGTGTTGTTTCTGAATTCTAGTTACATTTTACTTCTGGTTAAATTTCCGTGTTTAGTTGCTTATACAAGGTAATAAAGTGTGCTCTCAAGGAGCAAGGATCCTGACAGTAATCTCAAGGATGGTCTATCATTTCCATCTTAGGTGGGAGAAGGAACTTCTAGAGCATCAAATAAAATGTTCAATGAAGTCATGTGGCAAGAAAAAATGGTGAAACACACAGAAGAAACATAATTCCTTGTCAGTTGCATATGTGAAGGTGAGCATAGAGAGTAGCAGTAGGATTAAGCCCAAATTGGTAAGTGCCCTAGCCTTGATAAATCCTTGACTCTTGTTCCAAATGCTTATATGGAAAAGGAATTGTTGTTGGCCCCAAAAGTTTGGCTAAGTGTTATCCAGTTTTGGCATGGATTCAACATGATGATGAAGGACCACGACACATAACTATTAAGCACAGAAGCACCATGGCATGAAACCTACAGGGCACGAGAGGACAATGACATAAAAAACCAATGCAAGAGGACCCAATTAGAGGGGGATGAGTCATGAGGAACCCAAAGATGTAGGACTCAGAACAAAAGCAAAAGACTATGGGAGTGCATGGGAAGCAGGAGCAGTTGAAAGAATGGTTTGTACAAGTCACATCGACCTCATTGATAGGAAGTTTTACACCAATCGGCAAGGAGAGGAACACATGACAATAAATATATAGCATAGAATGAGGATATAGGGGGCGCAGAGGCCTAAGTCTTTAAAAAGAACTAATTGTTAAGTGATATGACTCTCAGTCTGTTGAGAGTTCATTGCCCAATTCTTTATGCCATTAATGATTGTAAACACTTGGTTAGGGAAAAATAAGTATAAATACCCTTGTTGAAAAGTACTATAATAATGGATTTTTAGGACAATTTTATGACAAAATTTACCTTTCTGATGATTAAGCTTAATAAAGGAATTAGTAGGTTTTATCAACTACTTAGTTTTTATGATGAACAATGGTCTATAAGTTACATGACTAGGCTTGAATATCAGTTCTACCCTATCTTTCTTTTCTATTCTAAGTAACTAATTTTATTATTAAATGATAATGATTTGCACAGTAATATTAATCAAACCTAGAAATCAAAGGATCAAGGTATTCTATCTATACATTTTCCCTGTTTAAATTGCATAAAGATAATGATATGAGCAAGTCATGAACACTGTGCAACAAAACCTATGGGAATCGGTCTTTCACTGCATGCTTCGAGTGAGTGTGCAAGACCTAAATCTTGAGTGAAAGGGTCAGCACGTTAGCTTGTTGGGCTAGACTTTAGTGCTAAACTATTATAAAAAATATCCCAACACCTGCAGTAGGAAGAAATCAAGTTTAAAAAATGTCAGAGTTTTTTTTGTATGTTTGAACAAGAACTCTTTCCCTTCTAAGAATTTCGTTGATAACTAGCTCAATTCTATTTGGGGTAAGAAATTGGGTATCTACATTAACTTTTGTTTAATGATTCATAAAGGGGTTTTTATGATTTTATTTAAAAACTCTAATATGCAGAAAAGGGCCATTAGTAAACCCCTAAGGAATGTTGGTCAATCTGTGTTCAAGGTAGTCCCATGGAGCCCATATATGGATTGCAATGACCTTATTTTCAAAATTACACCTAGATGGATGGATATTGAAAATGTCCCTATCCAACTTTGGAACTTTCTACAACAAGCTTTGAAGCCCCTTGGGTAAGTCCTTATAATTGAGGACACAAGATGGTCATTAGCTCATATGAATGCTAGGGTTCTGATATCTTTAGAGCCCTTAGATGTTTTCCCTGAATCCGTTAACTTCAAAATCAAAGGGACTTCCCATATTTGTGTAATTAAAGGACTGGGAGGATTAAACACCTATTTTTTTTAATAAAAAATGCAGATACTTTAGAAAAAATTATCCATTGTTGGTTAACAAGGAGGATCTACATAGTAAACAAAAAGGCTAGGTAATGCAAAAGGAAGATTGTGTGATGGATTCTCTACCAATTGATGATTTAAAAGTATTTGAAAACCCTATGTTTAATAGTGAACCGCTCAAAGGCCATGCCTTCCCTAAGGAATCATTGGGGGAAAATACTCTAGTGACTATAAATGAGTTAGATAAAGTTATGACTCGATTCTCTCCCTAGTCCTATAGCTCCTTGTCACCATCTGTTGACATGGTGAATTCTTTGCTTGATTTGCTTAACTATTTGCTTGATGACTTGGATGATACTTTTATTGAGAAGATGACTCCATTGGATTCTTTTGCCCTACAACTCAAGGATTCTCTCTCAGATGAGTATGTGGTTATTTTAGTCGATCCTCCTGTTAGTAATAATTCTAACCCTGGTAGCATGCTCTCTTTCAGTCTTAGTGAAAAAGGAGATGATTCCTCCCCCATGGTGATTTATTCAAAGAAAAAAAACATAGTAATTTTGGCTCTGGTCTAGAAACTACAATGATTGCACCCTTATCCCTCAAAGACCCCAATATTACTTAAAATTGGAAGCCCAAAGGGGTGGTAAAAGACTCAAGACTGACATTGTTTATACCCTTCTTGATCATACTCTTGTAAAAGATAGGAAAAAGTCTAAAGATACCCCTCTTAGTAGCCCTGATCCGGATATTAAGAGGAAGGCTAAAGAAAACAAGGTTTCAGACTATTTCAAAAGATTGTATAATAGTGGGGGCAAACCCCCTAGTCAATCTAATTGACCGTCATTCCTCCATTTCTTGTGTGGATTGTAAGTTGGAGTGTTAGGGGCTTGGAATCCCCTGATAGAAAACCCATTGTGAAATATTTTAGACACTTGAAAGATAAATTGGAATTTTGTGTCTTAAAGAAGTTAAGGCTATTGGCCCCCAGTTGTCCTTGGTCCTTAATTTCATCTAGCCTAATGTAGCCTAGTTTTCTACTAATCACTAAAGAGGTAAAGGAGGGGCCTCCATATTGGTTAATCCTAAGCTGAAGGTGTTCATTATTGACCATGGTGTTTCTCCTTGTAACAAAGTTGTATGGATTTTACTAGAAAATCAAAATCAATGTTTTGGTCTGTGCAATATATGTGCTCCTAATGATTATAGATAAATATTTGAGATGTGGAACTGGCTTACAACTAACCTAAACAATGTCCCTTAGATTTTTGGAGGAAACTTTAACATGGTTGAGGAAAAATAAGATAAAATTGGTGGTGACCATCAATCTTGGAAAGGCAATAAGCTTTTCTTCTAGTCCAAATTCAAGAGAACACATAGAATCCTTGATCTGTTACAAAAAGGTAAAAAACAAAGTAAAGGAGTCTAGTTTACCTAGTGCAACAATTAGAAAAACAATAAAAGACAATATTCTAGACTTGATAGATTTTACTCGAACATATATTCCTTTCAAGTGACCCCAACTAATGTTAGAAATGTGGTTAATGTTTTGCCGTACACAATCTCTGATCACCATCCAATTGAAATTAGATTTTTGTTGAATTCAAATGTTCATAAAAGTTCTTCTTTCAAAGGACTTTATAAGTTTAATATCTCTCACCTAAATGATAAAATATGTATGGATGGTTTTCATTCTTGTTAAAATTTGGGGAAAATCTCATGCAATTCTAGCTTTAGTATTGCTAAGTGGAACTCTTGTATGGAATTGTCCAAGAACTTTGTAAGAGTCAGATCAAGGCAAAAATGCACATGAAAGTTACTAGGGTCGCCTAGGAAAAACTAATTCAAGCTGAATTTTCTCTTCAACTTGATCCCTCTAATGGTAGACCGGTGGATGAGCTTAACTCTTTAAATCATCAAGTCATGCAAATCCAATGCTACTTTGTCAGGGGAGCACAAATTCATTCTCGACTGACATGGCTTAAGTTTAGTGACAAAGGGTCTAATTTTTTCTTTCATTTATTGAAAACCAAAAACTAGAGGATAAAAATTAATGGTATTGAGGTTTAGGGTAACATTACTCATGACTCTTGCATTATCAAAGAAGCTTTCTTCAAATCCTACTCCAACTTGTTTTTGTTTGATGGATCCAATGCTCTCATAGAGTAAAATAGGGTTATTTATTATATATATATTCCAAAGAAAGTGTCATGAATGCAAGTGAATTCCCTAGATGAGGATATTATGCTTGATGAAATTAAAGTGACCATTGATTTACTCAAGAATGACAAAGCACCCAATATTGATGGATTCCCTACTGAATTTTACAAAGCCAATAAATACTGGTTGGCCAAGGATTGTCTTGAGGTCTATAAAGAAGTTATTGTTGCTGGTTCCTTGGGCCCTAAAATAAACATAGGTGTTATTAAACTCATCCCTAAGGCAGGGGACCCACATTCGATCAAAAACTAGAGGCCAGTTACCCTCCTTAATGTCTCCTATAAATTTTTGGCAAAAATCTTGGCCACAAAACTCTCTTCTCTACTTCCCTCTATTATTTCTGAGACCTAGACTAGTTTTGTTGAAGGAGGATACATTTTGGATAACCTAATAACTAGTTTGGAAGGGATATATTGGGCTCGTGAATCTAAACAAGACGTGGGCATGATTTTGCTCAACTTTGAAAAAGCCTATGATAGAATAGAATGGCCCTTTATTGAAAGAATTCTCAGAGCCTTTGGTTTTCAATAAAAAAATTATAAAATGATAAACGTTCTTTTCAAATATGCCTCTACTATAGTTGAAGTTAATGGGGAGATGATAGACTCACTCGAGCTTCAATGGTCCATCAAGCAAGGTTATCCTCTTGCTCCTTCTTTATTTGTGTTGGTTGTCAAAGCCTTACATTATCTACCAAGATTATCAGATATAGGTCCCCCTATCAAAGGAATATCTCTGATTAATGAAGATGAATTGATTGATGTTTTATTCGCATATAATACTACTTTGTTTATTAAACTTGAGAAAAATAACTTAATTCAGGTTGCCACAAGGCTGGATATATGTTGCTCTACTTCTGAATCTAATGTCGCTATGCATAAATCTTGTATGATGGGGTGGCAGGACACCCCTCCTGATTGGATTGTGCAGTTTGGCTGGGTGTGGAAAGGGCCAGATAAATTAGTTATATATTTGGGTATTTCTTTTGCTCTTACCCCTACATTCAAGCTCATGTGGGAGTGCATCTTTGTCAAAATTAATAAGAAAATTGAAAAATGGCAGGGATACTTGCTTTCTTTACCTAAAAGGATCCAGGTTTGCCAAAAATATCTTGCCTCATATAATATATATTATGATTCTTGTTGGATTTTTAATAAAACTCAAATTAATTTATTACACAAAATTATAAGAGATTTCTTGTGGTTTGATGGTAAAGGAGGGAGGAAAAGACATGCTATTTCCTGGCAATTTTGTTTGAAGCCTAAACATATTAGGGGACTTGGCCTAAAGGATCTAAGGATCCAATGCATCACCCTTGCAGTCAAATGGATAATTAGAGCATTCAAAGGGGATGAACCTTGGAAAATCTTAGTCAAAAATAATATCCTACATGGCTCTCCTAGAGGTAAACCAAATTGGAAAGGGCTCAATATTGCAGATCTTCTTATAGGTCCCTTTTTTGTCAAAGTTGTTGGGTCACAAATATTTGCTTCTATTTGGTTTGCTTGGGACTTTGTAAAACCTTTTATCACTACCAAACATATATTTAGTTGGTTTAGGACATGATGTCAGGGTTATAAATCCATTTGGTGGAATCTCTATGTCAACAGAAGGCCTCTTTTACTTACCAAGAGATGTTCTACTTTTGAGTGGTTCACTAAAGGTTTGAGGGATTTCAAAGATCTTTTCTCACAGAATGGTTGGGCCACCTGGTTAGAAATTAAGGTTAGATTTCAAATCCCAGCTACTCAGCATATAACATATACTCTTCTTCAAAAAGCACTACAAGGGAATAACAACGTCTCCTTTATGAATGAGGAAGGTGAATTATGGGAAAGTGTTAAGTGGTTGAAGGGTCTTCCACTGTTTGAGTTCTCTACTTAGATACTATCAATAATATCTCTTTTTCCAATGTCCCTTATCTTACCCTTAATTGTATTTGGAATGTGTGTGATCACCTTCATTCCTGGTCCTTTAGGTTTTATGTTATTTGGGCTTCCTATATTAAACCTAAGAAGTCATGTTTTCAATGGCTTTTGATATATAATAAACTTGTTGTTGGTATTGTCTTGGTTAAAAGTGGCTTTGGGTAGCCTTATTGTTTCTTTTGTCGTGATGCTGAAACTATTGAACATCTTTTTTTCTCTTGTCCTTATGCTTCTAATATTTGGAAATGTCATCTCAAAGGCCAGGCTATTATTTTTGACTGTGAGATTGGATGGCTGAATATTGCTTTTGGTTATATTTATCCTAAAAGAAAAGTCCATCCTTTTTTTCATAAGTTTTGGCTTGTTTTCTCAACTAAAATTTTGTAGTTTTTATGGAATCAAATGAACTTACAGGTTTTTCAATCTAAGGCTAAGGTGCTTACTGACTTCATTGTTGAAGTCATCATTCGTATTGTTTCAATGCAAATCTTTGTCCAATTGAAGGTGCCACAAGTACAACTAGAATAGTTCTCAAGATCCAAGATACTTAAGATCATGTTTGAGTACCTGAATAATTTGGGTGGTTATCCCAAGATGAGTCCACACTCAGACTAGGGAGTTTGCCATGGATCGACTACTAAGGTGAAAATTATAAAGCATAAATGGGAATGCACCAAGGACTCTTATTTTCATTAGGCAAATAACCCAGTTCATGAATGGTTTAATTCTTCAAAATCTGACAAAAATGATGTGAACAACTGGCTAATTACCAACAATGATCTGATGAGGGATGCACAACATACTAGTTTTGACAGTAGTGTGGTCAAGGAAGTTGAGGAATATGTTGCTCTTCTTGACCTAGATATTGATTTGTTCTCCTATGCTAAGGATCCTCTGTGACCCCTTCCCCTCCCTTCTCTTTCCTCCATGGTACAAGATTTTGAGGATCAAAGTGAGGTGTGAAAACTAATAGAAGATAATGTTAATGTCTTTGCTGGGAAATTGGAGAAGCTCATTGAAAGGGGTGGTGTTGCCAAAATGGATGAGGTGATTGAATATGTTGAGTCCAATAACATGAAATCCTTGTTAAACAAGGTCATTCAATTCACTCCACCATCGACTACTGGGTTGGAACAGTTGGGACTTGTTTCGAATATGAGCACTATTGAGGGACCTATGCGTGTGGATTCGGATGAGAAAATTGAAATAGAATGCACCACTTTTTGGCGGGCATCTGATGACAAGTCGATGTAGTTGATGGTATTTAGTGTCACCTCTGGTTTGGGTGGTGGGATATGTATGTGCTAGTTTTGCTTCTTTTTGCTTGTTGGGCCACCTACATGGGGTCAAATTTTATGTTGCATTATCAATTGTTATACTTAGACTAATGGGGGGATGCCTCCTGGTTTGATACTATATGGTTGTTTTGATACTTTGTTAATTGTTTGACATCTTTGATGTTTGTACTTTGTAATCGATAATTCTCTCTCTCTCTCTCTATATATATATATATATATACACATACATACATATGTCTCCTGGTTTGATACCATATGGTTGTTTTGATACTTTGTTAATTGTTTGACATCTTTGATGTTTGTACTTTGTAATCGATAATTCTATATATATATAGGCTAAACAACTTAACTTTGTTATTCGAAAGTGATATGCAAGTTCATCTTATCAAGAACCTAAATAAAGTTATTTTTGTTCCCAATGATGGCTAGTTAAACTGCATTGAAGAAAATGACAAGGTGTTGGTTGTTGAATCTGGGTGTAAGTGGCATGTTGTGGGAGATATTCCTAGAGTTTTGTTTGAGGTTGTTAAGGTGCCTATTGTGTCATTGTTACCTCTTTTCAAGGAGAAAAATCAGAAGGCATAGCGAGATACCACATGTTTTAGGATATAAGATTATCCTTAGGGACATGGTTTACATTCAAGAAGTTTGACCATGGTCATGATTTTACTTATTGTTTGGATTTATGAATAGAATTTATTAAAAAAGTTTTAGCCATTAGGTGTAGGTGCGACTATGAAAATGGAAGGACAATCCAAATAGGTTTTAAATGACACATCTTTTAATTATTTTTAATTACCCAAAATTAATCAACTTAACCATAAGTAGATTACAATCTACTCCAATAAACTGTAAAAGACCTAACCCATCTTCCAAACCCATATACGGGGAAAAATATGAAGATAACTTATATATAAAAGTGGATTACCAAGTGTGATCCAAGTATAGATTCATTACACCAATATGAGTAGCTTATTATGATAATTAGGGGTGGTGGTAGAGTGTAATAGTGTGAGATGTTAATAAAAATAATCGAAATTAAATTTGTTTCCCATTTGACTATCATAGGGTAGGTTCAACATTAAATTTGATGTCCATTTAACCGTCACACGAGAGTTTTTCTTCTTGCTTAGAGAAGGTGATAAAAAATCGTGATATCTTGGGCACAGGATGGAATTTGGAGCTCGCTTTTTCCCCTGAAAAGTTTTTTTGACTTGATTGACAACAATGCAACTAGATTGAGACCATTTCACAAGTCAACAATAAATTTTCAAAGAAGGTAATAGAGATGTTAATCAATACTATATATGACAAATCCAAGATAGGTAACTCAAGATCGATATCTGTTAACTTTTTAAAGATAAATATATTTAAAATATCTACACTAATTTCTTGCATTCAAAATGCATAGGACCTAAGGTGGGACACTTAACTTGTTAATCACATCCAAAATTTGATTAATATATAGCTTTAAGTAGATATGAATTGAATGCAAAAATGAAAATTTTTAATAATGTCCACCAGATCAATCAATTTATGAGAAAAAGACTCCATGCAAAAACAACTACTTAAAACGAGCTCCTTTAAATTCATCCCAAAATGAACCTCAAATATGTGACCCAAAAAAATAAAATAAAAATAAATAGAATTTGATGTTCCCAACATTAATACACTTTCCCATATCATAAACTAGTCAATTCGTTAGGAGTGTTGTTTCCATGCCATGCCCTACCACTAAAATTCCCCTCAATCCCCGCCCTTCCCTAACTAATCCTCAAACCACCACAACGAGGCAAGGTGCGCCCCAAAAAAAACAAGATGACCTCACAAAGTCGTTATAAGAAAGGCATTTTATTATTTTTGTTAAATTAATAATCCCACTCCGTTGGGAAAATAAAACTCCCTACAAAACCCCAAAACAGAATAATAATAAAAAAAATAAAAATAAAATAAAATATACAACATCACTACCAAACAAAACAAAATCAACTACAGGACGCGTAGCTGTCACGGGTAGAAAAAACATTAGAAATATTCAGTACCTAACAGACGGTACTCAACGCCTTAAAATTCGCAGCCAGGTGAAAAATAATAAACCCTCGGTTAAAAAAAGATTCAGAAGAGAGAGATTGATTCTAGGAAAAATACGCCTTTGCCATAGTGGGTGCTGCAATGGACGGTGGCCGACCTGGCATTCACAGAAAGCAAAAGCAGCAACAACCGAAATATTATTGCGACAAAGGAAAAATCAAAAGAAAATACTAAAAGCGGATAGCTACAATTTCCTACAATTTTGTACAGATACACATTGTATATATACCTACATAAAAGCTAGCGCAAACTTCTGTTTAAGCATGATGAGGCTTAAAAAGGATAATTTGGCATTATAATAAAGGGCAGTACAGTCCATTACAGTTAAGCTCTGGGCCACAGCGAATGAATAGATGAATGATCGCAGAGCGCTAAGATTGTCTTTTGCTTTACCTTGAGTCCCTAGAAGAAGTTGCTTTGCTTTATTTTTTCTGTTAGGGCAAGTTATTGCTGAGGAAGCCGAGGTCGCGAGTTCGATTCCCCCCAAGGAGCGCAAATTTTTATTTTTATTGAAGATCGGGCTTTACAGCTCAAGGTAAGGAGTTTGTGCTTCTTGTTTTTCGGTTATTTTTTTGTTATTAGCTTGGATCGAGCGGATAAGTAGGATATTGTGGCGTGAAATTCGTGAAATGGAGAAGCCGATTCGTTTGGTTAAGGTGTTAGGATCCAAGCGGAATGTCAGGTTTGGCTATTTTTAGATGTTCTTAATTTTGAAGGTTAAAAGAGCTCGTGCTTGTGTTTTAATATATATTTTTGTTTTAGGCCTTTAGTTTAGTTGTTGTCTGGATCGAGTCCTAGGCGGTAATGTAATGGAGAGACGCCGAAGCAAGGTAAGGGAGGAGTTTCTCTGTTGGATTAGTGTAGAACAGGTGTGAAATAAGGTAAGGCGGGGGTTTCTCGTTGGATTAATTTAGAGCAGTTGTGAATTTGAGCAAAGGACGGTCCGACTGAGATTAAAGTTTTTTTAGCCAAAGCTCTTCTGGATGAATTGTTTAGGAGATTTTTTGTTTTCTTGAATGCGATTAAATCCTATGGATGTGCATTTAATTTACTGGATTTGGATTTATAGCTTACGGCCATGGCTTAAGAGTTTATGAACCAGAGATGCGGCCATTTTCCCCTCGGAAATAAATAAAAAAATTGCGTGTTCTTTGCAAGAGATCGTTATTGTTCGATGTGTGATGACTTCTGCAGTCATGTGTCTCCTTTTCAAATAAAAGATGAGCTGAGGATCAGTTTTTTTTGTTTTTTCAACAAGAGGGACAATTTACACAGAGTTAGTTAAAAAGTGTATGTATGTTTGATTGCGATTAGGAACCTCTTGACTTTACAATTATACCGCACATACATGAATTGATGTGATATAAATCTGTGTCAAACTTTTGGTCCCTGGAACTGATTGTAAATTTTACATTTTTTCTCTCCACGGATTGATATTGGATTATGTGTGATGATCTGCTTGCTCATTTTAATTCTGCTGCTGCATGTTTCTTCCATTTTTACAAACACATGAACTCAGGATCACTTTGTACTCTATGGTACAAAAAATTGGGGACAATTTGCACTGACTGTCATAAGGTATCTCTGCGACTTTATGCCTCATGAATTTAATGTGTTATAAATTAGAGCTCCAGGCATTTCCACCTGGAAATATATCACAACTTACATTTTCATTGCCATGTATCGATATTGTTCTATGTGTGATGATTAGCTTACTCATTTTAAGTCTGCTGATACATATTTCTCTTAGGAAGAAATGAACTTAGGATTACATGGTACTGTCCATTAAAGAAGATTAGGGACAATTTGTACAAATTTAGTTGCATTTAGTAAGTTTAATGGACTGTGATTAGGTTAGCTCTTGGTTCTAAAATAGAGCTCCATACAATTTTCCCCATAAATAAAGTCAAAATTTGCGTCATACAATTTTCCCCATAAATAAAGTCAAAATTTTCATGTTCTTCACTACAGATTGGTAAAGGTGGATGTATGATGATATCCTTGATCATCTTGTTTCAACTGCCATATATTTCTTTCATGTTTCCTTAGAGTTGAACTCAGGATCACTACCTACTTTTCATTCAAGATGTCTACAAACAATTTGCAGATAGTTTGTTAATATAGATCTTGATTTACAATCATACCTCATCTACATCACTTGATTTGTTATAAATCAGAGCTTCAGTCATTGTCTCCCGGGAAGTAAATCAAACAGATTGATATCTTATGAAGTTGATGATCTCCTTGCTTCTGCCGTCACATATTTATCTCATTTTTATAAGGGATGAACTCAGGATCAGTTTCTACTCTCTATTAAAATAGAATTAAGGACAAATTTCACAAACTTAGTTAAAAAGTGTAATTCTGTGCAACTGTGCGACTGTGGTTAAGTAGCTCTTGAATTAACAATCATTCCATATATACATGAATTGATGTGTTATAAATCAGAGCGTCAGACATTTTGGCTTGGAAAAAATAATTTTTTTGCATGGATCAATATCATTTGACGTGTGATGGTTTGCTTGCTCATTTTAATTCTGCTGCTAAATATTTCTTTCAATTTTCAAAAAAATGAACTCAGGTTCACTTATTACTCTCCATTAAAGATGTCTGGGGACAATTTGCCCTGAGTGACTTATAAAATAGGTTCTATACTTACAATCATACCACATGGACTTGATGTGTTATGAATTAGAGCTCTGGACGTTTTGCCCCAGGAAAAATATCAAAACTTGCATTTTCTTTTCCATAGGTCCATATATTTCGATGTGTGATCTGCTTACTCATTTCAAGTCTGCTACTACATATTTATCTTATGTTTCCCAAGAGATGAACTTAGGAACAGTTTCAACTTTCTTACCTCCATTAAAGAAGATGGGGACAATTTGCATATATTTAGCTACAGTTGTAAGCGACTGTTTAGGTAGCTCTTGGATATATCATATAAATCAGAGTTCCAGAAAATTTTCTCTAAATCAAATCAAAAGATGATGTTTTTTTGCCTCAAATTGAAATAGTTTGGTGTGTGTTGATCTGATTACTCATTTTAATTCTGTAGCCAGATATTTCTCTCATTTGCCTAAAGAAATGAATTTTAGGATCTCTTCCTAGTCTCCATTAATGAAGACCAGGACAATTTGGACAGATTTATCTGAAAAGTAAGTCTGAGCGACTGCGGCCAGCAGCTCATGGATTTAAATTACAGCTCAGCACATTTTTCCCTGGCAAATAAATCAAAACCTGACTTTGTTTTCTGGATATTCATGTCATTGGATGTGTGATGGCCTTACTCAATTCATATCTGCTGCATCATATATCCTTCACGTTTTCCTGATATCTGATTCCCAATGACTTCGAGCTCATGGATATAAATTAGAGATCAGCAGATTTTTCCGTGGCAAATAAATAAAAGCTTGATTTTGTTTGCTGGACATTCATATTGTTGGATTTGTGATGGTTTTACTCAATTCATTTCTGCTGCAACATATTTCTTTCATGTTTCTCTGATAGCTGAACTCAGGGTCACTTCCCAATGTCCTCCAGTCATTTATTCCTGTGAAATAAATCAAAACTTACCTGTTCTTTGCTACAGATCAATTATGTCGAATCTCTATGCATGATGATCTGCTTGCTTCTGCTGCCACATATTGCCCTGTTTTTTTATAGGGGATGAACTCAGGATCAGTTTATACGTTCCATTAAAGAAGAGCAAGGTCAATTACATAGAGCTAGTTAAAAAGTGTTAAAGTTTGTATCACCATGATAAGGTAGGTCGTGATTTTACATTCATACTGCACATATATGTCTTGATGTTTTATGTATCAAAGCTCCAGATATGTTGCCAGGGAAATGAATCAAAACATACATTTTATTTGCCATGGATCGATATGGCTTGATGTGTCATGATCTGCTCACTCAATTTAATTCCGTTAACACACATTTCTCTCACTTTTCTGTAGAAGTGAAGTCAAGATAACTTATAACTTTCCATTAAAGAAGACTAGGGGCAATTTGCATAGAGTTAACTACAAGTGTAAGTGACTTTGATTGGTTAACTCTTGGATATAAAATAGAACTCCAGACATTTTGCTCCATGAGTTAAATCAAAACCTGTAGATTTTTTGCTGCCCACATATTTCTTTCATTTTCTTGAAGATATGAACTTGGGATCACTTCCTATCCTCCCTACGTTCCATGAATGAAGACTAGAACAATTTGCACGGATTTAGCTGAAAAGTAAGTTTGAATGACTGTGATTATGTAGTTCTTGGATATAAATTAGACCTCTGGATATTTTGCTCCAGGAATTTAATCAAAATCCAATTTTTTTTGCTGCAGATTCATATTGTTGGTTGTGGGATGATCTTCTTACTCAATTCTTTTTTGCTTCAACATATTTCTTTCAGGTTTACCTGATGGTCGAATTCAGGATTACTTCCTAGTCTTCATTAAAGGAAAAGATTTAGCTAATAAGTCTGATAAACTCTGATAAGTTAGCAGTTGGATTATAATCATAGATTACAGTCAATACTTGATGTGTTAAAAATTAGAGCTTCAGACATTTTGCCCCAAGAATAAATTAAAATTTGTATGTTCTCCACTACAGATTTATATTATTTAATGCTTGATGATCTGCTTGTACATTTTAATTCTGCTGGACATGTTTCTCTCATGTTTCCAAAGAAATGTAATGAGGATCATTTCCTACTCTCCATTCAAAAAGAGCAGGGACAATTTGTATGGAGCAAGAAAAAAAATAATCTGAGAGACTGATAAGGTAGCACTTGGATATTTAGTTAGAGCTCAGGGCCATGACTTTACGTGTTGTTAATTGGAGCTCCCGTCATTTTTTCATAATAAAAAACAAAATGGTTGTGATTATTTCTGTAATATCTAGTATTGTCTACAAAACTTGAATGGTGTTGTAATTGTTTTAAAGTTGTTCTGGGCTAGTTTGATTTTTGAATGGTGCTGTTAAGGTGGGTTGTTGGGCTGGTGCAATTATAATTAGGGATTCGTATTATCCTGCGACTTGATGTCTAATGACAATGCATGCACCTTTAAATTTCAAATTTCCATGAAAGGTGCTTTTACAAATGAAACTTATATAAAGTGCTACTCAGGTAATCTCATCAGCATTTTTTAAACAAAAGCAGGGTAGTGATTCTGCCCAGAAACCAAGGACTGGTACACCAAAATCAAGGTCTAAGATGGCCGTGTCTATGAGAGACTTGGATGCAGGTTTTCAGAGTGCGGGTCAGAAAGCGTATCCTTGAATATGGTTGTGTTTTTCAGCTTCATTATTAGTTTTAATGCTGTGTGTGATTGTTAAAGTCTTTGTTGCAAATCATTGAAATTTAGTATAGGTAAGTTATTGAAAATAGATATTCTTCTCAATATAGGTGTACTACAGCATGTTAAATTAGTAAATTACATTGTGGAGATTGAGACATGTCCAGAAACTTCTGTTCTTTTCATGTACAACCAGAATAATTTAACTTTTTTTCTGTATGTGTCTTGTCTTTATTTGAATAATACTATCTTGGGAATTTCTAGCAAATACCCTTTTTGGTAGGGGGTGGTGGTATGAAAGATCAATTGAGCAATGATTTAACTGATTTAGAAAAAAATTTAGTATCTTATATATGCAATACGTGGTGTTCAAATAATGTCAATTTGTACCGTTGTTTTGTATGTTCAATCTTGGGTGTTCCTAGGTGTTCTGTTTGCATATCATCTGAGGATGCTGAATTGGAGTTTGCTGTATTGTTTTCCTTCACTTACTTAGTGGACTTGAGATATGGCGAATTGAAAATTTTAAACCTGTGGCAATCCCCACATCTTCTTATGGAAAATTTCGCTCAGGAGATTCCTATATCATTCTAAAGGTAAGGTACTCTATCTTAGAAATGATCTCGTAATTCTATATATTACTGAAATCGACTATTTGTGAAAAAGTTTGCATGAATGCACCTGGATTAAACATAGTGCACACACAGTCCCACAGTTCCCAAAGTGACCGCACATGTGGGTGTGAAAGCATAGGGATTGGCACCTGGAGTCTTTTAGTTTTGGTTACCTCCTGGTGAATGTCAAATCTGGGTTATGATGGATTGTGCTAGTTGTATTTCTTTTCTGCTCTGATTGCAATCTTAGTGAAATGAATAATCCGCATACATACACATAAGTATGCAATCATTCATTCAGATGTATCTTCAATATGTAATCAATATTTTTTCCTTTTTGTGTTTGACTCTGTTTTATCAGTTTATATAATATTTTGTTGCACAGATGCATGTCGAATCATACCCTCATTATTATGCTACGTTCTAATTTTGGATATTTTCAAAACAGACGACGGCTTTAAAAAGTGGTGTTTATCATTATGATATCCATTACTGGCTTGGTAAAGATACAAGTCAGGTGTGCATCCGTACCCCTTTTGTAAAGTTTGGTATGATTTTAATGTGTTTACAATCATTCAAGTGCTACTTGTTTTATTGAAAGTATTAAATTTGCTACTTGATGGTTTCTTTTTGTTCCTTTACAACTGGTATTGAAATCAACAGGATGAAGCTGGTACTGCAGCGATAAAAACTGTTGAATTGGATGCTGCTCTTGGAGGCCGTGCAGTGCAGCATAGAGAATGTCAAGGCCGTGAAACAGACAAGTTCTTATCATACTTCAAGCCCTGTATCATACCCGAAGAAGGAGGTATCGTGTCAGGATTTAAACATTTTGAAGAAAAAGCATATCCTATTCGCTTATTTGCCTGCAATGGAAAACATGTTGTGCGTGTTAGAGAGGTAAGTCTTCTTATTTTGATTGAGATAGGGTTAAGTTAATATTTTGAAAAGTATTCTCCTCTTGTTCTTAAAGCTAGAATTATTGAACATTTGGTCTTGGACAGATGCCCTATTCTCGTTCATCCCTGAACCACGACGACATTTTTATTCTCGACACTAAGTCCAAAATATTTCAGTTTAATGGTTCCAACTCCTCTATTCAAGAGAGGGCCAAAGCATTAGAGGTTGTTCAGTATATCAAAGATACATATCATGAAGGGAAGTGTGAAGTGGCTGCTATTGGTAAGCTCACAGGGTTTTTCGCATTAACCTGTTAGACTTAGTTTTTGTACACAAGAAACCAATGTTAGGATGATTAACTCTGCTATTTTATGCACAAATATCTGAGTTGTTTCCTGAAGGAACCTTTATTCTGTGCAAATGACTAGATTTATTTTGTTGAATATTTGAAGTGCTAATAGTAGGATGATTTACTGTATTGTTTCCCTCAAAATTATTAGAGGATGGAAAATTTGTTGCTGACCCTGAAACTGGTGAGTTTTGGAGCTTCTTTGGTGGATTTGCTCCTCTTGCAAAAAAGACCAGCAATGCCAATGAATCACCAACTGAAGCTGTTCCAGCAAAGCTATTGTGGTAATTTTTGGATGTGTAAATTACTTGCATTGGTATTTTTTGTTTCCGTGTTTCATGCTGGTATTGTTGCCATTATTTGGTGGCTGTGTGTGTTGGCAGAAATATTCACAAATAAAGTACTTCGTTAAATTTTGCATTATGGTTGGAAAGCTTGCACATATTGGCTGATTTTTAATAATATGTGCATCAATGTGTGAATTTATAGCATACAAAAAGGCGGTGCAAAACCAATGGAAACCCAATCATTGACGAGAGAAATTCTGGACACAAACAAGTGTTACCTGCTAGATTGTGGTGTTGAGATATTTGTTTGGATGGGTAGGAGTACAACTCTTGAAGAGAGAAAATCTGCAAGCTCGGCTGCGCAAGTGCGTGCTCAAAACATTGTACTAGATTTTACTTCCATGCATCCAATTTTTTTTTGCATAAACCATCATGCTTATGAATATTGTTCACTTTTTTTTTTTTTTCTTTTGTAGGATTTGATTGCCAGTCAAGGACGATCACAAAAATCTCACGTCACTAGTGTTGTGGAGGGATTTGAAACTGTTATGTTTAAATCCAATTTTGATAAGTGGCCTCAAAGTACAGATACAACTTTATCTGAAGATGGAAGAGGGAAAGTTGCAGGTTTGCAACGTTAATGAGGCATTGGGTTTTCTCTTTAAGTTTGTTTTGTGGCTTGCATAAGCAATTCATATGAGGTTGGTTTTGCATTCTAATCCTGCAGCCATGCTAAAGCGTCAGGGATTGAATGTGAAGGGCCTTCTGAAAGCAGCTCCAGTAAAAGAGGAACATCAGCCGTTTATTGATTGTACTGGAAATCTTCAGGTATATATGCTCTCAGGGCTGAAAGATTACTTAGAATTCATATTGGTGAGTTGCCTTTGAATAAACAGATGATCAATCTGAGTTTGAAGAGTACAGACTCTCTATATGGCCTCTTAATGGAAATAATGTTATATATGAAGTGTCTGATACCTGACATACCTTGTCCAGGTTTGGCGAGTAGATGGTAACAACAAAGTGTCTCTCCCATCAAGTGAACAGTGCAAATTTTACAGTGGGGATTGCTACGTAGTTCAGTATGCTTATCCTGGAGAGGAAAAAGAAGAATACTTGCTTTGTACTTGGATTGGAAAACAGAGCGTTCCGGTACGATAAACATTTGAATGTTTTCATGTCCAAAGTATGCTTTTCGAAGGTAGATGCTATATAGGATCTGATATTTAGAGCAAATAAAGAACATGGGGTTAACACTTCTTTGCCATTTTAAATCTCCCATAACCTTCTTGGCATTCTTCGTCCGGTATGAAATCTGTTTTGGGTTAACTTTTATTTTCAACTGCATGGATAGGCATAGGAATTTTCTTGTCCCGTATACCTAAGATAGTACATACTTTGAATTGAATAGAAAAGTAGAATAAATGGAATACTTGATAGGTGAAAGCAAGGTGAGAAGGAGAATGAATGAAAACATCTATCACAAGGTTATGTTTGTAGGGGTTGATAGGCATTGAGTCTTTGCAAGTTAAACACTTGAATTTTGTCGATCTGACTGAAATCCCTGAATATCTTATACAACTTTGATTGTCACTATTAAAACTCCCATGTCGAAATTGAAGGCTTTTATAGTAATGAGGGTGTTAATAGGGTTCAACTTTAGGGTTTTGAATATACATCGATTGATTGTCTCAAATCTTTTCAATATCATCAATATTTATCGCATTTTGCAAGGGTCCTTGGGTGCTAGGAGATGTTCTAGGGTGAGTACCGTGCATCCTTCTTGGATTTTCCAGCCTGGACATTCCCTTGTGGACATTATAAGATCCTGTATTGGCCCTATTGTGATTGTGGATGGTGATGTCATTAGTTCTTCTGCTCCAAGCTTTACATGACAGCATTGATTTCGAGTCTGTCTGTAGCTTTGGTCTACATCAGCTCCGTGTTTCTTGGAGGGGACTTCCCCTTGCATGATTATTATTCCTTTGGATCATATTGTTTGTGTTTACATGTTTTGCGTTTGAACACTCTAGTGATGTTTACATTGTTTTAGTGTTTAATTACGTTTCCGGATCCTAGCATGGTTATCTTGATCTGCGAACTGGGTTATGTTTGGAGAGAGAGTTTTGTTAAATTATGTATTGCTAGTGAAAATTAAATTAATAAATTATCAATGTATTAGTTAAAATGATCGATTGGGAATAAATTGTATCAATATTTACATATATTTAGAAATGGCGAGCTTTGGTACTTGCATATATACTGTACACTTCCATGTCAGTAAATACTCTTTGGTCTATCCTGATCTGTATAAGAAAATGCTGTACATGTTGTTGCAGGAAGACAGAACCTCCGCTCAATTGTTGGTGAGCAAAATGGTGGAGTCATTTAAAGGGCAGCCAGTTCAGGTTATTTGCCATAAGCTTTTTTGGTTTCTAAAGAACATCCTTATTGTAATCAAAGTTTATTTTATGTAGAAGGTTTACTATCTGTCTGTTTATTACCTGATAGCGCTGTGGAAATGTCTAGTTTAATTATTCACTTGTATCTCACTTGTGGCATTTTTTTTGGTTTGTTTACTTTTCGTGTTCACTTTAGGCTCGGATCTTTGAGGGAAGGGAGCCTCCTCAATTCTTTGCAGTCTTACAAAGCTTCATCGTTTACAAGGTATTGTCTTTTTAGTATTGAAATGCTTCATATATTCACCAATTGTAGCCGGAAGGCTTGGAAACATGTTACATGCTTGATTTTTAATTGCAATTTTTAGAATGTTTAGGCTTGAGGTCTTATTGCACATCTCGATGACCTTAATGATTATATGTTAAATTTTCAAAGTATTTTTTTTTTATGACTGCAAAATTCATATGACCATATAATTTCTTTTATAATTTCAGGGTGGACTCAGCTCTGGATATAAGGCATACATAATGGAGAAAGGGATTGATGATAATACTTACAAGGAAGATGGACTTGCACTTTTTAGGGTGCAGGGAACTGGGCCAGATAATATGCAAGCACTTCAAACTGAACCGGTAAGACTGCGTTACAGTTGATTCTTTTTTATATGTACATATGCTTAGGTTGCAGGCATGAGTAAATTTTAAAGCAAGGTATTAAATTTTTTCCTGTTGTTTAATTTTCATGTATTTCTGTGCATGGTATAAACTATGGGGAATTGCGTGTTTGTAAATGCTTGAAAATTTGTCAAAGAATTTACATATTGTAAACAAATAAAAATGTTTAAGTGGTTGTGGGTCACTAATAAAGTTGCCTGGCTAACAAAGAGCCCTCCTGGGATCCATTTCTGCTGAGCGCAAAGGCCTGACACCTAAAAAGTGATGTGGCTGGGTGGAAGCCTTTGGTGAATTCAGTGGAGATGTTACAACTCAGACGTTGGCAACTTTAGCCAAAGGAGGCTGGTCATTTGTTCTACCCAAAAAAAAAGCGGGCTTGCTTTAAACCTCTACTGACCCATGCTAAGTCTTCCAACATTTTCAGATTATTTTGGTCATGAGCTGGACACATCTTATTTAGAATATTGTGAAGGAAAAAAAGGGAAAAAGAGAAAAGAAAAAAAAAAACTACGGATATGAGAGATAATATCCATGCAAATAAAATTTTAAAGATAGAATTTGTTATAGTTGAGCTAGTTGCATTGTTAAGAGATAAGGTTTAGCCTATTTTAGAGAATTAGAACAAATAAAACCATGCAAAAGCTATAGATAGTTTTGCTATAGGAATTTTTAGATTGTCTCGGGATGATGCAAAGATTAGTTATTTTTAGTTTGCTTTGTGATGAAGGAAAGGTTAGTTATTTTTAGATTGCTTGGTGATGAAGCAAAAGTTAGTTATTATTAGAAAAGGTTTGCTTGCCTATGAATATGGCAAGATATATTGTAATAAGGACATGATTATTTGGAATGAAATTATTTGATCTTGCACTTTCTCGAAGATTGGTTGTCTTCAAAATTGGAGTGGCTCACCAACTAGCTTGGGCTGTTCAGTTTATTGGTTGTAATCAGAGCAGAATTTTATTGCTTGCGTTCAAAATTCTTTTACTACTTTAAACTGTTTCCTTTCACATCTCTTAAATTTATATTAAAAATTTTCTTAGGCAGATTTTTGTTGAATTTTATGAATTTCGGTCCAGATTTGTCTAGGTTTGTAACAATGATATCAGAGCAGTGATTCTGCCAGCTTGTTGAGTTATTATTGCATACCCAGAATGGAGTCTAAGGAAGAGCGAGATAGAAGTGAGTTCAAACAGGCAATAAAAATAAGTTTCCAGCCTTTTGGTTGAAAGCATAAACAATAAAGATAGTTGGGATGTTAGATAAATGACCCAGACCATGTAAGAACTACTGCACAACATGGCCAATAGACACCTTCATTGCATCACTTCTCACTCAGGGCTGAAACTTTGCATAGCCATTAGACTAGGTCTAGAAGGAAACCTTCGATTGAGCAGCGACGGTCTCCTTCTAGACAAAGGAATCCAAGAAGAGAGGCAAGAGACTCTAATGAAGACCGTATCGGAAGGTTATGGAGAACATATGGGGCCAATGATGGCATAATGTGATATGAGAAGAGCTGATGGACATGGCTTGAAGGAAGAAATAACCATCGTAGAGCTGAAACCTGACCACAAATACCAAAAACTGACATCCCTAGATTTGATGGATTAGAGAAAATTGAGCCATGTGTATGGATGCATAAGCTTGATGTTTACTTTAACATGCAGTTGAGATGGGTTTGGAGAAAATTCTGTTTTCATCACTACCACTTCTAGGGACTGCATATAATTGGAGGCATCATTATGACTTGGATGTTCAAGATGGTCTTGAGATTCTTAACTGGTACGATTTCTCTTCTTTTCTCTTTGACATGTTTGATAAAAAGATTGGTGATGAACACTACATAGAGTTGAGGAATTTACATCAAAACATGCAAGAGTATGTTGATGATTATAGCATAAATTTTATAAGACTTTGCATGCGGATTCATGGTATCCCGACATCTGGACAAGCCTACATGTTTGTTGATGGTTTGAATGGTGAATTAAAGAGATATGTTGAGGCTCTTAAACCGGCTGATTTGGTTAGAGCCATTACACAAGCCAGATTATACGAAAAATTGCTCAAAAGCAAGAGCCAGTGCAAGCCAAATTATACATTCCTAAGAACCAGTCTAGCTGAAATAAAACAACACCCAATATCAATACAAAGTGGCCACTAAGGTTATAGAATGAATGGCAGTAAAGTAGCTAGGGAAGTTTTAAGGAAACAAGTGCATTGTTTTCTCATGCAAGGAAAAGTGGCTCCAGGGCACAGGTGTGCGACTAAGGGAAAAATTCATTTGGTTGAACTTGAAATGTTGGATGAGTCTGGTAGCAGCAGGGGATGAACAAGCTCTGATTGATGTATCATGTTAGTATACATCCTCAGGAGCACCAATTGACCAGCCCACTGCATTTTTTGGCTGCTATCAAAAGGGTATCTTATCTTCGCATCCTCCCTTGAGAGTGGTAGGATGGATTCAAAGGAGATGTGTCATAGTGCTGATCAATTCAGGTAGCACACAACACTATTGATTCTAAACTTGCTCAAGCACTTGATTTACATGTGTGCATGTTTTCCTTTTAAGTTTAGCATTGCAGATGGGAGTAATACGATATGTAAGCTGTATGCTAAGTGCAATGACATCTGATTTTTATAGGATACACAGGGGCATACAATGGCATCATGGACTTGGTGAAATCCATATGGAATTTAAGGAGTTGTACTTGATATTCATCCAAGAAGTTAAAGCACATGAAATTAGAGGGTTTCAGCCACCTAAATGCTCCATCATATCAGCCCATGAAATGCTAAAGCAGATCAGACAAAGCAACACAGGTAATTCAATCAATTGTAACTGTTTGAAGGGCTTGCATACTTAAGCTATTTCAGGAAAAATAACACATATTCTGCCAGTGCTACAGATGCTACTGCAGTACCAAATGGCGTTTAGTGACCATCTTATGGGTCTTTCACCTGATAGGGGTCAAGAGCATGTCGTAGAGCTGGAAAAGGGCACAAAACCCACAATGGTTACCCTTTATTGACACCCCAAGTTGTTTTAAGGATGAAATTGAAAATGTGGGACAGAAACTACTTGACATGGGGCACATTGTTCCAAACAAAAGCCCATTTGCTGCTTTAATGGTATTGTTTTGGAAGAAAGATGGGTTTTATTGCATATGCATTGATTATTGTGCCCTAAATAAGAATATAAAACGTTTTTTTCAATTTCTAGATTTGATGATCTGATTGATGAGTTGCATGGAGCAACTGTCTTCTCCAAACTTTCGGTCATGGAGCAAATGACAATAAGACACACCATGGACACTGAATTTTTGGTCATGCCTTTCTGTCCCACAAATGCTCTAGCAACTTTCTAGGTTACCAGGGATAAGGTATTCCATCCTAACCTCAAGAAGTTTGTTGTAGAGAATCACAAAAACTGGACTTCATTTTTGTTCTGTTTTTCCCATTCCAACCATGAAACTACTGTTAACTATGCAAGATATACTTGCAGTCACGATTATCAAGATTTAGTTAATGCCTGCGTACTCAGCGCAACAATTAAGTTTTGACATGAACATGCGTCTACGTAGACAGTCATGTGACACTCATCATTAAAATTTAGACTAAGCCCATAGTCATATTTGTTTCAATTAAACCCTTGGTCATTTTTGGTTTGACTAAGCCCATAGTTATTTTTGTTTTGACTAAGCTCGTAGTCATTTTTATTTTGCTAAGCTCACTTTGGGTCACACCCTTACTAAGTGCTAGCTTAATCAAATGGAACTAGAAGGCCCCCTCCTATTGTCCATTTGCGTTGCATTAATTGACTCGTGCCATCAAGCATTTTCATTTGAGTTCAATCATTAATTTCTCATTTCATTATGAGTCATGACCATGTCACAGTTTCCTTTATTAACGTGACTCAATCAACGTTGTAGACAAATCTGTCCTTGAGCATAAGGTTCCATGATCTTGTAAAGAGAAGAGTGAGTTTCCAAACTCGTTAAGTTCCAATCCCTCTTTGCTTCCTTTTCAAGGAATTATTTTGCGTATATCCAACCTATTAAGTGGTTTATTTTCTAATCTTATCAACTTAACTTTTCCTTGACTATGCAATTTACCTAAATATTTATTTAGAGTTACCCTTGTCATTAACTTGTCATTTTACTGGTTTGCTTTCTTAACATACTTCTCAATGGCTTAATAGTTCATGGCCACATTATTACGTTTTTATTGTGGTTTAAAATTTCTCCTTCACATTAAGAAATTAGTTCCTTTCAATCATATTGACGTTTATGTCAGTTGCCATTTAAATTGCATCTTGGCTTATTCATCATCCACTTTGCCTTAAAGGTATAAATTGTTTTTTAGCTCCAAGTGCATAAGCATCCTTTGAACCTTAAGGGGGTTATGAAGTAGATCCAAGTTAATATTTACAAACTTTGTTATGATACCCCGATTGTGGTGAATGCATTTTAATGTTTGCAATTATGAATTTCACATTTCTAATCTATCCATTTTGTCATAATCTTGGGATCTTTATTTATCTCCTTTCATGGTCACTTATACATTTCATTTAAGAGTTTACATTGATTTATCTCTATTCCATTCAATTACTTAGTTCTTGAGCCAAGATTTAGTGGGTATCTATTGGCCATTTTTTGGCCTACATACCAAAATTTTGCCTAAGTGTGAGAGGGTGGGCATTCAAGCAAGACTTCGGGTTTTTTGGAAGAAGTCTTCAGGTTTTACAAGAGACAACTTATTTCACTTTATGAGTAATCAACAGTTGAAACCCCTCAGCAGAAGTAATCCGGGTTGGAAAACCCAAATTACTCTTGATAGTGCAAATTGGGTTTTGAGAAGTGCTTTGCTTATGAAAGTTTTATCAACAGAAGTAATTTGGGTTGGAAAACCCGAATTACGCTTGATAGTGCAAATTGGGTTTTGAGAAGTGCTTTGCTTATGAAAGTTTTATCAACAAAAGTAATTTGGGTTGGAAAATTCGAATTACTCTTGACAGTGCAAATCGGGTTTTGAGAAGTGCATTGCTTATGAAAGTTTTATCAGTAGAAGTAATTTGTGTTTAGAAACCCCAATTACTCAGTGTAGTGCATTCCGGGTTTCCCAGGGTGAATGACTTATCTCTTTTTATAAGTAACAAGCAATGAAGAATCCGAAGTAGGTGCCAGTGAAGAGTCCGAAGGATTCCTTCGAAATAATTGTCAAACACAGAGAAGGAGACTGACATTTTTTCTGCAAGATAAAAGTCCAAATGAAAGAATAAACCAAGGGTCAACGGAATTCCAAAGGAAATGGACCAAACAAAGCCCGCATGAAGTCAAAGCGAAAAAACTCGAGGGAATAAAGAAGGAAAAGAAAAATTTAGAAGGAAAGATATTCTTCAGACAAAAAAGTCCGTAGGAATTCCTTCGGACTTTTTGTCCGAAGGATTCCCTCGGGAAAAATGCAAACAAATCAATGAAAAGGGGTAGAAAATAATAAAGCCAAGGAGATAATAAAAGTCCGCAAGAAAAGCAAAGGTAAATCCAGGGGGCAAGACATAAGAGCCAAAGAGAATAAAATCAGAAAAATTGGCAAGAAAGAAATCAGAAGGAATATAAGACCAAGGAGATACCCAAAAAACCTGAAGATAATATATACAGGCAAAGCAAAATATCCGAAGAAAATTCAAGACAAAAGGAAATCTGTAGATAAAAAAGAATATCTGAAAGAATTAGGCTAAGGGAATAGCTAGGAAATCCGAGGAAATATAGACCAAATATAGACCAAATAATCCAAAAATAGAATCTTGCCAAAAATAGACACGAATAGGCAGACCAAAATAAGAAAAAATACATGCGAACAAGGGCTATTTTTGGTAGATTTCTAAGTTTTAGTTGACTAGTCAAAGTCACGCTTCTCCAAACATTCCAGCAGTTTGAGTAGAGCTCATCTATTGACTCTTAACGTGGATTTCCATGCAAAGAGAGGTGGGCGTTTTAACAAGCCTAGCGGGCCACTTTCAAATGCCAAAGAGCTAGTCTCTAATTTTAGACATGGCTCAACCGATCATGCATAAGCAAAGTCAAACGTTTGAGCCCACCGTCCACTTTTCAACGCAAGGAATTTTCATGCAAGACAAAATAGACTTTTGTAAAGGCTAAGTTGGTTTGAGTTTACTCCCTCTCTATTTTCAAATGCAAATTTCTTGGCTTTTTGCAATTTTCTATATTAATGGTTTTTCAGCCTTGTAAAAAAGATCTCTCTTGGTAAGATCAGACTCTGTGATTGGTGAGTTGTGTAACCTCTTTAATCAATAGAAGGATTTTATTTTTCAGATTTCAAGTGCTGGCATAATGTACATTCATTCAGGAATTTGCATACGTGGTAGATTTCTCTACCTTCCCAAATTTTGATTCTACTTAGTTGTTAGCTTATCATGTTATGCAGGTCATGTTCAGTGTTTTATAAGTCTTTTGCTGACGCTGTAAGTGGATGTTAGGTGGCTGCAAAGTGTCTTGTATTAGACCTCTCTCCATCTTTTTCCCTTACGTTTTGTCATTGGATCGAACTTTCTCATGAAATACTTATGCATGGTGATTAATTGAAATCAAAGGTCTTCTCTTTCTCTTGTTTGATTCAGTGTTCAAGGTTTCAAGTAGAGTGGATCAACATTCTGGGGTATCACCGTCATTAGGTAGGATTTCCCCTTCAAGTTTTTTTCTCCCTTTTCCATGGTAGTCCACAACGCAGAGTAGAGATCCTCATTGATACATCTTACAGGAACCAGCCGTCTCTGTAGGTTCTTTTCACCATCGAGGCACCCACCCTCGTGAGAAGATCTCATTGTTTCAATTGGAGAGAGGATTAGCCATTTCAGCACGTCTTCGATTTAGGGTACAACTCTAGGTTGACAACAGTATCTATTCAAGATAGATTTAATTCTTGAGCCACAATTTAGTGTGCATCTATTCAAGATAGTTTTTCACAGTTTGCCTTAACCAATTTATTTATTTTATATCATTGTAACAGTCATTTTACAAGTCAAAATTCCACATGTAATTGAACTAGTATTTTAACGAGATTCATTTCCATTTATTACTCATAATGACATACAATTATTTCAATGAATAATCAGTACGCTATGTCCAAGACCCTTTTATTTGCCAACTTACATTACAACATTTTGCCTGTATCCAATCAGGTTTTGAATAACAAAACATAGCATTTATTAAATAGTTTATATTTATAAATTATAATGCATAGATGATATGTACACAAATATCAATCTATAAGACTGCAATTTCCTTTCCTTCATATGAATCCTGCATAAATGAGACAACATTTCTTCATGCAAGTCAAAGTTTCATTTATGCTTAGGTGATCACCTACTATATGCGAGACAATTTGAGCCCCCTCCAAAAAAGTGTTTTGTGCCCGCACCCCTGAAATGGGCTGCCATACATACCCACTTGACGCGGGATCATGGCCCTAAGTAGTTATGTGGAATCTTCTTACAATTCAATAAGTGTTTTGGTTGAATCAAGAGGATCCGCCTCTTGCACTCCGCATCAAGCAGTTTGTCATCATTGACGGCAATACATCGAGTGTTCACTTATCTTAGCACTTGGGTATTTTTGTCAATTTTGATAATACATTTGACCTTCAGCAAAAATTATGAACCCTTGTACTATTTTTTTCGAGTTCAAACTGTCTTCCTATTGCATTTGATGTCAAACAGTCAATAAGTAGAGATGAATTGATCTAAGTGTTTGTAGATCCAATTCCAACTTAAATCAGACAAGTGGATTATTTATTCAAGATTCCAAGTGTTCAAATAAAGTTACAACATATTGTTTTATCTTATAAACAACTTGTCCAACTTCCATACTCGAACAATCTAAGAGTAATGGATTGGGCTAATGTAATTCTATAGATGCAAAAAGCATCTGGAGAAGTACATTATCCATGCTTGCATAATTAAGTCCATAAAGCTCTAGTCTTATGTTGTCGGGTTCACAATGCATTAAACCCATAATGCATTTTAAGGATGTCAACATATAAACCATAGTTAACAAACTCAGGAAAAAATTGCGATTAATCGTGAATCGGACCAGAACATGCGTTTTTCACCTATTTAAGCGGGGTTTATTCTCGGTCAACGCCTGCAGGTCAAAAAATCATTGACCGTCTCGAAAAAATTGCATTTTGTATGAATTAAACGGGAAAAAATCGTTATTTAAACGTGGAGTGGACCTAGGGTTGAGTACGGTTAGGGTTAGGGTTTTAAGTTTTTCGATTTTTTCCTGATTAATCCCGATTTTTTGAAAAGCACTTACACTTTTGAAAAAATGATTTTTTCCTCAGATGATTAAGGCTACTATGATATAAACAATGATGTAACTGAATAAATAACGGAAACATTCCAGCAATTAGACAAGATCATATTCGGGGTTAGACCCCCTTTTGTTCTCTTTTTAAATGCACAATGAACAACAATTAGAACATGCCATCTGGTTTCACATTCTTTTATCAAACAATAAAACAATTTCAAGCATCAGTTTGTTAACAATCAACCCACTCAACTCCTCTTCTTTTGTTCTTCCTTCTCAAACCATTTCATCAAAAGAAGACAAGAATAAAGGAATGATCTTGTTCGGGCTTGATATAGAATGTGTTAGCAGGCAGTCATATTTTTTTCCATACATTTCAGTCAACAATTTTCAAACAAGAAGGAAAAGCCATGCATGATATTTCTACAGAATAATCATTCTGATTATGAAATAAATACTCTTGCCAAGATTTATTCAGGAAGCAACTATATCCTGAATATCCACGGGCAAACATCATATCACAGCAAAGAAAACAATCATAACAGGACTTTTTAAAGTCCCAACAATATGCCAAATAGAATACATAGGTAAGTATACATCTCTATGCCTGTGCTATTGCATTGGCATAGGGCAATATACCCACATATCCAAAAAAAATATCACAAAATGAAATGCTCACATCCTTCACTGAATCCAATAAGAAGGTTTGATTCAAGCTCAAGAAAGACGTGCATGATATTATGTGCTCAGGTCCAACTTTTTTTAACATTTGCAATTGTTTTATTCATGCACAAAACAAATAAAATGCAGACCTGAAACTAGAATACATCATTCACTTTTTCCTTCATATTTAGCATGCAAACCTAGCCACGTTTTCATATCAAAATAGACACAAACCAACATTGGTAAAAGATCAAAAGAGTACAAAACTAAAAGGTGAGCAAGAGCCCAAGACCTTGTTTAAGTGTGCAGGTTGAATGAGGTCCAAGGGTTGAATCCCTTCAAGTTTTTCCACAAAAGATACAGCCACAGAAAATCTCCCCAATCCTCTAAGGTTTTTAAGCTTCTTCCATCAACAACCCAGACCTCAACATCCAAGAAGGGCATTTGCCTTATAGGCCTCATGGGCATTAAAATCTCCCACTAATACGACATGCAATAGCCTTTAAAAATCAATGTGAGAGAAGCAAAAAGTAAATCAAGGGCAATAAATGTGCTGATATGAATGCACAATAAAAACATGTTATTCACACTCATAACAAGTAGAATACAGCTGTTCTAGCCACTGAAAGATAGCCAACAAAACTCAATCAACCTATTGACTATGTCCTTTTACATTTCACAATTTCCTTGCAATGATGCCCTTCAAATCCATGCCCCCAACCATGCAATAAATATCATGCAAAGACTGCCATCCATGTTGCATGGGCTACCTGCCTTTAATTTGGCAGGGCCTGGTCAGCCTCCTGTTCAATTGATTGCTTGAATAAGTCACAAATGATTTCATTTCGCCCTTCAAACCCTAACTTTGCTGCAATTCATTAACTTGTGTTGAGTTTAAACAAAAATCCACCCGCCATTATGGAATTCAAAATGCAATAAGCTCTCTTTAATATTTGGTCGGGTCCAAACTCTTAATGCGTTGAATGCCACAAGCCAAGGTTTTCCCCCAACAAGTTTTGGGTCAATCAAATGTCATGTTGTGGGTGGAGGGGGGTCTCCCTCTCTTGGTTAGTTCCAAGGTTCAAGCCATGCCATGTGGCTTAGCCACTTAAATAAAATAAATAAATAATAAATAATTCTTTAACGCATGCTAACATTGCTTAGCATTATTTGTTAGTGATCAATTGCAATGCCTTAAATGGCATAAGCAACATTGTAATGCCAACATAAAAATATTAACTTTTGTGTTACCCATACAGGTTTTTATAAAATAGCAGGTGCTGTAACTAGCGTCAAAGCATCTTAAGTCGATGCTCAATTAGTAATTATGTAAGCCTTAAGATATTTGTAACCATTATGCATGCTGGGTCCAGATTGGGTACGAAGCCAACTTCCTTTCCCAATCCAGCAAGCCCTGCATACACATAATTCATCAGCAGTAACTGAATTCGATAAAAATGTCATAGCAGTTCTAAATATAAGGCTGATCAACAAGATAACCATAATGAAAATGCAAAATTAAAATCATAACCCACACATGATAATATCAATGTAAAAGTGCTGAACACAACAGTGTCAAATAAAATAGTAACAAAGCATCACTTTCCACCATGGCAAAACATAACCCAAATGTTAACAGTTAGACAACTTATTCAATTTGAGAGTCAAAATCATGAGCCAGATTTAGGGATATGACATTTGTTTTGCTATTTTTTGATGATATAATGGATAAGAGCAAGAATTTGTTGGAGCATTTTGTTCACCTCGAAATTTTTCAGAATAGCACGAATATTAATAATTTAATTGCAAAAATAACCAAGTGTGTTTTTGCTGCACCTTAACTACTATATTTGGGACATACTATCTCTGGAGATAGAGTCAAAGTGGATGAATCCAAGATTCAGGTAATTATGGAATGTCTAGAAGTAAAGACACTTGCACAGCTGAGAGGGTTTCTAGGATTATGCAGTTACTATAGATGTTTTAATATTTATCAAGGGGTTTTCTCACCTGGCTGCTCTGCTTACAGATTTGACCAAGAAATATAGATTTGAATGGTCAAATTCAACTAGCAAAGCTTTCACTGACATCAAGGAAATAATCTGCACTTTTCCAATCTTGGCAATTTTAGTTTTATCTCTGCCATTCAATGTTGAATGTGATGTGTCTTGATTGGGACTTGGAGCAGTTTTGATGCAGCACGGCAGGCCCATTGCCTTAGAGGGATGCAAGCTAAATGAAAACAAGTAATTGTTATCTATTTATGATAAGTTGATGCTAGTAGTAATGCATGCATTGGCTAATAGTTTTTGGCAAAGTTTTTGTTAAGACCGACCATAATAGCATGAAGTGCTTCTTATCACAATGTGACCTCAATGGGTGGCAATCTATGGTGGTGAGCAAGTTGCAAGCATATGATATTTATATTCAGTATTGTCACAGTCACCGCATTTGCCGCATTTAATGCTAGAAATTCGGAATTTGCTGAATCCTAACAAACCCTGCTAAATTCATTCAAATTCGTGATTAAATTCGCATGGTTTTAATCAGGAATTTAAAAAATGAATATGATTAAAAAAGTGGCCAAATTCATGATAAAATTTGCCCAAGCTCGTTTAGATTTGCGATTTTTAGGGTTTATTTTTCATTTTGATCTGTTGTGTGAACTGTGAACCTGTGTTGCAGGGATACGCCCCCCAGCCCGACGCCTCTTGTTCGGAGACGCCTCCGGCACGGGGACGTCCCGGGTACTCCCGGAGGCGCCCGCTGGCGTGCCGGAAACGTCCGGCACGCCGATGGGTGCCTCCGGGATGCCTCCGAGAGTACCCGGGATGTTTCCGGCGCGTACCCGAGGGATTCTGGCAGAAAAATGGCGAATTGTTTTAAAAAAAAACCCCAGAAAATCCTTTAAAAAAAAACCCTAAAAACTAAGCAACCCTAAATGTAAATCCAGTCCAAACCCAACGTATAGAAATAAAATAAACATTTAAGTTTACATTTAGATATGGACATCTAGTTTCTTATACTTTAAGTTATATTTTATTTATATACTTTCAGGATGTTTGAGAGGGGTTTCAGACTACTAGGAGCTATAATGCAAATTCTAGGTTTTGGAGGATCCTGTCATATTTCAGAGTTAGTCAGATTCCAGGGTTTCAGGGTTTCAAACTTAGCCATATTTCAAGGTTTCAAGATTTCAAGGAGACATCATAGGAGGTATGAAGGCTGCATGAAGGGATGCATGCGTGATAGAATAGTTTGAGAATATCTCTGGCAAAGTGCCACAAGCCAATCCCACCCCATTCCCTGTGCACCCCTTAAGGCATGCACTCGTGAGATTCAATGCACCGATGAGCCCTTGTGAGAGAAAGTGTCAGTAAATGATAAAGTTGAAAAATAATGGGAGTGGCATTCATGATTTTGTGGACAATCGAGATGATTTATTCTAGATTTGAATGTACATCTTGTCTTTGAAGTAATGAATGAATGAATATTATATATTTTTAAGTGTTTTATCATTTATAGACAAATATTTTCACACTATGTAGTTTCAAGTGTTTTACCAAAAAAATGAGTAATATATATATATATATATATATATATATATATATATACATACAGACATACCCATGACGTATCCAAATAAAGGTTTTTGAAAAATGACGTACCCGCGTATCCGAGACGTCCCCGTATCCATACCCGTACCCAAACAACATAGCTGTGAACGTGAACCGTAATAATCATGAACGCAAACCCTAAAAATTACCAAGTGTGCAGCGATTTGCAATCGCGGACTGTTCAGTTAACTGTGTGTGAAAAGCGAACTGTGCGTGTTGAAAGTTTGACAGAAGGGATTCACTGCCCATGCATTCTGCTACGGCTGTCGGGAACTGCCCGATGACGGAGGCTGAGGCATCACCGAAGGTTATGTTTTTTTTTTCTGAGAGTGATTTTAAGTATAAAGTTTAATTGTATAATTACTTTTAATTGGAGTTCACGTAGTTTGAAGTATAAAGTTCAATATTGAACTGTTGTATTTTTTTATATATATATATATATATATATATTTTAAATATTAGATTATCATATATATAAAGTTATAAATTAATAATCTTATATTACAAATTATAATGTATAATTTCTATTTTTTAGGTTTTAATTTTTATAAGATATGCGGATTAAAGATATTTATATTCAGGTGATATTTTTTCAATGGTGGGTTGGTATATTTTAAAAAATAAGTATATTTTTATTAGCCGAGTTTAATCACGAATTTTATCTTCAATATTTTAGTTTCGAATTTTTTCCGAATTTTATCCGCGGCGATTTCGAACATGAATTCGAATGCGGTGACTATGAGTATTGTAAAGGTGACAAAATTGTTGTAGCTAACGCTTCATCCAGAATTCTTAGAATTCAGTCTATTTCAGCACCTATTCCAAATTGGAAATAGCATATTGATGTAGGGTATGCCAAGGATGATGAGTTGGCAGCTTTGTTGGAGAATTAGCAGGCAGCTAGGTCCAAGGACAGCAAGTATTTGTTCCGCAATGGGATCTCAAAAATCAATATTTAAGATGAATGTGATTACTAAAAAACATTCTTTTCCATCAGCTTGACATGTTGGGTTCTTCAAAACTTATGTAAAAGCTAGGCACACCATCAAATGGAAAGGGCTGAAGAATGATGTCCGAAACTTTGTAGCAGCTTGTGAGAAATGCCAAGGAAACAGGGTGGAAACAGTTAAAAGTCTAGGTTTACTTCAACCATTTACCCATCTCCAAAGGGAAGTGGGAGTCTATCAATATGGACTTCATCACATGTCTCCCTAAATCAAATGGTAGAGATTTCAGCCTGGTGGTTGTTGATTGATTAACCAAGTTTGCTCATTTCATTCCCATAGACAACACTTTCAAAGCCCATCAAATTGCCATGGTGTTTATGGAAAACGTTTATAAATTGCATGGGGTTCTCAAGACAATTATTATTGATAGGGATCCAAAATTCACTAGTAAACTTTGGAAGGAACTTTTTAAGTTGATTGTTACTGCTTATCGTTCAGTGGTAGCTATCACCCTGAAATTAATGGGCAAACAAAATCATGAATAAATACCTTGAAGGGTTATTTGCAGAACTATGTGGGAGATTTACAGGTGACATGACTTCGATGGTTGTACCTAGCAGAAAATTGGTATAATGCTTCCCATCATGCATCAATAAGTATGACTCCATTCAAGGTTTTGTATGGGTATAATCCACCTTTATTGCTGCACAAGGGTATTCAAGACACATAAGTATTAGCAGTTTGACATTTCATTGTGGATTGTTGACAAATCTTAAAATGTTAAAATATAATCTTAATAGATCTCAGATCAGCATCACTTGGAAAAGGAGTTTTCTATTGGAGATCAATTTTCCTTTGGTTGCAACCTATACTATATCCCAAGTATTATGGTCCATTCACTATTCTTGAGCGAGTTGGAGTGGGAGCTTATAAGCCACAGTTACAAAGTACATAACACTTACATGTCTCTAATTTGAATAAGGCAATTGGTTAAAATTCTACAGTTTCATAGACATTACCTCCCCTTGGTCAGGGAGGGAAGTTGATTCTAATACCTGAGGGCATTGTAACTACCAGAGATTGAAGGTTAAAGAACTAGGTCCTTACAAAATATTTAGTGCAATGGATAGATCTTCTTGTAGAGGATGCTTCATGAGAGGGAACTGACGTACATCAACATCCTTCATTGTTTACAACTTGACTTTATTGGGGACCAATCAATTCAGCTAAGATGGAATTGTAATGAGCTGGGCAAATCTTATGAGAAGATAAAAAAGAAAAAAAAGAAAAAAAAGAAAAAAAAAACAAGAATATAAAAAAAACAAAAACAGATATTAGAGATAATAAATATTAATAAACAAGAAAGATAGAATTTGTTCTAGTTTAGTTAGTTGCATTGTTAAGAAATAAGGTTTAGTCTATTTAAGCGAATAACAATTTAGAACGAATAAAGGCAAGTGAAGGCTATAGATAGTTTTGCTATAGGAATATTTAGATTGCTTTGTGATGAAGCAAAGGTTAGTTATTTCTGGATTGATTGGTGATGAAACAAATGTCAGTTATTTTTAGAGGTCGTCTCTTTGCCTATAAATATTGCCAGATATATTGTAATAAGGGCATGATTATTTGGAATGAAACTATACAATTTTGCACTTACTGAAAGATTGGTTGTCTTCAAAATGAGTAGTGCCTCACCTGTGAGCTAGGGCTGTTCTGTCTATTGGTTGTAATCAGAGCAGAATTTTATTTCTTTCATTCAGAAAAAGTTTACTAAATACTGTTTCCTTTCACATCTCAGAAATTTTTATTTCAAATTTTCATAGGCATATTTTTGTTGAATTTTATCGTTTCCAGTCCACATCTGTCGAGGTTCATAATAGTTTTTACACCCTTTGGAAAAGATACTTTAACCAATGGTAGCCATTCATTTGGTGATGTAGTTTCTAAACCTAAAGTTAATGATGCTCCCATGAAGCAGGTGCACGTGTTTTCTTAGTTACCTGTGATTCCTATAGAATAACATCAGTTTTTATGGGAGTCAGTGCTGCTTGTAGGACTAGATCTTTCCTTGAAAGAGTTAAGAATGTATTAGGTCTTTACATCACTGATGTCATGGAAAGGATTAGAGACCGAGTTTGATGGTGCTTCTGAACATGCTCTCGTATTGCATCTATTGTGTTTGCCAACTCCATGGGTGCCATCTAGAGAGATAAATAATCATTAAGTCTACCCTTCTGTATTTCCTGTCGTTAAAAGACACAAATGTTACATGGCTTAAACCAATTACAAGAAAACACCTTTATTAATGAATGCAGTGCTGCGTATCAGTATGCATGGCAGAGTCACAAGGTGCAGATTATCTAGGGGAAAGACCATATTGGCATATATTTTTTAAGCTCCTTGAATCGGTTTATTAGATATGTTGCAGCCTCCATGGCTATATTAAAGTGAAATTGAAACTAAAGTAAAATTTTAATATTTTATAATCCTGCATGATAAAAAAGGTAAATGGGACTGAAGGACATATCAACATGCTATGTGTCTAATCTCCCATGGAAGAATAAAGGTGATTATGGTCACATATATTGAGATTTTTAGATAGAATATAAGGGTTGATAAATAATTAAATCAAAAAATATATAATAATAATAGATATAATTTATTAAAAACAGTATACTTAACAACTATAATAATGCTAATAAGCTGAAGGTATGCAACTTTTGAGCTTCATGTGTTCAGGAAGTTAGATAAGTGGGATTGATGGGACAAAGACTGGAGGGGGGAGGGTGGACGGAAATCATACCACGGTGCTATTGAGGTAGCTAAGAGACATAAAAAAAAATACAAGAGGACAAAGAAAACCTCTCTATGTAACATGGAGTCTAACATTATTGGAGACGTATATTAGCTGCACTGCATCCAAATAGTTAAATAAGGGGAAAAAGGTTGATAATTTTTTTTATCAGAGACAAGAATGCTTCTAAAGTAAGGTACAACCCATGACAGAGTACCTCAATCGTCTTCTTATACTATGTTTTTACCCAGAAGAAGCTTAGAAGCAAGATGGTGATTATAAACTAAATTTGGGTAGTGCTATTGTGGCAAGAAGGTTGATTCTTCTCTGATGTGTCAACTATAAGTGATTTTGTGATTTGAGCGTTTTAAGATATAAACTGATATGCCTGGCATGTGTGTGTTTATTTTAATGGGCTAGCACTATCCATCTATTTGAAGGCAGAATTTGTTTATTTGGTTGCTGTCTAGTAGAAAACTGGAGCTCTTTCCGTGTAAATGGCCAGGTTCAAACCATTGTGGGTGGACTCTCAGCTTTGACAGCCACTGAGACCAAGTTCAAGTCTCAATGACAGTGAGGGCCCAAAGTCATGGCATTTCAATTATTAATGCCAAGTACATTTCGTAGATGACTCTGACAGAATAGGTGCCCTATGTTTTGAAACCCACCAGAGGCATCAATCTTGACAGGGCTGATTCATACTGAAAAAGAAAATGTTATCCGAAATCTGTGAATGTCTTCAGTTGCTTAATTTGCCAATTTTCCATAACTTCAGAAATTCCAAAGCCTGATTAACTTATATCACACACACACACTATTATGGTTAAATGGCATGGAAAATATATGCAGTAAAGAATTGGCCCTTTGGGACATGGTGTGGTCTAACTATGAAATTTACAAAAAAATTGTCCTGAAATGCTCCTTACAACCTGGAACTCTCTGAAAAATGTCTCTGCATGTTGCACAGTATATCAGTATCGGAATTTTTTTGTGACATTAAATGAGGGAAATTGGGTGATTCTAGTAATATGATTTGTATACTTCCATATGAACTATTTTATATTTTTTGAGACGACATACTCTTTGGTCAGTGTGCAACTTTTACAGCAACTGTTGTTGCTATGTGATATAGTTATACTAGCACACACGAGTTGTTGATTGAGTGGCATGTAATTGCTGCTACCTTTTATTCATTTCTACACTTGCATTTCTATTTCACGGAAAGTTTAGGTGGACTTTTTGGTAATGGTTTTGCAATCTCATTGTGTCAAAATAAGTTTGAATTACTATCGATTTGATCTCAAGATCTTAAAGTTGGTTTCTGTTGTTTCTGTGTCAAAGTAGTAGGCATTAAAATGTGATCAGATATTGTACTTTTAGATGGTACTCAAAATAGTGATTTGTTTTCTCAATTATGTATAACCCACTAATCTTCAACTATTTGGCACAGGTTGCAACATCCTTGAATTCATCATATTGTTATATCTTGCAAGTGGGAACGACTGTCTTTACATGGTTGGGCAGCCTTAGTAAGACACAGGACCATGAACTTGTTGAGAGGATGTTAGATTTGATTAAGGTAGGAAGCTTCTGCTATGTCATGTTTCCTGTTTTAAGATTTGGATGGGATTTTGATTTTGCACAAACTGGAGACTTTCTAATGTAGATCGAGATTGTGAATCCTTTGTTTTGGAAAAAATGTTATGTTTGTGAGACATGGAAATGTTCATTGCTGAAGTGGCACTGCTGATGTGGTTTTTGGAAGCTTTGTAAAGTTAACACTTGTTCTGAACAAACATCATATTGGGCAATTTTGATCAGAAAGCTTTAATGTCCTGAATTAACGTCTTCTTGATGCATCTTTGGTTAAGACTCTATTTAAAAAAAATTGCAGTGGCTAACAATATTGAATAAACCCCTAATTGCCCTGGGAACCCTTTAGTGTATTGTTTGCAATTTTATTCCAATGCAGTCGCCTATTTTTAAAGGTTACTGTCCCTTTATAAATTTGAAGACCAAATTGCTACTGTAGCCATTCTTGCAAATTATATTTAGCATGTTTAGCAATCTAGGCTTGTGATACTGCTTTGAAGCTGGCTGTTTAACTTATTTGCTTACTGAATACAACTGCAGCCTGACGTACAGTCCAAACCACAGAAAGAAGGAACTGAGTCTGAGGCATTTTGGAATGCACTTGGAGGTAAAAAGGAATGCTCAAGTCAGAAAGTGGTTAAGGATGTAAGCAAAGACCCTCACTTGTTCGCATGCAGTTTCTCTAGAGGTTAGATCATATACCTTTTATTAGAAACATACATTTTTGACCCTTCTGTATCCGTGGCTAAGCTTGAGTTTAACTTTTTCTTACACACAGGCTTGATGTTTTTCTTTGAAGTCAAAGTCATCACTAATTTAATATTCTCGTCTTTTTTGGGACTTATTTTCATGCATGCTCAACTGGGATAATTGTGGCATTTTCAGGAAATTTGGAGGTACAATTTAAATACATTTCCTTTGATTTAAGTAAACAAAAAGCCTTTCTATGTTTTAAGAAATATTTGAATAAAGTTTCCTGCATGAATTGTCTAACTATTCTTTAGCTGCAGGTAACAGAGATATTCAACTTTGTGCAAGATGATTTAATGACTGAAGATATGATGATTTTGGATTGCCATTCGGAGATCTATGTTTGGGTTGGGCAACAGGTCGACCCAAAGTCTAAACGGCAGGCTCTAAATATTGGTCAGGTAGTTACATGGATATCTTCATATGACTTTGGTTTTTAATTATTCACATTGAATATATTGCTGTGCCTGTGAATTAACAGAAATATCTTGAAAAAGATGTATTACTTGAAAGATTATCTTCAGAAACACCCATATTTGTTGTGATTGAGGGGAGTGAACCATCATTTTTCACACGTTTCTTCATATGGGACTCAGCAAAGTCAATTGTAAGCTTTTTTACTTGAATTTTTATGGGAGATTTGCTAATCGTTATTAAGGCAAAAGTTAAGATGCTTGGCTTAAATGTTATATGGATTTCTTCATTATATTTTTCTTTGTTTGCCATGTTACAGACAGATGATGGATATTGCATATTGTATTGTCAATCACTCTTGTATGATCTGTTCACTTTCAATGTCTGATTTTGGTGTTGAATGTTTGGCATTTGATTTGCAGATGCACGGAAATTCATTCCAAAGGAAGCTTTCCGTTATTAAAACTGGAATATCTCCAATTGCAGAAGTAAGAAAGCCTTTTGTTTGGTTTTGAGATTAGTTTCTTTGAAGTGTAATATTGAGTAAGAATTTTCTGGATTTAACTGCATAAAATAATTATTTTCTGACATTTTGGATCTCGCTACTGGATCCATCTTGAGGGGAGAGAAGATATTTTTCTTTTGGTTTTGGTTTTGCCTTTCCTTTCCTCAATTTTGAGCATGCATGCTGCTTTTCCTAGGAATCCTTTCATGACAAAAGAAGTGATGTTTAAACGTTTAAATATCCATATTTGTTAGTTATTGCGAAATGCTAGACAGAGGAAGGACTAAAAGGGGCATGCTTATTGGATGCATGCTTATCTGTTTACATTTTTCTAAGCCACTGTTTATTTGAATTATTGGCCAAGGGACTGTTAGCGTTTTCCATTTCTGATGAGATTGAAACATTTCTCAATATAAAAAAAAACCATGCTTTTTTTCAGGATAAATAGATTTATGCATTCATAGGCATATGGAAAATAGAGTATATGAAGACTAGCCTGGATGTAGTTAACCAAGAAGGGGCATATACTAAAGTTGCTGCTACGATAGTCCTCCCCAGTTACTACTTGTGGAACCATTGCACATAGACAGTGAGTTCATTATTGGTTGTCTCATATTTTAATGTTTTGACTTTGTACAGAAGCCTAAGAGGCGTACTCCAGCTTCCTATGGAGGACGTGTGAGCATGCCAGATAAGGCTTCTCAACGTTCCAGAAGCATGTCTTTTAGCCCTGATCGTGTTCGTGTGAGGGGGAGATCTCCAGCCTTCAATGCTTTGGCTTCTGCCTTTGAGAATCCAAGGAATCTTTCTACTCCTCCTCCAGTGGCAAGGAAACTTTATCCAAAGTCAGTGACACCAGATTCACTAAGCAAGACGGCTGCACCAAGATCACAAGCCATAGCAGCCCTGACATCTAAATTTGAGCCTTTTAAGGAACGCAAGTTACTGAGTGATTTCACAGGTAATGGTACTTTTCTCTAAATTTTGCATATTTCTATTTATATTTTTGCACTTGAAAGATCATTGAGAGCACTTCATCAAGCTAACATTCCTATCCTTGTTATGGGATTTCTCCCGAACAGAAGCAAGCTCTGAAACTCCACCTAAAAAACTGGAGACAAATCCAGTTTCACCAAGTAGACCAAATTCTGTCTCCATGAATGGCAGAAATAATTCTTCTTCTATGAGTAGCAGAATTGAAGCACTAACCATAAAAGAGGATGTCAAGGAAGACGAACCTGAAGATGATGAAGGGCTGGCCACATTCCCTTATGAACGTCTAAGGATATCATCCCCAGATCCTATATCAGATATCGATGTAACAAAAAGAGAGGTACAGTATACTTGTTGGATTTTGTATTGTAAATGTTCTATTCATTTTGGATTTGTTTGAATAATTTTACAAAACTCCTGGTCTTTCCGGTTGGAGGTAGACATAATTTTATTCTGTATGATTTGAATGACTGCAGACTTATTTATCTTCTGAGGAGTTCCGGGAGAAGTTTGGATTGACTAGAGAAGCTTTCTACAGGATGCCCAAGTGGAAGCAAAACAAACATAAGATGGCTCTTGACTTGTTCTGAAATTACTTCGGGTACTCAGAAGGTGAAAGCTGAAATTTTCAAGGCTAATGTGTATCAATTCCTGTATGAATCTGTATAAATACATTATTTTATGGAGTCATCCTGCAATTTATTGTTCTTTAACAACGAGGAGATATTTCTCCAGACAAAAAAATTTCTTTCGTTCTACAAAGGAGATTTTTTGAGTTTGTGGGGTGAAATGGCAGAGCATTGTAATCCGTCCCCTACCCCAGAGCTTGATGCTATTCCTGGAAGTTTGTGCATTGTTCCATCTTCTGCATAATTTTGTCAGCAGTTCAGTATTATTTGTGGTTTTATAGAGTTACAGAAAGTCTGTGAGTTGATATTTATAAGAGGCATTGTAACGCAATCAACAGTAGATGAGAGATTATGGTGATGGAGATTTTTGTTTCTAGTTTTGTAGAAGTAGGGTTACTTGTTTAATGTAACAAGTGAAAGTTGTCTGTTGGACATTATTCTTGGTATCGCGAACAAGGCCCTCTTCAGACATGTTAACTAATTATTTCCATATCTTATTGTTTGAAAAATAAAATATGATTCTTTGTGTTTGAAAAGAGAACCCTAAGGTTGCATGTATATGGAATCTGGAATTTTGCTTGCCAGAAAGGGTCGCCCTTCCTCAATTTTGTTAAAAATATTTTCCACATACGCTTGGGTATATATTTATTTTTAACGGTCCGTCTATTTTTAGTATGGTTAAATTGAATTTGTATGGTCCCTTCTCTATTTTCATATCAGTAACTTTTGCAAGTACATATTTTGATAGTATTAGTTTTGTTTCTTGGATTCCTAATTGTTTTGTGGATGGTATCAAGCAAAGCTCTGAACGGTGCTGAGCATTATACAGTGATTGTCTACATTATATTTACTTTTTAAAGTGATTTATATAGATTTACGATGTTTTTAAAAATCAAACTACACGAGGGGCACATAAATTAGGTGCTCACACTTTTGGAATGGGATATTACCAGTTTAATACGTTCAGGGCGTACCAACCTATTTCTCCATAGGATATTACATTGACCATAAATCACCATATGACACTTCATTATTTCCTTATTTAACTTTTGAACTGTTATAAAAGCTTTAGAAATGTAGCTGATTGCAGCATCACAAGCAAGAATATTCTTGGCTGCCTATATTCATTCATGTCATGTATTTCACATTCATCTTTCCAAGCATGAGCAAATTATCTTACAAACATCGTCTCAGTTCTATATGTTTGAGGTTTCAAGCATAATCATCCTCTTGCCCATTGGTTAATGATATAGAAATATTTGAAGATCAATCTTTTGTTTATATATATATATATATATAATTTTTAAATTTAAATACACCCACTCAATTGGCCCAAATTTATAATATGTATTTTTACCCACTAAATTGGCTCAAATATAGAATTTCCATTTAATGGCCTCAAATTTACAAGATATTATTTTACCTCTGAAATTGCCTCAAATTTACAATTTATGTTTCGTACTAGATTGGATCAAATCTGCAATTATTGTTTCTTGTTTCTATATTTTTCTGGATTTGACAGATTTGTCAACTGTCTTTCTACTTCTAAAATAAAATTTTAATTCTTTTCTACATTTGCATTGGTAATCTCCATGTAAGTTTGTTTCGATAGACAATGACATTGATGAGAAACTTGGTATGAGATAAGTACTTATAGTGCGTGTCTTCAAATTAAATAGATGTACAATGAGAAACTTGGTAGGAGATAAGTTTCTAGAGTCTCTCTCATTAAATCTAATAGATGTACAATGGGAGTCGGGCGGTGGAGTTGGCGTGTAATAGTGTGGTATGCCACTAACAACTCCTGGCCTTAAATTTGATGTTCAGTGGATTGTCATACAAAAGTTTTTCTGCTTCTTTATATAATTGAAAAAAAAATTGTGATATTTTATACATCTGGCAGAGTTTGGAGCTTGTCGTTTTTCATCAGAAATATTTTATTAAACCCGACAAAGTGGTGCATCTAGATTAGGGCTATTTATTACAGTCAACAGAGAATTTGTAAAGAGGGTAATGGATTCATTAATTAATGTCTTTGATGACAAATCCAAAATATGCCATAATTGATATTTTTTTTTGGTCATTTTTCAAATAAATACATGTAAGATAACTGTTCTGGTTCTATAATTAAGCCGAAGGCTCCTCTATAGTGAAGATGATCCCCTTGTATGTGTCGGTTGAGTCACTTCTTTTAATTTTTTTAATTCCTCTTGATGTTTAGTGGGACTTTTGGGGCGAATTGTTAGTGCATTTACAATGTAATGTTATAATATATTTTGGTTGTGAATTAAATGGGACCATTTGAGTAGCATGCAACCAATATTTTCTTACAATTGTTTATTCAAGCATTCTGATTTCATATTAAAATGCCCATTACATATCAACAAATCTGGAATGTTATTCTCTATATTGGAAGCAACATGGCAGTGTTGCCAATTTATTATTTATGCTTGTAGGAAATTAATAGACGTATTATTGTTCTACTTGGAATGAACTTTAAATTGATAGAGAATACAAGTAGCGTTGAAGTTGGAGTACTCAAGTTGTTGAAATGGAAGGGTAGAGTAGTTGTATATATTGAGATCAAACGACCATGAAAATAATAAAGAATAGCAACAAGTATGGTAAGTAGTTTTATCTTCAAAAATCGCATGGGAGAAAAAATAGCTAGAAGTGGCAAATGCTTGGCTTCCTCTCCATCCTTTGGTCAATATAGTTACATAGATATTTGACAGAACATGTTCAACAATCGCCCTATTGCTAAACTACTATCTACATTGATAAATCTTCCTCCAACTAACTAGATTCACTAATTCTCCCTCTCACACTCTTGTACAATTGGGCTTATGCCTCTTACCAAAAAAATATTAAGAGGTGCGCTTTCATGTAATAAAAGACACCTAAATGCCAACAACTTAAAGATGCACCTTTTTTTGACGTTACTCTTTTTGGCTTGAAACGAGGGAAACCACCATAGACATTGGATGAAACCAATGCTTTTACATTCGAAACTGCTACTCTTTGATATGAAACCACCATGCCAATAAACCAATAACCATGTTATTGTACTTGGCAGTTTTGTACGCAACCCCCATAACGACAAGTGTGGTTTCATGTATCCCTGATGCTGGAGGAACATGATACCCTTCATATGTGTTGATCTCATCATTTTTCACTATATCAAATAAAATATTAAACAAGTTAATTACGTAGGGGACATGCAGGGGAGGGGAGGGGAGGGAGGAGTTGGGAAGTTGGGGCAAGGGGTCATTGAGTGTAAAAGTGTGACATGTCAATAAAAGTGATAGACCTTCAATTTGACATCCATTTGACCATCATGTGAGAGTTTTTGTTTTTCCTTGGAGAAGTCGATTGAAAAATTATTATATCTTGGGCATATAGTGGAGTTTTGAGCCCATTTTTTGTTGATTTTTTTAAAACTTAATGAAGTGGTGCATTTAGATTGAGGTAATCTATTATTGGTCAACATGGAAATTTATGGAGAAGGTAATAGAGCCATTAATCAGTTTGGAATGTGGAAAATCCAAGACAAGCACTTCAAAATTGATCTCTGTGTTTTTCAAATAGATGTATTTGAGATATTTGATATATTTAAGATATCTATACTAGTTTTTTTTTTTTTTAAACCGAGGTATCGAGAGAGCCTCTCAGCAATCTAGCAGATGCACTAGCGACATCCTCCCTCCTTCAGAGGCAACTGAGCGGACCCGACCCCCTAGCTCTCTCTCTGGCAACGCTGTTGTTGCCTCTCATGACACGTCGTGCATAAATCCAGATTAAAACCCGTGACCTAGGTGACCAGAGTCGTGAATCCCATCCACTCGAGCTAACCCATGGGGCTAATATCTATACTAGTTTTTAAACTAGTACAAATATCTTAAATATATTTCTTTGAAATAAGTCAAGAGATGTCAATCTAAAGGTTATTATCTTGGATTTTTCACATACCACATTGATTAATAATTCCATTAGATTCTCTGCCAATTTCCCATTGACTAGTGTCAAAAGGCATAAATTTAGCTACACTGAACTGTCGGGCTTGAAAACATCTTTCTAAGGAGGAAAAAATGGGCTCCAAACTCCACTGTATGGCCAAGATATTACGAAATTACCCTGTGATGGTCAAATGGACATTAAATTTAAAGTCAATCATAATTGTGAACAATTCACTACATTACATTCCACCTCCCATTCTGATTAACCTATCAGCGTAATTAAAATCAAATTGATAAAAAGAAGTGCTTCGCATAAACAAAATCAAACTACAATGATAGACAAGAGGGATGGTAGGAGTGCGTGTAATAAATACCCTGAGATGTCAATACAAATTGTTACATCTCATTCCTCTCCATATAATGAAGTACTAATTTTAAACATATATTAGACTAATTGATTTAGCCAAAAGATAAGCGTGATTAGGAATATTTTATTTTCTTGTTTTAATTATATTTCTAATTCAATATGTATGATGATATGGGCATTCATAGATGTACATATATCTGATTTCTATAGCAGTGTTTAATGACAATTCATTTGATATGTTTACTTGTATTTATTTTAGTTATATCTTTTTTTGTATGACTTGGACTAACTCTTTTTTGATGAGGTGGATGCAGAATAATGTCCCTGTGACAAATTTAGGAGGGAAAAACATATAGGAGAGAGGGTGGCAGAGGATGGCGACTACGAGTAGAAAGAAAGAAATTTGGAACAATCACACACTACGATTGATGTTTTGTTTACTTAGTATGTCATTGTCTAGTCATATTCGTGCATGCTTACTTTGGTAATGTTACTGATCTTCGTGATTGTGTAAGTTGTTTGTTGAGTGTCTTTCTTGCATTGGGTTATTGAGTGTTTGATCATCTTGCATCTAGCACCTGAGTTAGCAAAACATGCATAATACTTTTTGTTCAGTATGGTGGTTTGCTTGCCTTGTTTTAGACTCCGATGTATGAACTCATGTTAGACAAGAAAGAGCCTTCTTAGACCCTTGGCCCAACGGCAGAATTATTAATCCCTTAGGATATCATAGCATGCATTAAAAAGTTAAAATGTTTACTAAAAAAAAGTTTTGCACGGAATAAAAGACTCACCCCTATGCAGCATATGGAATGATTAAAATATTGTTGATATAAGAAAATGAAAAGGAGATGATTAGGGTTGGACTTTGCTTAAATGGAGGCAAGTTAATGGAGGCAAGTTAGGAGGTGACCAAGGACAAACTTTGCACATTTTTTCTCTTGGGTAGAACAAAGAGAAGCCATGACCTGATTTGTGGCATGCATGACAATGACAACCTACCTATGGAGTAAAATGGGTTGTAGGGCAATAATGAGGGTCAGTAGGAAGATGGAAAATAAAAAGGGGAGAAGAGTTTTAGCTCATACATGATAGTTTGGTAGAACAAGGAAGCAGGGGTGCAACTAGAGAAGGATCACGACCCCTGCTCATTGTAACATGCAAGTAATGTATTATTTTATTTGGGTTTCCTATCAAACAAAAGAAAACATGTTTTTTGAGTGCAACTTTATTCTAAGATTTTGTTAGTGAGGAAATGACAAAACCTCTTTTAGTCTGGAACAAAGAATAGTGGTCAGGATCTTTTCTCGGGGTTTCAAATTTATAAATCTTTATCATTATTTTGATTTTTTCTTCTATAAAAAAATAACAATAAGTAAAGCTTGGGTTTTTTTTTAATGGACTGTTGTAAAAAGATGTTTACCCCCTTTATTCAATTTGTTGTACATGCTTGTTTTGAACCCGCATTATGGGCCTGTAAGCAAAGGCTTGCCCTTATCCACATGGCCAAAATAAAGGCCCATTCGCCCAATTGTATTACCTACAAAGTCCCTTCACATGGAAGGTTATAGAGGCGTCAAATGTTGGCTCTATAGTTTCAATACCGAGTTGTTTTAGGAATAAAATGGCGCCATATAGAGACATTACTAGGTCAAATTTTAGACGTGTCGGTCGCTACAAACAATCACTTACAAGTCTAAAAGTCAACCTCTCCCATTATTAAACAATAACTAAATCCTATGGCTAGCTTATGACCCTGCAAGATAAAGAATATTTGTTAGATATTGTATGAAAGGACAAGGAAGATAATTAGCGTTAGCATTGAGACATGATTTCAACAAGATTATAACAGAGATAAAAGTGCTATAAGAGTCATATGGTCGTAAGTAACATTTCAATTGCATATATATGGCTGCAAGTAACATTCAATTGCATACATATGACTGTAAGTAACATTCCAATTTGTATACACTTGTACCTCTTTTATAATGACTTATAGGCTGCCTAGAATTTAGTGCTTGCGCATTTTGAGTTATCAATTTAAATATTGATCATCATCAACTTGGTACTAAATAACTCACAACTGAAATCATGTGTTAATAGGATAAACTTTTCTTCATTTGATTTCCAAACCTAAGGGGAATAGAAATCAATAACAATTGGTTAATAATATGATTTGTGAATAAGATAGTTTCCAATTAAATATGATAAGTGTAGTGGAAATGGTCAAATTAAATGAAGAACTATGAATTATCCAATTCTTGCTTATTACTTATTATTGTATAGTGAATAAATTCTATAATTGTGATTGCACAAGTGAGAGAATAAACATTGATTTAAATTATTACAATTATGAGGTAAGAAAAAGAAAGAATAATTAATAGATATATAGTAGACTATATCTTGTCTGCCCATGTGTAGTTTTAATAGGTTTAGTCTTTCCTAAAAAGACCTTATTGAAGGGTTGTAGTATCCTTTGAGGAGGCCTAATAATGGTTTTTAAGAGTCTTATGTAGTTTATAGAAATCCCCCAAGTAATGAAAGTTAAATAAGTTGTTGCAAGAATAACCAAATAAGCACCATAGAGGCTAAGAAAGAGGTATAGATTGCAACCATAAGACTCAACATGATTCCTCTATAAGTTAGAAGTTGTTGTAACTTGCATGAACATTAACTAAGAATAATCAAAAGAAGATACCTAGATTGATATCATTGGTTTGATATTATGAAGGATTGATTCCCGAATTTAGTATGCTTGTGCTTACATGTTTAAGATTTATCACCTGTGTACAATTTGATGAATTCATGAGGTATACAAATCATATAACTATTTGGATTGATGCATACCCTATATGAATAATGTTTATAATTTTGAAAATTAAAACAAACCTATATAAAAAGCACCCTATAGTTGTTTAGTATTCTTGAAATATGTTCCTATATATGTTTGCTTTTATAAGGTCCGATTGTGTGTTATCTTATATGAAAAAGGACAATGAGTAATAGAAGAGGGTCTTTGCACAATAGTGTTAGGATTGTGGAGCTAAAAGCTTCACTGATGCAGACATGGAGGAGGTTGCAGGATGAGTTGCTGAGTGTCACGGAGACTGGCGTTTGGTTTGGCCAACCGACGTCGGCAGTATTAGACAAGGAAGCAACCGACGTCGGTCAGAGATCGGCCGGCGTCGGCGACCCCCAGGCGGACAGGGACCGGCGTCGGTCGCCTGTGTGGTTCGGACTGCGTTTATTACGGGCAGTTCGCTAACGAACCAAGTGTTTGCATGATCAGGGCTAATTATAGACTGGGAGCTACGGATCTAATTATTGTAATTAGATGTCTAATTATTGTTTGGATGAGATCTATATAATAGACTCATGGTTGTATTGGAAAAGTGTGCTAGGGAGTAAGAGAGCATAATTATAAGCTCCTTCTGTGTGTGAGGTAGAGCAATGGTGCGTTCCTCCTAGTGCCTCAGTACCAGGTGTGTTGGTGCTGGATTGGAGAGTCAGCTGGATTCTTCAGGAGTGTAGGATCTTGGTCACAGTTGCATGGCCTATATAGGAGATCTACATGGTAAGTAAGATCGTTGATCTGCAGGTGTATGTGTGTGCAAGGTCGAGGTTCACAGGTGAGCAAAACCGTTGTTTGATTTGCAGGTGTGCAAGGTCATATAGACAGCAACACAACAGGGAGCAATATCAGGCAGGATCTACTTGGAGTACAGGTGTGTACTCGGATAGAGCAAGAGAGGAAGGCAAGGGAGTTCCTTCCATAAGTATGGTCTGTTGAATTGCAGGTTGTTGCAGATTCATGGGAGATCTACTTGAAGTACCTTGAGTACTTGTGGAGCACGTGGAGTGCTTGTGGAGTGCGTGGAGCACTTGTGTTGTGCGTGGAGCACGGGAGGTGAACACCAACTCTGTATTTGAGTTGGGTGTTGGGACCTGTGAGAGGGAGAGCTTTGGGGAGAAGATTTACTGTTCACTTGAGGTGTGGGAAACCTCTGTAAGGTGGTGGAGAAGAAGTGGCATCTTCTTTATTGTATTCTTTTCTGTATAAAGTGTTAATACAAGTTGTGTATTGTCTCTCATATCTTGTGTTATTCTGAATTCTGGTTACTTGGTGAATCTGGTTAATTTCCGCATATTAAGTTGCTTGGTTTGGTAATCAAATTGTGTGCTTCCGGTTTATCTCCCAACAAGTGGTATCAGAGCAAGGTTGTTGGCTCATAGCTTGATACCACCAACAAGTGGTATCAGAGCTAAGGTTGGAGGAAGCAGGTTTTGTGTTTGGTTACAGGGCACTCTCAGGGGTTTCTGATCGAGTGGGAGTAGAGCAACAGCAGATCAAAGTAAGCTAAGAATGGAAGAGTTGAAAAGCACAGATGGTCACTCACGGTCCTATGGAAAGAAAGAGCAGGTAAAAGATTATTGTTGGTTGGTAGCAGATCAGCATGAAGAAACTGAAGAAGCAGATGTTGCAGGTGTTATTGCACAGGATGTTCTTGGAGGTTTCTTGGATAAAGTTGAATCTTGGATAAAAGATTCGGTTGCCTCTTTCCATGCAGCCCTAGGTAGAGGAGCTGGTAAGCCTTGCCAAAGAATTGGCAAAGGGGAATTGAAGCTGAAATTGCAGGCAGCCAACACACAGGTGTTGATAAAGGTCATGCAGGTCCCAGGTTTGGAGATATGGCTAATTTCTTCAGAAAGATTGGGTGATGAGAGATGCACAAGAACTCTCACAGCGGATGCACTTGAATTAGCTGGTGGTAAGAAAATAGGTATCCTTTATCTACTTGTTTATATTACTGATTCTTCTTTTGTTGCAGAGACGTGGCTTCGTAGGCTTGGTCACATGAGCAGGAAGGAGATGCATGTTCTTAAGTGGAAGACAGATATATTTGACAGGCTTAAGAACTGGAAAGCCTTGGTGTTTATGGAGGAGATGGCGGACAGAACCCAGTGGATGTGGCTGGATACTTCTGAGCAGGGCAGTTTGGACATGGGTTTTGATTCAAAGAAGCTCGCGGGTAAAAAGTCATCACTCACAGGTGAACACAAGTACCGATGTCGGTCAGGTTGAACCGGCGTCGAACAGACAGGTGCCGATGTCGGTCATGTGCAGACCGAAGCCGGCGATGTCGGGCAGGGTAAGACCGACGTCGGTCAGGAGACCGACGTCGGCAGTATGTAAGACCGATGTCGGTCAGAGGATCGACGTCGGCAGCAGGGACACCAGCGCTGGCAGGTTGGTAGTCAGGTACAAACGCATGGAACCGACGTCGGTCGGATGCAGACTGTGGAGTGACCGAGGTCGGTTACTGTAACGAATTTTGGGTGGACAACATGTTGTCAAGGAGTCTCAAACACCCATACGGAGGACTGAAGGCGTAAGTAGGCCCTCAAATTTGTGTTCCTCTTCTTTATACATGTTGCTGGTTGTAGAGCAGGAAGGGTCCAGGAAACAGGTGTGAGCTTGGCATGGGTGAGGATGTGATTCCTTGGAGGAGAACCAGACAGGTGTGTTTTGGTAGGGTTGCCAGCAGGTATGAAAGCACAGAGACGAATGGATACCTTAGTAGAAGAATAGAGAGAACGGATACGTGAGACGGAAGACCAGGTTATATGGTCTTGTGGAGCTACAGGACAGTGGTACAATTTTTTTTGACAGGTGGAGGACGAAGCATGGCTTCAGTCAATGTCAGGGTAACTACTGTGATTTGTCTTACCAGGTGGATGATGAGTCGCGACATCATTCTGTTGCTGTATGTGGATAGTATGCTAGCTAGCAGGGGTGTACATACATGATTTTGCTGAGCTAAGGGTAAGATTAGTTCAGTGGCATGTCAGGAGGAGTTTGGAGCAGCGGAATTCTTTGACATGGGAGGCATGGAGATCACTGGTTGATTTTGTCTCGAGTGGGAGCTGATGTGAATCAGGTGTTGGCGAGGTTCAGGATGCAGAGCTGGAGCACACTAAGGGCTGGACAGGTACAGTGTCTGAAATCACATGAGGTCTGGTATAGACCTGAGTATTCCCATGCAGTGGGAGCTGTCAGAGTTAGGAGCCAATTCGGGGAAGTGGGTTCTCAGGTTTTTTGAGAGGGACCGGCAGCAGGTGTTGCTATGCAGGGTCAGGACTTCACTACAGGTGTTGTAGGTTCGGATGTGGCAGGTTACTCGGATGACAGGTGGTACACCACGGGATGTGTGGTGGGTTGTCTTTAGGTGGGAGATTGAAGAGGGATACAAACCAGGAAACAGATTAGACAGAGTACAGGTACAGGTACAGTGCAGCTGTTTATCTCCAAGTGGGAGATTGTTAGGATTGTGGAGCTAAAAGCTTCACTGATGCAGACATGGAGGAGGTTGCAGGATGAGTTGGTGAGTGTCACGGAGACTGGCGTTTGGTTTGGCCAACCGACGTCGGCAGTATTAGACAAGGAAGCAACCGACGTCGGTCAGAGATCGGCCGGCGTCGGCGACCCCCAGGCGGACAGGGACCGGCATCGGTCGCCTGTGTGGTTCGGACTGCGTTTATTACGGGCAGTTCGCTAACGAACCAAGTGTTTGCATGATCAGGGCTAATTATAGACTGGGAGCTGCGGATCTAATTATTGTAATTAGATGTCTAATTATTGTTTGGATGAGATCTATATAATAGACTCATGGTTGTATTGGAAAAGTGTGCTAGGGAGTAAGAGAGCATAATTATAAGCTCCTTCTGTGTGTGAGGTAGAGCAATGGTGCGTTCCTCCTAGTGCCTCAGTACCAGGTGTGTTGGTGCTGGATTGGAGAGTCAGCTGGATTCTTCAGGAGTGTAAGATCTTGGTCACAGTTGCATGGCCTATATAGGAGATCTACATGGTAAGTAAGATCGTTGATCTGCAGGTGTATGTGTGTGCAAGGTCGAGGTTCACAGGTGAGCAGAACCGTTGTTTGATTTGCAGGTGTGCAAGGTCATATAGACAGCAACACAACAGGGAGCAGTATCAGGTAGGATCTACTTGGAGTACAGGTGTGTACTCGGATAGAGCAAGAGAGGAAGGCAAGGGAGTTCCTTCCATAAGTATGGTCTGTTGAATTGCAGGTTGTTGCAGATTTATGGGAGATCTACTTGAAGTACCTTGAGTACTTGTGGAGCACGTGGAGTGCTTGTGGAGTGCGTGGAGCACTTGTGTTGTGCGTGGAGCACGGGAGGTGAACACCAACTCTGTATTTGAGTTGGGTGTTGGGACCTGTGAGAGGGAGAGCTTTGGGGAGAAGATTTACTGTTCACTTGAGGTGTGGGAAACCTCTGTAAGGTGGTGGAGAAGAAGTGGCATCTTCTTTATTGTATTCTTTTCTGTATAAAGTGTTAATACAAGTTGTGTATTGTCTCTCATATCTTGTGTTATTCTGAATTCTGGTTACTTGGTGAATCTGGTTAATTTCCGCATATTAAGTTGCTTGGTTTGGTAATCAAATTGTGTGCTTCCGGTTTATCTCCCAACAAATAGTGCTCATTATTAGTTATCATATATGATGATGTGTGTAGCAGAGAGTATGGGTGTGTGTGGACTTGACTCAACAGTAAGTAGATAACTATAATGAAAACTTTAACCAAAGTGATGTTATCATTGTATACATTATCCCTTGTACTTTTTAGATTGCATGCATGCATGGTTCCATATTGATAGAGGATGTGTCTAGAGTCTATATGATTACTGCATGAGAATGTACAACACATTGTTTTGGATTGATTCTTGATGTTCACATCACTGTTATTTGACCCTTCTTGAAGGGAAGGGCCACTTCAGTAGGGAGGTGTGTGGGGGACCGTCAGTTTGTGGTTGGAGGAAAAGCATCATGATGATTCTTTCTCCCGCATTACAACTGAATCTAGTTACTACAGAGATGTAATCAAAGCTACTATTTATAGTGATGTACTATTGTATTAATGCATTGTGTAATTTAGTAAATTTGTATAATTATGTTAAGGCACTTGAGACTACAATTTTTATAAACATTCTTTATACTGATTTATTGTAGTGGTTGCATTCATTACTTGTATATTATATAGTGCTTGGTTGTAGTTGGATTACTACTTGAGTTGTACTTGATATCTGTGTAGTATGTACCTTCACAAGGGTGATCATTGTTACTTTATGCAATATTAAATGTAGGTTACAATTTGTATAAGTATTATTGTATTGATTTACAATAGTGGATGTTTTCATTACTTGTACATTATATTGTACTTGGCTGCAATATTAAGTGTAATAAATTTTGTTGTAAACATATGTTTCAAATTTTATCAACAGACCTGTAGTTGTGTGAACGAAAAATACAATAGATCAGATTGTTGAGTACATTTCCAAATAATTACAACAATATGATGTTAATGAAAAAAATAAAAAAAATTAGTGTACTTTTATAGTTGCCCCAAAGGGTTGTAACAAAAATCGTTGAACTTAAATTTCACATCTATTTGATTGGTATAACATAGGTTTTTTATTTGCTTGGGGAAGGCAATTAAAAAATTACAATATCTTGAGCATATAATGTAGTTTGGATTCCATTGGTTTTAACCTAAAAATATTTTTTCAAGCCCGATACAATGGTGTAACTAGATTGAGGCCATATGTCAGTAGTCAATAGAAATTTGTGAAGAATGTGATGGAGTATTAATCAACATGGAACCCTTCAATGGGTGATATTATTGACAAATCCAAGATAGGTGCCTCGAAATTGATAAATCTTGGCATTGCCAAGATATATATATTTAAGATATTTGTATTGGTTATAGATAATGTCCATAACATGCATTTGAAAAGCAACTTTGAAATATGCAAGGTACAAACCCTCTAATGATATTTAAGTTACAAAATGTGCTTGCATAGAGAAGGGAGGGATTTGTTTCATGGTGAAGGGATTCTACCAAAATTTGTCCTATAAAAGCTTCTACAACACAAAAAAAAACTAAGTTAAATCTCCCACACTATTAAATATGGTCATTGAAGGTTTACTATCTTTTACTAATTTATAAACTATAACAAAAGTGCGATGCTTTGCCATACCATGCAAACTACATGAATTACAATGCCAACTTGATAACTAAAATTAGTAAATTCCCTCAATTTCATACTCAATTTGAAGGCATGAGAGCAGTACCTACTAAGTGACTAACATATCATGCCATTTTGATAAGATCCTTACCTCTTCACATTACACAACTAAGTCTCCTAAGTCCATCATTCACGTGACCACATTATGTTAAGATATTTTGCAATTATAACATGTGACAAATATCTGCTTTTGATTATCCTTCGATGGATGTATATAGCCTTGTGTGGAAACCTTGATATATGTAAGGTACATACCCTCTAATGCAATCTTAGTTGTAAAATGTGGCAACATAGCGAAGTTACATGATTTTTTTGACAAAATTCAACATTCATATGTTGTTGCATTAAGAGAAAGCGTGTAAGAACCATTTTGTCAGTATATAGTTGATTAGGGTATGTTCCATTAGGATTCATTAGTTCGAACACTTTGAGAGCATCCTTGTAATTTTTTTTTTGGACAATCTGCAATCTTTGTAGTCTACGTGACAACATTTTGACAAATAGTTTAGGTGCTGTGTATGCTCCCATATTTTTCATCTTACAATAATTAGAGTCCATGTGTCCATAATTTGTTGAGACATGCCATGAAAAAATTCACATATGTTTGACAAACTAATGAAATGATTTTAGGATATCCTAATGTAATGAGTGAGTTGACCCTAATGCATTCCTAGTTACAAAATGTGACAACATAGAGAAGCGATGTGAATTGCTTGAGAAACTAATGTAATAAATGAGTTGACCTTAATGCAATGGATGAGTTTACCCTAATACAATGATTCAATTGACCCTTATGAAATGAGTGAGTTGAACCTATAAAATCTTAACGAGTTGAAGAACTTATGCAATGATTAAAAGATATCAAAACTCATTTGAACAAATATTTGAAAAATTAATTACATAATATGTAAAACTTAGCCTAATAATTCATCCCTAAAAAAGCTTTGAAAAAATAAAACAATAACTACAAGATATGCAAAACATGTCCTAACAAAGATTTGATAAACCAATAAAATGATAAGATATGCAAAACATGTCTTAAAAAAGCTTTGGAAAATTGATGCAATGCTTACAAGTTATCATAATGTAATGATGAGATATCCTAGGTCTTAGTTGTAAAAATTGACAATATAAGGAAGGGACATGAATTGTTTAACAAATAAATGCAACAATTAGGTAATTTGAAAAACATGGAAATAACAAGGATGAAAACTATTATTACTTCAACCTGTGCCCTAAAAATATTCTTATCAAGATAAAACATGCCCTAACAAAGCTTATATAGGACACATAAATTTAATAAGGAAAAAAAAAAGCTTCATCCTGTTGGGTGTGGAGCTTGATTATCTTCCAGGATCAGAGGTTAAAATTTGATGTTATTTTCAGCCAGGTTTTGGATCCCATTCTTTATATCTGTGGTGGCACAGGGGGTTGCAAGGGGGGGCGGGGGAACACCCTTGTGGGGTTCGGGGGTAGTGCCCCCGAAGAGAAAATTTTATTAAAATTACCTTGTAAAATTGTAATTTCGTAGTCAATTTGGGCCATTGATTAAAGGTTTCTAGATCTGATAGTCGAGGTTATATTTAGGTGTTTTTTGCCTAAAATGTATTGTTACATGGCTGAGATGAAATATGAAAGATTTGTACAAAGGGAGGAGGTAAAGAAGGTAGAGAGGTGTAATAGATTTTGTTGCAGGATTTGTTTCTCCCTTGTATTGCTAGAAATAATATACTGGACAAGTTTGGTGGATGTAGCCCATCTTGGGTGACCCACGTTAAATCTGGTGTCTCCTATTTCGTGCATGTTTATGATTATTTTTTGTATGTTTGATTGATTTGTTTCATAGTTTCTCTTGTATGCAATTTGGGGATAAATATGTGTTTTATTTTATCCTAACACATCCAAGAAAATCCAAATACAAACTAGAAACATTTAAATACAAAATGAGTCTTTTGTCCCTTTCTTATGACACCATGGTGATAACTATTAGTGTAGACCCCCATCTTATGTGAAAACCACATAGCCAAAAGCATTTAAATAAAAAATGAGTCTTTTGTCCTTTTCTTGTGACGCCATGGTGATAACTATTAGTGTAGACCCTCATCTTATGTCAAATTGACTCCATCCTTTGTCATTTTGATCTACTAAATGCTCCTCCTTGTAGATGTCAATTTTTTCTTACACTTTTTTAAATCACACAAATGACAATATCTCTTAGATGGGTTGCTCCTCTTCCAAAACAAATTCCTCACTTGCAAAATTCACTCCCTCCTTTATCATTTTCCTCGGCCAAATGCTACTCATCCATGCATACATTGAATTCTTCTATCATTTGTATCCCTTATTTTTAAATTTTTAATTGTCTTATATATGTTAAATTTTTGATGTCATATATTTTTAAATAAAATAGGTAAGTAAGATGTGGAAAATTTAAATTCTTTTTTTGGCATATCTCTCTTTATCTCTCTTTCTCACTCACTCACTCACTCACTCACTCACACACACACACACCGCCACACCCACCCACACATGCACGCACACACACCCCAAAATTATACTGTTAAAATCAATGAAAAATGAAAAAAAACATTTTTATCCAAAACATGCCCAAATTTTGATGTATATCACCTATATTGAAATACATGTCAATATGGATGTTTAAATTTAGGCAAAATGTTATAGTAAATGGATATTAACATGTGTATGACATAGCAATTATGTATCATGGAAACCCTATAGCATGGAAGCCATGTTAGAAATCAAATAATTGTATCATAACATTTGTGTCATGAGAATTATATTAGGAACAACATAATTGAATTATAGTAAGTATTGTAGCATGGCTATAATGTAACATAAAAATAATGTTAATGGTACTAACTTTTGAAGTAACACATTTATGTTAAGTATAAGAACAATACATTATACAAATATTTCATCATAGATAATGCTAGCGATATAATATACCTTGAGTGGCAATTTTGAATCATAGATAACATGTTAGCAATAGTATTATTGAAACACAATGCATAAAAATAAGGGAAGGAGTAACATGCACAAAGGATATTATGCCCTATGTTATTTCCAGATAAGCGTAAAATAGCATGGAAACATAGATAAAGCGAGGTTCATGCATAAAACATATTCAGATCTATGATGTTGATTGAATCCTTAAAAAGCTTTACTTCCAAGGTAGAAATAAAATATTCCCTATACATAAGCAAAGGAAGTTTCCCTTACCCATATTGAGAAGTATTTTTTCACTGTGATAGCAATCTTGTGATCTTTTGAAGAATTAGGATTTATCTTTCCAATCAAATCAAAACTCCTTACACAAATGCAATAGAATTCCATCTCTATTGATGTGCATGTGTATGAACGTTCAAGTGTGTTTTAATTTTTAAACAAACATGACAACACAAAGAAAATACAACATAAATAAGGCATAGAAAGAAAAAAAATACATAACAAGACACATGAAAATAATCATGTAATAGATCATAAAACATTTGTCATATTTTTTTAAATTTCTTTTGTACATGGAATGGAGAAAATTCATGACATTTTGTTTTATATCATCGCAAAAAAAACATTAAACATTTTAAATCATTGCATTTTTTATAACACACCGTAAAATATTTCTATCGATGTAAAATATATTACCTTTATATTATATCAATTGTTATTAGATAACTCGTGTATATATGTATGTTAAGTGTTTGAGCCATTAGACTTTGAAAAGTTCACAAACAAAGACAAACAAGGTCAAGAAATAAAAAGAACCATAGTCATCCACTTTTTCCATCAAAATAATTAATTATGTCCATGTAAAAGTCTTAGTGGATTTCAAGCAAAACAAAGCGTAAGAGGAAATTGAAGGAACATTTAAAATTTTGAAAGAAGATTTTGAAAATAAAATCTTAAAGTACAACATGTTTGAAAAAGAGGCGAAGCACATAAAACTACAAAGCTAAAAGAGAAACATTTTCCTTGAATAAGAGCCAAATGAAACAAGAGAAAAGAGAAAACAAATATAAATCACAAAATTATGCTTTGAAATTGATTGATCAAGTGAAAGCAAATGAAATTGATAAATACAATTCAACTAAGAAGTAAGAAGATAAAATTCATACAAGCTAAAAGTTGTTATCATATCTAACAATAAAGTCAACTATCAATATTAGGAAAAAGAAAATCATATTTAGAACATAATTTATTGTTATGTCGAATATAAATAAAATTTATTTAAATTGTATTTTTTTTTGGGTCTTATTTATAACCATACAATTCATTTTTGTAGATCCCATGATATGGATCTCCAAAATTTTAGTTTCTTAGACAATACCCATGACATACCTCATTGCAGAACTTCAACAAGCTATAATTTCCTTGTACAAAAGAGTTTTTGGGTTTTTTTTAAAGATCTATGCTTCTATGTGGTTATATTTATAAAATTGTGTTATTTTTACTATCATTTTTTTAAAGAAACATCAAAAACATTGTAATGTCTTTTGATCAACGTATAATTTTGATAAAGAAAATTAATGCGGAGTTTAAAAATAAAAAATAATATATATGGCGCTGAGGGGTAGTGAGAGGGGAGTGAGGGAGGGTTGCAAAGCATGATTTTTGTGCCACTATGGAACATTTTTCATTGATTTGAGTCTTTGCAAATCTCTTTCATTTGGCAAGTCGTATCAATATTTTGGTTTTTTTAACATCACATCACCACAACGTTTTAATAACATTTTATTGCTATTTTTACTTGTTTAATGGTTGATAATGTAGTCATGTAAAATGTCATTTTAGTGTAATAAGTGTCACTTGAGACCACCTTATCCTTAACTTAGCCCTAGACCTATCTTAGGGCCTCTCTTGATCACTTTTCAACTTTTGTGTGAGTCCAACCCATTCCCATATTTATCAAAATCAGCACTGAGCCTTCACTTAGACACCCAAGTCCCTTTTTCACCCGAACCTGCCATCTAGACATTAGCATGACCCTTTGAACTTTAGTGCACTGTGCTATTTGTGAAGGGTCAATACTAATGGCCCTTTGATCTCTTCACCCCAAATAGATATCTTTTCGTTCCTCAAAGCACCTTAGGGTTGACCTAGATCCATTTCATGTCCCAAAAAGCACCATGACACTATATATAGACCACTTTCATTCATTTATCCCCTAGATATAAATTAGAACTCACAAATAAACTTAGAAACAATTGTGCAAATCAAGGTCATTGATCCCTATTCTACCCTACTTTTACATACACCCATCTACAGTAGCCCAGAGCTTAGATTACTTAGATTTATAGTCTCAAGTCACACTTAAAGCATTCAAATCAACACTCATATTAGTATTCACTTGCACTTTCACCAACACTTAGACTAGGAGAAATACATTGGGCTTGATCCCCTTTCAAGGTATTGGTATATAGGTAATGCTCAACACATGGGGTGTTGAGGTCATGTCTAGCCTAGCCTGCTAATGCCACTCTTTTTCTACTTGCACTCCTCAAATATCCTAACAAATAGGGAGGCTTAAGGTTTCACATTGAAATCATTAAAAATAGGGAATAAACAACAATCCAACATTCAGTCACACACACACAAGCTTCTTAGATCCAGGCAAAGGTCCACCCTAGAACTCATTGTCTCTACTATATAGGGACATTAATGCAACATAGAAGACACTAGGATGGTGTGCTATTGACCAAAGGACCAAACTACTATCTATGAGGGTTTTTGACACCTATTACTTATTGGTGACACCTTGCACTATTCCTGTACCAATTTCTAGCCTACAACTTATCCGTCATAGTCAGTAAACCAACTAAGTATCTCCATTATAATTCATTACTATTTATAGGCTAAGCAAACAAATCAATTATTGTATAAATTAGTGGCTATTGATATTGATATATTTATTCCCTAATTTATTATTCCATCACTTTGACAACCTAGCTTTTTACATTCCGTAACTCTATTAAAAGTTAAATCATTTGGTGAACTCAACTTATTTCAAACAACATGCAAACTCTAGCCCTAGATGCTCCTAGGTTTTTTATCCTTCTTTTTCCTATTTCCATTTATTGTGCTAGGTTTTTTTAGATTTATTATATTATGTTATAACATCCCTATTTTTTTTAATTTACAATATGCCATCTAAAAAAGTTTATATATCTTCCTTTAAGAAGAAGTGCTAGGCTTAGTGATAACCATATTGAGTATACCCTAATTCATTCCATTTGAGTTTATACCATAGATACAAGATCAATTACAAGCCTCCTAATTGATCTTTCACATCCTCATTATGTGGACTTTAGTGATAATACATTAGAACATGAGTAATACAATCAAGATCTTGATGATACACAAGAGGGGACTCAAGACACACTCCCCCCCTCCATGATGAAAATATTATAATAAATAAGGATAAGGTATTAAAACGTTTTAGAGATAGACTTCAGGAATAACCCCATGATCATGCATAAATTTTGCAAACTATATTGGAAATAAATAACAAATCACTTGGTCAACCCTCCAACCCGACAGATGCTAATATTATTACACCTACTATAGGGGTAACATAGATTCTACAATAACTTCCTATAAATAGCCAACTCTCACTAGTGGAAACACCTCTTGTGGATAGTACACATCCCTCCTCTTTATATGTATAATCCCTTAGGCAAGAGATCCATTCTCTACAGGTCAAGGTGTTACATCTTCAATAGGGTGCTACTAGACCATCTCATGCCTTGGACTCTCATGTTCTCCTACATACACCATTGGCACAACATATAGCAACAAATATTTTACCATCTAAATTTGTGGCACCCAAGCTTACTTTGTATGATGGTAAGTGTGATCCAAAGCATCATCTACATGCTTTTCAGGCATCATGTTTGGAATACATGTCCAATGATTGGCTCCTGACTAGGTTATCCCTCGTAGTTTAAAGGACTATGCATTACAATGGTTTTATGGTCTCCATAATCAATCCATCACAACATTTAATCCACTTATAGATATGTTTTTAGCACACTTTTCAATCAATATCAGTGACAAGGTTTCATATACTCAAGTTGGTCAACTAAAGCAAAAATCTAATGAGCCAATACCTAAATATGTCTTGTAATATAAAACTATATTAGCAAATATGACTAGCCCCATGGCAGATAGCTAACTCCAGGACATATTCAAGCATAATTTATTACCAAAATTACACGAATCTATATTATTCAAAAGTTTCCATCATTCACAAATCTATGCCATATAGTGAAAGAGCAGGAAGTAAAGCTTCTCTCCATGGGAAAGTTAATGTACACAACTCGATCAGATTCAACTAATAGGAGTTACACTAAGCCTCCATATAAGGTGAGGCCCACTGAAAATAATAATGAGCAAAATACAATAATTAATAGATCCATCTATCCACTCCTCACATGGTTTTATCAACTCCTCCAAGGAGACCTTTCAAAAATATTCCTGAATCACCAACAAGTATTCTCCAAAAACTCTTGAAATGCAATGTGATATCTCTCCCTCCCATCAAAGAGGTTGATACGACTAGGCCTCTTCCAAATAATTATGATTCTAATGAATTTTTTGATTATCACAGGGCCCTTGGCCATACTACAAACAAATGCATTAGCTTACAATATAATATACAATATTTGATATCAACTACTATCATTGATGTGAGCACTCCTACAGAGGCACCCATAACATAAACAACTAAATCAAAAGTAATGAAAATATTTTTAGATCTATTTCCAAAGCACACAACTAATGAGATAGCAGGCACTTCCAGTGTTCATTATACTTATCAGGCACATCCACCACCAACATCTTATCATACTCATATGATGGACACACACCCTCTAAATAATATCATTAGTGTGTATCATACTACATTGCCAACTAGACCTCTCATGACTTTCTTAGAGCAAGATATCGTTGATGATAAATCAGATTTATATCCACTTTGTACAAATTTACATTGATCATCACCTTATTTAGAGTGTTATGGCTAACAATGGTTTAAGGATAAATATGCATACTATTATACTTATATGACACTTGGGTTATTTTGAGCAGGATATTTTGATGATAGACATAGTGATTCATGGCTTTAGTGGCCATGTCCAGAACTCCATTGGTGAGATTGTACTTCCATTATAGGTTAGGCCCACACATGTGGCCACTAGATTATTAGTTGTACCTAGTGCCGACACATTTGATATGTTATTGGGTAGGTATTTGATAGGTAACTTTGAGCCATTCTATCCACCGTACATAGATGTATTAAATATATACATGATAATCAAGTGGTTATAGTCAAGAGCGTTCCATATGAGTATCCTTTACTTATTCCATAGCCAATTACACAACAACCACTAGTCACAACTCCACACATAGATTTCTTTAGCACACCTCTGATATCATTTGAGCCACTAGTACAAGTGAGGTCTACTCTTATAGCATTACCATGTACACATACTCTCCCATAAATACCTTTATTAGAGAGATTCTTGCATTAGAGACATGTTGTGGATTATAGAGAAATTCTCTCTACCCCATTACCATCTAGATCAATGTTACAACATAGATCACCCACACCAGTCACAACTTCTTCTACCAGATGGGTCCCTAAGAACCCTATAAATTCATAGCCTCAATCTATAGGTAGTTTTAGATACAAATTACTTAGTAGATCCGATTCATAGATCTCAAATACCTTCTTACACAACACATGCAGTCACTCTTCCTTTATTTGATACATGACACCTTGATAATGAGTCTCTTGCGAGACTCATCAGTTAGTATGTTCCTCTCTACTTGTACATAGTTTCACTTTCATATTGCTTGTATATAGCTTATACTCAAAAAATTAAAAAATATTCAAATATTGCTCAAAAAATATAGATTTTATATTGTTGCATTTCCATGTTTACATTCCTTCTATTTTCCAGGTACTATATATGCTATCTATGTTAGTGTAGTCATTTTTATTGTACATACATGTTTCACTTATTCTCTTTGATTTTTCACATATCATTACATGACTCAGATCCTCTACACAGATCTAGATTTGATACTATTCACCCATTGAGGGCACATACAAAGATACACATATTCAACATTGATACATGTGCCCATTGGGGGCATTATACTACACAAATTTTGATTTTATAGGTTATATCATTATATACTACATTGATTTTTTTGACTAATACTACTATAGACCTAATTTATTTACATCTTTGCTCTTATACATATTTGTACCTCATGTTCATGCATACTTTAATTTTTAGCTTTCCTAGTTTAGATTTGATTGTATCTTTTGGATTATATATCTCCTTGAGAGCATTTATATATGCCATTGTTCCATGTCTCTAAGCCACTTCATTTATTATATGTATGCTTTGGACAAGTGCCCATGTCCTTGTGTGTGCTTTCTTGATTATGTATTCAGACATTTGAACATGTCCTTACATGTCACTCTAATCCAACCTTGCTTGATCTTTATGTATGTGGACATTTGAACATGTCATTGTATGTATTGATTTCTCCAGCTTAGTGACATGTGCCCATGTCCCTTGTATTGTGGCCCTTTGGCCTAATTTACATGCCTCATGTCTTTACATGTATGCTTTTATCTATGCATCATGGCCATGACACTTGTCTCTTACTTGTTGCTTTCACATAAAATTTGTGATGCCATGAGGGAACTCATGCATCTCCCCTTCCCCCTTGGGTGACTTGATGGACATCATGCCCCATCCCCCAAGGTAATTTACATAGATTATACTTAGATTTACCTATTCATATACATGCTTACATTATTTTATCTATCTTGACAACCTCATGAATGCTATATCTAACATGCATCATACATTGACAACTTATGCTCAATCTATTTACATTCTGATGTCATGTATACACATTATATTGCTTTATCATGTAGATATCATATATTCTCAGTATTACATAGATGATGCATAGCTTTTATTTTGAGGACAATTATTGTAGAGGTTAAACAACTCCCCTTAAAAGATAGGGCATTCATAAGAGTTTGTCACAGAGATCAGACCATCCAAGTGCACTCAAAACATAATTTTTAGCATGCAAACATAAAATATAGAGCCCAAATTTATGAAAATATATTGAAACATAGTCACACCTAGATCAATCTTAATTTTGCACAAAACAACACTTTTGGTCAATAATATGGCACAAAGCACACTAGTGTAGTGAGATATTGACCAAGGGACTGATCTACTATCAAGTAGCCCCAGAAATATAAAATGTTGGAATTTTTAGAAAGGTACAACAATTATAGCTTAGATTTGCATAGTCTTAGTCACAAATTATAAGACAAGCTCAATATATACTTATTTTTTACATAAATTACATAGGTTTACTTATATTGGGGGCATCATGCATGACATAATCGCTCCCATTTCAGTTTTATATATGTAAAAACACATATTATTATGACTCAAACTAAAATCCACTTATACAGATATCAAAGTTGGGGGCATGTGCACAACACATTATTCCCATATGTTCAGTTTGGCACCGGTACTCTCTGAAGGAATGACAACTCCATGCCATTATCCATGTTACACACCATATGCACTAGGTTTACACCAAATTGATGCCTCATTTTATTTGCAACAATTGGCATTCCTGAGTGGATCTTGAGCCATTTTACATTTTAGAGTTTTCAAGTGGACCCAGAGCCATCTTACATTGTTTTAGTTACATCACATAGTTTAAATTACATCATGCAATTTCTATTTCAGATGCATCTACTAAACATGGGTGGGAAATGGAGTCATAGCCTACTTGAGTTCTTGATCCACCTACATAAGAAGGTTGGCCAACTCATCAATCCAATCCAAGTTATTCACAAATTATGATACAAATAATAGAGGTGGGTAATGATGGAGTTAAGGACATCTTGAGTTTTTGAGCCACCCACATATGAGGATTGAGCAAGCTATCAACTCAGTGCAAGTTATTCACCGTTTAGTCACCATCTACATGCACATATAGGATATCAATATGTTTTTACATTGGTTCACATACCCAATGAAGTGTATTCATTCCTTTTCTCTTGATCTCATATTTTTACTCAATTTTGTCTTTAATTTTGATATTTCCCAAGTAAGGACTGATTCATTCATTTTTCTTTCACAGGACATGCAATGGAGCATGCTTCATAGACTAAAGACCTCGATTCACTGGCTTTGCCTCATAGGTAAGCCCAAGTACATTTATTTATTCCTTTATCCTAATCATTTCAATTTATTATATTTATAGAATAAGGGGGGGTAAATGTAAACATCTAAAATGTCATTTTAGTGCAATAAGTGTCACTTGAGACCACCTTATCATTAGTTTATCCTTATAATTATCTTAGGGATTCTCTTGATCACTTTCCATCTTTTTTTCAAGTCCAACCCATTCCCAGATATACCAAACACAGCACTGAGCCTTCACTTAGGCACCCAGGTCCCTTTTTTACTTGTTCCTTCCACCTAGACATTAGTGCGACCCTTTGCACTAAAGCACTTTGTGCTATTGGAAAAGGGGAAATGCTAATGTCCCCTTACTCTTTTCACCCTCAATGGACATCTTTCCATTCCTTGAAGCACCTTAGGGTCACCCTAGACCCATTTTATGTCCTGACAAGCACCAGAATGCTATATATAAACCATTTTCATTCATTTTTCCCCTAGATGGAAATTATATGCAAATACTCACAAAGAAACTCAAAAATAATTATGCAAATCAAGTTCATTGATCCCTATTTTTCCTTACTTTTGCATACATCCATCTATAATAGCCCATATCATAGATTTAGATTTCTAGTCTCAAATCAAACTCAAAGCATTCAAATCAATACTCATACTATTCAAATCGATACTCATACTAGCATTCACTTGCACTTGCATCGACACTTAGATTGGGAGAAATACATTGGGATTAATCCCCTTTTGAGGTTTTGGTATGTAGGCAACACTCAACACATGGGGTGTTGAGGTCACATCCAACCAACCCTAATAACACCACTATATTTATACTTGTGCTCCTCAAATACCCTATTAAACATGGAGGCTTAGGGTTCCACATCAAAATCAGTCAAGATAAGGAACATATAATGATTAATCATTTGGTCACATAGGCACATGATTCTCAGAACTAGGTGAAGGTCCACCAAGGAACTCATTATATTTGATACACATAGACATTAGCATGATGTAGAGGACACTAACATGGTGCACTATTGACCAGAGGACCACACTACTATCCAGGAAGGTTTCTAACATTCATTTCATGTTGATGACACCTTGTATTATTCATGCCCCAATTTTTAGCTTGCTACTTATCTGCATCATTCAATTTTCTAGTGAAGTATCTCCTTTATAATTCATTACTATTTATAGGCTAAGCAAGAAAATACATTATTATACAAATCAGTGTCTACTGATATTGCTATATTTTTTGCCTGGTTTATTATTTCAACACTTTAACAACCCAGGGTTTTACATTTTGTAACACCCTTAAAAGTTAAATTAGATAATAAAGTGCAATTTTTGACACCCCACAATTAATGCACTTATGATTGATTAATGATTGATCTACTCATAAGCATAAGATTGTAACTGGATACAATAGACATTGAGGTAGAACTAACCAACGAGTTTAATAAGGCCAAATGGCTCAACATATGTGATGAAACTACACAACGATTGATCAATATGTCTATGCCATAAGAATTAAAGTTTCACATACGAGAATTGGAGACAACTTCAATGCTCCATGATCAGATATGTGTGGTTAATATGTGTCTAGCATAAACTTTTATTTAATTATATGAAAATTTATTTATCTTCATATTAGTAGTAATGTCGGCCTATGGAGTATGGATAACCTTAGTAGGTAATTTATAAAAGGTATTGGTTAGTATTAAAGGATGATATTACAAATTTTATTTTATTTCAAGGTTGTGGAGGTTTTCCTATCGATGTGGGTCAGTCATATACATTTGTGTGGAATTGTTTTAGTCTACTCTTATTATTACAATTGATTGTTGTTGTTCTACTCATGATATTTATATTTCCATCCATACCTTTGACTTTGATTTATCTATCTAAGTAATTTCATTACATTTAAAGGCTTAAGAGAAGCCAAATAAATTGTTTGGGAAAATTATTGTGTTTTGTGGCAATTAGTTGATCTATTTGGATCCAATATATTACAACACCATTAAAAACTACATCTCTAAATTCAAGCTTTTGAGACTATAACTCAAATATTATAAAGTTGAGGAGAAGGACAACTAAATAGTTATGGTAGTGCTATCCAAGTTGAAAGGTCCATTGTCATATTTGTGTAATTTTTTTATTCCTCCATGGATGCCTATGAAGATGAGCACAAGATGCCAACATTTTGATGCATTATGTGAGAAACTCACAAGAGAGAAAGATAAGCTTATACACATGGGATTTATTGGCTTTAAGAGATCACACAATTAAGCACTTGTAGTTTAAAAGAACAAGGTTCAAAATTAACAAGGGATTTAAAAAAAAAAAACCTAAAGGTGTATCCTTATACTATGCCTAAGTAAGTGTTGATGCTGGAAAGTGCACCCAGTGGCAGGAAAACATGTTCCTACCCTCTCCACGAAACATGGAAAGTCCTCTCTCACCAGTGGGATGGTGAAGTAGGAGAGGAGAGTCTCTAGATAAGGGCTAGCTCCCTTTGATGTATCATGTTTGTTTCAACAAGTGCAAATACATACATACATACATACATATATATATATATATATATATATATATATATATATATATATGGGGATGACAAGGGAAGAAAGATATAGGAAAACAAACTACTCTAAGGAGGTGATACACCAAAACAAGATGACCTTCTCACACCTACTCTCAAAATTGGACAAAGACAACAAACATATACTCAGACTTGGCAGAATGACCAGGCTGCAAGAAAATGGCAGGGAGGTTCTTATGAAAACACAGGAATAGGGACTCACCAAGATGCTATGAAATACATACTGTAAATGACTTCTTATGTTCTATACCTCCAAAAGGAACTCTTTTCCTGTCAGCTACAGACAATGGTGCCTCGTAGATAACTAGTATGTTGGTGTTGAACTTGTGAGAGCATTAAAAGACAATGTCTGGACACAACTCAAACACTCATGACATACATAGAATATCCATCCAAGAAGAGGTAAAGACTGTCTTTATAGATTCAAGTAGAAATTTTAGCAGGGCTACACCTTGTAAAATTGTGAAAAAGATCATTACAAAATGACAAGTATCAAATATATATGGAAAGTCTAAGAGGCTCATTTGGCACTCTTTTGTTACAAGTGGCCTATTGCGCTTGTTCATGAAAAGAAACAAGCCACTCAAAATATTAATGAGCCATGTGCTTTGTTCTGCTCGAATTCCACATTTTTAATGTCAAAACGTGACTTATCCACCCATTAAATGTAAAATGAAGAAACCGATTACATTCTTTAGCTATTGCGTCTTCTCATGATCAATTTGAAGGAAGTATTTCACCTACTGGAGTCACCTCTTCAAGTTGGCACCACTTGGACTTAACTATTTGCTCATTTTGTGTGTGTCTCTTGTCTTTTATCGAATTTGTCTCTATCTGGCATGTTTGGCCCCCAAGGGCAAACTTTTAGCAAGTTACTGCATTCTGGGCTCCTTGGCAATACTTTCTCAGTTGGAAACAAAGGCCATTATATTTTGCTAAATTTGATGCTCACTCAGCCGTCAAGCTTTGAAAATAAATGGATATTCCATCCTCTTGAAATTGACGGCTTCTCAAGCATCATTACTTGAGATCCAACGGCTAAATCATTTTGCTAAATTTGATGTCCACCGGGACATCATCGGGTCCTTTAAAATTGTAATTGGGTCCATTGCCACATCAATCAGGTACTTTAAAATTGTCATCAAGTCCATTGCCATGTTGGTCGGGTCCATGTGGCATCCTCTCAGGCACTTCTTTGTCTTGAAAATTTCTTGGCACCTGTCCCTTTGAAAAGTCCTTGGACTCGGCCGAAAGTCCCTTTATTGCTTTGAACTGCACTTTCGACTTGGGGCATACCTTTGAACTGGGCCATTGAACCAAAAGGTTAAACAGTTCAAAGGTTCAACCAAGCGCGCCAAATTCCCAAGGCCAAGCCTAACGCTTTGAACCAAGCCACTGAACTGAACCCATTGAACCAAGCCCGTTGAACCAGGTCTGTTGAACCAAAAAATTTGGTTCAACGGTTCAACGGTACAAAGGTTCAACATGCTTACATTGAAATACTTGAACTAAACAGTGAACCCTTTGAACTTGAACTAAGCCCATTAAACCACAAAATTTGGTTCAACGGTTTGGTTCAACCATTATTGAACCAAGAAATCAAACTTGAAATTGAACCTTTACACCAAGAAACTGAACTCAAAATTGAACCAGGCCATGAAACAGAGAATGCTAAACCTAAACAACCTGAAATATAACTGGCATGAATAGCAATGGAGGAAGGGGACCAAAAATTTTACCTGTGGGCAAAATTTGGTCAACAAATTGGTGACTCCCAGGGGAAGCATGCCTGCTATGCTTAGAGACTAGTTGCCTTGCAATCCATTGGGCATGGAATCGGATGATAAGTTTGAAAACTAGCAAGAGCTCTATCGAAACTTAGGACCAACCACGCAGATCTACCTCCATGAAATGAAAACACATGCAAGACCTAGAAAACTACTACTTGTGCAACAACACTTAGGGAAAAATAGGAAAGAAAATAAGGGAAAATATGTACAAGCAAAACCAAAAAATTAGTGGCAAAGCTTCAGATGTATACCATTAACTGGGATATGCAGCTCTTCACCATCCAACCCAAAAAGTTGGAATGCATTATGCTGCTTGCACTGAGTAATCATGTAAGGACCACTCCATAGGGCGTCAAACTTTGCCTATTTTTTGGGCTTAGCTCAATCTTTGTCCCATTTCAAGACAATGTCTCCTTCAGAAAAATCTCTTGACAAAGACTTCTTGTTGAAGTGCCTTTTTACTTGCTATTGGTGACTTGTTAGAGAAGCCATAGCCTGATCCCTTACCTCTTGGAGATCCATTAGCTCACACAACCTGACCTCCATGCTGGTTCCTTCTTCTAGTTGCATTTGGTGGGAGAGATCCAATGCTGGAAATTCAAGTGAGATGGGAAGCCTAGCTTCCCTTCCATACATGAGCGTATATGGAGAATTTTTGATTGCTCTCTTCAGAGTAATTTGATCGGCCCATAGAGCTATCTTAGCTTGGCATGCCAAGTCCTCTGATTTTATTCCATAGTCCTTTTTATAATTCTGATCAATTTTTTGTTAGTGGACTCAACCAGCCCATTCCCTTGCAGATAATAGTTTGATAAAGTGCTGAGGTATATGCCATACTTCAGTGCCCATTCACTAGTTTTGATTCCCAAAAAAGCCAAGGCATTATCTGATATTATGGTGGCTGGGACCCCAAATCTTGTTATCAGATCTTCATAAAACTCTAGGACTGCACTTTCATTCACCTCCTTCAGAGCAATTGCCTCCACCCACCTGGTGAAATAATCTATGGCAGTCAGCACCCACTTGTGCCCAGCACTAGAGGGAGGATTGATCATCCCTATAAAATCTAGGCCCCACTGCATGAATGGTTGCTCGACTTGAATGGGCTATAGAGGCATGGTAGCCAATCATTATTTTCCATCAAAAAGTGCACACTTCTGGCACTTTCTTACCTAGGCATGGGTGTCCTTGAAAAGAGTAGGCCAGAAATAGCCAGCTCTCATTATCTTTGCTGCCATAGCTCTAAGAGCGAAATGGATACCAGCTGGCCCATCATGAAACTCAGCTAGTACCTTATCAACCTGATTGGGGTCAATGCATCTTAGAAGAACCCTAGAGAGATCCTAAACAATACTTCATCAACCAGAACATAAGGAAGGGACTGGAGTTTAAAATATCTTCTTCTGGTCTTATCAAGACCCTATGGACACTCACCCGTGAGAAAGAAACGCTTCATGTCCAGCGTCCAATCCTTTATGATAGCTAGTTTTTCTACAGTGGGTGCATCATGGATTAGCAAGCTATTTTCCCCCTTTTGTTTGAAACTTGCAGCCAACTGTTCTCACAGGCCCTTACCCCTCACCAGCTTGGTGATTTTAATGTTTACATCATACTCCATCACTTTGGTGATCCATCCCAGCCTTTTCTCATTTAAATCTCGATTGGTCAAGAAATCCTTGATGCCAGGATGTGGGACCATAAGATGAATCCTACTGTTAGACAACATATACCTGAATTTCTTTAGGCTTTGCACTACTGCCAGGACTTGCTTTTCTACATACATGTACCTAACTTTGAATCCCTCTAACCCTTGGCTGAAGAAGGCGAGTGGCTGCTTGAGGTCATCGCCATTTGCTTGGGTAAGCATGGTGGATATCACTTCTTCATTGCTAAATGTATAGAGGTTGAAGTCTTTACTGAAGTCAGGGCTGATCAGAGCAGGCGCCTAGGCTAAGGCCTACTTGATGGCTTCAAAGCTATCCTTTCCTTATGCTATCCACTTGAATTCTTCACCTTTCTTCAACATAGAGGTCAAGAGCTTAACTATCTTAGCAAAATTTAGAATGAATCTCTGAATAAAATTTATCCTGCCAAAGAAACTCTGCAGGCCTTTCTTGTGCTTTGGTAGGGACATCTCCAGAATGGAGCGAACTCTCTCGAGGTCAATGGACAAGCCTTCCTTGGACACGATGTGGCCAAGAAGTTTCCCCTCATGAACAAAAAACACGCATTTCTTTGGATTAAGAGAGATGCCAAATTCCCTACATCTCTCAAAAATCTGCCTGAGGTGTTTTATGTGCTAGCTCACTTCCTTGGAGAATACCGTTATGTCATCGAGATATACCAGCACATTATTATTTATTAAGCCATTGAAATCCATGTCCATGGCTCGTTTAAAAGTAGCACCAGCGTTAGATAGCCTGAATGACATTTTTTTGTAGGCAAATGTTCCCCATTTGGTGGTGAAGGATATTTTGTACTGGTCACAACCTTGCACCAGAATTGGATTATACCTTGAATAGCCATCTAGGAGAGAGAAACACTCGCTACCAGTTACTTTCTGAAGAATTCACTCCATGCTTGGAAGGGGATAATGATCCTTTAGAGAGACTTTATTAAGGTCTCTAAAGTTGACACACAACCTAATCTCCCCATTTTTTTTCTAACAAGAACAAGGTTGGCCAGCCATGAGGAATGTTTGATTAGAAATATAATTCTAGACTCAATCAATTTGGCCAATTCTCTTTGCATGAGGGGCTCAATTATAGGATTGATAGTCCTTTGCTTTTGTGTGACTAGCCTGTCACCTTCTTCTAATTCAATGGTGTGCTGGGCAAGTCTTGGGTCAAAGCCCTTCAAGTTGCTATAATCCCATGCAAACACATCAGCAAACTCTTGACACAGTAGAATAAAAGCTTGCCTTTCTTGAAATGTGTAGACCTTGCCAAGCACCAGCAGCTTGTTCTTGAAGATTTCAACCTTTTCATAATTCTCCTCTTTAGTCGTGATGCGTGCCTTATCATTTCTCAGTTGGTCATCTCCATTGAAAATGCTTTCAAGCATGACTAGACCTTTAGGGAGTTTATTTTTCTTCAACTGAACAATCTGATTTCCATATTGCTGCTGCAACTTCGTCTGGTTGTGTATTGCAAACTTAGCTTCTTCCTATAAGAAGAAAGCTATCTGCTGGTCACTTTTGAAAACTTGCCAATTTGCAATGTTGTCTGGGATAGAGGGTTAAACTACCACTTTCAAGTGGCATGAACCACAATCTCAGCTTATTTCCCTTGAAACATCAAATTGAGCACCAATTGCTGCCAGCCTGTCTGCGTGTTTATTTTGCTCCTTGAGAATCAAGGCAATGTTAAAGGCAAGGAAATCTTCCATCAGGTCCCAGACCCTATGCTTGTAAGACTTCAGCAAGGAGTTCTTTGTAAGATTATAGCCCTTCACCTGATTCACAATCAACTCACTGTCCCCCAAGATCTGCAATTCCTTAATCCCTCTTCTTCTTGCCCATTCCAACCCATGGATCAAAGACTCATATTATGCAACATTACTTGTGCAAGAGAAATGGAATTGAAAGGCTAAAAATTACCTTTCCTTTGAAGGGGAGACCAACATTGCCCCACCTCTAGCGCCCAGCTTACTTCTGGAACCATCAAAATACAACTGCCATAGGCCAAGGTCCTCTTGGTCTGCCTTCATCAAATTTGGCATGAAGGCACCCTATTCATGCATGCAATAGACTCCAAGGTCTGTCTCCTTTATAAACTTGTATGGATCATGTTCAAAGTTATCATTTCTCCACTTATCCAAGAGTATGTCTATGACTCCTTCAAGAGAAGAGGATGGATCTTGGTCTGTCTGGGACTCTTCTAGGTCAATGATTGTGTAACTGACATTCACTACCTTGGGAGTGTATGCTTCTAGATGGTCCTTGTGGAGTGGATCAGACTCAATTTTCACCTTGGTCCCATACTTGGTTTTGAAAACTAGATATGACCAATTTGCTGTTAGATAGCCACCTATTTTGGATGTGAAGTCCTTAGACATGCACATTGTGAAAAATGGAGGAACATCTGCTATTACAATATCATGGGGAATTGAGAAGGTTGGGCAAGCATGCAATGTCAAGTCTAAACCCTTCAAAATTCCAACTATTTTTACAGGTGTCCCATCTAGCTGTAGGACTCTCTTTTTCATTTCTTCATACTTCAATCCCATCTTATCAATAATGCACTTAGGCATTACTAATGTACTGGCCCCGCTGTCAATTATGCAGTTGTGTACCAAGAAGTCCCCAATGATCAAGGATACATAGAAAGGGGGAGTCTTCTCTTCCTTCTTTACCTATCCTGGAGTGGAAGGCTATCCATTTGTCATCAAGACATTATCAACGTTTGTTGGAATAGCTTGCTGATCTAGCTCATGCAATTCTTTCTTCAATATGTCTTTATATCCTAGAAGAGACAATGAATCCCATAAAGAGATGCTCACATGAAACTTCTTCATTTGGTCCACTATATTGACTTGGGGACTGCTTCCCTTCACATTTTATTTTGGGCTAATCCCAACTGAAGCTGTAGGCTGAGGCGCTGAAGGTGCAAGCGACTATTTGAAAATTGTGGCCTTTTGAAATGAGTGTGATGGAGGAGGTGCTACTGCCGCTTGAGTGGTATCCTGCACTTCTCCCATTGCTCTTCTCTTAAATTTTGTGTTGGCTACAACAAAATTAGCCTGATTATCTGTAATGCCCCCATGATTGATTGCACAAAACTCGCCCTCTAGGTGATTCATAAGAGCAGAATCCGGCTGGGCCTAATTGCTACTCGTGCTGGGTTGAGCTGGAGCCTCAAAAAATTGGGAATGAGTGGTAGCCTGATTCTCTATATTTTGGAAATAATTCACCATCTCGTTTGTGTGAATAGCCTGTTCTTGACCATATCCCATGGTTAAATAGCTAGGCTGCTCTTGTACAAGATTATTTTGAACAGGCACTATGGCCTTAGATGATGAGGAGGGACCAGTGTTGTAATTTTTGAAATGGCCTGGTTGTAGTGAGCTGCCCCTGACCTTGATTATAATTTTGAAAAGGGGGTCTAGGGGCTTGACCATAATTTTGGTACCCTTGATTTGGTCTATTGCCTTTTAATGGCAACAAGTTCGTTGGACATGATCTGCAACATACTCTTAACCTCATAAAGCTCATTGGATGGAACAACAGCTGGTTTTTTGATGGCAGGCAGAGGAGCCAATGTGGGAGTGATAGTCTGAGCTAGGGGCAACATGTCTGGGAAAAGTGGCATGTGAGGCCTAGGGATGATTTTCCTAGCTTGAACTAAGCAATTTTCAGCTGCTATGGCAATGCCATAAGTAGCAGGCAATATATGCCCTCCCATAGATTGTATCATCACTGCAATGTCACTATTTAATGCCTTCAAATAGTACAAGAAAGCATAGCTGGGAGTCAACCTTACTAGGATGGGAATTCTATCCCAAGTCTTTTGAAACCACGTGTTGAAGTCTTGCATATACTCGTGCAGAGCTCTCTTTATGGTTGTCAGCTACTCAGCAAGTGAGAGGTCATCACTTTTTTCCCCAAAATGATCTGTCAACTGAACACCCAATTCATTCCAAGAATGTATTGAGTTCACAGGCAAGGTCCCATACCAGTCAAGAGCTTTGCCTTTCAGAGACAATGCTAGCAATCCGATGGCAATATTTTCTTCTGTTACATTGTGGATATTATAGAGATTAGCAATATTCTTAATATGCTCAATGACTATAATGGGCCCCACTCCATTGAAATAAGGCACATTTTTCAAAGTTGCTCTTGGGATTGGGTCATATTGTGGGAGATTCAAGGGGCTCTCACCACAAAAAGCTACGAATGGCAAAGCCATGGCTGGGGCTGGCTATAACTAAGGTTCTGTTGTGGTTGTGTCTCTTATAATAGGCCTAAGAGGATTGATTGTTGGATAAGGATGAGTTCTCTCAAATCGTATTCTTTTAACAAAATTGAAAGGTAATTCAATGAATTCGAAAGGAACCCCTCTTGAAGCAGACCTTGTGGTGACTTTAGGCATAGAAAGTTAAACAATTGGTCTTAATTAGAGAACTAAAGCTCTTACCAGTGGAGTCACTAGATGGTGGAAAGCTTGAAATTTACTGTGATAGGAGCAACATCAATCCTAAAACCTTTCTGAGTTATCAAACTGTGTCCCACTAGGCGTGCCAAAATTGTTGATGCTGGAAAGTGCACCCAATGGCAGGAAAATAAGTTCCTACACTCTCCACACAACATGGAAACTCCTCTCTCACTTGTGGGATGGTGAAGCAAGAGAGGAGAGTCTCTAGATAAGGGCTAGCTCCCTTTGATGTATCATGTTTGTTTCATCAAGTGCAAATACATACAGGTATATATATAGCTATATAAACTAGGGGGATGAAAAGGGAAGAAAGATACAGGAAAAAAAACTACTCTAAGGAGGTGATACACCAAAACAAGATGACCTTCTCACACCTACTCTCAAAATTGGATAAAGACAACAAACATACACTCAGACTTGGCAGAAAGACTAGGCTGTAAGAAAATGGCAGAGAGGTTCTTATGAAAACACAGGAACAGGGACTCACCAAGATGCTACAAAATACATACTGTAAATGACTTCCTCTGTTCTATACCTCAAAATGGAACTCTTTTCTTGTCAATTGCAGACAATGGTGCGTCGTAGATAACTGGTACGTTGGTGTTGAACCTATGAGAGCATTAAAAGACAATGACTGGACACAACTCAAACACTCATGACATACACAGAATATCCATCTAAGAAGAGGTAAAGACTATCTTTATAGATTCAGGTAGAAATTTTAGCAGGGCTGTGCCTTTTAAAATTGTGAAAAAGATCATTGCAAAATGACAAGTATCAAATATATATGGAAAGTCCAAGAGGCTCATTTGGCGCTCTTTTGTTACAAGTGGCCTATTGCGCCTGTTCATGAAAAGAAACATGCCACTCAAAATATTAATGATCCATGTGCTTTGTTCTGCTCGAAGTCTACATTTTTAATGTCAAAATGCAATTTGTCCACCCATTAAATGTAAAATGAAGAAACCGGTTACATTCTTTAGTTGTTGCATCTTCTCATGATCAATTTGAAGGAACTATTTCACCTACTGGAGTCACCTCTTCAAATTGGCACTGCTTGGACTTAACTACTTGCTCATTACATGTGCGTCTTGTTGTCTTTTATCGAATTTGTCTCTATCTGGCTTGTTTGGCCCCCCAGGGGCAAACTTTCTGTAGGTTGTTGCATTCTAGGCTCCTTAGCAATACTTTCTTAGTTGGAAACAAAGGCCATTATATTCTACTAAATTTGATGCTCACCCAACCGTCAAGCTTTAGAAATCAACGAATATTCCATCCTCTTGAAATTGACGGCTTCTCGAGCATCATCGCTTGAGATCCAACAGCTAAACCGTTATGTTAAATTTGACATCCACCGAGATGTCATTGGGTCCTTTAAAATTGTCATCGGGTCCATTACCACGTCAGTCAAGTCCTTTAAAATTGTCATTGGGTCCATTTCCACGTCATTCAGGTCCATGTGGCATCCTCTCAGGCACTTCTCTGTCTTGAAAATTTCCTAGAACCTGTCCCTTTGAAAAGTCCTTGGACTCGGCCGAAAGTCCCTTTATTGCTTTGAACTACCCTTTCGACTTGGGGCATACCTTTGAATCAGGCCGTTAAACCAAAAGGTTCAATGGTTCAAAGGTTTAACCAAGTGTGCCAAATTCCCAAGGCCAAGCCTGATGCTTTGAACCAAGCCGCTGAACTGAACCCATTGAACCAAGCCCGTTGAACCAAAAAATTTGGTTCAATGGTTCAACGGTATGGAAGTTCAACATGCTTACATTGAACTACTTGAACTGAATAGTGAACCCTTTGAACTTGAACCAAGCCCGTTGAACCACAAAATTTGGTTCAACAGTTTGGTTCAACCATTATTGAACCAAGAAACCGAACTCGAAATTGAACCTTTGCACCAAGAAATTGAACTCAAAATTGAACCAAGCCATGAAACAGAGAATGTTGAACCTGAACAACCTAAAATATAACTGGCATGAACAACAAGGGAGGAAGGGAACCAAAAATTTTACCTGTGGGCAAAATTTGGTCAACAGTAAGGATTAAAAGATAATAAGGAAGTTTAGTCTTGTGGATTTTTGGGAAAGATGGTAAAAATTAGACATGTTTTTAGAAGTTGAAAGTATTTCCAAAGATAATGAATAAAAACAACATCAAAATTCAGTCTCCCTCACCTCCTTTAAATTATTTAGCTAAGAGAAAAGGCCATCTACTCTCAACAACCAATATTGTATTGATTACATCAACTACGACTCAGATAGAATGGGTGATTGATTCAAGGGATTCACATCACATGGCCATGGATGAGGCAATGTGGACTTATTTAAGTGGTTGTGACATCAAAAATATAATTGTTGGTGATTATATTCATAATAAAGTTATAATTATAGGTACAACTGAGATAAAAGGTGAGCATGTTGAGAATATACTTTGTGTACTATAAATTTCACCTAAACTTCTCCCCATCTACCAGGTGACTCATTTAGAGAAAGGTAAAAGTGTGTAGTTTATACCAGATTCAATTTTCATTTTGGATTTGGAGGACCAATAATAGATTGTTGTTGTTAGTAAGGTTGATCATGCTAAAAGGTTGTATAAGTTCAAAACCTTTCAATATGAATTGCTTTTAAATTTGGTTCTTGCTCACTCATATGACTTAAGAAACCTATGGTATGAATAGTTTGGATACTTTAATTACCATTACTTGAGATAGTTGAGTAAAAAATAAAGGGTCACATGTTTCCCACTTGCCTCTTTTGAGGGTGGTGTATGCTAAAGATGTGCCTTGGGGAAGCATCATGATTAAAATTTTGAGAAAGATAAGGCTTGGAGAGTGACAAGGCCAATTCAATTTGTGCATATTGACATTCGTGTCCCATTTACCACAATATCTTAAAGACATGCTCAATTTCATAGAGGATTTTTATAGAAGCACTTGGGCCTATTTTCTCGAGGCAAAAAGTAAAGGATTCATCATATTTCTTAATTTTAAGACTTTTGTTGATAAATGCTCTGGTAGTCAGATTAAACACTTGATGACAAAAATGGAAGTGAGTATATCAACCATATGATTGAGGATATTTTTATAGAGGATGAAATACGAATGTAATATACAATTCAATATGCACTAAATTATAATTGTGTCATTTAGAGCAAAAAATCACAATCTCAAAGAGAGAAAATTACACAATTTACTTTCTTAATTTCACATCCTTTTTTTTAAAAAGGGTTCAAGATTTTTTAGGGTGTTACTCCCAAGAATGAATCTAAGGATATGACTTACACATTTCTGCTGTCACAAACCTCTGGCTATCCTTGTTACGACACCTGGCTAGACAAGGACATCAAAGTGAGGCTTCACAGTCAGAGGTAGCCAACCTAGGGGAATGGACCCTGAGACCTCTTACTTGTCACTTTTTGCACTCATCCACTTGAGCTAACCCATCAAGCTTTCACATGATTTATTACAAGTATTCCCTCACACCATTTTAATTTGGAGCTAAGTTGACTACAAGGTGCAATGCATCGATGGTTGATCTAACCTTGTATCATCAATTTGTTGAAATCATTTTAGACATGACTCACAATCATCCAAACCAATATTTTATTATTGGCTTAGTGGCTTCATACACAAAATAATTATATAAGTCATTAGAAAGTAACACAAAACACAACTTGATATATTCAGGGTACTTATGCGTATGATATTCAATATACTATAGGGGTACTTTAGATTTAGTGGGCTTAAATAACTCTAATTAGGACCATGTGACTTACAATCATCAGATCATAATAGGAAGTAGGTATATATCCATTATCAATATGCCATTTAGACCCTATAACTTGGGCTAATAGGAAGTAGATGACCATGTCCATTTATTCGATCGAGGAATAATATTGTGGAGTAGTCAATGTAGCCATAGAGATCATTTGAGTATAATTTTTTTGATAGAGTTTGGTTTCCTATAGGAGCAACCTATGAATATTTTGCGTGGCAACCAAAGTATGATCCATGTTTATAGCAACCTAGTGGAGTACCAATACACCATGCACATTTAAATACATGTGCAATATATATGAAAACTAATTTTAGATAGAGTCATTAACTTATGCTGTTATTTTAATGATAATCAAGTTGCAAACATATTTACCAAAACTTTGGTAGAGGCCAAGTATATTCATCTTTAGGCCATTTAGTGGTGAAGGAAGTTTTCATCGAGGGGTGATGATCAACAATGTACTCCTTCCTTCCACAGTTAACCATGTCAATATTAGGAGCGATGTTAGTGGATACTCATATACATAATTTTTTAATTTAGGCTTTTATTTAGTTTCCCAAGTTAGTTTAGTTATATTTAGGAGATTAATTATAATTTTTTTTAGTAGATAGATCCTAAAAACTCATAAGATTCTATCTTTATTTTATAGATAATATTCTTATTTATTTTTATGTTTGCCTTGTTGATTATTCATAATTATTTCTAAAGACATGAATTGTCATCCTCATCCATATTTTTGAAACTTTATACATGCATGTGTTATTTCATATTAAGGTGAATAATATAGAGATATATAGAGTAATTGTGTTACATGAAGCCATACATTCAATGGAAAATAGTCAAAGGGAAGCTATGGTGCTAAAATTGGATATGGCCAAGGCGTATGACATATTATACTAGAGTTTCCTAGATACAATTATTTCTCACTTTGGATTTCATGACCAATTTAGGAAAATCATTAAATATTATATTAATACTTGTATGTTCTATGTTTTGGTGAATGGGATGGCTCATGGATTCTTCAAAAGTGCTAAAAGGATGTGACAAGGGGATCCCCTTTCCCCATTTTTGTTCATCATTATGGCAGAATCACTAAGTAGATTCATTTATAACACTATGGTTACTTCATAGTTGGAAGGTTTTAAACCAATATAGTTTGTAGATCCTAAAACACATCAAAAATTTGTAGATGACACCATTATTCTAGCTAAAGCATCTATTTATAAAGTGAAAAATATTAAAAATATTTTGGTTATGTATAAATAGGCTTTTAATTAGAAAATCAATTTTGACAAAAGTTCTGTGTATTTATTCAATACCCCAGTGGCTAGACAAGATAGGATAGATATTCTCTTGGGTTGTCAAATCAAGGAACTTCCTTCTTTATATCTAGAAATGCCTATATTTAGAAACCAACTTCAAGTGACAACGTGGAATATTTTGATTAAAAGATTTCAAAAAACCTTACAGGTTGGAAAGGTAAGATCTTATCTCAGGCTGGCAAGGTTTTACTGATTAAAAGTGTGCATTAGAGCCTTCTAATATATATTATTTCACTTTTTAGTTTTTCTAAATGAGTGGATGATAAATTAAATAAAATTCAATGCAACTTTGTTTGGGCTGGAATGGAAGAAAGAAACATATTTCATCTTGTTTCTTAGAATAAGGCCTACTCTAAGAAAAAATATGGCAGTATTGGTTTAAAGAACTTGTAAATGATGAATAAAGCTCTCATTTTAAATTTTGTGTGGAGACTTATCAAGTCAAACACGGCCTAGGTTAATTTTTTTTCAAGTATTTAAAAGGCAGGGAATCGATCAATATTCTTGTTGATGATCATTTTGTTTGGGGTTCACATGTCCAAAATTTCTTGATCTCAAATAAGGAGTTGATAATATCAAGGTCTAAATGGTAGATCAGTAATGGTAACATGGTCAATTTTTGGAGAGGTACCTGGGTCTCAAGGCATCCTCTTTCCCATAGTGACATATGGATGCAATTGCAAGAAAACATTCAGAATAAATATGGGAACAAAGTGAAGGATTATTGGTAGGATCTATAAGGAGTTAAATGCTAGAAAAGTTTGAGTTTGGATAAATTAAACCAAGAAGACACTTTTAGGCTATCCAACCTGAATAATCTATTGAGAAACATGCATATACCGGTTATTGATAAAGAAGATCAAATGGTCTGGAAGGACTCTTTTAATGGGCACTACAAAGTTAAATCAAGATATGATTTACTAGCGCAAGAACTTGGAATTAATGATAATTAAGAGTTATTATGGGACAAATGGATAATTCCAAAAATTTCTTTCTTTCTTTGGGTTGTGGTTTAGAACATAATACTTACAATTGATAATTTAAGAAAAAGAGGCTGTATCTTAATCAATAGATGTGTCTTATGTGAAGAGGATAATGAATCAATTTTTAATTTACTTGTCAGTTGTTATTTTTCTCAAAATATTTGGATTTATTTTTTTGATAGATTTAATATCTCATGGGTAAAATCAAGTTATCTAATGGAAGTGTGGCAGTGATGGGGGTGTCCATTTCAAAATTCCTACTCAAGAAACTCTAGAAACTTGCTTTACCACATATCATATGGGGTATTTGGGGAGAGCACAACAATAAAATATTTAGGGTGAAGAGGTGAAACAACAAGGTTATTTCTAAAATAAATTTTGATCACATTATGGAGAACTACAATACTGTTCCTTTAAAAAAAGGAAAAATTGCTTCAGTTTGAACAATTTCTAGCTCACAACTGTCAAATTGATACATCTGAGTTTGGTAAGCCAGATCCTAACGAAGAAATAAGGAAGATAACTAAATTAAAACCCCTTCATTTTGGATATATGAAACTCAATTTTGATGGATCATCTAAAGGTAATCTAGGACTAGCTCGAGGAGGCAAAATAATAAGAGATCATCAAGGAAATTTAGTTATAGCATTTACCAAAGATATGGGTGTTAAGTCTGACCATTAGGCTAAAGTGCTTGCATCATTGTGGGGGATCAAATTAGAAAAATAATTGAGAGTTTAAAAACTCATAATTTAGGGGGAGTCTCTAAATATTGTGAATTATTTTTTAAATAAAAATGCCATCAGTTGGTCCATCAAACAAGTTATAGAGGAAGCTATGGGTATTATGGAATCTTTGCATCAAGTTATTATTCAACATATTTATCAAAAAAGGAAACTCTATTAAGGATTGGTTTGCCAATAAAGGAGTGACTACTTTCGGTCAAATGACATGGATGGACTATGAAGAACTCCCTAGGGACCTTTTTCTAAGGATAAAGGATGAAGGTAATTCTAATGAACAAAACCTTGGTCATATTGGAGAAGCCTCTAATTCATAGAGGAAAGAGATATTGGGCTCATTTGAGTCGGGGCCTTATATTATTTTGTTTAATTCTTTTGGGGATTATTGAGAAGTTTCTAAAATTTTTGAGACATCTAATAGACTAACAAATACAAAAAGTAACAACATTTCCTCTTGGCTCTATCTTGTGAAGCCTAAATTTTGGAGCAAAAAAAGCCTTTTTCATCTTTGTGTTTGATATTTGAGGAGAAATATGGGCTTACCTAATAGAATAGAAATAAAAATGCCACAATAAGTGAGAAAAAATGAAAGAATTTGGGCAGCATTGCAAGTGGGAGGTTTTGCTGGTTTCATGGAGAAGATAAAAGGACATGATAGGCACATTTTGATCATGTTTATGAAATATTGGGAAGATAGAGATGTCACTATTAATGTAATTACACTTCATATTACAAAGGAACTCATTGCCCACATTACTGGGTTGGCTATTGAGGAAAACTAATATTTACAACTCAATGAGGGATTTCAAAAGGGACAAAGAGACATTCTTGGAGGTGGGAGAATAATTGGAATTCCTACATAATGGTTTTGATTGGGAATCCTTGCCCAAGTCATATGTTGAGGTTGCCTACCATTTGATGTAATATGTAACCCTAGAAGGTAGGTATAACATAGTTAGATAGTCTTTGTTTAAGATGTTGAAGTATTTTACACATGGTATTCTTTGTAGTCTTCCTTTCTTCATTCTGAAACTCAATGGAAGTTTCGATCATGAAGTTTAAGCATGGAAATTATTTAACCCCAAGGCATGAAAGGGTGATTTACCTCATACATAAATACTTTAAGGGTATGAACCAAATTAGCCCAGATCTTCCTTAGCCTCAAAATAAAGTTGCAGAGGGTGCCCTTGTTGACATTAGAAAAATAAAAAAAGTTTGGATTAAATAGTTTGGGAGCTTGAGTAGGTCTAACAAGATTAATAATTACATTAATCATGTGGAGAATAAGATAAATGATGTTGAAAAGAAGGATTAAAAGATGTAGGAGAATATCAAAAAATGGCTTCAGAGTGCATCAAAGCCTATAGTTGTCTGTCAAGAGAAACAAGGCATGCAAAGTAAAATAGGTGGCTTGGCAGGAGATTTCATTGAAGTAAAAAATGACATAAAAGTTTACGGGAAGGTTCATAAGGATGCAAAATAGGGAAACAAGTCAGTTCAAAAATTTATTCTTGTAGCTAAGAAAGGAGTGACTAAAGATACCCCCATAGATAAAAGGAAGAGTATTGTGGACAAGCAACAAAAAGACCAGAATGAGGATTTCAATAACTTGGTGATCTCACTTAAGGGAAGGGATAATAGAGATAATATATTTGAATAATTATATTTTAAAAAATAAATAATGCATTGGTTTATGAGAGAGCTCATGGAGATTGAAGGTACAGTGAATTTATTGTAGTAGGAGAACATCAGGTTGAACCAAATCTCTTCAACGAGAGAGGATGATTAACAACTTCAGAGTCTCTTATTCAGGGTGGAGATTTTAGAGCATGACAATGAGAAAATTTGAAATAATATCAAATTTTTAGTTAGTTGTAGCAAGACTGCCATGTATGAGGGTATCCAGAATGTAGAGAATCTTAGAGCTCATCTCAGGGAGTTATTTGAGCCTAAGATGATTGACAAAGGGAAAGGTAAGAGGCTCAATGTAGTGGATACTAGAATGTCATGTATAAAGATAAATTGTTGTTTCAAATTGATTCAAAACTTAAAAATATGAAAACATGTTGGGAGGATGTCTCTGGTAGTTTAGACTAAGACTAGTTCCTTATTTCTTTCATAGTTCTTTGTTGGTTTTTGGGTTGTATTTTGGATGTCTCTAGGCCTGTTTTATCCTTATTCTAGTTTTGGTGTTTGGTAGATCATTGTCTCTCTTCTGTTTGTACTTCTCTTAGGGTCGAGGTGCCCTAGTTCGAAAAAATCCTTCCTTTAACCTTATTAAAAAAAAGATAGAGATATATTTATTTTGTAGTATAATAAATCTTGATTTGTAGTCAAGACATCATTAAATTATCAATTTATGTGTGTGATGTTTTTTATATTGGTGAGATATTATCTTTTATTAGGATACATATATATTTTCAGAAACTATACATTAGTTCCCAAAAGTTCAATGAAGGCTTCAAAGTTAGAGAAAGTATCAACATATGGTATCTGATGTTCTATGGAAAAGTCAATCATTTGAGGGAAATAATTCATGAGCTCATATTACCTATTTATTCTATGGAAGATCATATATGAACCATCATACTCATAATTATAACTTAAATCATTATGATTCTCATCATGCACAAGAAAAGAAGACACATTTTTCTTATAGTCAATTCTTTGTCTATTTGGAAGAGTACATGGAATTATTGGTTATATTATACCCTCTTCTCTTATTTTAAGTCTTTTACCTTTGTCTCCCATATTTTGTGTATACCTAAATTCAAATCCATATATATATAGCTTGATTTTCTTAGATTATTACTTTTTAGAGTATCACTTCTGAAATAACAATAATATTACATAAGTTGTTTATCATTGTGTAGATACCTCAAAATGATTCTTGAGAACTTATAGCCAATAAAATTATATTATTCTAGGGTACATGTGTTTTTAATCTTATTGGTCTAGATTACAAACTTATTGGTACATTAGTTTATGTTTTTAATTGTTCCTTGTCATGTTCCCCCTCCCTTTCTCTCTACTACCTCTGTCACTCTTGTCTTTTTATGTTTCCCCAAGTTTCTAGTGTCTTCCCTTGAAACATATAGTGTATGTTTCTAGGGATGGGCACTTCTTACCCAATTTTGGGTCTACTAAGGGATGTGGGCCTTGATTTATTGTCATTATTTACCATTATGTGGCAGATTGTGTGCCAATACAATTTTAATTTGAATTCAATAAATCCATAAATACGTAAGTATATTAGTGAATTTAGGAAACAAAATGAATGATCACAAGTAATTAATACAAACATTTAGATAAGGCATCAAGAATCTAAATAAATATGAATAACAACTAACATTTACCATTACATTCTAGAATAAATAAAGTATTCATTGTAGTGATGAAAGTCATAGTAGATATACACTCCATCACACTAGATTGCCTAGTTGACTTAAATTTTAATTTGCATGTTGTCTTTGATAGTGCATATCGTGGAGGGCCCTAATAAGTAGTCGGTACATAAAAACCTTGTTGACCCCAAGAAAAAGTACCAAAATAAATAATTTTCCTTATCATTTGCAAGTTCAAATTCCTTATTATGGTTTGAATAAGAAGATTGATTTCCAAGAGATTAACTCAAAAATTTAGAAATGTTAGCTAGGTTTTTGGAGACCCAAACTTAATGAACGTATTTTCCAAGTCATATTTTACTTATTTTCTAGGGACATGAAACATACGTTTCTAGGGAGGTGCTTAAATATATGTGTGGATTATGGGTTCTCACTATATTGCCCTAAAAACCCTAAATTTATTGTTAGACTGGAATTATTATTTCTAGATTATGTAAAAATCAAGATATATCTCTAAACCCTCACATTATCAATTATCACATTAGAATTAAATGAGTAATTAAGAAACATTTTTATTAAAACATCTGATTAGGCTTAATTACATGTTTATGAATATATGTGATGCAATTTAACTTAAATTTGTTTATTCATATTACATTTTGGTGAACCCACATTGTCTTACATGCTTTTTATCCTTATAAGGTAAGATATTGCTACATGTTGTGATATATTTGAATTTTATTTGGGTTGGTTTATATGTTTCCTCCATAGGGTTTGATCTTGTTTCACATATAATTACATTTGAATTCATCTTATTGAAACTATATGGGTTACTATTGTTTGCCTCCTCTTAGATTTTTTCTTAGATTAATTATTCTTTATCCTTAGCCTTCGATTGTAAAAATTATTGTATATATTTTTTGTCTCTATGGATAATATAGATCTTGTTATGTATAGGAATATTATTACAAGTGATTCCAGTATGAAATGCTTTCCAATGTTTACTTATACATGATATATTCCTAGCATGTGTATATTTCTATGTATTTACTTTATGGGAAATTAGTTTTAAGTCAAAATGTAATACATCACATGAGAAATGTAAAATACATAGTAATTTAACACATGCACCATCTCAAGAATTGAAACCTATAGTTTTTTCTTGGCCATTTTCAATCTAGGGATTTGATCTAGTTAGAAAAATTAACCCTCCATTATTTGAAGATCACACATTTATTACTAAAACTATTGTATATTTTACAAAATGGGATGAAGCTATTCCTTTATAATCTATCACAGTGAAGAAAAATATAGATTTATGATGACTCATATCACTTATTATTTGGCCTCCTATCTTTTATTATTACAAATAATGGTTCATCATTAAAACATATGATGGTAAAGAAGTTTTGTGCTAAATATTTGATTTGACATTCATTATAAACTCTTTATTACCCTCAAGGGAATGGAAAATCCAAGGCTAAAAATAAGACACACACACAAACACACACACATGTATGTATATATATTAAAACAATATCTAAACATGGTGAATATTGCTTAATCAAAGTATACATGATTTATGGGTATATTGAATAAGTTTCACAAAAACTATAAGGGCTACCCCCTATTCTCTTGTGTATGGTGCAAGAGTAGTTTTTCATTTATAGGTTAAGAATTCTTCTCTTTGTCTACCATTAAAAGGTATTGTGGTGGCAATAAATATAGAGAAAAAATATTAAATTAATTGGAAATGTTGGATGAAGCACTTATTCATGTTATTGATCACTTGAGTTTATCAAAATCACTTTTAAAATGTAGTTAATAAAAATATTAGATAAAGTGAATTAAATGTGGGTGAGTTGGTATTAAAATAAATTCAAAATAATAAAAATGCAAATAAATAAAATAAGGGTAAGTTCAAATCTTATTGGCTAGGTCCCTTCATTATTCATGAGAAACTTGGTTCAAAGGCCTATCACCTAGTTATATTAAATGGAAATCCTTTGAACAATCCAATAAGGATAAGTTCAAACCTGTTTGACTATGTCCCTTCATTATTCATGACAAACTTGGTTCATAGGCCTATCACCTAGTTATATTAAATGGAAATCCTTTGAAGAATCTTTGAATATCATGAACTTGTATTGATTTTACATTTGAGTCCCTATTTTTTTGTATTTATTTTTTTTGCTTGGTCATTTTTTTTTGTCTTCATGATTGTCGTGGTGTCATCATATTTTTTTGGATCATTATTTTTGTACACTTGCATGTATTTTTCAATTGTACTATTCTTGGTTATCTTTTATAAGTCATGTTGTCACATGTCTTAGAGTCCTATCTTTATGGAGATTCATATATTATATCTTTGCTACGTCAAGGTCAACTCATTAGTGCACTTGTATTGATCACCAATACATGGGAATATTACTATTATATTTTTCATTGCCTATACATTTACATTATGGACATGATGTGCCCATAGTTCTATAGATTATACATTTATTATATCAATACAAGCTCTCGCCATATGTTTTTTAATATATCTTATTCACATTGAGGCATATTATTATCTGTACTTCATTGTTATATCTTATCCATATTGAGACATATTATTGCATTCGGGGCATATCTCTTCCCTCTCTTTTCTTGTTTTAGTGGGGCATATCACTTCCCCTTCATTTCCATTACCTTTGCTTAAATTGCCTTTAATTTGGCATATTATTATTGGGCTACTGATGAAGTTTTGATGATGACATACTTATTTCATTATATAAATTGTTAAAAATGTGCTTCTATGATTATTATAGTTTTTTATTTTATCTATGTTTTAGATTAAGGTAAAAGCATGTTTTGAAGGGACCCCAAAACCCTATAACAGAAAAAGAAAGATAAAGCAGTAACATCCATCAGGAAGATAATTCCTAAAACCTACTAAAGTTCAGCATCAAAATCAAGATTTACAGGGACCTGAAACCACAAATCTAAACCATAAAAAGAACCCAAGTTTTACAGAGACCTGGAAACTCAAAATAAGTTTTAAAACTAAGAACCAAGTTTCAAAACTAGTAATAACATCCAGCAAATGGGACCAAAACAAAAACAATATCACCAAAGAAAACCCTAGTCTTCTAATTCTAGGATCATCTTCACAGCCTCCTTTCCAATCGTAGCAGTATCTTGTATGGATATATCAATCAAAGTAGCTGCATCTTGCAGGGATTTCTTCCTCGAACTCTGCCTGGTCCTCTTACTTGGACCCTCTAAGGATTTTATTTCTTCATTTGCTCATTTTCCAAGGCTAGCTACAACAACACATATGCTTGAAGTTACATGTTCCATATTAGTTCTACTTTCCTTGATGAGCCTTCTTAGATTATTCTCATAATCTTTAAGTTTAATTGGGATATCTCTCATTTGCATCTCCAAATTATTGATTTTAGTCCGATCAGCTTCCTGACTGTGTTGCATTATTTCCACTTTCTTCTTCAGCCCCATTATTTCCTTATACATCCACGAATCAACTTAGAGAATAGAATCAGCTTTGAATTTGGTCGAATTCATGAAGGATAGCTTAGTGTCCCTCTACCAAACATCATGAATCTCTTCTGCATTCTCATGTGGATGGGAATCATCCTTTTCAATTTGTTCCTCCCTTTCCATCATTTTCTCCTCTTTAGCAGGGTCTTCATGCTAGACAGGATCATCCTTTTCTTGTTTCCTAATCTCCATAGCATGAGTGGAAACAAGAACCATATGTTCCTTCTCTCTTATCAAAGCTGGATCATCAAGTAAAATATTTGTGTCTTTAACACTTCCCCCCACTACAGTCTGATTATCCTCAGGCTCAGAATTATTTTATCTTAGTGTCCCTCTGCCAAGCGTCATGAATCTCTTCTACATTCTCATGTGGATGGGAATCATCCTTTTCAATTTGTTCCTCCCTTTCCATCATTTTCTCCTCTTTAGCAGGGTCTTCATGCTGGACAAGATCATCCTTTTCTTGTTTCCTAATCTCCATAGCATGAGTGGAAACCAAAACCATATGTTCCTTCTCTCTTATCGAAGCTGGATCATCAAGTAAAATATTTGTGTCTTTAACACTTCCCCCCACCACAATCTATTATTTTATCTATGTTACACATGGTGCACACAATCCTTTTATTTTGAGATAAGTGATATGTAGGATAATCCCTCACCTCAAAATAGGGGCACATAATCAGATTATTATATTCTCTAATTACATAATTTTAATAGATTATAAAGATATGAAGAGGTTACAAAGATGTGAAGAGGTTATAGAGAGGTACCTGATATTTCCTGCTTTAGCCATGAATAAAATTTTGTAACTTGACATGGTCAGTAGGATCTAGGTTTCAGAGATTGCATCATATGGCAGGATTTCGTAAGACCCATAACTGTTCAATATTTTTTAGGGATGACAACATGATTCTTATACCATCATGTGTATTTGTTGCTACTATTTATTTGTTTTTTTTTAATTATTTCATTGGTTACATTATTACATATTCATTCATACATTTATCTACTTGAAAATATTCATGTTTATTTGTAGGTGCACTCAAGATGTTGACATAGGAGCATTGATTATCATTTTAAATATTTTAGTTAAAATCAAAAATTTCATGTAAATAATAAGGGCACAATTTTTTTCTGTTTTGCAGGTTGTTGGAGTTAGACTTTGATATAAGGTCATCTCTCTCATCTTTTTGACTTCTAGATAAATTTCACAACCAACATTAATTTCAAGCACAACTTATAGGTAGTAAGGGGAATCCAGTAAAGATAATATCCAACCTTGTTTGATTTACTTTAATATATACACACACACACACAATTAATGTGGAGCATTATGTAGACACCTAATTTGGTATATGCTTTATAATTTTAGTGTTATTATTGTGTTTTCATACACATGGATCATGTTTTCAAATTGGGTTCTTATTGTCACTTTTTACAATGTGTTGGGCCTTGAATATCCTTTTGTTATCAATATTCATTCACAAGAACCTTAATTTTTGTCATTTATCTACCTCGAGATCCTTTAATATATTCTTGAAGTTTATTGGTCTCTACTTTCAAGGTTTTCCTCAACTTGACCATTATCATAACATTATAATGATGGTTTAATCACTATCAAAACATTTTGATAGTGGTCATGTTGGTTATGGGTCCTTTGGCCCTCTTCCCCTGTGTTTAATATGTTTAATTTTGTATGATTATCAGTTTTTATGATTTCATAAGGTCAACTTGTGTGTTAATAAGGTCATAATCTCAATTAAATAAGTTTTTATATACACAAACATCCTAATAAATTTACATCAAATGAATAAGCTATATTGATCAAATCATATTGTAATTACATGAATGACATCTTGATATTATAACTAGAAGGATGCAATTGATAAATTACATCTATTGTTTCCTTTTAATGCATTGAAGAGTTATTGATGTATATTTTTACCAAAAGAAGGACTAGTGAAAGAGCATATATAGGATCATACTAGTTGCATTGCATATCATAATATAGGTATACGGGATGGGATTATCATATACATATATCTAGTTATTAACATACACGAGTTTTTATTTCCAACCTATAAAAAAAGTTAAGGGTTGACTAAGGTAAGCCCATAAAAATAAAATAAAAAATTAATGACTTTTCAAGGTCTCATGGCATGGATTAGGGCTTGATAAAAGGAGAAATATTCTAGTAGTTTTGTGCATTGATTTTTTGATCAGGGAGAGGTTTTTGAAAAGTAGGCATAGATAAAGGGATTCATAGAGTTTTAGATTGATTTGATTGATATAACCACTTTTGGAACTTTAGGATAGACTGCCATTATTGGAATAATTTGATACTGGGCAACCTCTATTGAGACAATATGATTTTGGTCACTTTATCATATCATAATAATATTTCACAAATTTATTGTGCATTATTTATCAACCTTTTTCTCAACATTTTCAGTCTCTATCAAAATTTGAGAGAGTCAAAAATTATGTACTCTTCTTTAAAGCCCCTTTGTCAATTATCAACCACTCAAGATGCTTTTTGTTGTATACCCCAACTAACACATATGCAAGTTTGCATTTACTTTATTTAATTATATTAGATCAAACTTACTTATGTTTCTTATTTTAATGGGTTAGTGTAATTTTCTTAGTCTAATATCCCTTGTGTGATTTACCATTAAAATAAGTAGAAAGACTTAAAGTTTTGATACTTGAGATAATTTACCTTGAATAAGGGAGTTTTCTAAAAGGCCACCAAATTTTGGATGGGATTATCATGACCCATAAGATTCTACATTCACTCAAAGTTATAAAAGATGACATAATTCTAAAATTAAATATTACGAAGGCTTATGACTAAGTTAATTATATTTTCCTTAAGAAAACCATTGGGGCATTTGGTTTCTTTGAGGACTTGAATAATTAGGTGATGAACTATATTACTGGATCCTTCTTTCCAATCTTGGTTTATGTTAGCCTAATAGGGGTCTTCCAAAAAAATTGGGGTATTAGAAAAGGTGGCTCATTTCCCCATATATTTTCACAATCATGGTTGAATCTTTGGGAAGGGCCTTGAGAGAAGCAAAAGAAAATGGGGGAATTAAAAGTTTGGAATCATCTTCAACTGACTTCTCAAACACCAATCTTCAATTTGTATACAACATAATATTATTTGGCTATTCATATTTTAGGGAAGAAAAATGTTTCAGAGAACTTTGGAGGAATTACAAAGTGACATTAGTTAAAAATGTAAGTATAGAAAAATAAAAAATTATATTTTGTCAATGGTCATCAAAGAAAGCTGACAAGAGTGTTGGCTTGCCTTGGCATCCATGTGGGACATCTTACAAGTAAATAGTTATAAGTCTTACTTTTCATTGGATTTAGTAAACCAAAATTCATGGCCAAAATGGTGGTCAAATTATAAGCAAGGATTGTTTTATGGAAGGTGAAATGGATAAGTTTAATTATTCCTTCAAGAAATCTTGGTATATATATTCTCTATGTTCGAGACATCAAAAGGTGCCCTTGGTAAAATAAATAATATTATAAGGATCTTCCTTTGGAAAGGTAGGTTGGAAGAGAAAAATCCCACCTCACCCAATGAAAAAGTTTACAGATGGAAAAGTTGGGAAGTTGTAGCATCATAGATCTACAATTGCATAATGAAACAATCAGGGAGAAATTGGCATGGTAGATCCATGAATAATGAGACCAACCTTGGCATTTGATACCTAAAGGTAAATATATAGATTCAACAGATCTTGAAATTATTTTTATGTCTTCATAAATACCTAGAGGATCCTTTTATGGAACTTCATTGCATCTTTAAAGAAAGGATTTTTTAACTTATTGACTTGGGATATTGGAAATAGAAATAAAGTATAACTCTAGGTTGACTTATGGAAAGGATTCTATACACTAAAGGATAATCCATCCCTTTATATTGTGAATTAATATTTGACAAGAGTCTGGGGATCTAAGGTGTTGAATTATTGGATCAAAATAGAGACTTAGGGTAGACTCCAAATGAATATTTTTAGGATTTCTATTTCTTATAGGTTCAAAAAGATAAATTATTTGAAGTCATGACACAAAGATGAATATTGGTTAAAATATTGGAGGATCAACAAAGATGGACATGGTGTTACATCCACTTTACCCTAATGGAAAGAACAATGACAATGTCAGTATATTTTATCATTAGAAATTATGGACTGTTATTTTATTATTGTTGTAATTAGTTAGATAATGATGTCTAGCATTTTAATTCTCATATTCAGCATTTTAGCGGTTATATAAAATACATGCTGATGTGATTATTTTTACATTTTTAATAAAAATGTAATAGTAAAATTAATGTATCACTTTATGTTAGTATTTTCAGTTGTTTATGATAATAAAAGACTAACTACCCTCTTTTTATAACTAAGGTGGATAAAAAATATCCTATCCATTACCTCACAATAGAATCTTGAGGGAGAACATCATAGGGGAGAGGGAAACAAATCATGGTAGCTTGAGTATAAAAAGAAAATTTAGAATAGTCGTACACCGACATAGTTTGTTTAAGTGGTATTGGGTCTTATAGTGTTTTTTATGATATTGATGATTATATATTTCTCATGATAATTGTGTTGTGTGCTTTTAATTCAGATGTCTTATGCTTTATGATTATATTTTCATGATTATATTCAATTTTACTTGTAGGTCATAACCTCATATTGGTTGCATACTTATTTTTATTACCGAGTGTATTCTCGCATTACTTGCATACTTGCTAAATTGTATTCTCATATTGCTTGCACAGTCATATTTCTAAGAGGTAAGGCATTACTGCATAATAATTTGGTTTATACAACATAAACTCTGTTGTGAATAAAAAAGCGTATAAACCTCTCATATGGTAATAAGATTTCTAGAGAACATTTAAAACCACAATGGAGGGGGGAAGTGTTGATTGCATGACTTTGCAGATGTTATGAAACCATTAGTAAAATTAAGTCAAAAAGGTATATTATTACTTTGGTACAAAAGATAAGAAATTATTTTGAAACACATATCTTGAATAAGTTATAATTCCATCATTATTAAAAAATAAATTAGGGTTTCTATGAGTTATGAATCAAAACATGAAGTTGGGGGATATTATTAGGTTTTGACATTTAGTAGCTCAGGTTTTGATAGGAGTTTATTTTATTTTGAAACCCTTTGAAGGGTGATAGTTCAGTTTAGTTAGAGAGTTTGAAAGTGACTCAATCTATAGTAAATGAATGTAGTAGTGGTATTTGAGTTACATTTAGTAAACTACAATAAAACTACAAGATAGATAAATGGAATAGGTCACACACTTGAGTTTTGGCAAGGTTTGAAAAAATAATATAGAGTGCATGCAAAACAAGGTTATAGGTAAGTTAATAAAGAAGGGGGTAAAAGAAATAAGGATATAGGAATGAGTCATGATGATCATAGAGGAGAAAAAGAGCAAAAAAGTTTTAAGGGTCAACATATCAAGCAAAAATCCAATTACCATTTCTCATATCCAGGGAAGTACAATTTTTCCTAAAACTAAATATGAACATTTAAGGTTTTAAATGTGGGTTTATTTATGTACTTATTGATTTAATTAGATAATATGGAATTTTTAAATTTTGAGTACAAAGCATGAAAATGTATCCCTAATGGTTGCAGTGAGTAGGGTTATTTTTATATGGTCAAACAAGGTTGTTGTTTACCTTTACTCAAGCTTGTAACAACATTTCCCAATTATTTTTAAGTAAACTCATTTTTTGAAAACATTCAAAACTTGACTTGTTACAAGAAATAACACTTAGATTATTTTTCCTTTTGGGCTGACTGTTTGCTTGGTTGTTAGGAATTATTGGTTTACTAAAATTTTTACAAGATCTTTCACCCCATATGGACCTAGGGGTGAGAGATTGCTCTCACCTGTAGGCCCATAAACGTGATCCCCATGTTATACAAATTACTTGAGGAGTTTGATTTATTATTTAAATGGTATTTTAGTTGACTTGAGTGAAAGAATATTAAGGCTTCAATTATAATTAAATGGTTGTACTTGATTTGCATTTACTATTTTTAAATGGTCATAATATATCAATATTTGTTAATTATATATTAAAAATTTTCATAGACATGGTTCGATATAAGAAACCACAATGTAACATATTTGACGAGTTGTAGGTTGTCATTAATGGATGTAACATATTTGATTGGTGGTAGATTATTTTTGCTTGCCTTGGAAACAAATTTATTGATTATGGCAATTGCCACCAGGAAGTTTTAGTGTGTATGGACATTGTACGAAATTTGTATGGTTATTAAATACCTGAATGATGGTTTTTAGATTTATAACAAAAACCTATATAGAGGCTAGTGAACCAATTGGCTATAAATAATTTATAATTGAATTCCTAAGCCAATTAAGTTGTATCTTGTTTTGATTAAGTGAATAATGACTTGTAGATCTAAAACATTTGTAGCATTTGGTATTTGAGATAGTTTAAATTACATCGAGGCTTGTCAATTTTGGAATATGGTTTTAAGGAGATCATTTGATCGTTATAAATATGTGTGTATGAGTTCACTCCCACCCACATGCTTATAAGGGACAAGTGTAATTAAGTTGAGATCTCTATTTAATTTTTGAGTTAAATATGAAATGCACGGATTTTTGTTAAACTATGACTTAAACTAAAATTTAGACTTGATCTAATTATCATAAGTATGAGATTTTAATTTGGGGTAATGTAATAGTATGAAAAGTACATTTTTAATAAGATACAAGCTCGTGGGATAAGTACAATTTCAATTAATTGTAATAAAGATCAAAATTCAACCAAACAATGGTATTTAAGTATGAAATATAATGACCTTTAGAGTAATTATATGGAGATATATGTATGCTATTTTGTTATAAAATAGACTTATAGTTGGTCATAATAAGAAAAATGAAATGTGTCTACATTAAGATATTACAGAAGTGTATTGTTCTTAGATGATTTGATTTACACACTGAGTGTATGTTTGCATGATGAATTTATAATAGAGTTCACTGAAATGGTTTAACAGCTTAAACCACGATAATGATTTTTGTACTCTTGTGTGAAAGACTTATAAATAACATTCCATTAGTATATATTATTTAGACAATTTTTGGTATGATTTCATTATGAATGATGTTGATTGATATTTGTGGAAAATAGTCATCCTTCTCATTAAGGGATGATGAGTAACAAGCAAGTAACCTCTCTACAAGTCATTCATCATCGGTTAATAAGAAGGATAATGATGACTGCATGTTATAATCAAGAGTAATATTGATGTGGACTATGACCCAATTCTTTTGAAGTATGAAAACTATAAAAATTCTTTGGTCAAAGTAATGTTAGATATGTATACATTGTCTATCCTCTATACTTTCTAGTTTACATTTACGCTTGATGTCACATTATATAGAGGAGTATCCATAGTATGTATGAATAATGCATGTAATAATGATTCTAATTTCTCATTGTTATTGATCAGTTCTTGATGTATGCATTGCCATTATCTTCCCATTCATGAAGGAAAGGGCCACTCCTAGTGGGAGGTGTGTAAGGGACCATTGGTATATGGTTGGAGGTAAAGTGCCCAAATGATGCTCTCCCTCCTTACAAATTATCATAACTAAGAACATTTGCTTACTCATGGATACTTCAATAGTTAATTTCTCATGAAATTAGTGAACATTTGATGTATTAACTTATTGTACTATTCAACAGTGGCTAATGACAATATTGTATTCTGATATAGTTTTATGATGCATTGTATGACAAAGGTCATGATTGTATTCATTATATGTCAATGTACCTTATTGTATCTTTTAGATGATGATGATTTTATAGTTTTATACATAGGTTATTATACTAAACAATTGAAATTATTATTTCTCTTATTTGTATCATAATATTTAAGTCTTGAGAGGGATGAATAATGCATAACACTTGATTCAATGGATTATGATACCTTTTTCAGTTTAGACTAAACTATGAATTATGACTAAATAATAAATTGAACAATGATGAACTAGTTGAGTGAGAAATAGTAATGACACTAAATGTAAAAAAATGTATGGTAATTTTCCTTTTAGAATAAGTAATTTTATTACATGGGATATGTCAAGGGTGCATAAAGTAAGGACATGTTATGAGCATGTAGATAAATACATCCCATGGGAACAAACAATTTTAAGGAATTTAATTTGGAATGATTATAACACCCCCAAAGCCAATGCCTTTACCTAACTTTCATGTTCTTAAAAAACTCTTACTCATGATAGATTGCAGAGAATGTGTATATGTAAACCATTCAAATGTCCATTATGAAAAAAGGAGTAAGGTTTAGTTGATCATTTACAACTTCACTACCAATATATAAAAACACATGGAGACCATTTTTTTACCAACTCAACCAAATCTGGGTAATTTTGAGGACAATCAAGGATACATTTAATGTTTGACCCACTAGAACAAATAACCTAGGTCCATTCTAGAAAAATGACCTCAAAAGAATCATATGGAACATATGGAAGGAAGGAAACAAGATAATATTTAAAGGAAAGGAATCCCCTTGGGAAAGTTTTTGGCCAAAACTAAATCAACAATTTTGGAAAACATATTGTCCTACCTTAAAATTCAGCCACATAGTCTAAGTGCCAGTGAAAAGGTTATCCTGGGCAAGTGGCCTAATGTTTCCTTCACCTTATAAATAAAGGCTTCAAAAATCTAAGAGTGGAAAAAGTGGTAAAAGTGGTGCGTTCTTCCTCAATATATGATAAAACTAATTTTTTATGGTGCTTCAATAGGAAACTTGAGGGTTCTTGGCTCTAGTTGTACCCTATATAATCATAATGAAATTACCAAGTGGGGATGTTTCTTTTTCATTCCTTAGGAAACTAACAATGAAGCAAAGGTAATAATTTTGGTTGAATAAATGGAATCAAATTTTTTAAAAAATTTAGGGATATCATTGTTGAAAGAGACTCATGAATCATGATTAATGCAATGAATAAAGGAAAGACTACAAATTAAACGTTGGAAAACATCATCATTGAAGATAAAGAGCTAGAGTGTTATTTCAAAATAATATCCTTCAACCACTACTTTAGGGAATGAAATTGTTAGGTTGTGGAGCTAAAAGCTTCAACTTGTTGCAGACAAAGAAAAGATGGTTGCTGAAGATCCAGGAGTATCAGCGTCAGCATCATGACTGACGTCAGTCAAGATGAAGCAAAAGGCAACTGGTGTCGATAGGAAGTCAGCCGACATCGGCAGCACCAGGCAAGCAGGGACCGACGTCAGTCGCCTGTGTGTTCCAGAACTGTTCGTTGCATGAATAGTTAGTTAAGTGAACTGAGTGTTTGCATGTAAAGGCTACTTCGAGTCTTGAGATGTGTGGATAATTAGTCCAAATTAAGAGTCTAAGTTATTGTTTAAGTCTGGGATCTATTTATAGACCCATTGGCATGTATTGTAAAGTATGAGCTGATAAGGAAGGCAAGGAAGATCCTTCCATTGTAAGATCACTGAGTTGCAGGTTGTTACAAGCTCATAAGAGATCTACATGTGTGAGTATGGTCTGTTGAATTGCAGGTTGCAGGTTCATGGGAGATCAACTTGAAGTACTATAGAGTGCTTGGTGTACTGGCAGGGTTATTACTGACTGGTTGGAGAGGTGAACACCAATTCTGTGTGTGAGTTGTGTGTTGGGACCATTTTTGGTAGGAGAGTGTTTTGAAGAAGAATTACTATACACTTGAGGTGTAGCGAGCCTCTGTAAGGTGGAAGAGTGTGGCGGCTCTTTATTGTATTCTTTTTTGTACAAAGTGCTAATAGAAGATAGTGTATTGTCTCTCATATTCTGTGCTATTTGTGAATTCTAGTTACTTGTGCTTCTGGTTATTTCCACATGTTTAATTGCTTATATTTGGTAATCATATTGTGCTCTTTCTGAGGAGCAAGATCCTAACAAGTGGTATCAGAACAAGTGTGTTGTTCTTGGATTCCCTAACAACTAGTATCAGAGCATGTTTGTTGTTCTAGGTACCTGACAATTAGTATCAGAGCTTTTGGTTGGGATACTAACAGATTGGATTAGATCTGGTTAGTGTGTTTTGATTACAGGTTACTCACAGGGTTTCTGTTTGAGTGGGAGTAGAGCAATGACAAAAGATAGTAAGCTACGAATGGAGAAGTTTAATGGCAAGAACTACCAATTATGGAGGATGCAGATTGAGGATTATCTATATCAAAAAGATTTGTACTTACCATTGGGTGGGGTTGATTACAAACCTCGGGATATGAAAGATGAAGAATGGGAAGTTCTTGATCAGAAGGCTTTGGGATCTATAAGATTGAGTCTTGCATCATCTGTGATTTCCAACTTATCACATGCGAAGACAACGGTAGAGTTGATGGAATCTTTGGCAAATTTATATGAAAAACCCTCGGCTTCGAATAAGGTATTTCTTATGAAGCAATTATTTAATTTGCAAATGTTAGAAGGTGGATATGTACATAGTCATCTCAGTGATTTCCATGGTTTGGTAAACCAGTTAAATTCAGTCAATATTGTTTTTGATGATGAATTAAGGCTCTCTTAATCTTGTGTTCATTACCTAAAAGTTGGGAGAGTTTGGTAATGGCAATTTCTAATACTGTGTCTGCTTCAAAAATCTTAAAAGTGGATGATATTGTGAGTGTAATCTTGAATAAAGAGATACGCAGGAAAAGCACAGGTGAATCATTAGGGAATGCTTTGAGTGTTGAAGGCAGAGGAAGGCAAAGAGAGAAGATAGAGCGTGGGAGATCAAGGTTGAAGATAGGCAGGAGATCCAAGTCCAGGTATGGCAGAATAACCTGCTAGAAGTGTGGAAATCAAGGGCACTTAAAGAGAGACGGCAGATCGGGTGAAGATCAGCGTGAAGGACATGAAGAAGAAGCAGATGTTGCAGATTTTGTTGCACAGGATGCTCTGGTATGTTTTTTGGATAAAGTAGAATCTTGGGTTTTAGATTTTGGTGCCTCTTTTCATGCATCCCCAAATAGGGAATTTTTTCATGAGTATGTCCAGGGAGACTTTGGAGAAATTTGTTTAGGGGATGGTAAGCCTTGTCAGATGGTTGGAAAAGGGAAAGTGAAGCTGAAATTGCAAATAGGTAACACATGGGTGTTAAAGGAGGTCATGCATGTCCCAATTCTGGAGCAGAATTTGATTTTTGTAAGAAGTTTGGGTGATGAGGGTTGCACAGTAACTCTCACAGCAGACTCTTGGAAGGTTACCAAGGGTGCACTTATTGTAGCTAGAAGTAAGAAAGTAGGTACGTTTTATCTATCTACTTGTATTATTGATTCTCTTTTTGGGTTATCTACTTCAGCTGTAGATTCGAAGATGTGGCTTAATAGGCTTGGTCACATGAATAAGAAAGAGATGCATGTTCTTGAGTCAAAGGGTATGCTTTCAGATTTGGAAGGCATGAATCAAGATTTCTATATGCAGAAGAAGAAGGTAACGTTTCTTGAGGAATTCGATGTTAGTGACAAGAACATAAAAGCCTTAGTTTTCAAGGAGAAGGTGATGGACAGAGTTCAGCACAAGGGGCAGAAGAATTATGAGCAGAGCAAGGTTTATTTGGACAAGGGTTTGATCCAAAAAGAGATCGTGGGAAAAAGTCAGTTCTCACTAGAAAAACACAGAGACCGACATCGGTAGGAAAATTGGCATCGGCGTCCAGACAGGGACCGATGTCGGCTATGTGCAGCCTGACATTGGTGACTCAGGGCAGATAAACACTGGCATCGGCAAGGGGGAGACTGACGTCGATGATGAGGCAGTCACAGGGAACCGACATCAGTCGGGTGTAGACTGAGATGTGACCGACATCGGTCACTGAGACAAATTTTGGGTGGACAACAAGTTGTCAAGGAGTCTCAAGTGCCCATATGGAAGACTTAAAGGGTATGTAAGCCTCAAATTCATCATTTCCCTTTTTTACACTACTTGTTGCTCACTTATGGTATAGAAACAGGAAGTTATTGAAGAAGCAGAACAGGTAGATCCAGGAAACAGTGGGAGCTTGGCATGGATGGAGGATGTGATTCCTTGGAGGAGAACCAAACAAGAGTTTTGGATGGAGTTGCCAGCTGGAAGTAAGCACTGAGAGACGAATAGATGTTCAGGATGAAGAAGATCAGAAATGGATACGTGAGACAGAAGGCCAGGGTATATGGTCTTGTATAAGCTGCAGGGTAATGGAGGTTTGATCATTGTGTTTCTCTTTACCAGGTTGGATAATATTAGCTACATTATCCTATTACTATATGATGTGCTTGTTGCAGGGTTACATATATAGAGTATTGTTGAACTAAAGGTAAAGCTAGTTCAGAGGGGTGTCATGAGGAATCTGAGAGCAGCAAGATTCTTTGGCATGAGTGTTTTTTAGAGACATGGAAGGTCATATGTTGACTTTATTTTAGGATGATTGTGTGAGACCGGTTAGCACGCCGATGGTTGGATAGCTCACAGAACAGGTGTCTTGATTCACATAATGAGGTTAAGTGCATGGTATGTAATAAGCCTGAGTTTTTCCAAGCAGTGGGAGTTGTCACAAGTTTGGAGCCAATCCGGGAGAGAAGCATTGGAGGGCAGTTCAGTGGATTCTTAGAGGGACCAGCAGCAGGTGCACATGCTATGCAGGGTCAAGTTATTTTCTACATGGTTTGTAGATGTGGATGTGGCAGGTGATTTGGGTGATAGGTGTTGCACTACAGGATTTGTGGTGGTTGGTCTTCAAGAGTGATCTTGAGGAGGGATACAAAGCCAAGGGAACAAACTAGACAAAGTACAAGTACAGGTATAGTTGCAGTTGTTTATCTCCAAGAGGGAGATTGTTAGGTTGTGGAGCTAAAAGCTTTAACTTGTTGCAGACAAAGAAAAGATGGTTACTAAAGATCTAGGAGTACCAGTGTTGGCATCATGACCGATGTCGGTCAAGATGAAGCAGAAGGCAACTGGCGTCAGTAGGAAGTCGGCTGACGTTGGCAGCACCAGGCAAGCAGGGACCGACGTCGGTCACCTGTGTGTTCCAGAACTGTTCGTTGCACAAACAGTTAGTTAAGTGAACTAAGTGTTTGCATGTAAAGGCTACTTCGAGTCTTGAGCTACGTGGATAATTAGTCTAAATTAAGAGTCTAAGTTATTGTTTAAGTCTGGGATCTATTTATAGACCCATTGACATGTATTGTAAAGTATGAGCTGATAAGGAAGGCAAGGAAGATCCTTCCATTGTAAGATCATTGAGTTGCAGGTTGTTGCAAGCTCATAGGAGATCTACATGTGTGAGTATGGTCTATTGAATTGCAGGTTGCAGGTTCATGGGAGATCAACTTGAAGTACTATAGAGTGCTTGGTGTATTGGCAGGGTTATTACTGACTGGTTGGAGAGGTGAACACCAATTCTGTGTGTGAGTTGTGTGTTGGGACCATTTTTGGTAGGAGAGTGTTTTGAAGAAGAATTACTATACACTTGAGGTGTAGTGATCCTCTGTAAGGTGGAAGAGTGTGGCGGCTCTTTATTGTATTCTTTTCTGTACAAAGTGTTAATACAAGATAGTGTATTGTCTCTCATATTCTGTGCTATTTGTGAATTCTAGTTACTTGTGCTTCTGGTTATTTCCACATGTTTAATTGCTTATATTTGGTAATCATATTGTGCTCTTTCTGAGGAGCAAGATCCTAACAAGTGGGATCAGAACAAGTGTGTTGTTCTTGGATTCCCTGACAACTGGTATCAGAGCATGTTTGTTGTTCTAGGTACCTGACATAAATCACTTGATGGACCTATTATAAAATGTTGGGATCGACCAATACTCATTCTCGTATATGCACAATGTGTTGGTTGAATATTAGATAAGACTCCTTTCCTTACTCTCCTTAAATAGTATGGCTATCTTGTTGGCATTATAACTAGGTTTTTAATATTAAGAGGGGCATTTTTAAATTTAGCATGGATATGAAATGTTGATATTAAGTGGTTTCAAGGTGAAGTATGGCTTGAGATAATTTATTGTGTATTGGAGATGATGGTCATTTCGTAGTGACTAAAAAGGAGACAAAGTATGGGTATACGAGGCACAAATTGAATACAAATGTCATCTTCAAAAAGGAAGGGGGTGGAAATTAATAATTTATAGTTAATATCAACATAATTCAAAAGTAGGTGGAAAAAATAGAGTTGATATATAAAGTGTGCTACCTTGGGCCATTATGTTGCTTAAAATTTCCTTCTTCCTAAGCATTCCACGATAATGAGTAATAGTTTTGCTGGAGAATAATGACTACAAAATTCAAATCTTATGAGGAAAATTACTATCATTACCTAAAACACCACCTCTAGTTTGTTTTTCATCTCTTTTATATAATGGTTGGTGACCTACTTTCATGGTATTCTTCAAAGCCTTTGGTATTGAGGTTAAAGTTGTAGTTACAAAGTATTTATAGGGGATAGCTAGATAGAAAGGATCTAGGGGCACAACTATAAGATAATGATTGAATTTGTAAAGATTCTATGTAATGGGGTGACAGTGGTTAGAGGGTTGCATATTGAAATGATTAAAAAATTGGTGTCTAGGGCCATAGGGCTCCCAATGGAGATGGAAATATGGTTCAAAATTAAAATATTGGCAGTGGAATACCATTTTTTTTTATAGTAGGCAAGGTTATAGAAGACACTAGAAAATGAGTGTTATGGAAATCACTACCAAAATCTTGTCAAGAAGTTGTACATATCATCTATAAGTACGTATAAAACTAAGATAGATTATATATTATTTTCAATTTCTAATTCAAGCTCTTGTCCCATCTAAGGCACAATAAAAAGATCAATTTGCCATTTTTATTACTAAATATGCTCCAAATTATGGTTGTGGAAGTTTAGTGTGGCAGGTTTAGGGAAATAGCCCATCATGGGATTATTAAATTACTTGTGTTGGAGAAATCAAGAGAGGTGAGGTGTTGACACCCTAGGAAATATTTGTTTTGAAGATTAGAGAAGTAAAGGGTGTAGGACCTAGCCATAAGTCGAGATAGAGGGTGATTTCTAATTCAGCAAGATCTAAAAATAATGCATCTCCTAGGGTACTAGTGTGTCATAGGTTTGCCTTGATTTTTAAACAAAAATGGGTGTTGTGGGGAAAAATGTTGTTGCTAATATAAAATCTAAGATGAAAGAGATTCACCCTAAGTGCTATGAATTTGTTGGGAGTGACTTGGAGGTGGAATTTATAGGATTTTAGGGTGGAAAAGATACAACCCTGAATTATGAGGGAACCTTGGGGCCTTTAGCTAAGGTTTTATAAAAATATTTATAAAAATCCTTGTAACTTGAGGATCTTAGAGCTAGGATTATTCATATTAGCTCAAAATGTCATGACAAACTTGAGACATTGGATAAAATAGTGGGAGAAGTCATGGAGAGAAATTCCATTATAGTTTTTCCTATGCCAATTTTTGTTGAGCCTATCATACAACTCTCTATATGAACAATTTATTTGGTAGAGAACAATTATGATAGCTAAATCCTAAGAGACAAAGGATGCCTTATGATAGTAATTTTATGGAAAAAAAATTGAGGGTTGAAATAAGAAATGAGGAAACTAGAGAATAGACTTTAGGAAAAGGTTAAAGAGGTAGAGGAGGATGTAAATACTAGGAACAAAATGTTTTTTAACTAAAAGGAAAAAAATTTCAGACCCTATGAGCTATTGACTCATATTTTAACATGCATGCCTCCTCCTAAGGTTTAAGCATTATTTTTGAAATAAAAGTGGCATAAACTCCAGATTGAAAGTATTGCCTCAATTTTTTTTGTTTGATGTAATTAGGCCAAATACATTTTTTCAAACTTGCTTTTCTTCCTCAAACTTGGAAAAGATCTTTTTCTTTGAGTTTTATTGTAAAACTATGTTAATGGAACCCCAATCCCCATGTGGGTGATGTTGTGATACAAGAGTCTATTCTATCATCTAGAATTAAGGCAATGCAGACAAATAATGACTCTCATACCATCTTGTAGAACAAGAAGAATTAATATGGTTAAGGGGGATTAACCTAGACCTTTTGATATTACTGCTAGCTTAGGGACTCTAACTTCCTATTCTGGGATTGCCATAAGTTTTAACAAACTCCAATTAGAGGAAATTGACCAATTTAAGCCTTGCCTAAAGAAATGTGCAAGGAAGCATATAAAATTTGTTGTGTTCACTGAGTTGAACTTTGAGTTTATTTGAAGCAAAAAAAACCATGTTCTTATTTCAATTATAAAGATACAATTTGATGGGTGGGATTCTATAAAGACGTAATTAAAAGACTAGGTGTTAAATGGATATGTATTCAATCATAATGCCTTATTGTATGATATCTTAATCCTAATTATATGGGGAGACTTCCTATTAACATTGAGGAGGAACCATAAAGATGGAAGGATATGAAACTTTCTGGAATTTATTACTTAGAATATGATGATCCCTACACTGGTCCTTCTTATTTTAAGGAAATATGTGGTAAGGATATGAGCTTTTTCCCCATTGGCTAAGGTTATATTTTTATTAGACCTTGGGTTTGAAGTCAACATGTTTGGTAAGGGGTTTTCAAGTTTTATTTTCTCCAATTAGATGTGGATAAGATTTGGTATATGCTATAGAAGATATTTTTTTCTATCCATTTTTTTATATGACTTCATAAATGGTTTATCAAGAGCTTATTTCTTAGTTTCTATGAAGGAATGTTATAAAGTGTTGAAATATTTATTTTATATAAAGAGGAGTTTAGTAGTTGAAATTTGAAAAGTTCAACTTACATTCTATATTAGTTTTGAAGTCTTCTATTTATGGTAGCCCCATTATAACTCCCACTTTATCATTCAAAAAAATGATATATCGATTAAGGAATTAGTTAAAAAATTAAATCAATTTGATTAATGATTAATTTATTGAATTAAGAAATTAAATAAATTATTTAATTAATTATATTGGCTAATTAATTAAGTAATGAGATTGGGAAATTAATTATGATTAATCAATTAATGTAGTATTGATTAATTAATTAAATGTTGATTAATTATATGATTAACTAAGGAATAAATTAATTAATGATTTATTAATTAAATAATTTACTAATTAATATTTTAGTTAAAGAATTAATAATTAGTTTCTTAGTCGACCTTGCTTTTATAGACCCCTTACATATGTTGTATCACAAACTTAAATAGACTTTACTCTTCTTATATAGGCAGTGGATTCATTTTGTATTCTCCTAAAGATGGATCTAATAATGATATTTGAAATATTAGACATAAATATATTTTGATATGGTAGAATCTAAAAGAATATTATTCAAAAATTGGCATTTCGTAAGGTTAGGAAGTTGTATAGAGAGAACCAAAACCAAATATATCCATATTTGTAGTATACTTTCTTCGACTGGTTGGAGTGAAATATATTTTTCCCAACTTGTCATCATTATTGTCAACTTAATTTTTTTCATTATCCTCATTGTATTCTTTTCTATTGTTACATTATCCAAACTTAAACATTATTTCTTATTCTATTGGAATTTCATACTTCAGTTCAAAAAGATTATTTGAATCTTATCCAAATGAGGCACACAATTTTCATGAGATTCAACCATTTTAAAAAATTAGAAAATTTTATCATTAGCTAAAATCATGCACATAGTACATTTGTGTTGAAACTTTAAGCATCTATGTAAAGTAGAGGGTATAAAACTTATAGCATGAATCTAAGGTATCTCAATAAAATATCATAATCTAAATTGTTGGGTAGGACATGGCACAAAATATATAACATATTTCGTGCCAAAGTTAATTTTAATGTAATTATGTAAATAGAATATCTACTTTGGTTTTCAAAACCTATTATAGTCACATTTGATCTAACCAAAGATTCTCTATTTACACAAAGTTCTTGAACAAATTTTTCACTATAAATATTGAATTGTGAACCATTATTCACTAGCACTCTTTTTATTCCTATATTATCTATAAGCATTTCAATTTGCAAAGGTAAATCTTGATTAAAAAAAACTACTTGGAGAAATTTACTTATGTTTAAAGACTATTAGCTTCTCATAATTTTTTATATATCTTACAATTATAATAATGTGAGAAGGTTGTGTATCAGTAGGTAAATTAGTTTCATCCAAATTTTTATAAATAACATTATTATAAATGATTGATGCTTTGAGTCACTCAAGATTAAATGTTTTTACATTGTTATTTTGAAACTATACTAGAAGGCCATAATATTTTACATCTAATTTGAGTCTAGAGGCTAATGGAAGGTTGTTCATTCTTTGTTGAGGGTTCACTATTTTTTTTGAGATCTAGATTTCCTTTGTAATGTATGCTTTTCCTCATGATGTGCCATCATACATTTTTCATACCTCAAATTTAAATTATACTTTTCTATACGAGACCCTATTTTGGTAAATTTATTATAATTATTTGAAGCCTTAATAGGGGAATTAGGGTTTTTTATAACCAATATAATCCATTTGTTCATTGGAAATAAGGACCTTATTTCATCCTAAGTGTATACTAAAATTAGATTTTTACAGTGTGTCTAAGGTTCAACTCATAGTTTCAGATGAGTTTGGGGTATTTTGAGTTGAATTCAAATTGGTCACAATCCATACCTAAGTGTTCATACTTTATATTTAGAGCTGCTTTAATACATTATATCCTTCACTTAATTGTGTTCATCTAACTTGTGATCATATTAAACCCGCAACCCACACACACACACACACAGAATTTCACCATGATTCCTTCACATAATAACTGTTGACCAATTTTTGGTCCTACAAGCCAACATTGGGCACCCCCTCCTTTTTCTTTGAAAAGGTCATCTGATCCATGTTTTTCTTAGATCATACCTCTGGTACCTTGTGCAAAAAATGTTCTTTGCCAGACCTTTATAATGAAAAAGCTAGGTGTTTCCCCCATTCTGCTTTGCCAAGTGTAAATCAGGTTTGTGCAGGTGCATTACTTGTCTACTTTTATAAGTAGAAGCGATTGAAGAAATCAAAAAGGTCTAAAGCAGTTCATAAAAGGCAATAGATTTCCTTTAGAGAACATTTTGATGGCTTGATGGATGTTTGCAAAAATTTTGAAGGGTAAGTGTCTTTCTAGAGGGCACTTGTGAAAAGAAAGAGGACTTCTTCACATTTTTAAAATACATTTGAAAAAAGTCTGAAGGGTAAGTGCCCTTGCAGAGGGCACCTTGAGAAAGTTAATAACAAAGACAAAAAGCTGAAGGGGTAGGTGCCCTTTAGGAAAAGAACCAATAAAAAAAGAATTCCTTTGGACAAAATGTTCGAAGGAAAGCGCAGCAAAAATATTGAGACAAAGAAGGTCTGATAAGTCAAAGAGAAAGCAAAGAAAAGGCCACGACAAAGGAGAAGTTGAAGGAAGGAGACAAAACACGAGCAAAGACAAAGTGGAAAAGATAAAATAAGGAATAGTTTCAGCTGCTGACAAAGATAAAGGATAGAATCAATAACCACTCAGACCAAGACAAGTGGCATAGATGACTCAGCAAGGATAATTAATACATTTGGTGAAATATATCTACCAAAAACCAATAAAATAGATTGGTTTTTAAACTATAGAGACCAGCATCCCATGTTTTTATGCTTCACCATTAATGTGCATCGAAGTCGCATCCAAGTATTGAAGAGAGCATAGTTGGTCATAATAACTCAGTATGGCCTTATCAATTTTTGGGGATGGTCTCCCATGCTTTTACAACCCAAGGACAACATAAATGATGGTTTGGATAACCTATAACATGGATCTCCCATACACAATTAAAAGAATATGGTAGCAACATGGGTTTATGGTCTTGATAGAGGTGTTTAACTGAGCATGGGTTTCCATTCCTTGATTTCTCAGCTTTCTTGTTTTCAGTTATCTATATATTTGTAACTTCTCATTTGAGAAAAGATATCTCAGCTTGTATGGCAAATCCCTAAAGGAATTTACCTTGAATTAGAAGAAACATTTTTACCTCCATTTGAACTTGCACTTTTGCATATGTCTATGGTTTTATCTTGTGTTAAGTCATTTCCTTTTCATGCTTTCATAAGTTTATGCCAACATATCTAGTGTATTATGAGTTATTCTCTTGCAAGTCAACAAGAAGAGTCTAGATCAGAGTATAGGTGCATGTGAATAGGGTGTCCATAGTGTGTCTTAGAACACCTATGGTAGCAGTAGGAAATCTAGGGCCTCAAGTTTCATCAAGGGGAGCTAGCCCCTAATCTAGAGATTCATCCCTCACGTTTGCAACCCACAATAAGATAAATGTCTTCATTGTGCTACATTGAATAAGAGAGATAAGCCTCCTTTTAGAGGGTGCAATCCATTATGTCAATAATTTTTAACATGCCTCATGGGACAAATTTTTGTCTCCTACAAGTCTCAGGATTGGTGCCGGTCTTGATATTGTTAAAAAATCTAAAATAAGGAGCTATATTTAGCACCTAGTGACTCCATTCAAGAACTCAGTCTCTGGTTAATGATCAGCTTGGCATCCCATGCTAAAGGTCACTACAAGATCTTCTCCTAGGGGTTTCCCTTTTGAATTTGTTGAGTTACCTTTGAACTCAATGAAAAGGTTGAGGTTTGCGAATACCCACCCTTATGTAGCAAGCAATTTTCCTAAACCATCCATAAAATATACCTACTAACGGAAACCCCCGTTGAATCCTTTTACAACCATGGCAGCCCTTGGGGCTTTCCATTTTGTGGCCTTCAATGGTCAAAGTACCTTGAACCTTCAATAGTATGACCCAATTCTAGGTATAGCTCTCAAAAGAGTTCCTCCCTTTAGTGGAAAGGGCCCAATCACTATTGTTGACCATATTAAATACATAACAAACCTTTGTAACATCCACATTATCACTAAATAAAATGTATCCATTAGATTTTTAGCCTTGTCCTTCAAAGGAAAAGTTCTAGACTGGTATGAGACCTTGCCTATAAACTCAGTTGGCTCATGAAAGGAGTTAGGGACCCTCTTAACCAATAGGTTTAGGGAAAAAAGTGACCATTTATCTCTAGCTGAGCAGTTAACAACCATGAAGAGAGCCCCACATGAGTTTATGTAAGATTTTAACACTAGGTTCCAAAAGACTTGGGATAGAATCCCAATTCTTGTAAGGCCAACCCCAAGTTATGCTTTCCTATACTACTTGAAGGCCCTAAATAGTGACTTACTATCATGATATAGTCCATGGGTGGAGACACTCTACTCGCTACTTATGAGATAGCCATAGCTATTAAAAATTGCCTTATTTAAGTAGGAAAGATAGCTCTTAGACCTCCTATGCCACTCTACTAATTTTTAGCCCTCAGTCTATCCTACTTTTCCCACTCTAGCTCCTCTACCTAATCAAGAGAAGCTGATTTCTACCCCTATAAATGACATCCCTAAAGTTAAGAGTCTACTGTAGAGTATTACCAATGAATTAGTTTCCCTCAAGAGATAACAAGCTTAGAGTTATAGGCCAAATCAAGGCTACTAGTAGTTTGGGCAAGCAAATAGGCCTCCCTTCCAGAATTATAATCAAGGGGAAGGTCAAATTACACATGTCAAGCATTATCAAATATATGATCCAAATGCCCCTTCATCTTCTAAGGCTATTATGGCCACTCAAAATAATTTGGTACAGGAGCAACCCAACTATCCACCCTTTGTTCATGGCCAAGAACATGTTGCTTCTGCCAATGAGCTACCAAATCAAAGCATGACTACACAAGGTCATCAGGCAGCCCAATTCTCAAATTTTGAGATGTCAACCCAACTTGGGATGGATAAAAGGTAGGCTCAATCTAATTCTACTCTTATGAATCACTTGGAAGGAGAGTTCTACATAGTCAGCTATGTAGTGAGAACAAGTAATCAGAATGTTGGTGTTGCATCCAACACCAGGTCCAAATGGAGATCCATTGATGAAGCTCAAGCAGCCAATCAAGCACTTACAAAGTCTCCTTCACCCAATCAAGTAGGAAGTGTACTTGAAGCAACCTCAATACCATAACTAAATCAAAAGTTTCCCAATTATAGGCCAATAGTTGTAGTTTTAGCTCCTCAGGTTGCACCACAAGTTATGAATGTTCCCAAGGAGAACTCTAAAGGGAGAAATCCTTCAATTAATATAGTGGACCAAATGAAGAAGATGCACATAAACATCTCATTTTGGGATTATTTAGCATTGCTAGGACAAAAGATATACTCTAAAATGAATTATACGGGCTAGGTGAATAAGTTGTCCCAATAAGAAATGATAATGTGTTGGTAGCAAATGGGGCTCCTCCCATGGCTGGTCAAGCAAAGAAAGATGAGAAGGTCCCTCCCTTATATTTATCCATAATTATTAGTGATTTCTTGGTGTTAAGCACAGGATATACTGAGAGGGGGGTGAATCAGTATATCATATATCTTATTAATCTTTTCCTTAACCAAATTCCACTTAATCAAACATTAAAGATATGCAATAAAACTCAAACAATAAACACCACACAAGATAGAGAGAGACAATAGATATAATGTGGAAACCCAATGTGGGAAAAACCATGGAGAACAATCTCAAGTATATGAATGAGCACCAACCCAAACAATATTTGCAAGCCAAGCTTGCAGGAGCACCATACCCCTTTGCTGAGCACCAACCCAGCTACTAATCATGAGCACCAACCCACAGAAGCACCAACCCCTTTGCCGAGCACCAACCCAACAACAATTTATGAGCACCAACCCACGGGAGCACCAACCCCTTTGCCGAGCACCAACCCAACAACAATTCATGAGCACCAACCCACAGGGGCACCAACCCCTTTGTGTATACCACACACCTATCTCTTAATGTTGCTATCTCAACAAATGATAGATCAATACAACATCTCTTTCCTCTCTCTCACCTTTGCTCTTCTAAGCTAGATATAACAAATACAAATCATATTCATGTCTCACAATTGCTCTTTTAAGATAGATATTACAATATCAAATCAACCTCTTTCTCTCATATTACAAATGGCTTCTCAAGCCTTTATTTATAGCTTCCCAAATGACCTTTGTCCTTCCCCCTTTGTGACCCTCCAATACTCATGGAAAATGGTGCCAAAATTTTATGACCCTTCATATTTTTGCCTTTGAAAATTCATGTGGTGACCCTTCATGACCAAAAACGTCCTTCCCACTTTTGTCCTTATCTTGGTGACTTTTTGTATTCCTCAAAGTGTCCCTTCATGATAAATTGTGCCCTTACTTCTTTTATCTTTATCCCATGGCTCTTTGACTTCTCCATGGGCCCTTCTTTTGTCTCATATGCAACCAAAAATATATTCATTAATATTAAATAAATATTAACTCACATTAGCCAAGATATATTTATTACAAACAACATTAAATGCAATGGGGCCTTTATCACCAATAATGATAGACCTTTGACATCAATGACAATATTTCCAACAATCTCCCCCTTTGTCATTGACGGCAACCTCAATCCTAAAACTGCTACATCCTGTCACCTACACATACTGTCATCTAAAAACATATAGTAACTCCCCCTTACTGTAGTAACATGTACCTGTTCCTTGTACCTATTTTTTGCACTTGTACCTGTACCTATTATTCTCCCCCTTTGAAATCAATGGCAAAGGGCCTACCTAGAACTAACACTTAGCTCCCCCTCAACTGATGTTGAACATCAATGGTAGGAAGTAATAGAAATTACTCCCAACTCCTTTCACAGATCTTTGAATGTGTCCTTTGATCATGCCTTTGAGAAGATATCTGATAAATCATTACTTGTCCTTTGAGAATCTTCAATCAACTCATTTGAATATTTCTTTCTAATCTCACAACCTTTTGCATGAAACTTTAAGGTGTATCCTTGATCACATATTTGACTTACACTCAATAGATTATGCTTACAAAACATTCTTAGCTTTGGTTCTACTAATATCCAAACTTAAAATACCTTTCCCGACTATCTTGGTAGTGATTTTATCTTCAAATTTCACTATGCCACCATTGATCTTCTTTACTCTTATCTCTTGTCATATGCCTCGAACATCCGCTATCAACAAACTATGGCTGGTCTTTATTTCTTACATGCAAAGCTATTTGCACCAACATAAAATCTTCAGGTTGTTTCTTTTGCCATGAACACGACTAAACCTTCTTCCTAATGAATGGAACTTTGAAACTTTGATCCTTCTTCTTGATGAATGGAGCTTTGAAATTTTGATCCTTCTTCATTTAATCTGCATGAGTATCCTTCTCCTTCTTTCTGAAACTGTTAGCTCTTTTTCAATAATCTAATTTCTTGTGACCATAATCATTTGAAACACTTTTAAAACTTTTAAACACCGCATAGCCTCAAACCATAATATCGATGCAAAAATTTCTTCAAAAAAAAATCTATCCCCTCAAAAGATATACAAATTAATTTGCCAACTGACCTTCTTGTCATGCAACATAGCCAAGACCCAAAAGCATCCACCATGCTTCAATTTTTTTTAAAAGTGTCTCCTTGAAGCCTAGAAGAGACACCCCACACAAAAGGGTCCTATAAACAAATCTCAGGAGATTCCCACATCTCCTCTATTTCTTCCTTGATCTTCTTGTGTTTTTATTTTAGAATCCATTTAAGCATGTCTAGCCTTTTTGACTTACTAACCTTATCATTTATGATGTTTTTCATCTTCTCAACTTTTGCAACTATCTTATCTTGATAAATCTCATGCTCAAATGTAACAAGAGATTCTGCACAATCCTTTCTATCTGATTCTTTATCTACTATAGCAAGTAATTCATTTTCACTCTTAAACTCAACCTGATCAACCTTTACTATTTTAGGTCTCCAAACTTGAATTTGTGTTTTCTCATATTTTCTAGGGGCTCTATATCTTTTGACATACCTTAAATATCTCTTTACTTTATTTTGACATAATTTAGCAATATGTCCAACCTCATAACAACAAAAACAAACAATATTTCTCATACCTTTTTCTTAAATGTGACTGAGATCTCCCTTTGACTGATTGCTTCTCCTCATACAATCTCTTGCCCTATGACCAACATGATGAAAAATAAAACAATGGCCATGAAAATAATTTGAAAACTTAAAAGCATTGGGCTACTTGATTGGCTTCTTTGATTTGCCTTCAAAACCTGCATCCTTCTTTCCTTGGACCAATATTTCATGATCTTTCTCAACCTTGATTATAAGCTTCTCATGATTATCCTTTAAAGAACCTAACTCATCCTTCAACTGATTACACTCTTCTTCTTTTGATGTTAAAATTGAATTTACAACCTCTAACTAATTCTTAAGATCCTGAATAAATATCTTATTTTCTTTTACTTCTATAGCCAACTTAGAATCCAAGATACACACCTTTTACTTAAGAGCCTCAACCACAAATTTAAAATCTTGATTCTCCTTCTTTAGCTGCTTGGCCATCTTATGCTTTTCTTTGATCTACTTTCAAGCTGTTAAACCCTTTCTGAAGGAACCTGCTCTGATACCAATTGTTAAGCATGGGATATACTGAGAGGGCGGGTGAATCAGTATATCATATATCTTATTAATATTTTTTTTAACCAAATTCTACTTAATCAAACATTCAAGATATGTAATAAAACTCAAACAATAAACACCACACAAGATAGAGAGAGACACCAGATATAACGTGGAAACCCAATGTGGGAAAAGCCATGGAGAAAAATCTGAAATATATGAATGAGCACCAAACCAAACAATATTCACAAGCCAATCTTGTAGGAGCACCATACCCATTTTCTGAACCCCAACCCAAATACTATTCATGAACACCAACCCATAGGAGCACCAACCCCTTTGCCGAGCACCAACCCAATAACAATTCGTGAGCACAAACCCATAGGAGCACCAACCCCTTTGTGTATACCACACACCTATCTCTCAATGTTACTATCTCCACAAATGATAGATCAATACAACATCTCTTTCCTCTCTCTCACCTTTGCTCTTCTAAGCTAGATATAACAAATACAAATCATATTCATCTCTCACAATTGCTCTTTTAAGCTAGATATTGCAATATCAAATCAACCTATTTCTCTCATATTACAAATGGCTTCTCAAGCCTTTATTTATAGCTTTCCAAATGACCTTTGGCCTTCCCCCTTTGTGACCCTTCAATCCTCATGGAAAATGGCACCTAACTTGTATGACCCTTCATATTCTTGCCTTTGAAAATTCATGTGGTGACCCTTCATGACCAAAAATGTCCTTCCCACTTTTGTCCTTATCTTGGTGACTTTTCGTATTCCTCAAAGTGTCCCTTCATGAGAAATTTCACCCTTACTTATTTTGTCTTTATCCCATGGCTCTTTGACTTCTCCATGGGCCCTTCTTTTGTCTCATATGCAACCAAAAATATATTTGTTAATATTAAATAAATATTAACTCATATTAGCCAAGATATATTTATTACAAACAACATTAAATGCAATGGGACCTTTATCACCAAAAATGCTAGACCTTGGACATCAATGACAATATTTCCAACACTTGGTCCATAATTGCATCATTAATAGTGGAACAAACACCACAGTTATGTCCAAATGCATAGCTGATAAACTAGGCCTCAAGTATGAGCAAATGACCAAAGGAGTTCTACAGTTGGATGGATCACCAACTAAGACCTTCAGAGTGGAAAGAGGATTGAATCTAACTCTCCATGCCTATCCAAACTTCTCAATTCCCCATGATGTGGTAGTGGCAGATGTTCCTCCTTACTTTGCTCTTTTCTTTTCAAGGGATTTCACATCCAAGATAGGTGGATACTTGGCAGCCAACTGGTCTTACATGGTTTTCAATAAAAAGTATGGAACTAAAGTGAAGATTGAGTTAGATCCCATCCACAAGGATCACTTAGAGCCATACTCATCCAAAGTGGTGAATGTGAACTATGTAATCATTGATGAAGAAGATCTCCAGGTGGATCAATCTCTATCATCTTCCCTTATAAGAGTTGTTGACCTGCTCCTAGATGAATGGGGAAATGACAAATTTGAGCATGATCCTTACAATTTCATTGAAAAATCTAGCCTTGAAGTATACTACTTGCATGAGAAAGATGTTTTCATGCCAAAATTGATGAAGATAGACTAAGAGGACTGTGGTTTATGGTAGTTATTATTTGATGGATCTAAAAACAAGTTGGGAGCTAGTGGTGGAGAAATGTTGGTTTCACCTTTAAAGGATAAAACTTCTCAAATCTTAGGTTTCAATTCTCATACACCTACAATGTAGTAGAGTATGAGGCCCTTTTTCATGGCATAGAATGGGCAAGGAAGAGAGGAATCAAAGAATTGTAGGTGTTTGGAGACAATGAGTTGATTGTGAACCAAGTGAGAGGTCAAAGATTGAACAAGAACTCCTTACTCAAGTATTACAAGCATATAGTGTGGGACCTTGTAGATAACTTCCATGCTTATAACATCACTTCCATTCTAAGAGTGGAGAAGAAGCATGCAAATAGACTAGCAATAATTGGTGCTCAATTTGACATCCCAAAGGGAATGAGTCAAAGCAAGAATTGACATCATTTGAAGGTGATTATGAGGCCCTCCATACCAAACAATGTCACCAATTGGTAGGTGTTTGAAAGTGACCAGTAAATAGCACTTTTCTTGTAGGAAGAAGCTGAGTTTTCTTCCAAAAATCAATCCAAGCTACAACAACAGTATGATGGGCAGATTGTTTAGCTAAATACCAATAGACTCCCCAAAGGTTTGGTAAATATTGAGAGCATTTTCAATGAAGATGACCAACTCAAGAGAGATAAAGCAAGCATGTCAACCAAGAAGGAAAATTATGAAAGGGTAGAGGTCTACAAGGATAATTTGCTTGCACTTGGGAAGGTGTGTACCAATGAGGAAAAACATGCTTTCATTATGTTATGTCAAGAGTTTGTTGATGTCTTCGCTTGGGATTATGGTGATTTAAAGGGATTTAATCTAATCTTGGCCCAACACACCATTGAGCTGGAGGAAGGTGTCAAACCCATCAAGCTAAAGCAAAGGCCAATCAATCCAAAGATCAAGCCTCTCATGAGGAAGGAGCTCACCAAACTGATCAAGTCTAGGATCATTTTCCCTATCAAACACTCTTCTTGGCTGGCCAATTTGGTCCCTGTTAGGAAGAAGAATGGAGAAGTCAAATTGTGTGTGGATTTTAGAGACTTGAATAGAGTCTCACTTAGAGATCACTATCCCCTTTCGAGTATAGAGAAAATTCTTTAGATGGTGATAGGTAGTGAAAGATTCTCTCTCCTAGATGGCTCCTCCAAGTAAAATCAAACTTTGTACAAGAATGTGACCAATACAAGATAGCCTTCACCACCAAGTGGGGAACATACACTTACAGGAAGATGCCATATAGATTTTCAAATGTTGGAGCTACCTTCCAACATGATATGGGTATGGATTTCAAAGGTTTGATCAATGACATTGTGATAGTTTATCTTGATGATGTGATAGTCTTCTCCAAGGAGGAAAGTGAACACTTGAAACACCTAAGGTAAATCTTTGAAAGGTGTAGAGAGTTTGGCATCTCTCTCAATCCAAAGTAATGCATGTTTTCCATCCATGAAGATAAGCTCTTGGGCCATGTCATTTCGAAGGAAAGCCTATCCATTAATCTAGAGAGGGTGCACACCATCTTAGCATTCTCCTTGCCTAAGCATAAGAAGGGCCTAGAAAATTTCTTTAGTAAGATAAATTTCATTAGGAGATTCATTCCTAACTTTTCTAAGCTTGTCAAGCCACTAAATTCCATGCTAAGGATGAGACGTTCATGTGGATAGGAATAAGAAGAGAAAGCTCCTAAGGCATCAAGAAAGCTATTTGTAAAGAGCCAAACTCAAAACTGTCCATAATTTCACTTAAATGTTGATTGTAATTTCATCAAATGGTTCATATGCAACCTTGTAGCCTACTGAAGTAGTTAAAGGCGGTTGATAGCAACGAATGCTAGGACTGATTTTTAAACCCTTACAATGCCTACAACTGATCTATATGCAGATATGCAATTCTTTTGGATTTTTTTATGCGAGTATATGGGAACTAGCTAGCTACATCACGTAGACATTTTCTAAAACATTTACCATGCATCAAATAAATCTATTTGCAGTTATATCTCCTTTAATATGAATATTTCAATATAAGTAAATGTCAACAACCAATACTCTTGGCTAACACATATAAATTGACATCCACCTACAGTCGTACCAATTTTTTATGCAACTAAATGCTATCTAAAATGCATAAGATTTCAAAATAAACCTAGTTGGAGATGCCTTGTTGTGCCAATAAAAAATAATAAATTTTTTGGAAATTGGAGACCCAATACAGCGCACACAGATTTTGAGGAAGTCACCCCTGTTTCAGATCTAGAATAATAAAATAATTCAGCAGCTTCAAGTCTCCAAAAATGTCTAACGCCTTCAGCGAAACCCCTGGAATGATGCACCCCACTTTTCAATGGAAATTGCTGATGGTATAAACTCTAGAAAATGGGAAGAAGGGTCGAATGGCATCTCAGTTGCTGCAAACTTGGCATCAAAAAATTTAGGTCCTCCTGGTCAGTTATTTGACTCCTCCAATGAGATTTCTCGAAGGCTATTAGTATCTAATATAAAGATCTCAAAAATTGGCCTTAAGCCACAAATTTTTCCAAATGAAGTGACTGGAATATCACTTCTAACTGCAATAATTCAGGTGATATTGCACACCCTCAAAATTGCTATCAATGGGAGTTTTTCATTCCCAGTGACAATTTGAAAATTTGCAGACTGCTTGGCTCCACAAATACTCAAGAAATTCACCAACACAACAATTCAACAAATTTGGATGCCCAAATGGTGAGACCTCAATGTCTATTTAAGCTTTTCCTCAAGAGGTCGTCCATAATAAAATAATATTTAAAAATATTAAATTATAAAATAAGGATTTTCCATAATTAGAAATAATAATGAAATATAGTGAAAAATCTTATTCCAATCGAAACTGAGCCAGGTAATCACCAAGTGACTGCAAAAATGACTTTCTCACCATGCCTCGTTAGCCTACGAGAGCCAAGAATAGGCTAAACCCTCTATGAACTGATGCTCATGAAAATGGGGACATTACAATCTGCCCTCCCTAAAATTGCTTGTCCCCAAGCAATCTCAGCTGCCAAGAAAACTCTACTCCACCTAGATCCCAAATGACTTTGTAGAGTGCCCAAAAAGATACTAAATCATGCTTAGCACTGTTGTGAACCACTACCATGATGAAAAGCAATCTATCATACAAAATGATCCCTGTATCCCAATACAATCTATACCCACATTCATCTACCAAATCCTCTTGATCATCAATAGAAGCAGATTGTATCTTATATAAATATCCTAATTCTACAAACACAGGTGATGACACTATAGATGATTCTTGTTTCATATCAGTAATAGTTGACAGGTGTATAAATGAAACATCATCTGAGAGAAGCATTTGGGGAGGAGCCAAATTCTCTTGTTCTTGGAGAGTCTTGCTATATTGGATGCACGGAAATGTACCACTCAGCTTTCTCTGACATTTATTTGCCCAAAATTTTGCATTCTCTCTTGTTAATGCCATCGCTCACGTGCCTGCATGGTCTCCCTTGCAAACCTAGCTGTTGCTTTCTTGGCTTTGGCTCTTCTTTTTTTACGAATGATAAGCACCTGGTCAAAATAGTTGTAGATGAGCAAAATCAAGGTTATTATTGCAACAATAAGCATTATTCCATAAGCTCAAATGTTTTGGTTAGCTGCATATGGCTTGCAAGATGTCAATTGATAGCATCTTCTCTCTGAAGTCAAGCCCAGTCTGCAATAGTGTCCATCGCTGCACTCTAGTTTTTTAGTGGTAGTTGGACAATAAAATCTAGCTGAGTAGAAAACTTTAGATGTGCTCCCAGCATCGGCCCATCGATCTGGATTGTAATTAAGTTCCCTTTTTACCTCATATTCTCTAGAAGACCCATCAAAATTTTGTTTTATCTTTTTTGTAATCTCTCCAAGTGTTCTTCCCAGTGTCTCACTGTCTGCTCTCTTTGTTTTCCTATGCTTTAAACTCTACCTTTTTTAGGCAAAATATTTATTGATAATTGCAATTTCAAAACATTGCAAAGATTCCCCAAATTTCCTTTATGGAGTTTTCCTAGTTTTTCCTTCACCTTCTCACTATTCTTGTTCTCATCTGGTCCAAAACCAAAGAACTATAGAATATTATTTCTGATATGAAAGACCTTGACACACCTTCCATAAATAACTGTGTGGAGAAATTTCAAGATTTGGCCTAACAAAGGTCTGACAACAGCAAATTGAAGATGAACAGAATGCCTAGCTGTAGATGATAAATTTATTGATGTTGCTCCAAAACAACTTACAGTAGAACAAGCATCCATAAAACTGTCTAAAAGAAGAATCAAGTGTTGTGAATGTTTTATTTTTTCCAATACTGCTTCTGTCACAAATGGATTGTGTTTACCTGCATTGCATAGTGATCTAAACTTGGGAGGTTGTTTCGTTTGTCTGTATGGAGTGACTATAACCAGCTTGGCACCCACCTCCCACTTGAAGATATGCTCAATCCCTCAATCTGGAGGTCTGCCTAGATGAATCTTATTAAACGCCTTCATATGCTTAATACTTAAATCCTGGATATCAAGATGGTACTCTAGTTTCTGCTGTTCCCTTGGTGTAGGTGTCAACACACCTTCTGCTACCCATTCTTCCATATCTATCCTTTCCATTCTCCTGAAAGAGATCATCCTGAAACTAGAGTCTCGAATTGCCTTAGGGACATGAGTCTTTTCATCAACTTGAAAAGATGTCTCCATCTCTCTAAGATCAAGGGTGAATTTCCCAATATCATGTAACCATCTCATGCCAAGCACCAAGTCAATATCACCCATGTTCACTACATAAAAATCCGTCTTGAACTCATAGTTGTTCAATCATATGGGCAAGTCTGAAATTCTCTTCTCACATTTGAGGGTATAGCCATCTATAACCTTAACCCTTATCCCTTCAAATTCCTCTATTCTGATGTCTCTCCTATCAACCAAACAAGCATCAATGAAGTTGTGAGTTGCCCCTGTATCAAGAATAATGATTATCTTTTGCCCTGCTAAAACCCCACGCATCCTAAATGAACCTTCTTGTTGGATGCTAGTGATGTGTGTATCAAGTTGCCTCATTGCTCCTTCATGGTTTTCTTCTTCCTGTTCTGCTTCTGAGTCTTCAGAATTAGATTCATAATATGCCCACATTATTCTATTAGCCTTTCCCTTTGGTCTCAAGAGACAATCATGATTTGCATCATAAGGCCCCTTACAATAGAAACACAACTTCTTTTTCCTTAATTCATTGAGTGTGTCACGATCCAAAGGTGGTGCTGATTTGTCCTTGAGATATAGATCATTCTTCTTCTTGGAGAAAGATTTATTATCTTGATTCAAAGAAGATCCCTTTGATACAAACTTATTATGTGGTGTTGACAGTTCCATACTCCTAGCCTTCTTCATAGCCTCTTAAAGAGTAGGAGGATCAAAGGCTTTTATCCATCCCCTGATAGGCTCCATTAATCCTTCAATAAATAGGACCACCAATCATCTCTCTGAGATGTTAGGAACCATCACTGATAATTTTTGAAAATCTCCAATGTAACTCTCCAAACTTCCAACTTGTTTGAGTTGGGCCAAATCCCTGAAGTAGGATTCTGGATCTTTCCTATCAAAACGTTCCACAAATCTGTCCACAAACTCTTGACATGATGTAATATGATTATGATGTAATGTTACCAATCCATGATACCACCATTCGTGTGCTGCTCCTTTCAAGTGCAATATGAAAAATTTGATGGCTTCTTCTTTTGTCATGGGTCATAGAGCCAGGAAGGTGTCCAACTTATGAATCCATGACTGTGCAGTGATCTTGCCACTACCATCAAACATGGACAATGTGAGATTATTAGGAGCTTGCTTAAGGTCCCTATTCTGATTTCAAGGCCTCTTCTCCCATCGAGACCTGTAGTAGTCCATCCTTGTTTTTACAAAATGATCAAAATGCATAATCTCTCATGCTTCTGGTGTCAATAGTAGCCATTCATCATGAGCAGCCATATATGCATCAGCAAAGGTAGGCTCTTTAGCATCTTCAACATTCTCTTCTACTACCCATTCTTCCCTCAAGAAAGTGGATCGTGTAGGTCTGTCTGCTGTGTGAGAAGATGCTCTCAGTATTTGCCTTGTACCAACTATGCTTCTTTCATCATCATGATCTTGGAGCTGCCTTCTTGGTAAGTCCAACTGCTGTAGAGCATTTCCAAGCCACTCAAGTATCCCAGATATCTATTTTTGTCCCTCCCTTAAACTCCTAAAAGTATCAAGTACCTCTCTATCATCATCTCTTCTTCCATTTCTAGGAGGACTTCCTTCTCTTCTTTCTTCCATAGGGCCACCAATCACTTTATTTACTGCTACTACAGCTACTGATAATGTGTCTTGTCTCTATTTCCTTTCTTCTCTAGCTATATATCTCTTGGTTCTGTTACTTTGGTGCATAAATGAAGACAATTTCTGACCCAAAGGATGGTAGGAAACCACTCTGATACCACTGTAAAGAGCCAAACTCAAAACTGTCCACAATTTCACTTAAATGCTGATTGTAATTTTGTCAAATGGTTCATATGCAACCTTGTAGCCTGCTGGAATAGTTAAAGTCGGTTGATAGCAACGAATGCTAGGACTAATTTTTAAACCCTTACAATTCCTACAACTGATCTATATGCAGATATGCAATTCTTTTGGATTTTTTTATGCGAGTATATGTGAACTAGCTAGCTACATCACGTAGACATTTTCTAAAACATTTACCATGCATCAAATAAATCTATTTGCAGTTATATCTCCTTTAATATGAATATTTCAATATAAGTAAATGTCAACAACCAATACTCTTGGCTAACACATATAAACTGACATCCACCTACAGTCGTACCAATTTTTTATGCAACTAAATGCTATCTAAAATGCATAAGATTTCAAAATAAACCTAGTTGGAGATGCCTTGTTGTTGGGGATGGTCTCCCATGCTTTTCTATCCCAAGGAGAATAGAAATGGTGGTTTGGATAGCCTACAACATGGCTCTCCCATATGTAATTAGAAGAATACAAGAGCATGGGCTTGTGGTCTTGATAGAGTGTTTAACTCAGCATGGGTTTCTGTTCCCTGATTTGTTAGCTATCTTGTTTCCAATTCTCTATGTATTTGTAACTTCTCATTTTAGAAAAGATATCTAAGCTTGTATGGTGAAACCTTGAAGGAATTTACCTTGAATTAGAAGAAGCATTTTTTACTTCCATTTGAGCTTGCACTTTTGCATATTTCTATGGTTTTATCTTGTGCCAAGTCATTTCCTTTTCATGCTTTCATAATTTTATGCCAACATATCTAGTGTATTGTGATTTCTTCTCTTGCAATTCAACAAGAAGAGTCTAACTCAGGGTATAGGTGCATGTGAACAGGCTATCCATAGTGTGTCTTAGAATACCTCTAGTAGTTCTTCCTCTTTGTATCTACATAGGATCCCCTGCTGAACCACTGATGTAGGAAAGGTTCTGATTTGAATGAAGTGTATGCTTGCTTCTCTCTGGTGTAAAGTGTATGTCAAAGCTGAGTAGACCAATCATTTTGGTGCATCACCACATTAGTTTAGGTCTGATATCAATATTTCTCTCCCTTTTCATCCCCTCCATTATTAGCAGTAGGAAATCCAGGGCCTCAAGGTGCATCAAGGGGAGCTAGCCCCTAATCTAGAGATTCATCCCTCATGTTTGTAACCCACAACAAGAGGAATGTTTCCATTGTGCCACATGGAGGAAGAGATCTAAGCCTCCCTTCAGAGGGTGCAATCCACTACATCAACAATAACCTTGCAAACATAAAGATCATCATAACCATATTCAATTTAATATTTGCTAAATGTAAGGTCCCTCTTATTTAAAATTCATGGCCACATTAGTTAGAAATGAGTCCTAAGTTCACCATGATCACATATCACTTTACTAATAACTAAGTCCAAAAGGGATCACAATGAATATCCATGACTTCTTAATATAATCCTAAGTCTAGCATCCCACATATATTACATATTATGTACCTTAGTGATCGCGTGACCCCTATGGCCACATTCCTAAGTCTCAAGCCTAGAGACCTTGTGACCCCTTTCTAGACTTGATAAAAAATTAAATGTAGTACAACCCTTATGGCCACATTCCTAAGTCCCAAGCCTAGAGACCTTATGACCCCTTTCTAGACTCAATAAAAAATTAAATGTAGTACATAAGAATCACATCTTCAAGTGAATCATGTGAAATTTACCTCCCCTATGGTCCATGACCACTCATAGACATTGATGTTTCCTATGTTTAGTGGCCACATATACATTATTGATGTTTTATATAAAAAATGTGATTAGATAATTTAATAAAAAAATGGATTTGTACTTTTTTGATCGTAGGACCAATGCAATTTTTTTAGAAAGTGACAAAGATGAAGCTAGATAAGTGAAAATATAAATCATGGTGGATACAATCATGGGTCCATAGTGAACACAAAGGACTCCATTTAATTTTATAGATTGTGTGAGCCTAAACCAATCACAACAAAACATTTGTCTCATTTTCATTTTCCACGCACTACATAGAGAATGAGGTGATTTCAAGATTATGTGCATGGACATCATCATGTGAACCAACCATCTTGTGATGCTACCATGTGGATGAATGGGATCATCAATGAATACAAGATTAAATTTGATAGGTACATTATTGTCCCCAATTCATAAATGATCCACATGTTTATGATGCCACCACATGAAGTGTCCAAATTATCTATGCATACTAGATTAAAGTTGACATCTCACTAACTGTATCTCATGATATTATGAGCTCAAGACCACAAGATGTTACTCATGTGTATTGACAAGATTTTTTTTCACCACTGCATTATTATTGATGGTTGTCAACCCATTACAAATTCACAAAATTTCATGCAAGATCACACAATTTATTCAAAATTAAGAGATAAACATGGATGATCACACAACAAACATTTGAATTAGAATTCAAATTAAAATGTATGTGGGGGTCACTAGTCAAAACTATAAATTCACAGATGGCTTCTCTTTCTGTAATTCTCAGAAAGGATGGAAATAAGACAACATAAAGAATACAAAGAACATAGAGGAAAAATAAGGCATCTAAGGTGTATAACAAGAAAGTTCACAAGTAGTTAACTATAGTTCAGAGTGATTTCATAGATGCATGTAGAAGACAATGGCCATTTAATTAAAGTTAGTTGTGAAAGTATACAAGAGACCAAAATTATAAAAAAATATGAATATCATAAAAGGGGTCAAAATTTACAAACTTTGCATGATTCATAGTAAATTTGAGAAATATTAGAGTTAAAGTAAAATAATATTCAGAGACCAAAATTATAAAAGTTGATTGAATGACTCTGAAAAAAATAATCAATTTGGACAAAGAAAAGTTTGGGTCAATCAAATTGGAGAAAATATCTCAATTTTATCTTATAGATTAGATCTAAATCTCTATTTTTATTTTTATTTGATTTTAGAATAGATTTAGATTTAATCTATTTTAAATAAGTGATCACATGAAACTTCTTTTTCAAAATCAATGTGATGACCATTAGACTATTATAAATACATTGTTTAATGAGTTTGTTCTTGTTTTTTACTTTCTTAAACTCAAATTAATGTCATGTTTTCTTCGTTTTAAGTGATCATTGAATGAGATTTATTTTTATTATTATGAGTAGATTAGATTGAGTGTTTATACTCTTTTAACCATTTTTATAGTTATTCTCTAATGTTTGATTGTTGTAGTTGGATGTACAAATTTGATTTTTTTGGTAGTAAAATTTGATCTTTATAAAATTGTTGTAGATGAATGTGATATTGCTATTCCATATAGTAAATTTATTTTGCAAAGTGATTTTATTGAGATTCACTTATCATTGATTAATATTTAGTCTCTTGCACCATGTTTGTATAGATTTGAGTGAATGCTAGATTTAATGATTGTTGTTTGTTTTACAGTAGATCTTAGAAACTTTTGCTTGAGCGAATGAATTGCTAAGAAGAATTTTGAAACATTTTTTTCCCTACCCTTCCCTCCTTTTTATATTTTTTTATGAGACTTGATTATTGTAACATAACATCACTATAAATACCCATATTTGGGTGTTGTTTGGACATTTGGGTGAAGTTCCATTGACCGGTTGTAGGTCATATGCTATTTTTTCACCATGAATACATAGGATATTCAAAACCTACAACTCGTGCCCTTGACTAATTTACTATCTATTCCAAAATGACAGGGTGAAAACCCATTGTCTATGGCGTGCATAAAACCCACATTAATAGGTTTAAATTATAGGTGAGCATATATCTATTATCTAAACTAAAAGCCAAAAAATATCATACAATGGATATAAAAAACCGTAGGACCATCATTATTTTGGAAAAAATCAAGGAACAATGTGGTTTGGGTTTGAAGATTTTGGAAGGAGTTCAAAGGTGAAGATTATACCATTCAAGAGCACAACCCATTAAAATCTTACGTAATAATTATATGAGTCTTTAAATATTGTGCATAAATATATGAAATGAACATAAAATGATTATAAATGGAAAAAAGGGTTACCATTCCCATAACAAGTTGATAATTTTGGCACATCTATAATTTGGAAGGTGTTTTAAGCATTTTTGAAATTTTTATTCAAGGCATAGTGATGCGGATATATTTGCATATGACATCCAACATTTGGGTATATTTAATGATAATTTAGAATAATATGTTAGGGATTTATACTATATTTAATTTATACTTGAGAAAATGAAAAAATTGTGCCATGAACATATGTCAAACTCTATTAGAAATAGGGTAATGATTATCCATTTCAAATAAATATTTTTAAATAATTCAATCACACATGAAAGAGAGAAAAAGATATATTCATGTGGTTAATCCTAGTGTTTGATGCAAAAAATATGAAAATTTGTAATAAAACCTACACATATAGCACATTCAAAACACATAAACAAATAAATGGGATATAAGACAAACAGGTTCAACAAAAGTTAAAACCCTAGGAGGTGTAAGACAAATTGGTTCACCAAAATGTTTGCATAAAAATATGTCTATCTCAAATTAATAATTATAATAAATGCAAAAGATAATAAATACTTCCAAATTAATTTTAAAATGAAGTATAATAAGAGATAGGGCACTCTCAATTTTTGACATTATTGTCACTTTGGTGAACAATTACTTCTAAGTTATTTATGTATATGTTGTCATTATCTAGAAATGTCTATGAAAATGTTTGTTTGAACATGTCATTAATTGAATTTGAATATGAGATGGAGAAATTATATAAATATACACACAGTCTTGGTTAGGGCCTATAATTTTAAAAAATATCCACCGATTTTATTTGATTTATTATAATTTTCACCCTATAAATTTATTAAAAGAGAAAATTATGCAAGAATGAAATTGGGAATAATTTATTTTTGGGGTCTACATAGATAGGGTTATTGCTTTACATTTTGATTTTTATAACCCCTCAAAGTGTTTACATAATCATGGTGTAGTAGTGCAAAATAAATGATAAGGTCAAGCTTATTTTCAATATGTGCTAGATCTTTGGTTGAATTTAATTATTTATCTATTTGTAGATATAAAAAAATGAAACTTTGATGAAATTTACATGTGTGGCTAACCTTCAATGGCTATAAATGGGAAAGGTAGAAAATACAAAAACATTGATTTGGTTTTAAGAGTGTTTAGGAAACTATTCTATAACCACATGAACAATTTTGAAACCTACAAATGATCTTGGTCATGAGACATGATGCACAAAATATAAATGTGGAGGTTTTATGGTGATGCATAAAAGTGGTTTCAAGTCTTATAAGTCATCATAATACTTCAATATCATCAAATTCAGATTATTCACATACATATACAAAATGTGTGCAATTCATATAAAATAATGAAAAATAAATGACAAGGGATGATTTTTGAGTGTGTACAAACATTTCAAATATAAATAGCTTTATAATAGATAGTTAAAATTTAAAAACTTGTTTATAGCTATGGTTTTAAAACTCATTGATAATGGGGTAAACTAAAAAAGAGAGTGAAGAACTGCTCTACCTAAGCTCCTTCACAAGGTAAACTTGTTTATAGCCAAGGATAACCCATGGTTTGATGGATCCGGAGGAATTTTGATGTAGCCTCGATTAGGGGTCATAATTAAGAGATGCCTTAGATCATCAAATCCTCATAATACACAACAAAATATGCAATAAAATACCTTAACTCAACTTAGACCTTCATTATATTTTAAATACAATAATTGTAGCAAACACATATAATAATAATATAAATAATGTCACAATGTGATGCATTACAACATTAGATCTGTAGATCTCTACTTGATAACTCATAATATTTTTAAGTTTAGATTATTATCAAAATGATCACTTAGATGATCCTTATGTTATAACTATTTATCATTAGACAACCATCTATTGCACAAGTGTAGGGACATGCTTATAAAGGTTCAAGACCACCTAATTACATTAAGTGCTTTAAACTCACTAACAACATTCAACACACATTAATGTGCCCAAAACATAAAATGCAAAATTTAATTTAAAGGCACCTTAGCATGTTATAACCTAAAGCATCATGACTTAATACTTCACATGAAATATTAAAATAATATTTATCAGCTTCTCATGATCCAATGAATTAAATTCAAGTACTCTTTCTAAAACACACTACAAGAACATATGCACCCAACCAATGACACATGAAGATGCTTGTATGAAATCACAAGAATTTACAACCCAAAAATGTGCTAGAAAACTCTTACACTATGATCCTCAACACTTGTTAAGAATATTATCACACATTATCATAAACACTCCAAAGGATGCACAAATCATCATACGATTTTTTTAGTTAAGAACCAACTCCTCCAATAACTCTTGCCAACATTGATGCCTCTATGAAAAAGAATCAACCTATGTGGTGACCCAAATGAAATATCTAATGTTCTAAAAGATGTCATAGACTTTTAAAATTGATTTTTATATCACTATGATAATACGCTTATGTAAAATACTAACACCACTTCTTGTGCCAAGCTTCACAATCTTATTCAGAAACATAATAATTAAAATTATGCATGAAAATAAATGTGAAGAACGCTATAACCACATGCATGCTCGTAGGTAGCATAAAACTGCAAAAAATAGACACACACTCAAAGGTGGCACACAATAACATAATAAGGGTTGCACACAACTCAAGTTTTGTAAAAACTGAAAAAAAATACATATGCTTAATAAGACACTTGTGTAAAATAACATTTTGCCAAATTTACCAAACCAACATTTATTTGGTTGATGAAAGATTGTAATGAACCCGAATGGTCTTGCATCAAATTTTAAATTATAGAAATGACACCCTGATTCTTTCGTACTTTGAAGCTTTAGGAAAATCTTCCAATAAATTCATAGCGATAAAGTCTCTATGGAGAGTTATTCTTCTAGAGAAGGAAAGAAATTGGATGGATTTGGAGATTGAGGGTGGTTCAAATCTCATCATCCAAGGCTTCAAAACTAACTCAATTAACTGTTATCCAAACTTACATGGAGTCAAATTTAAATAAAATATTTGAAAGGGACACTTCATGCTTTAATTCCATTAATCACTTGAATGTTTGACCATTCCTTTGATCATTACCATGCCCACACATCATTATTACCTTAAAACATTGGGTATGTGTGAGAGGAATTTTCAATATTGATGTTATCCTCTTTCATTATGCACTATACATTTGTGCAAGATCCAATGAGTGATAAATTTTAAGTCTTATATTGTAGGTATGCCTTGCCATTTGGGTTTCTCTTTCCCTCATAGTCTACTTCAATTTTTTGGGTAAGTAATTGATTGTGTGAAAGGGTTGTTTAGTGATTTTTATTTATTTGGATCTCTCCATGATCTAGGAGGATATGGGTCACTAGATCTTATTTTAGTTTACCATGCATTAAACTAATATCAACAACACCAAAATTAGGTTCCTCACCCTTGTTCCACTTTTTAATGAAAATTTCTAATTATGTGTTATCATACATATCTTCTAATGTCAATATTATAGGCCTCAACTCAATAGTAATGACAATCAATGATGTCACAAGATTCATTAATTATGAAGTGGTTGTTAGCAACTCTTGTAACAATTTAATTGATGATTCATCTTACTTTAATATATATTAATATACACTTCCATTATTTGTAGTTGGTTACGTAGGTAAAAATTAAATTAGGAAGTACATAGGCACCAAACATCTGATCTCTTTGATATTTTGCATAACTTCACATAATAAAACTTTGTTACTACAGTTATACATTTGGTTGTCTTCTTATTGTTATATTTTCTTCTTTCTTTAATGCACTACACTTCATATCATTTTTCATTCAAAATTACATTCTTTTCATAACCTTATTAAATCCATTTAAGTAGGTTATCCATTGGCTCTCATTTTGGGCCCTAGATCAGTGGTATCAAAGCATACACACTTCATATAATTTTAGAGTGGTATCATGGTGTATGCCCACTCATATGGGGTCTTAATATAGGTAGTTAGGGCTCAAGACTCATGACCCTTTGTTATACCTTCATGTCTTCAAGTGGGAGATAAATCTTTGATGACAACAATTTTAGAATTGTTATAGAATATGATAGAGGATGCATTGCAAATAGAAATATAATCTTTGGAAGAATGTCATGCACTAAAAGAGTAATTATTGTTGATCATTTATCACTACTTTATAAGTAAAATACTCATTATAATACCTCTCATTCTCATTATTTATTTAATGGTCAAACACCATAAAAGATATAAGTCAATCTAGACATTCCTATGTTTGAGGATAAAATAAATGTAGATCCAGTATATAATTGGCTTAATATAATATGATCATATTACATGGTTAATCAATTCTCTGATTGATAAAATATTACATTCTCTCTTCTGAAAGTTTCTTTATCAATAAAAAATGGGGGGAAACTACTGTGCTTCACATAGAAATCATGAAGATGAAATTAATTTAGACACATTTGTAGACACATGGAATGGTTTTGTAGATGCACTTAAATAAACCTATTACACTATTGGTAACTATGATGACCATTTGATCAAGTTATCTGAGTTCCACCAAGGCAAAGAACAAATGCCATTTCATCGATCAAGGGCCCCTATATATGGCTCATCTTCCCAAGCTTAGATAGAGTTTATATAGTCTGCTAATAATACACATATACCTTTCATACTTTGGTGTCCAAAATTTGGATTCAAGATTTATAATAAAACCTTATTTTTAAATATAGGTCGAGCTTGAGACCAAATATCTAGTCAAATATGGATTTTTTATCGATCTCTTCAATCAAACAAGTCTAGATATTTTCTTGCAAGTTTTAAGCAAAGGATAAGGCCAAGATAAATATAATAGATTATAAGTTTTAGAACAAGAATAATTTTAAAGATCCAAATCAAAATTATAAACCAGGGAATAACTGCAAGCATCCTCCATAGAGGAAGCTATAATCATCAAATGAATAAAACAAGCAATTTAAGACTAGAAAATGGTGTTCAATCTTGACTTCAACAATCATTGTAATGAAGAGTGTCATTCTAGGAATACCCTAATTACATAATTATAATGTTGGAGAGTTTTTAGTGATGTCATGGAGGTGTCCAAGAGAGTGGATGAAGTGTCTTGATATTCTAAGTCTCAATGATAAAGTGTGCAATATGTTTGTCCTAGTACGCTTGGTTGATATTCAGTTTTGACATGATTAGGGATGGGTATAAAGTATTGAGAATGTGTAGGGGTCCTTTCAAAACTCAAAGATGATTGGAGAGCTTGTGTAAGTGCATGGTATTCATCCAGTTTTTCATTATGTTCATATTGGCATAGTTGGTTCAATGATATAAAATATGAGTAGGAAGTTTGTTCACATCACCATTACCACGTATGGATGAGTCAAGGGGATTTGGTCATATGGATGTGATAAAATTATTTCCAAGTTATTATGGTCCTAGTTTCAAGTCATGCAGTTGAGTGGAGCAAAAGATATAACTATGCAAATTTGGCTTCCTAGGTTGTTTACAACATTTTCCCATACTTAGCCAAATTTGCAAAGGAGATCTAATGGTGCACATTTAATCGCATCACAAATATATGACATGAAATAAATCTAAGATTAATGTCTAAGTTTAAGAAGATATGAGTAAGAAGTTTGATGGAATTATATTTGACATAAGTTAAGGTTCCAAGAACAACTTGATATATGGATGGATTCCCCTATGAAGGAAGATCATATGGTTTAAATTTCAAGACATGCAATTAAGCGCAACAAAAGTTATTAAGGTTCAAAGTTAGCCTTCTAGGTAAATTACATTGGTTCCCATACTTAGTCAAATTTGCATGAAGTTAAATACCATGACCAGATAAGGATCTAACAGTGAGCGGGTGTTCATACATGTAGATCTACAATGTGTATTGAGTCAAAGAGTCAAAGTATCTAACATTTAATTAGGTTAAAGTCTAGGCTACTCTCAAAGAGATATATGGAGTTGTTTATTTCAAATTGTTAGGAAGAAATGAGATGATGACAAGTGATTGATGTTTAATAGTGAGCAAAGTTAAAGACTAAGCTATTTCTAAGAAGATCAGTGGTGTAAATTTGGTCAAAGTTGCTAGGGAGCACGAGATGAGGTCAAAGTGATAGTTGTTTAGCATAGTTAAAGATCATGATAATTTTGAGGGAGATTAATGATGTATATGTTTTCAAGTGATGCGTGGACATGAGATGATGGCAAAGTGTTTGATCTTTAATTGTGACTCTTGGCATTTGAATTTAGCAAAGGGAAAAACTAGTATATAGTGTTTGAGCCATAACTTTTGATCTAGGATAAATTAAAGGATGCAATAAAAATAAAAATTGTAGAGGAATCCAAGGAACATCTAGTGAACCTAGTTAAAAGGTTTTAATGTTTGTATAGTCAAATTTATTAAGCTCCAAAGTTGACTGTGTGTTTGACCATGTTCTGTAAGTGATCTGAGAAGGATATTTTGAGTTGTTTTAATGGTATTTAGATGTTTCAAGGTGACTTAGCTATTGAAGAGTGTTGTATACTTCTTAAGGATGGTATATATGGATTTTGGAGGTTTTACCAATCCATATTCAATATGAACAAATGATCATAAGTTGACACTGTGTTCATTCATGGTGTTTCTATGTATAAGGTCAAAGATTGATCTATTTGGCTTTAATAGAGGAGTGTTGTGATGAATGTGATAATTTGAGGATGTCAAAGGGGTCATGTGGAGTGGAAATATTCATTTATACATAATCATATGTATCTAAATTTCTCAATGGAGTGCTAAATGGGAGAATAGGTCTCTAAGAGACCTATAAGGGCTATTAAGGCCTATTTGAAAGGTGTAACTACTTAAGGGTGACCCATGGACACTATGGCTGACATGTGAAGATAATATTGAGTTATGTAAGATGTCTTAAGGGTTAAGGAAAGTCTAAAGGCTGACCAAGAAGATAATAATCATGAAGGATCTATAAATGGTGAAATCAAAGATGATTTTAAGATGTGAGTGACCTAAGAAAAGATGTGTGTGTGAGAATTATGAAGCAAAGGAAAGGGTGTGTGCCCATTTGATGGGTTGTAGAGAATATTAGGTTGATGACTATGTGTATGACCTATAGGTCATATTTTTGAGGTTAATAATAACTCTCTTGAAGGTTTGAAGATTGAGAATGAGTGAAGAGGTCTAGAGTGATCCAAAATGTGGTTTTGGATGTTTGTGGCTATGTGAAGAAGTGAATGGGGTTGCTATACATTATATATCCATTAGATTGGTAGGAAATTAGTGTTCAAGAGATGCTCATATCATAAGTGTTGGGAGGGTACTCAACATCTAGGTCAAAAGTACTTGACCATCATAGGGAAAGGTGCTCTATGTGAAATAGGTGTTTCACTAAATCCAAGTCAGAGGGACTTGACCATCTTATGGGTAGGTGCTCCTTGTAAAAAAGGTGTTTCACTAAATTTTGGTTAGAAGGACTTGACCATCCTAGGGGTAGGTGCTCCTTGTGGAATAAGTGTTTCACTAAAGTCTGGTTAGAAGGACTTGACCATCTCATTCTTATAATAATTTATAAGACAAGTAGTCCATGTATTTTTAGGCTTGAGAGTGGGTTTTATTCCCCAAGAAAGTTTCCCACATATATCTTGTGTTATGTGTATGATATTACATTATCTATTATTCATTGTTATGAATGACTTGTATATTCTATGAATGCTTGTGGTAATTGAATAAGATTTTGAAAGGATTGGAATTGAAGTTGAAATATCTTGCATCACTAATTCACCCCCTCTCAATGATTGTACCTTTAATAATTGGTATCAGAACAAGTCCTTTGGTAAAGGCTTGACATCTTGAAGGAGATCCAAGGTACCATATGGGCATCCATCAAATGCAAGAAAGTTTTTCCACTAAGCAAGCACCGATGTTCAATGGATCCAATTATGCTTTTTGGAGTGTGAGGATGAGGACATACATCATCTCCCTAGGGTTTGACACTTGGAAATATGTTGTGGATGATTATTTTTCACCTACTATTCCTCTATCCAGTGTTTTAGATAAGAAGTTGTTTGAGAACAATTCTAAGGCAATTAATGCTATCACTTATGGTCTTTCAGATATTAAATGTACCAAGGTAATCCATTGTATATCTACTAAGGGAATTTGGGATAAATTGAAGGAAATTTATGAAGGGGATTCAAAGGTTAAGTTGGCAAAGTTACAAATTCATTGAAGACAATTTGAGAGTCTTAAGATGAAGGAAGAAGATTACGTGGCATCCTTTTTATAGAGAGTTGATGAGATTGTGAACATCATCAAAGGTATTGAAGAGAAGCTTGAATAAGCTACTATAGTTCAAAATGTATTACGGTCTCTCTCTCTCAAGTTTGATTCAAAAGTGTTTACTGTAAGATAAAGTCTGATCTTACTCAACTAAAGATGGATGAATTGTATGGCATCCTTACTGTTTATGAGCTGAGAGTAAATGATGATATATCACTAAAGAAAGAAGAAAAATTCAAGATAGAAATGAAGCCAAAAAAGAAGTTCCAAGGTAAGAAACTCAAGGAGGATGACATATCTAATATTGATGAAGATGAACTAATTACTTTGTTTACAAGGAAATTGAAAACATGGCCAGGCAAGTATAAGGGTAAACTACCCTTCAAATGCTTCAATTGTGGAGAGGTAGGACATTTTGCTAATAAGTGACCTCATAAGCATGAGAATAATGATGATGAAGAGTATGGTGATGGCCAAAATAAAGACAAAAAGACATACAAGTCTAATAAAAGGAATAAATGATTCAGAAAGTATGACAACAAGAAGTCTTTCAAGAACAAGAAGAGTCTTTACACCAATAAATATTTTAGCTCATCAAATGAGAGTGAAGACAATGACTCAGAGTATGATCATGAAGATGATGGTCTTTTTGAAGATAAATCCCTCTTCATGGCTGAGGAAGGAAGTTTCTCATATAAAAAGGTGTATACTTGGAGTGATTCAGATGATGAGAAAGATGAGGTGGATTGTGACACTGGATTGATGAATGCTCTTGAAGAACTGAAGTTTGAGAAGAAGATTAACAAGAATATGAAGTCTCAAATCAAGGACTATGAAGAGAAATTTAGTGTGTTTGAGTAAATAATGAATGAAGACAACAAGGAGCATGAAGATATAGTCAAGCATCTTAAGTATCAATTGGAAATCCTATCTACAAGCTTGAAAGCTAAAGAAAATGAATGCTTAAGGTATATAATTGAAAATGAGTCATTAAAATCTGAATTAGAGAAGACATATAGTAAGATGTAGTCATTTATGCGAATTGAAAATAGCTCAAGTGATCTAGATAATATTCTAAGTGGTCAAAAGCATGCAAGTGATAGAACTGGTCTTAGATATAAAGAAGAACCAAAAAATGTAACTCAAGACAAGATGAAGACTAATGTAATTCAGAGCTTGAAGGTCAACAATTAGTTAAGGAATGAATATGCTTGTAGAGCGAAGACAAATTAGATTAGACAACCAAATGCCATGAGGTATGCAAGTTTCAATGGTTATTGTTACACATGTAATTAGTTTGGGCATAGAGCTAGAGAATGCAAGAGACCTGTTAGAAATGAGTTTACATGAAACTATGATGGGGGTCATCAGTCAAAAGGTGTGAAAAGAGTTAAGTGCTTCAATTTTTTTGATAAGGGACATTTTGCTAAGCATTATCCAAATAAGATAAGGCAAGGTGAGTCTTCTTCAAAAGGAGTAGTTTGTTTCAATTATCAAAAGAATGGATAAATTGAAATATTTTATTCTAATCAAGAAAGGAAGGATAAGCTTCTTACAAAAGTTACAGTGTGTTTCAACTATCATCAGAGAGGTCACATTCCTAGATTCTACAAGCAAAGGCCTACAATATAGAATAGGTTTAATCAGGCTCTTAGAATGCAAGAAAGAAGTCAAGTCATGGAAACTCGAGGTGGTAAGTGTGAGTCATGATGAGTCTAAAGGTCTAAGTAATCTATTAACTATGGTGAAGAATGCTACAAAATTTGGAGAGTGCCAAGTGATCTCATTATCTACTCATGTTGTGAATGAAGAGATCAAGCTCAAGGAGAAGACCAAGGCTCTGGTTGAGGCTAGTTCTAAGGTGTGTTTGGATGCTAATGAGCAACCTATTATGTGTGAGTAAGTTTCAAGCTTGGTTCCTATTTTGTCAATTTTTGAAGGTGATGTTATGCAATACAAAGAAGCTACTTTAGTGATCAAGGTATGTCAAGATTCCATAGTTTTTCCAAATGTTGTATATCCTATCATAGAAGAGAAAGTGAGTGATGTAGAAAAGGAACAAGTTGTTAAAGTTCATAATAAGGAGATTAAGAGGAAGAAGTCTAATAGCTATAAAATGATTTTAGTGGTTACTAAGGATATGTGGGCCACTCCTAGCTTTACTTTGTTTTAAGAGCATTGTGGTGTAGAGGAGGTCTCTATCTATGCTTCTTAAGAGACTCCTTTTAGTGGAGAAGTAAGTGTTGTTGTAGTGTTCTTCAGAAGGTCCTAGAAGACAAGAGATGAGTGTTCTCAGTTGGAGTTGGTGTATCAAGATGGGAGAAGTGCTTTGATGAGGTCAAAATGATGTCATAAGGTGTTTTTATTGTGTATGTAGAGTTTGCAAGATTAAAATGGGTGTTTTTAGGTGGCATAATGAGATTGATGGAATGTCAAGAAGAGTTTGGTGCTAGAAAAGGTTTTTGCACTTATTTGTGATGTGTTCTAGGTGGTTTTATGTCTTGATGATCCTATTTGTGCCTTTTGGACGTTTTTGTGTGCTCCTAGATTTATCTTTCTTATTGTAAATCAAATCCATTGTATATAAATTCAAGGTTCCCAAAGGTGTGAAGGCTCAAATCTTGGTCTAGAAGTGTGTGATGGTTGTCTCCAGGTGTTGACCAGAAGGAAGTTTGTTGACCTTATTTCTTTTGAGATTCTAAAGTTTTGGGCTATGCTATAAAAGTGGTTTGCCTTATGAGTTGAGGTATAAATATTTTTAATAGGTTGAATGTGCCAAATGGGTTGTCAAATCAAGCTTCACAAATATTTTAAGTTTTGTGCTTTTCAAATTAATCATGATTTTGTCAAGATGGAGGCCTAATTAGCTAGTAGGTTTGTGAAAGAAGTATGTTACAGAGGATGAGATAGGTGATGAAAATTTGTGTGACTAAAGGGTCATATGATAGTGATCTAGATATAAAGTTTTAGGTCTTAAAGGTCTCTACTAAAAGTTTTGGGCTTTGTAGGTTCCAAGTAGGGCTATAAGGAGTCTAGGCAGGCCTAGTGTGAAGAAGAGTACTTTTTAAACAGATTCTCTAAAAGAGAAAGGCATGAGTGTTTCAAGGTGAGTTCTTAGGTTCATTTAGATCATGTTTCCTATTTGATGAGTAGCGTGAAGTTTTGTTGATAGTCCTTGAGGTGGCTTGAGAGAGAAGGCTAATAAGCCTGTGTGGTGGTTCTTCATGGTGTATAAAGATGATCAAGAGGTGAAATGGATTAGATATCTTAGGGGGAGTCCCTCTAAGATATTTCTTGGTGATTTAAATTATATTTCAATGCTTTTGTGTGTTCTTTCTTCATTAGTTACAGTGTTTGGTTGATGAGAGTGTTGGCATGTAACAAGAGGAAGTTGTCAAGGCAAAGAAGAGGTAGCCTTAAGGCAAGGGGGATTTTGTATCATCTTTATAAGGTTGTCCTCTCATATTGGTGGTCTTTTTAGGTCCTTAGGATCAGTTTGTGCCCACTTTGTCATTGTGTCAAAGGGGGAGAAGGTTCCTATTATGAAAGCCCTTGAAGAAAGATAAGGAAGGTGAGTTGTATGATGGGTGTTGACATCAATGACAAAGGGGGAGATTATTGGAGAGTTGTTTGTGATTTCATGAAGGTGTCCAAGTGAGTGGATGAAGTGTCTTGATATTTTAAGTGTCAATGATAAAGTGTGCAGTACGCTTGTCCTAGTAAGCTTGGTTGATATTTAGTTTTGGCATGATTAGGGATGGGTATAAAGTATTAAGCATGTATGAGGGGTATTATCATAGGTCAAGGATGATTACAGACCTTGTGGAAGTGCATGGTATTCATCTGGTTCTTCATTATGTTCATCTTGGCATAGTTAGTTCTGTGATAGAAAATCTAAGTAGGCATTTCATTGGCATCACCATTACCACATATGGATGAGTCAAGGGGAGTTGGTCATATGGGTGTGATCACATTAGTCCCAATTTTCTATGGTCTAAGTTTCAAGCCATGCGGTTGAGCAAAGCAAAATATATAACTGTGCAAAGTTGGCTTCCCAAGTAGTTACCAACATTTTCCCATACTTATCCAAATTTGCAAAGGAGATTTAATGGTGCACATTCAATCATATCACAGATCTACAATGTGAAATGAATATAAGTTTAATGTCTAATTTTAACAAGAGATGAGTAAGCAGTTTGATGGTATCATATTTAACACGCATGAAGGTTATAGGAACACCTTGATATATGGATGGATTCTCTTATGAAAGAAGATCATATGGTTTAAATTTTAGGACATACAATTAAGTGAAAACAAAGTTATTAAGGTTCAAATTTGGCCTTCCAAGAAAATTTTAGTGGTTCCCATACTTAGACAATTTTTCACAAAGTTAAAGACCAGGATCAGATAAGGATCTAACGGTGAGTGGGTGTTTATACTTGTAGATCTATGATGTGTATTAAGTCAAAAAGGTGAAAGTGTTTGACATTTAAGCAGGTTAAAATCCAAGGTAATATTGAAGAGAAATACAAAGTGAATTTTTTCTAAATTTTGAGGAAGTAGTGAGATGATGACAAGTTCTCAATGTTTAATAGTGAGAAAAGGTAAATATCGAGCTACTTCTAAGAAAAATGATAGTGTGTATTCGGTTAAAGTTGCTAAGGAGCACAAGATGAGGTCAAAGTGATAGTTGTTTGACATAGTTAAAGATAATTCTAATTTTGAGGGAGATCAATGATGTGTATTCATTCAAGTGATGTGAGGACATGAGATTATGGAAAAGTGTTCATTGTTTAACTATGACCGTTGGCATTATAATTAGCAAAGGGAAAAACCAGTCTATAGTGTTTGAAACATAACATTTGATCTAGGATGAATTCAAAGATGAAGTAAAAAGTAAAATTGTAAAGGAATCCAAAGAACATATAATGAACCTAGTTAGAAGGTTTGAATGCTTTTATAATCAAATTTATTGATCTCTAAAATTGACTGTGCATTTGATCAAGTTCTGCAAGTGACCTAAGAAGGATATTTTGAGTTGTTCTGGTGGTATTTGGATGTTTCAAGGTGACTTTGCTATTGGTTAGTATTCTATACTCCCTAAGGATGATATATATGGATTTTAGAGGTTTTACCAATCCATATTCAGTATTAAGAAATTCTTAGAAGTTGATTATGCATTCATTTATGGTGTTTCCGTGTATAAGGTCAAAGATTGATCTATTTAGCTTTAGTAGAGTGTTGTGATGATTACGATCATTTGAAGATGTCAAAGGGGTCATGTGGAGTGGACATATGCATTTTTAAGTGGTCTTATGTTTATAAATTTCTCAATGGAGTGCTAAATGGGGGAATAGGTCTCCATGAGACCTATAAGGGCTACTAAGGCCTAATTGAAAGGTGTAGCTGCTTAAGGGTGACCCATGGATGCTATGGCTAACCTGTGAAGATAATGTTGAGCTATGTAAGATGTATTAAGGGTTAATTTAATTATAATATCCAACCAAGAAGATAATAATCATGAAGGCTATATAAATGGTGAAATTAAAGATGATGATTGTAAGATGTGAGTGACTTGAGAGAAGAGGTGTGTGTGAGAATTATGGAGCGAAGGAAAGGGTGTGTACCTAGTGGATGGGTTGTAGAGTAGAGCAAGTTGATGATTATGTGTATGATCTATATATCATATTTATAATGTCAAGAACAGTGCTCTTGTAGGTTTGATGGTTGAGAATGAGCGAAGAGGTCTAGACTAATCCAAAAGGTGGTTTTGGATGTTTGTGGTTGTGTGAAAAAGTGAAGGGGATGATATACATTATATTTCCATTAGATTGACAGATAATCAATGTTCAGGAGATGTTTATATCATAGGTTTTGGGAGGGTGCCAAACATATAGGTCAGAAGGATTTGACCATCCTAGGAGCAGATGTTCCTTGTGAAGTAGGTGTTTCACTAAATCTAGGTCAAAAGGACGTGACCATCATAGCGATAGGTGCTCCTTGTGGAATAAGTGTTTCACTAAATTATGGTCAGAATGACTTGACCATCCTAGGGGTAGGTGCTCCTTGTGGAACATGTGTTTCACTAAAATCTGGTCAGAAGGACTTGACCATCTCATGTTTGTATATCCTTATAGGATAAGGAGTCCATGTGTTTTTAGGATTGAGAGTGGGTTTTATTCCCTAATAGGGTTTCCCACATACATATTGTTTATGTGTATCATCTTGCATTATCTATTGTTCATTGTTATGAATGACTTGTATATTTGATTAATGCTTGTGGTAATTGAATAAGGGTTTGAAAGGATTGGAATTAAATTTGAAATATCTTGCATCACTGATTTACCCCCCCTCTTAATGAATGTACCTCTAACATAGAAGCAATAGGTATAAAAACTACATCAATGGAGAAAGGTAAATAGATAATAGAATATGAACCTAGTTCCATGGTGGGTACCAAAAAAATATCTACTACCATTGTATAAATAGAGGATGTTGAAAGATTGTTTCAATCTCAAATGTGGATCAATGCTCAACTAATACACTTCATCATTGAAAATAGAATTTATAACAGCCTGATTTATCCTTAAGTGGTTCATAGATTAAACTTGCCACTAACACCTCACCCACAACCATACTCTATTAGATGGTTTGGTGTGGAATTCAAGAAACACATCACTTACTAATTTGGTGTACAACAACAAGCCTTTTCAAGATACAGTCCTTTGTGATGTTTCTTCAATATAGGTATGTGATGTTTTACTTGGTCAACCATATATTTACCATACATATAGTTTATGAAGAAAATCCTATGAATGTTGTCATAGATGTTGGTGATAAGATATACCTCATACCAGAAATTATCTCTAAGATATCACTCATTAGTGTCAAGAAATGTAAGAAGTTACTCATATATAGTAATAAATTCATGATTTTGATGGTAAGATTTGAACATAAGAATGTCCTTGCGTACCAATACTTTACTATATTTCTTCTAACAATAACAATATAAACCTTAGAGTTGAACTACAAGTTGGAAGAATATAAGGATATATTTCAGTCACCAAAGAAAGTGCTTACCCACTATGCGGTGAAACACACTATTGATTTGATACATGGAATATATTTACCTAATGCTTATTTATACTACAAATCATTTTGAATAATGATTAAATCAAGCAGGAGATCCATGAACTCATGGGAAAAGGACATATCAGGGTCAGCTCATCACCTTATGGTAACCCAATTGTGATTGCACTAAAGAAAGATGTTACATGGAGATATGCATCAATTACAAAGATCTCCATAAGATCATAATGAAGAACCACTATCCTATTGTAAGTATCGAGGACTTGTTGGACTATATCCATAGTGAACAATACGTCACCAAAATCAATATTAATTTTGGGTATCATCAAATCACTATTGAACTTACATATGTATAGAAGACAACCTTCAAGGCTAAAGAAAATTTGTTGACATGGTTAGTCATGCCCTTTGATTTGATAAATGCACCAATTAAATTCATGTGGATTTTGAATGACATCCTCTGGCCATTCATTGCTTCATTTATTATAGTATATCTTGATGAAATACTAATATTCAACAAAACATGAGATGAACATTTGTGCCATATAGAGCAAGTTCTTGACACTTTGTGAAAACACAAATTGTATGAAGACATGGATAAATGTTCATTTTATATGCGGTAGACATAATATTTGGGATACATAGTAGATTCATAAGGAGTGCATGTGGACTTGGACAAGATTCAAGTCATCTAAGAATGGACACAACCATATAATCTCATAGAGCTTCATAGTTTTTTAGGATTATCAAATTTATACATGAGATTTATACTTAGTTTTTCTCATTTGACTTGGCCTATAAACTATAATACCAAAGGTGGTGATAAATCAAAGCTCATATGAGAATCCAAACAATAAAAAATGAATTAGACTCTAAAATAGAATACCAAGGGTGGTCCTAAATAAAATCTCATATGAGAATCCAGATAATAGAAAACATTTGAAGAATTGGAATCTAGACTCTGTTCTACACCAAAATTTGTGTTACCTGTTAGCCAAGTTTGTTACCCTTGTTTTGATTTTTCCTTTGGCTAAGGTCAATATCTCTTATCTATTTTCAATTCAATTGTGAAGGACTTGTGAAAGAAACCAATTGTTTTCTCTTCTTTGAAAGCTTTGTTTCAGCCTTGTTCAAGTGTTTTTCACCCCCTTGTGTGCCTAAGTGTTATCTTTTTTGGAAGGTTTCCTTTGTTTTGGGTTTTTTTTCCAAGCCTAGGAATTCTTTCAGACTTTTATCTCAAATAAATTTTTTGAAAGAATTCTCTTCCTTTGTCTTTTCATTTCAAAGTTTTCCCTTCAAAACTTTTTTGAATGGTCTCTCTCTCTTCAGATTGCCCTTTAGAACTTTTTTGAAGGGTCTTTTCTCTCTCCAAAGTGCCCTTTGGAACTTTTTTGAAGGGTCAATTTTCTTTCAAAGTACCCTTCGAAACTTTTCTGAAGGGTCACTTGCTTCCAAAGTGCCCTTTGAAAAGTTTTGAAGGGTCACTTTTCTTCCAAAGTGCCCTTCAAATTTTTTTTGAAGGATCACTTGCTTCCAAAGTTCCCTTCGAAAAGTTTTAAAGGGTCACTTTTCTTCCAAAGTGCCCTTCAGAACTTTTTTGAAGGGTCACTTTCTTCCAAAGTGCCCTTCAAAAAGTTGTAAAGGGTCACTTTTCTTTCAAAGTGCCCTTTGGAACTTTTTCGAAGGGTCACTTGCTTTCAAAGTGCCCTTCATAAAGTTCTGAAGGGTCACTTTTCTTCAAAAGTGCTCTTCAAAACTTTTTTGAGGGGTCACTTTTGATTCCAAAGTATCCTTAAAAAATGTTTTGAAGAGACACTTTCTCTTCCAAGTGCCCTTCAAAACTTTTCTGAAGGGTCACTTTTGAATCAAAAGTGCCCTTCAAAAAAGTTTTGAAATGACAATTTCTCTTCCAAGTGCCTTTCAGAAAGTTTTGAAGGATCAATTTCCTTCAAAACTTTCCCAACGGGACACTTTTAAGCCCGAAGGGATCTTTCCAAAAATCTGACTCTTGAAGAAGTCTGAACGAATTGTTGCAAACTTTTTGGCTAAAACAATCCTTCTAACAAGCCATAAACAAAGAAACTCGAAGGAATGAGAAAAAAGAAAATAGGAATATAAATTCCAAACGAATTCCTTCAGATAAATTGTCCTAAAGAATTCCTTTAGGAGAAAAACTTGAAGGAAAGAGCTTGAAAAAATGTTGAAAGAAATATTCTCGAAGGAATTGTGTCAATGAAGTGATGGGCCGAAGGATGTCAAAATTAGCATCATGGACTATCCATTGGGATTCAAATGTCTCATGATGGGTCAAAGGATTTCAAACTTTAGAGTGAGGAACTAGCCATTGGGAGTAATTGGGTTTGAAAAACTTGAAGACTTAAGGCTAGAAAAACCTAAAGCAGGGAAATGAGAAGTTGCCTTGTGGCATGAGCTAGAGCAGAGTTGGATTGTTAAAGACAGATAGAGGATGATCCACAAGCATCCATGCCCAACAAATTGATGACATATAATCAATGATCCATGTCATTCTTTGAGGGCCAATCAGAGGGACATCCCTCCATGCCATTGTGCATTGTGACAAGCCAAGGAGAAGTAGTTGAGCATCAAAATAGATTTCTAACAGGGGGCTCCATTGAAAAAAACAATTTTTTAAATGCCATCTCCAAATATCTTGATTCTATTGAGCAGCCATTGGAGAAGCATATTTAAGAGGTCAAGCCAAGGGCATCCAAAAGAGTAACGTGGATAAATCAACATGCCCTAATGAGCATCATTAGCAAATTTAGTTGCAATTGAAGATGGAGACTTCCAATAGAATTGATTCCTCTCCTTAGCACCAAAAGATTTCCTCTCTCTCTTCCTTCTTTCTATATATACAACCCCTTGGCTAGTGAAAGGGGGAACCACGTAGTATATGGCGAAGCCCTGCTGGAATGATTCAAGTTCTACCTTTGAGCATTTAACATAAATCTATTTCCTTCAAGCTTTTTTTTTGGTTTTTTGTTCTAAGTGTGCAAGAGATGTATAGTGGTAGGAGGTGATGATTTTCCATCCTTATGCCCACTTTATCCTTCATACCTGAACAAGAGTTCTTAGTCTAACTAGTCACACAATGTGTATCCAAGTGTATTGAATTTCTTCATGTGTATTATTATCTTGAATGTGTAAAGTTTGCCTTTCAACACATTTACCTTGTGTCATTTTTTACACATCTCACCTCTGTGTTGAAATATTATTGTTAGAATGTTTAGAGTTTGGGAATGGTATGTGATTTTACTATATTTTGCACTAGAATCTAACATTCATGTGGAAAATAGTTTTGGTGTATCACCACTCTTAGAATAGGATTTCTTTTTCTATAATTTTCTAAATTTTTTCCCTTTAAACAAGCTAGTTTAGCATAGATTGTCTTGTAGAGACATATATAGGGAGCTAGCCCTTTCAATCTAGAGGTCCATTTCCTCCATAGGCATACCCATAGGCCTAAAAATATTCCAATGTTGCCCAAATCTGGGAGAGTATTGAACACTCTCTTCTAGGGTGCAAGATTTAGAGACAACATTACCTAATCATCAATAGCCATTTGAGCATGAGATAGATGCTTCTGACTTCGCAATTGGAATAATCCTTACTCAATATGGTCATTTAATTACTTACTGTTGACAAAATATGGTCTACATACCAAAAATGTGCCTAGTCTAAGAGTGGAAGGAGCACAATCTGATTGAAGAGTGACCCAATGTCATAAAGAACATATAGACCTCATGTGGAGATCATATAGCTTTTGCAAATATTTTTAGACACTTTAAGAAAGCTTTAAGTGTGATTGAATTTATCTTCAAAGGATAGGTCTACAATTGTAGATGAAGGGTCTAAGTAGGTTTCCATGGTGTCCAAAGCATTCAATAGCATGAACAAGGTTGCATAAGCCTTGAAAGATCATTAGAGCCTTGAAAGGATGAGTAACAGATAAACTATGCAAGTTTAAAGAACCAGATTGTCGCCAGGATGTCATCTAAAAATAAATGGACCAGTTCACTTGTGTATTTAATAAATGCACATCAATAACTCTCCTGAGCCAACTAGTTATAGTGCCATGTCATTCTACATATTAGGATCATAAATTACAAATTTCATGTTTACACAAGCTTTCTACTTCAAGATATAAGTGTTCAAAGATAGGCTTGCAAAATGAGATGTTTGCACAAGATTCAAGTTTAAGATACATAAAGTGACCGTTTGGGTTCAAAAGGCCTTTAAAAAGTTTAAAGTTGATCAAGATATAATGTTCTACGTGAGATTGCATATTTAGAACATTGATCTAATTGTTCGTACTTGGGTCAAAAAAGTCAAAAGGTCCTTGGGTTAAATCCCTTTAAAGAGCTATAAGTTTGACAAGATTTAATAGTGTAGGTTCATCGAGCAAAGATCTAATAGTGCATGTTTAATAAAAAAGAGATGGGTCTGAACTAGATCAATGACCATCACTCAATCATAATGATGATCTGATGATGTGCAAGAACTGATAGCAAAGTGGGCCCAATGAGATCTATGGTGAGTGTGAGCTCGTACATATTGATCCAACAATAAGCGATCAAGTCAATATGTTAAAGGGATATTCATAATAGGACATTAATGGACCACGTGCATTCATACATGTAGATCTAATGGTGATAGAAGAATCAATAAGTTAGTAAAATCTATGGGACCAATAAGAATAAAGAAAGTTAGACATAATGAAATAGTTTGAGTTGGCAATTGATGACCAATGAATAATGAGCAAATCTAAAGAACTTTTATTAAAGGTTGATGAACCAGTTATTTGACCCAAGTGAAAAAACTCTTAAGTATATATATTAACATTAGAGATTGATCAACAACAAACATTGTCATACAAGCAAGATGGTTAAGGACAAGGCTCTGTCACCATTGAAGTTTAAACATGACCTCTAGTCGATATCATGGAACCTATCAACCTTGTAGGGTCATTCCATTGGTGTGATCATTATTATTTTTAGATAAAATATCATCATGTATGGTATCCTTTCGGATCTCACAGGTTTTTGGATGAAGAATAGGTCTTTTAGACCAAATATAGAGATCAAAGATAAACTAGCAATGATTATAAAGCAAGTTCAAGTGGTTTGTAGGTTTTCAAGGATATTGTGATTATGTGAAAACTAATAACTAGATTAGTTTTCATCTATAATGGACCCATGTTCGATATTGGAGCAAATACAAATGTAAATGTGATCTTGGAGAGGTGTCTTACCTATCACATGGTCATATTTTGATAAGCAGGTACCTATGGCCACCCAAAGCATATGTGGCATAATTCTGTCAATACCAAGACATGGTCCTTGTCTATAGATTAGATAGATAATGACATGGAGTTTCAAGAAGAGGAAATATCTATTGGATAAGGGCAATGGGCATTCAATTCTTTTACATAATCTATTCCTTGTTGATAAGGTCACTAGTCAACACCCTCAAACTTGTGCTAATACATCACAATCCCCTCTCTCTTTTCCTTTTCTATATAGGTTCTATCTTTTCCACATTTAGAACTCTCTAAAAGTTTTAGAAAGAAATATCTATCAATTTTTAGATAAATAGACTCTTATGCTTTGGCTTGCTTAGGCTATGCCAAATTTTGTACCACAACACCTTTTGATGCAATAAAGACTAAATTCCATCCTTTTGTAAGCTAGATTGAAGTGTGTTTTATGAACTCATGTACTATAGCTAAGTGAATATGTGTTCCCTGTCTATGTCTGAGTTTTCTCACCTTAATGAAGTGCTTGATAGTTCTCCCAGGTCATTATAAGTGTAATTTATAGTTTGTTGTTTAGCTTGAAAGTGGATATCTGCCTTCTCATGATATTTTAATAATTGATTCATGCTTTATTGTGAAATACTCATGTGAGATTGATCTTATCTGGTCTTGAATGTGTCTCATAGTGTGTCGTGTGCAAAGTATAAGTGTTCTAATTACTAGTGCATCACCCCATTTACATGCTTTCATATATTGTTGTTATTCTCTCTCCCTTTTTCCAAGTGTTAGATTAAGTCTGGTTCAGGTGATAGATCCAAAAGGAAGCCGACCTTCTACGAAGGTCTGATCTATTATTAAGATACCCACAACCTAGGATAAATCCCATGTTGGAATATATTTAAGTAGGAAGATCTAAACAATCCCATTACTCAATTAGGGTGCAATCTAGAACACCAACACATACCATAATAAAAAATTACTACACAATTAAAAAATTACCCAACCTATGATCCCAAGCTTTATGTTATTATTCAAGCATGTAAGCCTTGGAAGCATTATATCTTGGGAAAGAATATTATGATCCACACAAATCACAAGTTGCTTCAATTATCATAGAATCGTAACAAGTTATAATAAGAGCAACATCAAAAATGGTCTTCTTATCTTTAGCAATTCCATTTGAACATCAAGCATAAGAAGGGAAGTGTCAATCTAGTCACAAATTATTTGATCTATCCACTAATTTAAGCTCTCCTTTATGTTATTGACACATGTGGATATGAATTCAACACATGATTATAATTTTATCCATCTAACATGGATTTTATAGATATCTATCACAATTTGATTTATGGTAATTCAGTTTTAGATTTCTACTTACATGATGGACTCCTATATCACCTTGGGCACTCATGCATTCTACATGAGGTAAAGAGACAAAAAATAATATGGGAATCTCATTTTATCAAAGTATCAAGACATTTAAGAATTTAAAATACTCTTCCAGTGTTATATAAGTACTTCTTCAAGCCACATCTGAGGTTTGATGTATACAAATATATCAAGTCTTGTACTACATGAGCAATTTACAAGTTTGTTAATAAAAATAAAAGTTTGTACGCACATATACTAGTTCTAAAATACCTGAGAATACATTTCCATAGAATATATCTCATGATACCCTACTACCAATCATGGTAATAACTATGTTTATGTAGTAGTTGATATGTTCTCAAAGATGGCAATTCTCATACCTTATAAGAAAGCCATATCAAATTTGGAAACAACTTGATTATACTTTCAACATGTTTGGATCCATTTTTAAATACCCAAAACCATCTTATTTGAAAAGGATACAAGGTTCTTGAGTAATTTATAATAACCACTTTAGTCTATGTGAGACACAAAAGTTGATCAAATCCACTGCCTTTCATCCACAAATTCATGGACAAAAGGAGGTGATAAATAGGATGATAGTGCACCTTTTGAGAGTGAAAAATTAAAAGAAGTAACATAATTGGGATGAAGGATTACCTTTTATTTAACATAGTTACAAAAGAGCTTTTGCAAAACTCTACCACACAGTCATTTTTTGGTTTGCTTGGGTTTCCAACCTTTGTCATGCATCGACATAGTTTATCCGATTCCACCATAAAAAATAGTAACTCATTTAGCTCAAAAGGAAGTTGATAAAGTTGTTGAATTTATTGAGCACATTAAACAACAAGTACAAATTATTATGTAGTAGGCTAATACAAAATACAAGCAACACCATGACAAGCCTCAGACAATACACACATTCCATGTTGGTGATCAAGTATAGCTATAACTATAGAAGGAAATAATGACATGAAGTTACTGCAAACTTTGTCCACTTTTATATGAGCCCTAAACCATTTACAATCAATAATGAGAGAGTGATTTCAAGATTAATCTTCCATCTTACCTTGGGTTGTATCCAATCTTCAACACATAACTTTGTCTCCATTACTTTCCACCTTTTTTGGACACTTTAGATACTACAAAGACTCTTCAAAAGACATAGATCAATCTAGATTACAACATCCTAGCACAATCAGAGCAAGTCATTGATGCTCAAGTCAAATGGACACATAAATAAATCCCTCTCTTCTATATTGTTAAAGTAGGTCAAGTGCCTTCCTAGGTAAAATGGTTTAAAAAAGTGGAGGATGCAAATTTATTTCCACATCGCTTACCACAATTGTATTCAATGGGGACCATTGCTATTCAAGGAGAGGTGACTGATCCAATAGAATCTAGGTCATTATATCTTACCATAATTTATTGATGTTGTATATCTAGCACTACATTAATATCAACATCACCAACATTAGGTTCCTGAACTATGTGTCAATTTTAAATATTGAATTCCACTTCTATATTACCACACAACTTCAATAGTGTTAGTACCATAGATCTCAACTCATCAGTGATAATAGTCAGTGATGTCACAACATTCATAAGTTATGAAGTGATTGTTACCAAATCTTATAATGCTTCAAATAACACTTCATCTTAATTAATTGTATATTAATGTACACATTGTAGTTGGTTATGTAAACAAGAATGAAGTCAAGAATTACATAAACACTAGACATTTGATCTCGTAGATATTGTATAAAACTTAACATAATAAAACTTTGTTATTACAATTATACATTTGGTTTTTATCTTCTTATTCATTTGTCTTGTCTCTTTGATGCATATCCTCTATCTTTCAAAATTCTCTTCCATTCATAACCTTCTTAAATCTATTTAAGTAAGTTGTTCATCAGTCTCCTCCAAGGCCCTATATCACTCCTTTTCCCATTACATCATTTTACATGAGATTTGGGTTCATATTTAGTCTCAAATTATGTTTGGTTCAGGTGGAATCATATTTTCCCTATTTTGTTTTCACTTTCATGATGATGGATTGTAGTTACATTTTGATGATTCTACTACTCTTGTAGGTTTAATGGGGTTTTCTTAGATGGTTTTCTATGTAATTGTTGACGTTGTGGATTGTACCCTTTGAAAGAAGGCTCAGATTCTCTCATACATGTGGCACAATGGAGACTCCCCTCTTGCTGTGGGCCTAGCAAAATTAAGGGGAGAATCTCTAGATAAGGGCTAGCTCCCTTTGATGCATCTATGAAGTCTTAGATTTCTTACTACTAACAATGAGGGGGGGTGAAAAGGGAGATGGAATACCCAGAATAGAAAACTACTCTAAGTGGTGATGCACCAAATGATTTTGACCTACTCAGTTATTCACACTTCAAACCAGAAGAGGATGGACATACACTTTATCTAATGAAAAGACTAGACTGCAGAGAGCTTTAACAATGGGATTAATGAAGACACACATAAAATGAACTTACCACAGGTGTTGTAGAAAACACACTGTCTGATAACCCTTTTAAATCTCTGTGCTCCAAATGTAGCGCTTTCTGTTAACCTACAAAAATGGTGATTTGTCTACACTAGGTGTGTTTTTATCAATTTGTGAAAGCATCAAGCTAAAATGACTAAACAAAGAATTGATACACAGTCACACTCAAAAGCATAACTAGTCAAGTAGAGGTAAAACACATTCTTATTGATCAAAGGTGAATTTTGGCAGGGCTTCACCTTACAAAATGAGATATCCCCTTCTCAACTGAGAGGTTATAATATATATAGCATGAAGAAGAAGACTTTGGTGCCTTCTAGAATAAGTGGCCCATGCTACGTTGAATGCTTAGGAAGGAGGAAGTCCATTAAAGGAACCATGTTGGGGCAGTCACAAGCCTTGACTTTAGCATTTAAATCATATTAAATGTCTCTTCAAAAATATGGGTTGCTTGATCATTTTAAAGTCAAGGCTGATCCTCTTTATGAAATTTACATGATTTTCCACTCATCAATGCTCAAATGAAGAAAAATAGGCCACACCATTGAATGCTTACACTCTTTGATAACCACTTGGTGGAGACTATTTCATCTGCAACAATAACTTCTCCTATCGACACCTTCTTTTTCCACTTGGACTGCTTAATTCATGTCTATGCTTGGCTGGGTGCATCTTTTGGAACATTCCAAATGTTGTCGTATGTGTGCATGGCCATGTTCTTGATTCTCTATTTTTTTCCCCTTTTCCTTGCTATTTTTTTGTTGCTTTCTAGCAATTTGAGCTCTCTCGGGCTACTCTTCTCATCTTTTGTTGGCTCCTTGGGCTCCTTTCTCAGTGATTAATGCATCCCATTAAAGTTGATGTCTATGGGCTTGTCAACTATTTGAAAACCAATGGCTATTTCACCACCTTGAATTTGACGTTCACACGCCCATCATCAGACGTTTGAACCTCCAACGGCTAGTTTGCCATGTTGAAATTGATGTTCTCGGGCCTGTCACCCCTTTGGTAATTTCTTTAGCCTTTTGTATTTGAATCTTCCCGAAGGGAAGGTGTCCCTTCAAAGCTTGGAAAAGGTCCCCTTTTGGGTCGTTGGGAGTCCCCCGCAAGGGCACTTACCTTTCAGGCTCCCATGTCTTCTGAATTCCTTCAAACATTTTGTCTGAAGGAAATCCTCCCTTCAAAGTCCCAGCCCTTCTTTATTTTAGTCTTTTCCCTGAGGAAATTCCTTCGACAAATTCCTTCATAAAAAAAGTCTGAAGGAATTCCTTCGGGATTTTATCTAAAATAATTTGCCTTAGTTTGCTTTCCTTGTGAATTTCTTCAAACAAAATGTCCAATGGAATTCCTACAGGCACTTTATCTGAAGGAATTCATCCTTGGCTCTACATGGATTTTCTTCAGACCAAAATTTTGAAAAAATCCTTTGTCTTCTGTGAGGATTATCTCTGAAGAGAAACTTACCTTTCGAACTTCTACCTTGTCATTTTTTGAAGGTGTTGTCTACCCTCCACAAGGGCACTTTTGGGTCCTTAATTACCCTCCACATCCTACTAGAATGGTCTAGTTTGTAACTCAACTACCCTCCGCAAGGGCACTCTACCCTCAGAACTTTATAAAAGACTTATATCTCTTTGGCCCATTCCTTTGCTAAAAGTCTTGTGAAAACTAGCTTCACATGGTGAAATAAACCTTCAGATCAATCTGAAACATCTACAAATCTCAAGTCACTTGAATCTTTATAGAATATGTCTACTACAAAGGGAAATGGCACAATTGTAGTAGGGAGAATACATCAAAGATTGATGGTTCAGAAAAGTAGGGAAAGGAGACTAATTTTTGTCCTGTAGGACCAAAATAGTCAACAAATCTAGCGATTCCCAAGGGAAGCATGCATGTTATGCATAAAAATACTAGTAGCCTCAAAGTCTATTGGGCACGGAGTCAAGATGTAGCTTGAAAGAGTTAGTAGCAACCTTGAGGGATCCAAGAATCAATCATGAATTTTTTAACCCAAATGGTAAATAAAACACACACAAGGTTAAAAAACTATGAACATGTGCAAAATCACTTAGTCAAAATAGGGAAAAATAAGGAAAATATGTACATGATGAGAGAAGGCTCAGTGACAGTGCTTAAGATATATCCTATGAACTAGGATATGTAGTTCTTCACCATCCAACTTGGAGAGTTGCAATGCATTGTGTTGTTTTCATTGAGTGATGACATACAGACCACTCCATAGGGCATTGAACTTTGTGTGATTTTTAGTCTTAGCTCAGTCTTCATCCCATTTTAAGATGATGTAGCCTTCAGAGAAGCCTTTTAATGAGGATTTCTTGTCAAATTGCTTCTTCGTTTGCTACTAATAGTAGGTCATAAAAACCATAGCTCGGTCTCTTGTCTCTTGAAGTTCCATCAATTCACACAGCCTAACCTCCATGTTGTTGCCTTCTTCCAATTGTAGCTGGTGAACAAGATTCAAAGTTGGAAATTCAAGTGAAATAGGAAATCTAGCTTCTCTTCCATACACAAGTGTGTATGGTGAATTGCGAATTGCCGTCTTTAGAGTAACCCTGTTTACCCACAGGGCTATTTTCAACTTGGCATGCCAAGTTCTCTAATTCTCCTCCATTATCCTTCTAATGATTCTGATCAGATTCTTGTTGGTGGACTCAGCCAACCCATTCCCTTATGGGTAGTAGTTGGAAGAAGTGCTAAGATAAATGCCATATCCAAATGCCCATTTGCTCATTTTGGTTCCTAAGAAAGCCAATGCATTATTTGAGATGATGGTAACTGAGACTCTAAATCTTGTCACCAGGCATTCGTAAAAATCCAAGAATGCACTTTTGTTGGCCTCCTTCAAAGCAACAGCTTCTACCCATCTCATAAAGTAGTCTATCATGGTCAAGACCTATTTGTGGTTAGCACTAGAGGGAGGGTTGATCATCCCTATGAAGTTTAAGCCCCATTGCATGAATGGTTATTCCATTTGAATAGGATTTCGAGGCATTGTAGCCAGTCATTGTTTCCCATCAAAGAGCACACACTTCTGACACTTTCATACCCAGTCATGAGTGTCTCTGAATAAAGTGGGCCAAAATTAACTGGCTCTCATAATCCTTACAGCTGAGGCTTAAGAGAAAATTGACCACCAACTGGCTTGTCATGGAACTTGGACAACACCTTGTCTACTTGACCTATGTCTATGCACCTCAAGAGTACTCCTAATAAATCCCTTCTGAATAACACCCTATCAATCAGGGCATAAGGGAGATATTGGAGTCTAAAATATCTCCTCTTGGTCCTATCGAGGCCCTGTGGGCACTCACCGGTGAGAAGGAAACATTTCATGTCTGATGTCAAATCCATCATGACTGTTAGTTCTTCTATTATAGCTTCATCATGGATTAGCAAAATGCCTTCTTTCTATTATTTAAGGTCTACATCAAGGTCTTCACACAAGCCTTTTCCCCTTACCAGCTTGGTGGTTTTGATGTCCACATCATATTCTATTACTTTGGTGATCCATCCCGCTCTCTTTTCATTTAGATCACAGCTGATCAAGAAATCTTTGACACTAGGATGTGGCACCATGAGATGAACCCAACTGTTAGATAACATATGTCTTAATTTCTTTAGACTTCATATGATTGTAAGGACTTGCTTTTCCACATATGTATACCTAATCTCAAATCCTTCTAGACCTTGGCTAAAAAATGCAAGCAGTTGTTCAAGGTTCTCATCATTTGCTTGGGTAAGCATGACAGAGATTACCTCTTCATTTCTAAAGTTGTATAGTTTGAAATCCTTGGTGAAGTCAGAATTGATCAAGGTAGGAGCCTGGGTGATAGCCTTCTTGATCCCTTTAAAACTATCCTTCCTTTGTGCTGTCCACATGAATTTCTCATCTTTCTTCAGCATAGAGGTCGGTGTCTTGACTATCTCAAAAAAATTTGGGATAAATCTATGGATAAAATTTATTTTTCCAAAAAAGCTTTGCAGACCTTTCTTATGCTTAGGCAAGGACAGTGCTAGGATGGAGAGAACTCTTTTTGGATCAATGGTCAAACCCTCTTTCAAAATAGCATGGCCAAGGAGTTTACCTTCATGGATAGCAAACATGGATTTATTTGGGTTAAGAGAGATACCGAACTCACTACACCTCTCAAAGATTTGCCTAAGGTGTTTCATATGTTGGCCTGCTTCTTTAGAAAATATTGTCACATCATTAAGATAGACTAGTACAACATTATTTATTAGGCCTTCAAAATCCATGTCCATGGCTCATTGAACAGTGGATCCAACATTGGACAATCCAAATGGTATTTTCTAGTAAGCAAACGTCCCTCACTTAGTAGTGAAGGTTGTCTTGTATTGATCATATTCTTGCACTAAAATTTGATTATACCCTAAATACCCATCTAGGAGGGAGAAATATTCATTGCCTGTCACCATTTGGAGGATCTACTCTATACTTGAGAGAGGATAGTGGTCTTTCAACAAGACTCTATTGAGGTCTCTAAAATCTACACATAATTTGATCTCCCCATTATTTTTGCTGATAGGAACTAGATTGGCCAGCCAAAAAGAGTGTTTGATTAGAAATATGATCTTAGACTCAATCAGCTTGGTGAGTTCCTTTTGCATGAGAGGCTCAGTCTTCAGGTTGATAGGCCTTTGTTTTTTTTGATGGGCTTGGCACCTTCCTCCAGCTCAATGGTATGTTAGGCCAAACTTGGGTTAAAACCCTTCAAATCACTATACTCCCAAGTGAAGACATCAGCAAATTCTTTTCATAATAAGATGAAAGCTTGCATGTCATGATATGCACATACTTTCCCAAGTGTAAACAACCTATTTTTGAATATCTCAACCTTTTTTTAGTTTTCTTTCTTCATTGTGATGCTTGCTTTGTCATTTTTCAATTGGTCGTCCTCATTGAAGATACTTTTGAGAGTGACCAAGCCTTTAGGAAGTTTGTTGTTCTTAAGCTGAATAATTTTGCCACCATACTGCTATTGTAGCTTGGCTTGATTTCTATAGGGAGACTCAGCCTCCTCTTGCAAGAAGAATGTTATCTCCTAATCACTATCAAACACTTTCTAGTTGGTGATGTTATCAAGAATGGAGTGTTTGATTACCACTTTTAAATGGCATGAATTGATGTCTTGGCCTATCTCCTTGGAGATGTCAAACTGAGGACCAACTACTGCTAGTCTATCTGATTACTTATTCTACTCTCTTGGAATGGAAGTAACATTGAAATCAAGGAAACTCTCCACTAAGTCCCACACCCTGTGCTTGTAAGACTTAAACAAGGAATTCTTTATCAAATTTTAGCCTCTCACGTGACTTATGATCAACTCACTGCCCCCAAAAACATGTAGCTCTTTAATTCCTCTTTTCCTTGCCCACTCCAAACCATGGATGAGAGATTCATACTCTGCAACATTGCAAGTGCAAGAAAACTGGAACTTGAAAGTTGAGAAGTATTTCTCTTGTGAGGGGGAAATTAACACTACTCCACCACCAACTCCCAATTTGCTTCTTGAGCCATCAAAGAAAAGTCGCCATAAACCCAAGCTCTATTGGTTTGCTTTCATCAAATTGGGTAGAAGAGTACCCTTTTCATGCATACAATAGATTCCAAGACCTGCATCTTCTATGAATTTGTATGGGTCATGTTCAAATTTGTCACTTCCCCATTCATCTAAGAGTAGGTCAGCAACTCCTTCAAGAGAAGAGGGTAGAGATTGATCCACTTAGAATTCTTCTTCATCAATAATCGCATCACTAACATTAACCACTTTGAGTGAGTATGGCTCAAAATGATCTCTATGGATTGGCTCGGACTCAATCTTAACTTTAGTCTTATATTTGGTTCTCAAAACCATGTAAGACCAGTTTAATGCTAGATAATTGCCTATTTTGGATGTGAAATCCTTGGAAAAGCAAATGGCAAAGTAGGGAGGAACATCTACCACCACCATGTCATAGGGAACTGAGAAAGTTGGATAGGCATGGAGCATCAAGTTCAAGCCTCTCACCACTCCTACTGTCTTGGTTGGTGATCCATCTAGCTGCAAGACTCCCTTGGTCATTTCTTTGTATTTGAGTCCCAGCTTATCTGTATAGATTTTGGCATTACTGAGTTACTTTCCCCACTATCAATAATATAATTTTGCACCAATAAATATCCTATGAATAAGGATAGATATAAAGGGAGAACCTTTTCTTCTTTATTTACTTGCCCTGTTATGGAGGGGTGCCCATTCATGATCAAAATATTATCCACTTTTATTGGGATAACTAGTTCAGATCACACATGTAACTCCTTTTGGAGTATGTCTTTTTGTCCCAGTATTGCCAATGAATCCCACAAAGAGATATTCACATGTAGCTTCTTCATCTGGTCCACTATATTGATCTGAGGATTGTTGCCCTTTAATTTTTCTTTAGAGGTGCTTGTATTCTGAAGCACAGGTCGAGGAGCTAAGGGTGTAACTGGCAACTTATAATTTGGAAATTTTTGGTTCATACATGATGAAGAAGATGTTGCGATCGTCTAGGCAGCTGCCTGAGCTTCCTCCATAGCTGTCTTTTTAGACCTTCTATTGGCTGCAACATAATCACCTTGGTTTTTCATACTGCCCACGTAATTAACTACACAAAATTCACCTTTCATGTGATTTATGAGAGTGAAATCAGGTTGAGCCTAACTACTACCCATGCCAGGTTGTACTAACATCTCAAAGCTTGGGAATTAGGTAGCCTGATCATCTTGTGCATTCATATATTGACTCGATGTCTCATTTTTATATCAAACTAATCTTGACCATATCCCATGGGTGAGCAATTTGGTTGTTCTTGACCAAATTATTTTGAGCGGGCACAAGAGCCTTGGATGATGAAGGAGCACCTAGATTATACCCTTGATATGGTCTAGCTTGTGAAAACTAACTATCCTTAATTATAATTTTGAAAAGAGGGTCTACTTGCTTGTTTGAACTGCTGATATCCTTGATTTGGTTGATAGTTTTGAGCTTGTTACCTTTTCAGAGCCACTAATTCATTGGTCATGCTTTGCAGTAAGCTTTTAACCTCATGAAGGTCATTTGGTGAAGTAGCAGTCAAATTTTCTATGCTAGGCAATAGAGCTAAGGTGGGTGCAGCAGTCTAGACTGGAGGTGGCAATTAAGGAAAGACCAACATATGAGGTCTAGGGGCTATCTTTCCTGTTTGCACCAGATAATTTTCAGTAGCTATTTCTATTTCATAGGCAGCTAACAGCACTTGTCCTCCCATGGACTGTATCATGACAACAATGTCATTGTTCAAAGGTTTTAAATAATAGAGGAAGGCATAGCTTGGGGTCGGTCTCACCAAAATGGGGATTCTATCCCAAGTCTTTTGAAACTTGGTATTGAATTCTTGCATGAATTCATGTGGAGCTCTTTTCATGGTGCTTAGTTACTCAACAAGAGAGACGTGATCACTATTCTCCCCAAAAAAATTTATCAAGAGACTACCTAGGTTGTTCCATATGTTGATAGAATTCATAGGCAAAGTTATATACCAATCCAAAACCTTACCCTTGAAGGACAGCGTCAACAACCTGATAGCAATGTTCTCTTTAGTGACATTATGAATATTATAGAGGTCAGCAATATTTTTGATGTGCTCAATGGCAGTAATAGGCCCTTCCCCATTAAAGGGAGGAACACAATTAAGAACTATCCTTGGGATTGGGTCATAATGTAGAAGGTTTAATGGGCTTTGACCATGAAAGGCTACAAAAGGTAAAGCCATGGTGATAACAGGGTTCTGTCAGGGTCTTCTTATGTAAGTATATTTTGTAGTAGGTATGGTAAAATGAGTTGTTGTATAAAGATGGGTCCTTGCAAATCTCAGTCACCTTATTGAGTTTAATGGTAGTTTAATGAATTCAAAAAGGACACCCTTGGTAGAAGATCTTGTGGTGACCTTAGGCATGGAATGTCAGACTGATCTTTAACCAGAGACTAATGTTCTTGAAAATGGAGTCACCAGATGCTGGATTAGTGGTTCATTCTTTCTGTAATAGGACCAACATCAATCCTAGAAATTTTCTAAGTATTAAAATTGGTCCCACCAAGAGTGCCAAAAACTATTGACACTATAGATTTCACCTTTTGAAAGAAGGCTCAGCTTCTCTCTTATATGTGACACAATGGAGACTCCCCTCTTACTGTGGGTCTAGAAAAATTGAGGGGAGAATCTCTAGATAAGGGCTAGCTCCCTTTGATGCATCTCTAAAGTCTTGGATCTCCTACTACTAACAATGAGGGGGGTGAAATGAGAGAAGGAATAACCAGGATAGAAAACTACTCTAAGTGGTGATGCACCAAATGATTTTGATCTACTCAGTTATTCACACTTCAAACCAGAAGAGGGCAGACATACACTTTATCTGATGAAAAGTTCAGATTGTAGGGAGCTTTAACAATGGGCTTAATGAAGACACATAGAAAATGAACTTACCATAGGAACTATAGAAAACACACTGTCTGATAACCCTTTTCTGTCTCTACTCTCTAGATGCAACAATTTTTGTTAACTTGCAAAAATGGTGCTTTTTCTACACTAGGTGTGTTGGTATCAATTTGTGAAAGCATTAAGCTAAAATGACTGAACACAGAATTGATACATAGACACACTCAAAAGCATAACCAATCAAATAGAGGTAAAACACATTTTTATTGATCAAAGGCGAATTTTGGTAGGGCTTTGCCTTACAAAATGGGAGATACCCTTCTCAACTAAGAGGTTACACTATATATAGTATGAATAAGAAGACTTTAGCACCTTCCAAAACAAGTGGCCCATGATGCATTGAATGCCTAGGAAGAAGGAAGTCTGTTGAAGGAACTATGTTGGGGCAGTCACAAGCCTTGACTTTGGAATTAAAATCATATTAAATGTCTCTTCAAAAGCATGGGTTGCCTGATCATTTTAAAGGTAAGGCCACTCCTCTTTCTGAAACTTACATGATTGTCCACTCATCCATGCTCAAATGAAGAAAAATAGGCCACACCATTGAATGTTTGCACTCTTTTATAACTACTTTATGGAAATTGTTTCATCCACAACAATAACTTCTCCTGATGACACCTTATTTTGCCACCTAGACTACTTAATTCATGTATGTGCTTGGCTATGTGCATCTTTTGGAACTTTCCTTATGTTGTTGTATGTGTGCATGGCTATGTTATGGATTCTCTATTTTGTTCCCCTTTTCCTTGTTATTTTGTCGCTTTTTAGCAATTTAAGCTCTCTTGGGCTACTCTTCTCATCTTTTGCTCACTCCTTGGGCTCTTTTCTTAGCAGCTAATGCATCTCATTAAATTTGATGTCTGCGAACTTGCTACCTATTTGAAAACCAAAGGCTATTTCACTGCCTTGAATTTGGCATTCACGCGCCTGTCACCAAATGTTTGAACCTCCAATAACTAGTTCACCATGCTGAAATTGGTGTTCTCGGCCCTATCACCACTTTGGTAATTTCTTCAACCTTTTGTATTTGAATCTTCCTAAAGGGAAGGTTTCCCTTCAGAGCTTGAAAAAGGTCCCCTTTTGGGTCACTGGGAGTCCCCTGCAAGGGCACTTGCCCTTTAGGCTCCCTTGTCTTCTGAATTCCTTTAGACAAAATGTCTAAAAGAATTCCTTTAGACATTTTGTCTGAAGGAAATCCTCCCTTCAAAGTCCCAGCCCTTATTTATTTTGGTCTTTTCCTTCGATAAATTCCTTTGGACAAAAAGTCTAAAGGAATTCCTTTGGGCTTTTGTCTGAAAGAATTTGCTGGTCTACTTTCCTTGTGAATTTCTTCAAACAAAATGTCTGAAGGAATTCCTTTGGGCACTTTGTCTAAAGGAATTCATCCTTTGGCTCCACATGGATTTTCTTCAGGCCAAAAGTCTGAATAAATTATTTATCTTTTGCAAGGATTCTCTTCGAAGGGAAACTTACCTTTTGACCTTCTACCTTGTCAATTTATTCAGGTGTTCTCTACCCTTCGCAGCCTACTAGAATGGTCTAATTTGTAACTCAATTGCCCTTTACAAGGGCACTCTACCCTCAGAGATTTGTAAAAGACTTATATCTCTTTGAATTTGGGCCATTCCTTTGCCATAAGGCTTGTGAAAACTAGTTACACACAGTGAAATAAACCTCTAGATCAACCCAAAACATCTACAAAGCTCAAGTCACTTAGATCTTTATAGAATAGGTCTACTACAAAGGGAAATGGCACAATTGCAGTAGGGGGAATACATCCAAGATTGATGGCTCTAGATAGCAGAGAAAGAAGGAGACCAATTTTTGGCTTGTAGGACCAAAATGGTCAACAAATATGGTAATTCCTAGGGGAAGCATGTGTACTATGCTTAAAAAGACTAGCAGCCTCAAAGTCCATTGGGCATGGAGTCAAGATGCAGCTTGAAAGAGTTAGCAGTAACCTTGAGGGATCCAAGAATCAGTCATGAAGTTTTTACCCCAAATGGTAAAAAAAACACACACAAGGTTAAAAAACTATGAACATGTGCAAAAGCACTTAGGGAAAATAGGGGAAATAAGGAAAATATGTACATGATGAGAGAAGGCTTAGTGATAGTGCTTAAGATATATCCCATTAACTGGGATATGTAGTTCTTCACCATCCAACTTAGAGATTTGGAATGCATTATGCTGCTTGCACTAAGTGATGACATATGGACCACTCCATAGGGCATCAAACTTTGTGTGTTTTCCAAGCTTAGCTCGATCCTCATCCCATTTTAAGATGATGTCACCTTCAAAGAAGCCTTTCAATGAGGATTTCTTGTCAAAGTGCTTATTTTTTTGTTGCTGACGACTGGTCATAGAAACTATGGCTTGGTCCCTTGTCTCCTAAAGTTCCATCAATTCACATAGCCTGACCTCCATGTTGTTTCCTTCTTCTAATTGCAGATGGTGAACAATATTCAAGGTTGGCAATTCAAGTGAAATATGAATTCTAGATTCTCTTCCATATACAAGCGTGTATGGTGAATTGCCAACTGCCCTCTTTGGAGTAACCCTGTCTGCCCATAGGGCTATTTTCAACTTGGCATGTCAAGTTCTCTGATTCTCTTCCATTATCCTTCTGATGATTTTGATTAGATTCTTGTTGGTGGACTCAGCCAACCCATTCCTTTGTGGGTGGTAGTTGGAAGAAGTGCTAAAATAGATGTTGTATCCCAATGCCCATTCACTCATTCTGGTTCCCAAGAAAGCTAAAGTGTTGTTTGAGATGATGGTAGCTGGGACTCCAAACCTTGTCACCAAGGCTTCATTAAAATCCAAGAATACACTTTCATTGGCCTCCTTCAAAGCAACAACTTTTACCCATCGTGTAAAGTAGTCTGTAGTGGTCAAGACCCATTTGTGGCTAGCACTAGAGGGAGGGTTGATCATCCCTATGAAGTATAGGCCCCATTGTATAAATGATTGTTCCACTTGGATAGCCTGTAGATGTATTACAACCAATCAATTTTTCCCATCAAAGAGTACACACTTTTAGCACTTTCATACTCAGGCATGAGTGTCTCTAAATAAAGTAGGCTAGAAGTAACCAACTCTCATAATCCTTACAGCTATAGGCTTAAGAGCAAAGTGACCACCAGCTGGCCCATCATGGAACTCAGATAGCACTCTGTCAACCTAACCTAGATCTATGCACCTCAAGAGTACTCCTGAGAAATCCCTTCTGAACAACACCCTATCAATCAAGACATAAAGGAGAGATTGGAGTCTAGAACATCTCTTCTTGGTCCTGTAAAGGCCCTACAGGCACTCACCAGTGAGAAGGAAACATTTCATGTCCGATGCCCAATCCTTCATGACTGTCGGTTCTTTTACTATAGCTTCATCATGGATTAGTAAAATTCCTTCTTTCTGCTATTTAAGGTTTACAACAAGGTGTTCACATAGGTCTTTTCCCCTTACCAGCTTGGTGGTTTTGATGTCCATGTCATATTTCATTACTTTGGTGATCCATCCCGCTCTCTTTTCATTTAGATCACAACTGATCAAGAAATCTTTGATGCTTGGATGTGGTACCATGAGATGAACCCTGTTGTTAGATAGCATATGTCTGAATTTCTTTAAACTTTGTATGATCATAAGGACTTGCTTCTCCACATATGTAAAACTAATCTCAAAGCCTTCTAGACCTTGGCTAAAAAATGCAAGCAGTTGTTCAAGGTTCTCTTCATTTACTTGGGTAAGCATGGTAGATATTACCTCTTCATTTCTGAAGGTGTATAGTTTGAAATCCTTGGTGAAGTCAAGACTGATCAAGGTAGGAGCCTAGGTGATAGTCTACTTAATCCCTTCAAAACTATTCTTCCTTTGTGTTGTCCACATAAATTTCTCATCTTTCTTCAGCATGGAGGTCAGTGGCTTGACTATCTCGATAAAATTTGGGATAAATCTCCTGATAAAATTTATTTTGCCAAAGAAGCTTTACAGACCGTTCTTATGCTTAGGTAAGGACAATGTTAGGATGGACCAAACTCTTTCTGGATCAATGGTCAAGCCCTATTTCGAAACAACATGGTCAAGGAGTTTACCTTCATAGACAGTGAACATGCATTTCTTTGGGTTGAGAGAGATATCAAACTCTTTACACCTCTCAAATATTTGCCTAAGGTGTTTCATATGTTGGCCTGCTTCCTTAGAAAATATTGTCACATCATCAAGATAGACCAGTACAAAATTATTTATCAGGCCTTAAAAAGCCATGTCCATGGCTCATTAAAAAGTGGCTCTAGCATTAGATAGTCTAAATGGAATTTTCCAATAAGCAAATGTCCCCCACTTAGTAGTGAAGGTTGTCTTGGATTGATCACAGTCTTGCACTAAAATCTGATCATACCTTGAATACCCATCTAGGAGGGAGAAACATTCACTACCTGTCACCATTTGAAGGATTTGCTCCATACTTGGGAGAGGATAGTGGTATTTCAATGAGACTCTATTGAGGTCTCTAAAATCTACACATAATTTGATCTCCCCATTCTTTTTTCTAACAGGAACTAGATTGGCCAGCAAAGAAGAGCGTTTAATAAAAAATATGATCTTGGACTCAATCAGCTTGGTGAGTTCTTTTCGCATGAGAGGCTCATTCTTTGGGTTGATAGGCCTTTATTTTTATTTGATGGGCTTGGTTCCTTCCTCTACCTCAATGGTATGTTGGGCCAAACTTGGGTCAAAACACTTCAAGTCGCTATACTCCCAAATGAAGACATCAGTAAATTCTTGGCACAACAAGAAAAAAGCCTGCCTATCATGATTTGTACATACCTTCCCAAGTGCAAGCAGCCTATTCTTGAATATCTCAACCTTTTCATAGTTCTCTTTCTTTGTTGCGATGCTTTCTTTGTCATTTTTTAATTGGTCATCCTCATTGAAGATACTTTCAAAAGTGACCAAGCCTTTGGGAACTTTGTTGTTCGTCAGTTGAACAATCTGGCCACCATACTGTTGTTGTAGCTTGGCTTGATTTCTAGAGGCAAACTCAGCCTCCTCTTTCAATAAAAATGCTATCTGCTAATCATTGTCAAACACCTACCGTTGGTGATGTTATCAGGCACTGAGTGTCTGATTACCACTTTTAAATGGCATGAACTATTGTCTTGACCTATCTCCTTAAGGATGTCAAACTCATCACCAATGACTACTAGTCTGTCTACTTGTTTAGTTTGCTCTCTTGGAATGGAAGTAACATTGAAAGCAAGGAAACTCTCCACTAAGTCCCACATCCTGTGCTTGTAAGACTTAAGAATGAAATTCTTTGTCAGATTTTGGCCTCTCACCTAATTTATGATCAACTCGTTGTCCCTAAAAACCTATAGCTCTTTAATTCCTCTTTTCCTTTCCCACTCCAAACCATGGATGAGAGATTCATACTCTGCAACATTGCAAGTGCAAGAAAACTAGAACTTGAAAGTTGAGAAGTATTTCTCCTATGAGAGGGAAATTAACACTACTCCACCACCAGCTCCCAATTTGCTTCTTGAGCCATCAAAGAAAAGCTACCATAAATCTAAGCTCTGTTGGTTTGCTTTCATCTAACTGGGTAGAAGAGTACCCTCTTCGTGCATGCAATAGATTCCAAGACCTGCCTCTTCTATGAATTTGTATGGGTCATGTTCAAAGTTGTTGCTTCCCCATTCGTCTAAGGGCAGGTTAGCAACTCCTTTAAGAGAAAAGGGTAGAGATTGATCCACTTAGAATTCTTCGTCATCAATAATGGCATAGCTGACAATCACTAATTTGAGTGAGTATGGATCCAAATGATCTTTATGGATTGGCTCTAACTCAATCTTGACCTTAATCCCATATTTGATTCTAAAAACTATGTAAGACCAGTTTGTTGCTAGGTACCTGCCTATTTTGGATGTGAAATCCCTAGATAAGTAAATGGAAAAGTAGGGAGGAACATCCACCACCACCATGTCATGGGGAACTAAGAAAGTTGGACAAGCATGGAGCATCAAGTTCAATCCTCTCACCACTCCTACTGTCTTGGCTGGTAATCCATCTATCTACAAGACTCCCTTGATCATTTTTTCATATTTGAGTCCCAACTTATCTGTTATACGTTTTGGCATTACTAAGGTGCTTGCCCCACTGTCAATAATGCAATTGTGTACCAGGAAATCTCTTATGACTAAGGATAGATAGAAAGGGAGAACCCTTTCTTCTTTCTTTACTTGGCCTACTGTGGAGGGGTGCCCATTCATGATCAAAATGTTATCCACTTTTGTTAGGATAGTTGGTTCAGATAGCTCATGCAACTCCTTCTAGAGTATGTCTTTTTGTCCCAATATTACCAATGAATCCCACAAAGAGATATTCACATGCAGCTTCTTCATCTGGTCCACCACATTGATCTAAAGATTGTTGCCCTTTAAGTTTTATTTAGAGGTGCTTGTAGCTTGAGGAACAGGCTGAGGAGCTGAGGGCGCAATTGATGACCTATAATTTGGAAATTTTTGGTTCATACATGGTGAGGAAGATGCTACAAATGTCTGGATAGCTACCTGAGCTTCCTCCATATCTCTCCTTTTGGACCTTGTGTTGGCTGCAACATAATCACCTTGGTTGTTCATACTGCTTACGTAGTTGACTACACAAAATTCACCTTCCATGTGATTTATGAGAGTGGAATCAGGTTGAGTCTGACTGTTACCCATGCTGGGTTAAACTACCATCTCAAAGCTTGGGAATTAGGTAGCCTGATTATCTTATGCATTCATATATTGACTCAGTGTCTCATTTGTATAAGTATCCTGATCTTGACCATATCCTAGGGGTGAGTAATTTGGTTGTCCCTGTACTATATTATTTTGAGTGGGCACAAGAGCCTTGGATGATGAAGAAGCATTTATATTATACCCTTGATATGGTCTGGCTTGTGCAAACTAACCCTGTCCTTGATTATAATTCTGAAAAGGGGGTCTACTTGCTTATCCAAACTACTAGTATCCCTAATTTGGTTGATAGTTTTGAGCTTGTTGCCTTTTGAGAGCCACTAATTCATTAGTCATGTTTTGCAGCAAGCTCATAACTTCATAAAGGTCATTTCTATTGAGTTATGGAGCTAAAAGCTTCACTAATGAGCAAATGCAGAGGTTGTTTACACAGAAGTCGATATCAGTTAGGGGTAGACTGACATTGGTTATCTCCAGCTACACAGTAACTGACATCAGTTAGGCATCAACCGGCATCGATCATCTCCAAATAGACACCGACCAGCATCGGTCATCTATGCGTTTCCAGAATTCTATTTTTGGAGAACAGTTAGTTTGCATGTAAAGACTAAAATTAGTCTTGAGTCTGTTTTTCTATTTTTGGTAGAACAGATTTGAGCCTTTGATTAAGAGGTAGATATAACGGTGGAGAATGCATGGCTCATGAAACCCTAGTGTTGTAGTTTACTATATAATAGGGTTAGATCCTCATAGCATGTACAACAACAACAATTGAGTTGATTGTTAAGAGGGAAGACAATTCAAGTAATTGAATTGGTTGTAATTGATTGAGAGAGAGAGAGAACTCTTGAGGGAGAATTACTGTACATCTGAGAGGTGTGAGGAGAAAGAGATTTCTTCATTGTATTTCCTTCTAGAAGAGTTTAATATAGATTGGTTGTCTCTCGTATCTCCTATTCTTTGTTGTTTCTAATTTTTAGTTACTTATTACTTTTGGTTTCAATTCCATGTTTAGTTGCTTATACAAAAGTAATCAATTGTACTCTAAGATCCTGACAACTGGTATCAGAGATCTAAACACTAACAACTAGTATCAGAGCTATGTGTAGATCCTAACAATTTGGTGAAGTAGCAATTAGATTTTATATGCCAAGTAGAAGAGCTAAGGTGGGTGCAGCTGTCTGGACTAGAGGTGGAAATTTAGGGAAGAGTGATATATGAGGTCTAAGGGCTATCTTTCCCACTTGCACCAGGCAATTTTCAGTAGCTATGGCTATTTCATAGGCAGCTAGCAGCACTTGTCCTCCCATGGACTGTATCATGACAACATTATCACTATTCAAAGCTTTTAAATAATAGAGGAAGGCATAGCTTGGGGTCAGTCTCACCAAAATGGGGATTCTATCTCAAGTCTTTTGAAACTTGGTATTGAAATCTTGCATGAATTCATGTGAAGCTCTTTTCATGGTGGTTAGTTGCTCAACATGAGAGAGGTGATCACTCTTCTCTCTGAATCTTTTTGTCAAGAAAGTGCCTAGTTCATTCCATGTACTGACTAAAATCATAGGCAAAGTTTCATACCATTCCAAAACCTTACCCTTGAAGGATAGTGCCAGCAGCCTGATAGCAATGTTATCTTCAGTGACATTGTGAATATTATAGAGGTTGGTAATATTTTTGATGTGCTCAATGGCAGTAATAGGCCCCTCCCAATTAAAGGGAGGAACACTCTTGAGAGTTGTCCTTGAGATTGGGTCATAATGTAGAAGGTTTAATGGGCTTTGACCATGAAAGGATATGAAAGGTAAAGCCATGGTGATAATAGGGTTCTATCAAGGTCTTCTTGCATAAGAATATTTTGTAGCAGGTCTAGGAAAATGACTTGTTGTATAGGGATGGGTCCTTTCAAATCTTAGTCACCTTACTGAGTTTAATGGTAGTTCAATGAATTCAAAAGGGACACCCTTGGTAGAAGATCTTGTGGTGACCTTAGGCATACAATGTCAGACTAATCTTTAACCAGAGATTGATGTTCTTAAAAATGGAGTCGCGAGATGTTGGATTAGTGGTTCATTCTTGCTATAACAGGATCAACATCAATCCTAAAACTTTTTTAAGTATTAAAATTGGTCCCACTGGGTGTGCCAAAAACTGTTGACGCTGTGGATTACACCCTTTGAAAGAAAGTTCAGCTTATCTCTTCCACGTGGTACAATGGAGACTCCCCTCTTGCTTTGGATCTAGCAAAACTGAGGGGAGTATCTCTAAATAAGGGTTATCTCCCTTTGATGCATCTCTAAAGTCTTGGATTTCCTACTACTAGTAATGAGGAAGGGTGAAAAGGGAGAAGGAATAACCAAAATAGAAAACTACACTAAGTGGTGATGCACTAAATGATTTTGATCTACTCAGTTATTCACACTTCAAACTAGAAGAGGGTGGACATACACTTTATCTGATAAAAATACCAGACTGTAGGGAGCTTTAACAATGGGTTTAATGAAGACACACAGAAAATGAAATTACCACAGGAACTGTAGAAAACACATTGTCTGATAACCCTTTTTTGTCTCTACGCTCTAGATGCAGCACTTTCTATTAACCTACAAAAATGGTGCTTTGTCTACACTAGGTGTGTTGGTATCAAATTTTTAAAGCATCAAACTAAAATGACTAAACACAGAATTGATACACAGTCACACTCAAAAGCATAACCAGTCAGAGAGAGGTAAAACACATTCTTATTGATCAAAGGTGAATTTTGGTAGGGATTTGCCTTACAAAATGAGAGATCCCCTTCTCAACTAAGAGGTTACAATATATATAGCATGAAGAAGAAGACTTTGGAGCCTTCCAGAAAAAGTGGCTCATGCTGCGTTGAATGCCTAGGAAGGAGGAAGTCTACTGAAGGAACCATGCTAGGGCAGTCACAAGCCTTGACTTTGGCATTTAAATCATATTAAATGTCTCTTCAAAAGCATGGGTTGATTGATCATTTTAAAGGCAAGGCCACTCCTCATTATGAAACTCATGCAACTGTCTACTCATCCATGCTCACATGAAACAAAATAGGCCACGCCATTAAATTTTTTTGATATTTGATAACCACTTGGTGGAGACTGTTTCATCTACAATAATAACTTCTCCTACTGACACCTTCTTTTGCTACCTAGACTACTTAATTCATGTTTTTGCTTGGTTGGGTGCATCTTTTGGAACATTTCAAATGTTTTCGTATGTGTGCGTGGCCGTGTTATGGATTCTCTATTTTGTTCCCCTTTTCCTTGCTATTTTTTGTCACTTTCTGACAATTTGAGCTCTCTCAGGCTACTCTTCTCATCTTTTGTTGGCTCCTTGGGCTCCTTTCTTAGTGGCTAATGCATCTTGTTAAATTTGACATCTGTGGCCTATCACCTATTTGAAAACTGATGGCTAATTCACCACCTTGAATTTGACATTCGCGTTCCTGTCATCAGACGTTTGAACCTCCAATGGCTAGTTCACCATGCTGAAATTGATGTTCTCAGGCATGTCACCCCTTCAATAATTTCTTTGGCCTTTTGTATTTGAATCTTCCTGAAGGGAAGGTGTCCCTTCGAAGCTTGGAAAAGGTCCCATTTTGGGTCATTGGGAGTCCCCTGCAAAGGCACTTGCCCTTCAGGCTCCCTTGTCTTCTGAATTCCTTCGAACAAAATGTCCAAAGGAAATCCTCCCTTCAAAGTCCTGGCCCTTCTTTCTTTTGGTCTTTTCCTTTAGGAAATTCCTTCAACAAATTCCTTCGAATAAAAGGTCTAAAGGAATTCCTTCGGGCTTTTGTTCGAAATAATTTTCCTTGGTCTGCTTTCCTTGTGAATTTCTTCAGATAAAATGTCTGAAGGAATTCCTTTGGGCACTTTGTCTGAAGGAATTCATCCTTTGGTTCCACATGGATTTTCTTCAGACCAAAAGTCTAAAGAAATCCTTTGGTTCCACATGGAAACTTACCTTTTGGCCTTCTGCCTTGTCATTTTCTGAAGGTGCTCTTTGCCCTCTGCAAGGGCACTTTTGGGTCCATAATTGCCCTCCACAGCCTACTGGAATGGTCCAATTTATAACTCGACTGCCCTTTGTAAGGGAACTCTACCCTCAGAGATTTGTAAAAGACTTATATCTCTTTGAATTTGGCCCATTCCTTTTCCAAAAGCTTGTGAAAACTAGCTGCACATAATGAAATAAACCTTCGGATCAACTTGAAACATCTACAAAGCTCAAGTCACTTGGCTCTTTACAAAACAGGTCTACTACAAAGGGAAATGGCACAATTGCAGTAAGGGGAATACATCCAAGATTGATGGCTCAAGACAGAAGGGAAAGAAGGAGACCAATTTTTGGCCTGTAGGACCAAAATGGTTGATAGTAATTATTTTGAGATTGCATGGTCTTTGATGTTATAAAATGTCAAATTTGAGGGGGTTTTGAATCAAATAATTGGACTTCCATCTCTTCTCTCAATTTGGTATTTGAATACTTGCTAATGGGTTCCTCTCCTTGTCAATTGGTTTGTACATGAATTTATGGACACTCCGATGGATGGTAAATCTTCTACTATAGTTGGTGAGGGATCCTACGCCCATCACAACTCAAGGATGAGAAAAGGGAAGGCATCTTTTTAAAATATAATTAAGAGGCAGAATAAGATAATGGTCAATAAATTTAGTGTGGATAATGTCCACTCTTCCTTTTTGGGTTTGGTAGAATACCTGAAGGTTAGGAAAGTCATGCACATGGGGATTTTATAGGACAAGTCCAATAAGATGACTATTGTTCAACATGCCTTGGATATTATGTAAGTCTACCTTGAAGGATGGAATTAGGGATGATAAGTTGTTGAAGTGGGTTGCCACATGTTAGTGTATTTTATAATTGAGAATATCTAATTATTAAGAGACACTTCAATAATTGAGAATATATAATTATTTACATATCTCTAAATACAGGGCTCTTGCACGAGTTTTTCATATCTTTAGAGTATTTACCATTTTATCAACCCTATTTGTCTCTTTCCTTATCTATAAAGGCATAAGCATTTTTTAATAATTGTGAGAAAGGAGGTTTTATCATTATTTATTTATCAACACTTTACCGAAATTCAGTTCAAATATATAGAAAAAATAAAAGAGGTAGTTATTCTACCCTCTCTATATTATGTGTGTTTTCATGAATGCATGTGTGATTTGAGCATTATGCCTAGTTCAAATTGATCTTGGTATGACCAAGCCATAAATTTAACATGGCCCTAGAGATAGAGATGCACTTCTTTATATGCAAGCACTGTTTCATCATTTGGAGGTTTATATTTGAGGCATTTTTTTGGAGATTTCCCATTGTTTGCAGGTTTTTATTCAAATCTACATGTCCGAAAACTTCATTTGAGATTCAAAAATCAATATAGTTTTGTTCATTGGAAAGAGTTTTTGTTGAGATCCTTGTGTTTGATCAGTGTTGTGGTTCAAAAAATCAGTGGTTTGGTTTAGATCAAACTTGGTGTTATCTGTGAGTTAGAGTGCCTTCTTTAAAAAAACATTTTCGATTTATTTTGATGCCATTTGTTCTGCATTGTTTCTTATTTTTTGGTACCATCACATGAAAACATGATAAAATATGAATTTATTCTCTTAAATCCATAAAATTTCCACACATGGAAGAAGTACATGATGGAGAAACTAAGAGTGAAAGGTTTGTGTCAAGTGACTATAGACAAAGAGACAATCATCTAAAGAGGTTAAAAAGTTGGATTTAATCAATCAATGCGATGAATCTCTTGGACTAATAAACATCTCACTTTATTCAGATCTAAAGTTTCACATTCATGACATAGAGAATTCTAACACAACTTGGAAGAAGCTTTTATATGCATGTTTGAGGAGACATGTCTCATTAGAGGACTCAAATTGGATAATGCTCTATGTTAGCCAAATTTTGGCTATCATAGATCAGGTTCATAAAAAACTTGGTCTATCAGGTTTTGACCTTGATTGACTACCTTGTAAATCTCCTTAGAAGTCATGTTTATCAAAGTTTAAGATATTTTTGACCAAATTAAGGTAATGATATTATGTTGGTTTGTGATTGTCTAGCCTTGTCATGATTTATCCAAATAAGTTCAATGGTATCAAGGGTTAATAAGACCTTTTTGAGTCATTTAACACATGTCAAGTCACCCCATACTCCCTTTGGTCTATACAAGTGCCTAAAACGATGTTAGACTCTCTTTTCTAACGTTATAACCCATTTCAAGTGCTTCCTTATGCATTTTATAACATTTCAAGAAGGAATATTGTAAGAAATGGTAGGTGCACAACATAGGGAAGTTGTTGAAACATCATTACAAATTTTTACATGAATGTGGAATATTTATGAACACTTGTTGCATCAGTTTAATTAGGCTTTGAATTAGAATATGATAGTTATCATGGCAAAAGAAGGGTTTTCAAAGGGTGGTTGCAAGTTTTTAGTGTGAAGTTCACTTCCAAACACTCCCATGGCTTTATGCATCCTTGAAAGGTCAAAATCCATGAATTTTAGTGACTTGTAGATCCAAAGAAGTTAAAAAACACTCTCATTCTCCCATTGAGCTCTTGGAAAGCTCATAATGGCTATTTTCATATGCTTAGGCCATATGAGAGAGAGAGAGAGAGAGAGAGAGAGAGAGAGAGAGAGAGAGAGAGAGAGAGAGAGAGAGAGAGAGAGAGAGAGAGAGAGAGAGAGAGAGAGAGAGAGAGAGAGTCAACACCCAAGATCTTGGACAAATATGAGGACCATAATGACCTCAAGTTTCCATACATTAGTCAGGAGTTTTATGGGCTAGGCTTTATGAATAAATGCTAAGAAGTTGGGGTGGTCTAAAACCCTACAAAACCCCTACTAGCTCAGTTTTACCAATTAAATTGCACTTTGAAGCTTGTTGGAAGAATGAGAATAATGGAAGAGGATATAGGGGGTCTACACAATATTATTTTATGATTTTACAAACCTCAATTGGCATGTGTGAGCCCAAAGAGGCAAGAAATCTTTAGTTTGGGGTAGGTTATAGGTTGAAGATAGAGTTCTTGATGTTTTGATGTATTAAAGCAATTGGGAGCATGTTGGTGAAGTTTTTACAACCCATCAACACTTCCTTAATGCTCTACAGGTCCATTAAAGAGTTATTCATTCCGACATGGACCTAAAACTACATAACATGATGGAGACCTAAAATCTTCCATAAGTATTCATCATGGATCAAGGTGGTAGGCATAATCTTAGTATATGAAGGGGAAAAATTCATGAAAATAGTGAAAAGTAAATTGTTTCTACATGGTTGGTTTCTTAAACTCATTCAAGCCTCCTATGAGCATTGATTAGAGCTAAGAAGGACAAAGATGTTATGCTCACCAAGGGACTGTGTGTAGCCTGCAAGTGTAGGAGGTCAACATGGCTTTGAGTTTGAACTTCAAAGAAACCAATGGGAGAATTGGTTTCATATAAATTACAATGATATATTAGGCCTCCAAGAACTCCAACAAGATTGGTGACCTCAACACCAACTACTTTGAAGCAAATGAACAATGATCTTAAGCTTGAGACTGTGTAAAAGTTTGCGTACAGAAGAATTAACTAAAGAGACTACTCCTTGCATTTACAGTGAGTTATAAAGGCCTAAAACTTATGAGTATTGTTGTGAAATAATGTAAAGATGTTTTAATGCCAATATGATCAAATAATGCTTCATAAAGAGTTTAGAATGATGAAAATTCTAATCTACAGGTATGCAAACCTATAAGTCTCCATTTTCATGTAAATGCAATGAGACCTATATTGAAATATGAAGTATAAATATAAAATGAAGTGTGAAGCTATGAGAAGGAGCTGATAGGGTAAATTCAGGGTCAAATAAGGCAAAACACAAGAAAAAAAACTATGCAAGAGAGGTATTCTCAAGGCCTAATGGAACATGAAACCCAAAATAATCTATAGGCCTATAAGAAGGCATAGTTAGGGAAAAGGGCATATGTGTGATGATGATGATGGTAGAGATGAAAAATTTAAGCATATCAAAGGCATGATTAAGGTTTTATAACTTGATGAAGTCCATTTTCCTTGTCAATAGATTTGAAGAGACATGATATGAATGGTCTAGATAAAAATGTAGATCTATAAGTCTACAGATCCGTAGATCTCCATTTCCATGAAAATGTAATGGACCCTGCATTAAATGATTAAGTTTGAGGACCATATGGTGATTTGGGAGCCATGAGAAAGGTTGAGAATTATATTATAGATCATTGAGAACCATGATATTGACTGTGTACCTACAAGCTTAATAGAGAGTTTTCAAGTTTGTCTTCAAAAGTGTAAGGACAATATGCACTTTTGCATTGAGATTGGGGTTTTGACGGTCAATGAGGTTATGAAGTGTCCTAAAAGGGGTTTTCACAATGACAGGAGCCTTGGGAGATGAATACAAACTCTAAACAAGGCCATTAGGGCCAAACTAGCCTAATTGCCTACAAACCCTCAAAGTGTGGAAATTTGGTTGCATAACTTTTTGGAAGTTAAATGCCTATTATAGATCATTAATAACTATGATATAGATAATTTAAAACCTATTGGAGGCTCTTATAACAAAAAAAAATGCACTTTGAAGGTTTTAGACTAAAAATTCTCTCTCTTAGACTCAAACATAGTCTTGCAAGCCTAAGAGGCTATTTTTTGAGGCTTAGAAACCCCACTGGGGCTATGTATGGTGGAAAATGGATATTGGAGGTATTTGAGAAACTCTCACACTCCAATGTTTTATCATTGGTTATTCCTCAAAGTTTTTACATGATATGAATATTCCTTAAGGAGGGGTAGTCCAAATCACTATTTTGCCTTAAAGAGAGCTCGAGAGACCTCAATTTTTTGCTTGGATCTTCTAGGAAGATTTGATGGGATTTGAAGCTATTAGCCATGGAAGGGGAAATCTGTGTGCTAAAAATTTGTGGCATTGGTTCAAGGATTATTCTCCTCATATTTATGAATCATCATTAAGATGATAGGCCACTTTAAACCCTCTCTAAACCCTTATAAGAGCTCAATGCAAATATAAGTCCTTCTAATGGCCTGAAATTTCCTTGAATGGCTTAAAAACTACTTCAATGACATTTGCACACCTAAAATCACCTGGATGAGTCATTATCTCAAATGTGTGGGAGTAAATGTATGAATATATGGCCTAAAAACTACCTTTCAAAGCCAGTTTGTAGAGTTTTGAGCTCTATAAATCTTCCTAACCATTTGTAGAGTGTTTTTGAGTCAAGATACAGGTATTATGGCATTTCAAAATTCATTTTATAGGTCTTCATGATGATAATACAATTTTAAAGTGGTTATCAAGGCTTGAGAGAAGAAAGATGATCAATCTTGCACCAAGAAGGTTGAATTGTAGGGTCTTGGCAACATGAACAAGTTGAAAAATCAATTATCATTCTCTCCCAAGATGGAAAGGACATGGAATTGGCCTATAATGGCATTAGAGAGCTCCAAGAAACCTAATCAAGAATTCCAAATGTCAAATATGGGCTTATAACTCCTCCTTGACCAAGACTGGGTAGTTTCAACCAAGGTTGACGAGTCATTTAGGGAGTTGAAGAGTCTCTTCTATGCCTTTCCTCTAGAATCTCATCATCAAGCAATCAACACATACAAAGAAGATGGATAAAACTGATCTTAGATTATCCCCTTGAACTATAACTGACTTGGATGAAGTGACACTTGTCATTGAAGTTGTTCCAACACCTCTCTCTCTCTCTCATTTTATTCTATATATATAGCCTTGAATGGCTTGTAATGGATCCTTTGATTGAGTATGGTGAATCTATACTCAACTAAACACTTTTACTGTGCCTTTAAATGTTAAACAAAGATGATTCTTACCTTCTCAAATGCTTGAAACTAGTGTATTTTTGTGATTGTTGATGAATTCTAGTAGTAGTTCCTTTACTCTCTCTCATTTGTCCTCTCCTACCTCTTTGTAAATGGATTATCTTCTTGCGGGTCACATGGTATGTTTGAGGTAGTTGTGAATAGTTTAGAAATGGATTTGAGTCATTAGTGTCTTTCTTAGACCTCTTGACTAGCCCTCTCATTCAATACATTATCTATGACCTCCATGTTAAAACACTCATGCTTGAAGGTCTTTGTTGAATAGTGTGAAAAGATTCCAGCCTAATTCATGTTCTTAGTGTATGATGGTCCAATGGAGGGTATTAATTTGGTACATCACCTCCCTGGATTAGTTTATTTTCAATTTCTCTTACCCTTTTCCCTTGAAAGCAATAGGTCTAGTAGTAATTTTAGGGGTGATAACATCAAGGGAACTAGTCCTATCTAGAGATTCACCTCACTGATTAGGCCACCCACAACCTAGGGGTGTCTCCATGTTATCAATGATAAGGCTTGAAAAACCTCCTCAAGGGTGAAAATTTTGATGATAACACTCTCATTACTTTTAATCTTCCAGAATTCAACACCATTGAGGATTTAATGTCCTAATTCAAGTTTATCAAGCTTCAATATAAGGATTGGAAATTTGAGAAGATAGATGACCAACTCATCATAGTGGTCCTTTCTAAGTTGGTAGAACCATATTTAGTAATTTGTCTCCACTTTTTACAATAATATGTTATCATGATGTGTAAGTTCTCTATGCCCATAATTGATGTTTTTTGTGAGTGGTTATCACACACGTGAGAAAAACTCATACAGATGGGCACCCTATCTCCTAAAAGTTCCAAAAAATATGCATTGTAGCATGATAATAGAGTTCAAAGCAAATTGAAACACCATTTAAAGATAAAAAATGGTTCCAAGGATGGTACATCTAAAGGTGATCAATCAAGTTTCTCTTCCTCGAATCAATCAAAAGAGAAGAAGGATCAAACAATATGCACATATCACCAGAAAAAAGGTCACTCACAATTTGTATGCCCTATCTACTACAAATCAAGTACCTCCATCACATGATTGGATTATTGGCTTAGGTGCCACACATGATATGGCCAAGTCAAAATCTTCATTTTATATTCTCAAGTATTGTAACATTGACATAATATATGTTGGTAATAATTATACTTTAGATGTTTTGGGGATTGGAAATGTTGAGATAGACAAGGGATAATTCTAGAAGATATCCTATGTTCTCAAACATTTACAAAACCTCTTTTCCATTTATCAAATTACACATGAATGCAATGGAAAAACTATTGAGTTATCACCACATAGTGTAGTGATCAAAGATTTGGAAGTCTAATTAGTCATGCCACTAATAAGGTTTGTGATTCATCCCCGTTATACAAGGTTGATAACTTTGGGCCTTCACCATTTTCTTTGGTCAATATAGATCAAGCCTACATGCTCACTTATTCTACCTTATTCACTAAACTACATCTAGACAATCATATGATGTGTTTGAGGGGGCATACCTTGATATTCCTCCACCAATTGAGCCACTGACTCTTGTACATCTAGTTACTCATATGAAATAATTTCATGGAACTTTTATTGCATTCATTTCTTAATCTACTTAGAATCCACCATCTTAGACAATCAATGATCCATCACAATAGATCACAAAAGGTTGTGACTCATTGGCACTTCATTCTATAGTTGTTGATCCATGACAAAGACAAGTCGATCAACACAAATGGGTTCACACACCAAAGTTTCTTTCAACATGGCACTTTGCAACCATTCTTTGCATTTGTTACAGGGGTTTTTTCTTTACCCTTTACTGATGTCAAGTTTTTGCATCTCAAATCTTTGATTTAGTTGAAGAAAATAATCCTTAAGGGGAGATTTTCTATTGATTCCTCACTCCTTTATCAAAGTTCATTTTAAGGGGGTATGATCTATTGATTCCTCATTCTTTTATCAAAGTTCATCTTAAGGGGGGATGTTGGTTTGTTTGATAATTATACACTTTAGTATAATTATTAAGATGCACTTTAATAAATGCAAATATTTAATTATTTACATATCTCTAAATATAAGGATCTTGCATGAGCTTTTCTTATGTTTAGGTTTTTTCTATTTTCTCAACCCTAATTGTCTCATTCATTTGCTATAAAGGCATAAGAGTTTTTCTATTAGTATGAGAGGGGAGGTTCTATTTTTATTATATCCACTATTGATATTGAGTTCATATGTACAGAAAATACCAAAAGAGGTAGTTTTTAACCCATTCTATACTCTGTTTTCATGAATGCATGTGTGATTGTGTAAATTATGCCTAGTTGATATTGATCTTGGTACGACCTAGCCAAGAATTTAACAACACAACTATTTTGTGCCCAACTTTCAGTCAGGTTGGGTGAAGGAACCTCAATAGATTGTGTTCACTAGGCCATGAAGGACCCTTGCTAGTTGATATTAAGGCTTGACACTCTTAAGGTGGTGCAATGAATTGATGTACAAATTGTTCTCTTTGGGACCAATAACACTTATGCTATTCATGAAGATGTGGAACAATTGGAATTCAATTTGATGATTGAGTTGGAAAGTATTTAGAACCTTCAAAAAACAATCATGGTTAATAATTTATGCAAGAAAAAAACTTGATGAAATATGCAACAAGCTATTCAACCCTCATTCTTTTGCGTCCACCTTACTTACCTTTACTCATGCACAAATCTTGGAGGATGAGGAGCTTGAGTGAGGACTTGATATCATGGTTTGATATTCAAGTGAGGATGTTGAGGCACATGATGCCTAAGTGTTGGGGTGCTACTACTATGTGTCTTGTTATCTTAGATAATTTCTACTATTTTAAATTGGATCTATAAAGTTTGTTTAAGAATTACCAAGCGGTATTTGATATTGCATAAACCTTGTTGACTTATTCAAACCTTTTACTTACTATAATATCAATAAGGATGGTGTACCCTTTTAAGCTAATAAAAAAATTATGTTTTTAATTCTCAAAAATAACATGAAGATATTTCTCAAATAAAATATATATTTAAAAATACTCTTTTAAAAATTTAGTTGCTTCAAAACTACATTTTGTATTGAGCATCTAATACCCACAATTTTTGGTTCTTAAAAACTTACGATAATATAAAGATAATTTTTAATGAACATTTTATATCAAAATAAAAAATATATTTGGTATGCATACCAAAGAGGTGATCAGTGGCTGCATACAGTCCAGGATCGGTAGTCGAATCAAAAGCTCCAAGGGTTGGGACATAATGGATATGGAGGCCAAAGTTGGGTGGAAGCTAGATGCTAGAATCCAAGCTCCTTTGACGAAGCTATCACTCGCAAGATAGCTCCAAGAGTGGATCCCAAACCCCTCAAACTTGCATCTCTTGACCCGGTTGTGATCTTTGATGAGGAGTCCAGGGAAGTGCTCAGATCAAAAGAATACTTCTTAGTCAAAGGTGTCATCTGCAGATCCGTGGATCATTGGCAACCATGCTTAGATCCCGAAGCATTGGCAACCCTTCCTAACAGGTAATCTTGATATATACATTTATGCAAAAAACTTATTTATTATTATTTTTCATAATATTGAGGATAAGGAAAAGATTCAAAACCAATTTTGGAGCTTGAACCACCACTCCTTGGTATTGAAACAATGGTCCCTTGCCTTCAATCCCTTCACTGAACCACTAAATGTAAAACCCATCTGGGTTCACCTGTCTTACCTCCCACTTCAGTTTTCGATAGAATCCAATCTAAAGGCAATTGGTAAATCATTGGGTGAGTTTTTGCATATGCACCCAGATATCGATCGCTTCTCCCACACTACTTTTGTCAGAATTTCGGTGAATATTGACACCTCCAAGAATCTTCTTGAAAATATCACTTTGCAAGTTGGAGACTACTCTTGGTCTCAACCCCTTGACTATGAAGGTTTATTGTTTCGTTGTCGTAGTTGATTTAATACAAGACATTTGACCAAAAATTGTACCTTTCTCAGAAAAAAGGATTCTTGTTGGTGGAAAGACTCCCTTCCCACCCATCTCACAGGGTTGGTTGAAGACGAAGAGTTGGTTGATTCCAATAGCGATGATTCTACCTCATCTTCAGAGGATCTAGAATCCTCTATTCCAAATGAGGACCTTAAATTTTCTCTTCACACTGAAGAACTGCTGATGGATTTAATATCTCCAAGGAAGGCTATGAACTTGGTTGTCCCCTCCATTCTATCCATCCTCTCCAAGGAGAACCCAGAAATTAACTTATCCAGGGCAGAACCACTCAATGTTACAACAATGAAAGACAAATCCAAGCATTGTGTTCAATTGAAAACTCCTTATTAGTGCAAACAAATGTTGCAAAAGACAAGAGAGGGTGGACCAAGGTGTAAAAAGGAAAAAGGTAGAAAAGCAACAATTCAACGTTCATCTATGTCCCTCCGCTTAGGGGGACTCCGAGCTGAAGTTTAGAAGACAAGCGAAAAAGGGGACATGGCCCTCAGTTAAGATTGTCAGAAACATTGCAAAAGATTACTTGGAGGCAACTAGGTTGTCAGAGAAAGGTCATTTTTGTTGTGGTAATGGGTTGCTGAGGTTCCTCTGTTTCTCTTGATTGCATGGTTGTTTTACGGCGACATAAGTTTTGCAGAAGACTCCTTGCTTTTTGCAACTAGGTATTGGTTGTGTTCAGTTTTTGTCCCTTGACTTGTTGGATGGTTTTTCCCTATTGGATTACTGTAGGTAAAGACATCCCATTTAAACATGAATATTATACATTTCTCTCCTCTATAATATGCTATGGGACCTTCAAAACCTACGACCTTTATTATATCAAATTAATAATAATAATAATAATAATAATAATAAAATTATGTTATTTATAATCACGAGACAAATTCATTTAAATTTTATTTTTTTTAAATGAAATTTCTTCCAAACTGCAAAATCACAAATTTCTACGTAGAAAATTAACATTTTTTTCCAATTAATTTTGACAAATTCATGGTTTATTTTCTAACATTAACAAATCTGTTTAAAAAGTCTAAGAGATGTTGATAGATTTGTTATATACCTATAAATTTAAAAAAAAAATCTATTTTGAAAAATAATACAGATGTGAATAGATTGATTAAATATTTGCTAATTAAAAAAAAATTGAAAAATAAATATATTTTTTCTCCTATTACTAAATCTTCAACTTAATGCCAAGAACTAAGAGATATCCATTCTGTAAAATAATTTATATTTATATACTAATATTTATTTTTTTCAAAGTCTTCAACAGAAACTTCCAACTGATTTTACCCTCATAGAAATATTAGCACAAACGTTTAAAATTCAAACAAAATAAACCTGCACACGTATTAGATTTGAAAATCCGAACATATAACAATAGGAAATGTGGCGAAATAAACGTGACAGATTGCCATTGCCCCCCCCTTTACATATTTATAAGGAAAAAGAAGCTTCCTTGCACAAATAGTCTCAGGGAATTAGATATTAAACTTTAAAAAGTAGAAGAGTTTAATCTTCTGAAGCAAATGTTTCTTTCTTTGACTCCTTCCAAACTCGCCAAGTCAGTTGCCATATGATCTCACAACAGACTTTTTTTAACTGCAATTTTGACTTTGTAAATTGCAGTAGGTAAGCAAAAATTATTCATAAAAGGGTGGCCTTATATATAACACCCATATGCAGGCTTTTCCTATCCTGAGCTTCATCCATCCTTCTGAATATATTCTGCAATTATATTTTACAAGTTTGCAGGATGAAGAATTTTTTGTTTATGATACTCCTGGCTACCACTATCATAGTACAAGTCTCTTTAGTTAACTCTCTTAGCGACGCACTGCCTCCTCTGGCATCATGGCTGCCAGGTAAAAAGTTTGGGAAGCCATTGATTTTATGATAAATTTGAATTTTTATGATAGTTATTTCATATATTTAGATGATTTTTAGAATTAATTTAAATAAGTTCTTGGAATATATGGAATGATTTGGATAGACTGTCAAAATTTTCGAATTTTAATGTAATTGTAACGAATTTGAAGATTTAATACAGAGACACTCAATGTTATGTGGTATTTATGTCATGTTAAACTGTTTATTAAATTATATTTAAACAAATTAAATGGAATTGAAAGGAATATGAACATATTATTTTGAAATAATTTCCATCATAGAGATGTGTAGAGGCAACAATCATAAGTTAGATAAAAGCTCACAAGAACAGATTTGGCTGTAAATTTTCAGGAGAGCTACTGCTCATATTTTTATTGCTTGGGTTTTATTGAAACCATGAAGTTAGATATTATAGGATAGAATTAGGAAAAAGAAATAAAGTTGTAATTTTTTTTATGGATATATGGGATTTAAAAGTTTTCGATCATATCAAAAGAGTTGTAGTTCAATAAGTGTTAATGATGGTAAAGTGAATTGTTCATCTGCTAAAATATTTATTTTGATACTGTTTTGATAATGTAACTTGTATTCTGTTTCAAGGCTTTCTTTTTAATATTTAATATTGTACTATTATGTTTTATTAATAAAAATGCTAATCAAAACAAAATAATATATGAAACTGAATTCCAATCTTAAAAAAAAATTGGTAGAAAAAAAAGAAATTGAATTCGAATTTCAAAAAAATTAATAGAATAAATATCCCTTAATTTGTTTACTTAAAAATTCTCAAAACTCAGAAAAAAAAAAACAGAGCTGCCAATTTTTCAAAGGTACATAAGGTTTGGAAATTTCCAACTTATTTGATAATAATTTTTCATGGTTAAAATATTTTTTATTGAGAGAACTATATAGGATAAAGTTGGTTTCAAAGTTTAAGTATTGTCTTTCAACATCTCCATATAAAATCAGGAACAGATAATCAATACATTTTAATCATAAGAATTTTGATATTTTCAAAGTCTATACGAAAATAATAATTGATTTTTGAATAAAATAGTATACCTGATTTTTAATCTACATTTTAACCAAATGACCTACATCTTATAGACAATTAAAGATTTTGCGTTTCCCAATTAAACGGGACATTTCAGTTAAGTTTTCTTTCTTTTAATTTAATTTATTACATTACATAAAATTGAGATTTAAATCAAAAAATTAAAGATTCTGATAGTTTTTACATTGCATGATATTTGTGACAAATTTTCTGGATTAAACAGGACAATTCGGTTCAGTTTTCTTCTTCAAATTCAATTTTTTATATAACTTCAAATTGAGAATATAATCTATTAAAGATTTCGGGTAATTCAGAGTGCATGATATTTGTGATAATTTTTTTAGATTAAACTGTCTTATGCTTTTGTTCTATGCAGATGGTAATCGTTGCAAGAATGTCAACTGCGGCAATGGAACCTGCGTTACTACACAGGAAGCCCCTTTTATTAAGTGTGAATGCAAACAAGGATGGAAGCAGCCTGATCTCTACTTTGATTTCCCTTTCCGACCCTGCGTTGTTCCCAATTGTGAGTTTTCCAAAACCCTAAAGAATTGCCCAAAATTTAAGTTCTGTACAATGAATTATTGTCTGAATTTGTACAAACTGACGATGAATTGAAAGTCCATACGTCTTGCCATTTAAAATAATACAGGCGTTTCTGTATTTAGGTTAGTTTCTTTGCAGGTTAATAATGGCTTACATTTATGTGGAATCAGATGTGTGAAAGATTTAAGTCCCATGTTTAGGATCCCAGGATCCCACTTCTGGATCCATCTTTGAGGAGAATAAAGAGTGAAATCAAATGGATCCAAAAGTGAAATCTGAAACATCCGACTTAAAATCTTTCATACATCAATCTCAATATAGGTATTCCTGAAATTCTATTATTAATGCTAAATAATGTTGTACAGGCACCATAGATTACACTTGCAGTAGTACTCGCAGCAGCCAATTGTCACTTGCCCCGGCACCTTCGTCTTCCCGTCCAAAAGTAACAGATCCATTGAATCGTAAGTATTGGTAAAATCAATTTAATAGTCTGTTGTTCAATATTTAAAAGATCTATCAGCTTTAACTATGCACAGAGGATATTTGCAGTTTAATTATCTACTATACAGACCTATCAGCCTAACCTATCCACACAAATAAGATGCATAAAGAGCCTCTGAACACTTATTTAAAAAGAAAAAATATTGCATCTGAAGGTTAATTACTCCAAAACATCTAATACTAAAGAGTGTTGAATTTGGAAATTCAGCATGTTCATACAATGTATGCGGCGCTGGAGCCTGTGTTAAGTCCAATTCTAATCTCGAATACCAGTGCAAGTGCTCCCAAGGATACGGGAATATCATGAATGTGACTTGGGGTTTCTGCTCCAGAGAATGTAAGGAATTTTTTTGAAGTTTTAATTTTTATTTTGAATTTTTAGGGTTTCTTTTAAGGCTGTGGATTTGGATTTAAAATTTGTGGGTGCTGCTCCAGAGATTGTAAGAATTCTTTTTAGAATTTTGTTTCTTGATTTTTAACTTTTTGCGGGAGGGGATTCAACGACTTGGTTTGGATTGAGAATTCGGGGTTTTTATTTGGGAATTTTTGTTTTTAACAGGTGAACTCAAGAGGGACTGCTCACGCCTTGGTGTTACTGTCAGTGAGAACGCCACTACCGATTCTTCTACCCCTACCAGTGATGTTCAAGGTAAAGTAAAATTTTCATTGTTAATATTAGATTTGCTATTGCAAAAACTGTGAACATTTTTTGGTTTTAGTAATTCTTGGGTAAAGTTATGGCCTACACAATTTATCTGAGAAGGGAAGGGGACAAATCCATTTTACACTGTGTCATTCACATATAGTCCAAAGAAATCAAGTTAGAACTTTATATGAGTGAAGCCCATTAACCACTACACCATTCCTCTTAAGACAGGTTATGGAAAACTGTTTGCCATAACTCTTGCAACATATCATGGAAAAACTTGGGAGAGGTCTTATTGGAGTGAGAGGATTGTAGACTTGAGTTGTCCTTACAAGTGTTCCCATCATCATTACAGAAACTCCATTGATAAAATTGTGACATTCATAGAGCATGGCATTAACTTTTTATGCTCTTCTGTTTGCAGGTGGTTTGATGTTTATGAAAGAAAATAGCCATTTGGTCACAGGTTCAATTCTGGCAACATTGATGCTGCTTTTTGTTAAATGATGCGAAGAAACAGGACATGCCATGTACTAGTTATTGTTGATTTTTTCTGTTCAGGTTTCGTTTGATTTTATTCAGTTGGAGGATTGTATTTGTTTATTGGGATTTCAAATTATATCATTCAGTTCTATATGAAATAAATTTATCTTTTTTATAGAAATCATGCCTCTCTATGCTGCTTTGGATTTTTGCATCAAAGTTTATAAAAATATGAAAAGAAAAAGTTGTAATAAATGAAATCTCATGGAGTTTAATGTGTAACAAATTTAAAAAAAAGGAGCAATGGTATTTCTAGCCCTGCTAATCAATGGCTAGCATTGTTCATAATGAAACCTGCTATCAAAATGACTGACATTATTCATGATGAACACCTTCAAAGCCATGTGTTGATGGAAGTAATATTTTCACTTGCAGTATCCTACAATTACAACCACCATTCACCAAGTCTTGTATGTAAAGAATATTTTTAATTGCAGTCATCTACAATTACAATCACCATTTACCAAGTGTTGTATGTAAATAGAAAGGAAAGGTTTTAATATAATGAAAATTTTAAAACATTTGATAACATAAAAAATGGATACATATTTGAATGAAACATGGATACATATTTGAATGAAACATTATTTTAAGACTCTGCTAAGTATATCAAGATTTTTCAAGAGGCAGCTCTTGTTGCAGCACAATTCATCTCAAGCAGATTATGAACGGTTCTACTAGATGTATGCAAAGAAAGAGGAAAGTTTTTAATAGAATTAAAAACTTTAATCATAGAAAATTACGTTATTGGATCTTTCACTCCAGACCTTTGGATTCCGGTACAAAACAATTATGATACAGATCCTCGTCCGATCTTTGCTTGGATACAGCCAGGGCCCTGCAAGAGGATTGTGGATCCTACTAGATACACACTGGGACATATCTAGGAGGATCCGTGGTCCTCTTGCAAGACCCTAACCATCCACGGCTCAGGGACATTTTCTTTATTTCACTTTACAAAAAGTCAAATGTGGACTTCAAAAAATAATTAAAAATAAAATAATATTTCCAATTCTGCTTCACATGCTCTGTTCAACACCATTCATAACCGCGGAAAGGAATATATTCATACTCAATGTCTTGGAGTCAAGTTCCTTAAGATAATCTAATATTAATGACCTTCAACGCTCGAAAGATCTACTTGTGTACCAACCTTAGTATAGATGGATAATTCTTGGATAGACGCTGCTTCCAATACGTAAACAAACGTACCAATCTTATTCCTTGGGGCCTCCGAGACCCCTTCACAATTACTTGATAATCCTTCTTCATTTTCATCACTGTTTGCAGGGTCCTTTTCCAAATGAACCTTTTCCTCTTGATGCTCTAAAATTTCCTCCACTCCCTCGTCAAAACTCTCAATACATAGTGGTTCTTTCCCATATTCCTCTGGAAACTTGTCACTTCATAAATTATTGGACGATCTTTTACTCTCTGGAGAAGAGAAGGCCATTCATTCCATTCATGGATAGATCCAGTCGGTTGGCCCATATCTATAGAGGGAAGGGGCCATACCATCTCTATACTCTACTATAGAGGGAAAGGGCCCAATATAAAGTTTTTTTGGCGATTCAGACAAATAACCCCTGTTGTGGATTTTCAATTCAATATCATAACATTTGGCATTAAATTATCAGTATGTTTTATAGTTATTTAATTTATTTTGTTTACTCCTTAGATATTATGTAGTTAATTTTACTTATTTAATTATATTCTTAATATTTTATATATATTTGTGTATGACCATATCCAAAAACATATCCAAGGCCCAAAAAAAAAGATGTATCTACATACCCAAATACCGTATCCATATCCATATTGGTACAAGGACCGACTACTTAAATTGAAAACATAAAAACTGGCAAACATTTAAGACTCTGTTGAGCATATCAAGATTTTTCAAGAGCCAACTCTTGATGCAGAAAAAGCAGATTATGACTGGTTCATATAATATTTCCTTCTAACTTATTATGGTTCTTAGTATCTTATTAATGCCATTCACAAACAAACAAAAAGAAGGAAACTTTGCTTAAAATACTAGACATCATAGAGTCAGCACTCTCAAACAGATGAAATCTGGATTGCAAAAGTGCAAAAAAAACATGAATATGAAATGACAAACAGTTTGTCAAAAACCTTCTTCTTCGACTAAATGTTACTCGTATGGAAGTATTGTAAACAAGCTTTAACAATTTGCATTTTATAATGATGACATTGATGAACCCTGAAGATTAATGAAAGACTGGCTAATAAACATATTACATTTTTGAAAATGGAAAATGTGGAATGCAAAAGTGCAAAAACCATGAATATATGAATTTTTGAGAGTGTTCAACCTTAAATTTTGATATAACGATGTTGGGATAAGGTTAAAAGATATTAAATACAAAGACGAATAAAACTATTCTAAAACAAGTAATTAATTGAAAACTCATATTAAAATATATTTTAAAAAAATGTTGAGCTATGCTAAATATAAAAAGTACATTTGAAACAATAATTTAATTACATAAACACTAGGAAAAGATAATTCTTAATTTCTCTGTAAATATGGAGGTAGATCTAAGATATGTAGAGGTGGAAATCAAGATTCAATCATTAGATTCTAGAAATATTATTTTTGGAGGCCTAGACACATCAGTATTGGGACACTTACGTCAACGTAGGTGTCCTAATATCAATGGAATCATTTAGTACGTAATATTCATTGTATTATGGAGCGACCACGTGGAGCTGAGTTTTTTGTCATCATTATGTTGATGTATTTTATTTGCGCATATAGACTGTAGATAATTGTTTATAGATCAAACCCTAGCTCTTCACCGTAGGTCTTTGTACTTTATAAAAAATGGGTTAGTGGGTTCACAAAGTTTGTCAATGAGTGGTGCCTACACAATCACTACTCCAAAGAGGGCCTCAAACATATGTAGTTCTCCCGTAGGTGTTGGGTTGTGTGTGTCTAAGGGTGCAATATACTGTATGCAAGGACATGCAATGATCTAGCTTGTAACTTGACAAATACTGCCTATGGGTTGTTCTTTGAATCCTTCATACCTATAATATGACTGCTCTTATGACTAATATGAAACTAGGAAAGAATGCAGCCGTAGAACTTAGTTATGCAATTTATTGAATGAGCTTGAATATGTGCTTGCTTCGTTTTTGCTAGATGGTTAATGAGCAAGGTTATATTTGTATTTATACCACACATTTTAAAAATATCTCGTGGAAACGTTAAATAAAACAAAGAGGCCAATCCATAGATTTAAAATATTTACAAATTTGATGACTTTGAGGTATGAACACTAAATAAGAATTTGGATACTTGCGTCGACCTAAGTGTCCAATAGGTTACGAAGCTATCGAGGATATGAAATTGATAGTGAAAGATAGCTATCAGGTTTTAAGCTTTTTATACTGTATAGGAGATTTGGATCATTGGAACGATAGGGTCGGACCGAAAGATAAATAATTAAACATAGTGAGATGACGAATGCAAGTCTTTAGATGGTAAGAAGGTCTAGAATTGAAAGGTAGAGCTCATGATAAGTATTTTTCAAGTGTACCAGACTGAGACAATATATAAATTAGAATTTGATATTTATATTTACCCCCCTTTAATCTAGTATTATGCATAAGGATGAAATTATTAGTTCAAAGAAAATAAATGTGTACTTGGATGTGTACAACATACTTTGTCTTTGCTTGAGCCCACTTTGAGTGTTTTGCTAGTGTATGATTTTTAACTAAGAGCATGTTACAATATAAATCAATGCATATAATCTGAAATGATTGAAATGCTTAAAAAGTAAAGAGAGCAAGGAAAGTGTTCACATGTATGTCAATGCAACCATGTTGCCCTTTGGTACTTTTCTTGGTAAAGATGCTTCCTTACGAAACATTTGAGTTGAGAGAGGTTTAGAACTTAACCTTGGAGATTTTAAAAATGGGGATTGGATGGTAATTATGCCCCTAATTTGATATAAAGGTAAGTTGTGGTATGACCATTGAGATCATTGAATCTCAATCGCACAACTCAAGTGACAATACAATAAAGCCAAGTTAAGTGGTATAACCAACTCAAACTACAAAAAAGACATAGTGTTATGTCATTGAGGGTGTTGAATTTCAACCACACTTCTAAAAGGAGCCAACTGTTATAAATAAGAAAGGTTCAAAACGTTGTTTTCTGGTGAAAATGATGTTTCTTGGTAAATATGTTTGAATGTGTATTTGCAATTTTTGGTTCACTTGCATGGTATATGCACCTCGAATATGTCTCAAGTTGAAGTATTTGTCAAAATATAACATCTGATATGTAATTGTGTATTATATCTGTCACAAATCTGAAAAATTGTGTCCCAAATCTGTAAAAATCAATGCAATATTTATATAATTCTAACCCAAATGTATATCTAAATAATGTAAATTGTATCAAATGATGTCAACTATGTAAATTGTGTATATGTGGAGTCATGTCTATATGACATACCCATACTAATATGCCTCCCTTTTGAGGTGAGGGAATGGAATATGGTGGTTATCTTATCTCAAAAGGATAATATAATTATATGATTCTAACCCAAGTGTATATCTGAATTATGTAAATTGTATCAAATGATGTCAACTATGTAAAATGTGTATGTCTATGAATCATGTAGTATATGGGATTATCGTGTCTAAGTAGATATATATCAATGAATCTCGCAATACCTAATCACAAAAATTCCTAAGATGCTTGATATGCATTATGGCAATGTTTAAAAAGTAACAGTACAAACTCAACAAACAATCAAACATAGACACAAGAACACTCAATATCACACAAAAAGGGTTTAAGGAGACTGCAAAAAAAGGGCACGTTCAAATGCCACACACTTGAAGGAATGACATTCAAATGTCCAAATAGCAAAAGAAAGTAACATATAGTGGCACATGGACCACCAAGCAAGGAACACATTCAAATGTTCTCCAAGCAAGACAATGACAAACAACAAAGAGACACCTAAATAAATGACAATATAAATAAATAAAGTATAAGCAACCAACTTAAGAATATCATATTAGTCCTTGCATATATGTGTTAGCAAAAAATGTCATGTAATATAGAATATCAAGTACGTTGTAAAAGATGTAAATATGAGTATAGACATGTAAGCACAAGTATATATATCAATCATGATCAAGGATGCAGATGCCCCCCAACATAGGGTGTTGCGGGAAGAGGAAACGTCCAATATTTATATTGGCATATATCATGTATTTGGCATATGCATGTATCACACTCAAGTATGAGTGAAACATGTGTATCTAGAAAAGAAATAATATGCTATCTACTAACATAAATTAAACAACATAGATGCCAAGGAACTAATAAACATGCGAATGTTGAATATTTTTGTATTTTTTAATTATTTGAATGTTTTTAAATTTTATTGAATATATATATATATATATATATATATATATATATATATATATATATATATATATATATATAAGCACAAAAACTATGGACAAAGAAAAAGTGTTACTAGAAGCCATGCAGCTCATCAAGGAGATGCCTTTGTGAAGGCCCTGTATCATGTGTGTCATATTCATATGATGCACCAATCTTCTGTATTATTAGGATCATAATTATTAATTTAATAATTATCTTAAGAGACACATGTAACTTCTTAGGTTGTTCTTAAACAACGATATATCATTTTGAGCATTTGTGTATGCAAAACCCATTGTACCATAGATTGGATTTTCCTTCTTGAAAGTTTGTGTTTCTTCATTATATTCATAATTGTCAAAATATTACATTTAATTATGGACTAGAGAAGAGTCATCTATATTTTCTTGAACATTAGGAAAAGATGTAATTTATGCTTTGACTTATTGATATTTGTGTAACATATCTTGCTCTATCATTACATTTTGAATATTTTCTTGTTTTAAGTGTACATGTTGACATTGTGGATTGCACCCTCTGAAAGGAGACTCAGCTCCCTTCCTCCACGCGGCACAATGGAAACATTCCTCTTGCTATGGGTGGCAAACTTGAGGGATACATCTATAGATTAAGGGCTAGCTCCCCTTGATGCATCTTGAGGCCCTAGATTTCCTACTACTAACAATGGGAGGGGTGAAAAGAGAGAGAGATACTAAAAAATAGAACCTAACTAATGTGGTGATGCACCAAACTAGTTGGTCTACTCAGCTTTTACCTACATTTTACACCAAAAAGAAGCAAATAAACACTTCATTCGAATGAGAAATTGACTGCATCAGTGTTTCAATAAGGGATCCTATGGAGGTATAAGGAGGAAGAAACTACCAGAGGTGTTCTAAAGACACACTATTGGATAGTTTGCTCACATGTGCCTGTACTTTGAGCTGGACACTTCTTGTTGACCTGCATAGAAGAATTCACAATACACTAGATATGCTGGTATAAACTTATGAAAGCATTAAAGAAAATGATTGAACATAAGATAAGACCATAGACATATGCAAAAGTACAAGCTCAAATAGAGGTAAAACACTTTTTTTGATTCAAGGTAAATTTATTCAAGGCTTCACCATACAATCTGAGAGATCTTCCTCAAGAATGAGAAGTTACAATTATATAGAGAGATTGGAAAATAGATCATTGACCAGTCAAGGGAATGAAACCCATGATGTATTAAACACTTCTATAATGACCACAAGCCCATGATGATGTCATCTCTTCTTAATTGTGTATGGGAAAGCCATGTTGTAGGTGCTTAAGTCGTTGCCCTTGTCGTCCGGGCTTGCAAGAGCATGGGTTACTCCTCCTAGCAACTGACAAGGCCATCCCCAAATTATGTTGACTGGGCCATGCTCTCTTCAATGCTTGTGCAACTAGCTATTCATTAATGGCAAAATAAGAAAACATGGACCACCCTCTTCAATGCTCGTAACCAATCATTTTATTGGTTTTCGGTGGAGACTATTTCACCTAAGTGTATTTACTTTTCTTGCTAACGACCTCTGTGCCCCTTGCCCTGGTCTGGTTCATCCTTGGATCTACACTTTGACTTGTTACACCACTTGGATCATTTTGAAATTTTATCTTATGTGTGTATGGCTGCGTTATGGGTTATCCGTCTTGTTTTTCCCTTCTTTGCTTGGCAATTCAGGGTCTCAGCGCTTATTATTTTCCCTGAGCTCCCTTCTTCACTTCCTCATCTATTCTTTGGGCTCTCAGGCTTTGAATTCTTTCAGACATTTTGTCCGAAAGAATTCTCCTTTGGGCTCGTTACTTTTTGACCTTCCTTTGATGAGCCTTCGGGCTTCCGTTTTGAGTTCCTTTAGACAAAATGTCCAAAGGAATTCTCCTTTGATCTTTTCCAATGGTTAGCTTACCTCCCTGAATTTGACGTTCATGGCCCTGTCACCCACCAGGACAATTCCTTCAACATTTTTCAAACAAAATTTTTCGAAGGGAAAGTGACCCTTTGAAAAAATTGAAAAGGTCCTCTTTCAAAGCTAAGTGCCCTCCACAAGGACACCTACCCTTCAAACTTTTGGTCTTCCAAAAAATTTTGTACTTTTTGCGACTATCGTATTTCTTTGGACAAAATGTCCGAAGGAACTCCTTTGGACATTTTGTCCAAAAGAATTCTTCCTTGAGTTTTCTTCCTTGGATTTCCTTCAGACAAAAAGTCTGAAGGAATTCTCTTTTGGCTTGTCACTTTCTTCGAAGCACAGGTTCTTTTTAGGGTTTCTATCTTGCCCCTTTGCTTCAACTGACTACTCTCTGTAAGGGCAATTCGATCACAAAGTTACCCTTCAGACTTTTGAAAAGGTCCACTTTGCTCATCACCTTCCCCCCACAAGCACTCATTGGCCTCCAAAGTTGCCTTTCGAAAGAATCATAAAGGTCCTGCTTGCCACCTAAGTGCCCTACGAATTAATTCACTTGCCTTCTGAAGCATTCAAGACCAAATCGAGTTTCATGTCGACTCTTGCTCATAAGACAAATGAGTAAAGCCATTTAGAAGACCCGATTTGATCTACCAAGACCAAATTGAGGTTTTCAAGTGGCTTCACTTACAAAATTTTACAAGTAAAGTCACCTGTCAGACCCAAAAAGCACTTGGCAAGCAAAAGAAGGAAACACTTAGTTTTTTCATGGGAAATGGATTGACAGAGAAAATTTTGAATGAGGCAGCTGAGGGATGAAATAGCCAGAACTTTGATGAATGATTCTTGCAATAAAAAGAAGAGAAGTGCCCAATATTTGGCCTACAGGACCAAAAATTGGTCAACACATTTGGCATTCACAAGGGAAGCATGCCTGCTATGCTTGAGAAGACTGGTGGCCTAAAAGTTCATAGGGCATGGATTCACGATGCAGTTGAAAAGTTGGCAACAATCTTGTAAAGACCCAAGAACCAACAAAGATTTTACCCCAATCAATAAGGAAAACACACACAAAGGCTAAAAACACTACACACATGCATAAAAACACTTAGGGAAAATGAGGGAAAGACAGGGAAACTATGTACATGACAAAAGAAAGCTAATGACAATATTTAAGATATATCCCATTGAATGGGATATGTATCTCTTCACCATCCAACTTGGAGAGTTGGAAAGCATTATGCTGCTTGCATTGGGTGATGACATATGGGCCACTCCACAAGGTGTCAAACTTTGTGTGACTTCCAGGTTTGGCTCAGTCCTCATCCCACTTCAAGACAATGTCACCTTCTAAGAATCTCCTTGGCGTAGACCTCTTGTCAAAATGTTTCTTTATTTATTTTTGGTGGTTGGTCATTGCATCCATGGCTTGGTCTTTTGCTTCTTGAAGCTCCATTAACTCACAATACCTGACTTCTATGCTATCTCTCTCCACCAATTGTAGTTGATGGGCAAGATCCAAGGCTAGAAATTCAAGTGAAATAGGAAGTCTAGCTTCCCTTCCATACACAAGTGTGTATGGTGAATTCTCAATCGCCCTCTTTGGACTGATCTTGTCTACCCAAAGAGTTGTCTTCAACTTGGCATGCCAAGTCCTTTGATTTTTATCCATTGTCCTTTTAATGATCCTAATCAAATTCTTATTTGTGGACTCGGCCAACCCATTCCTTTGTGGGTAGTAGTTGGAAGAAGTGTTGAGATAGATGTCATACTTTAACGCCCACTCACTTGTCTTTGTTCCCAAGAAAGCCAATGCATTGTCTGAAATGATTATCGATGGGACCCCAAATCTTATCATTATGCCTTCATAGAAGTCTAGGACTACACTCTCATTGATCTCTTTCAAAGCTACGACCTCTACCCATATTTTGAAATAATTTGTGGCAGTCAAAACCCACTTGTGGCCAGCACTAGAAGGAGGATTGATCAACCCTATGAAATCCAACCCCCATTGCATGAATGGTTATTCCACCTAAATAGGTTGAAGAGGCATGGTAGCTAGTCATTGCTTCCCATCAAAGAAGGCACATTTTTGACATTTTCTCACCTAAGCATGAGTGTCTTTGAACAAACTGGGCCAAAAGTAGCTAGCCCTCATAACCTTATAGTTGTGGCCTTGGGAGCAAAGTGGCCACCAACTGGTCCATCATGGAACTCAAATAGTACCCTATCAACTTGGTCTGAATCAATGCATCTCAAGAGTACCCATAAAAATTCCTTTCTGAATAAAACTCCATCAATGGGGACATAAGAAAGAGATTAGAGTCTAAAATACCTCCTCTTGGCCCTATCAAGACCTTGTGGACACTCACCAGTTTAAAGGAAATGAACCATGTCTTGTGCCTAGCTCTTCATGATTGTAGGTAGTGATGCTGCAACTTCATTGTGGAGTACCAAAACATTCTCTTTTAGCTCTTTTTAGTCTATAGTGAGGTGTTCACGCAACCCTCTTTCCCTTACCAGCTTGGTGGCCTTGATATCTATGTCATACTCCATTACTTTGGTGATCGACCCTGCCTTTTTCTCATTTAAGTCTCAGCTCAGTAAGAAGTCTTTTACACTAGGATGTGGCACCATGATGTGAATCTTATTGTTAGACAACATATGTCTAAACTTATTCAAAACTTGTATGACTGCAAGCGCCTACTTCTCAACATATGTGTATCTAACCTCGTAGCCCTCTAAACCTTGGCTAAAAAAAGTGAGAGATTTTTATAAATTCTCACCGTTCACTTGAGTGAGCATAGCAGAGATTACCACTTCATGTACAAAGGTGTATAAATTGAAGTCCTTGGAGAAGTCTGGACTAGTCAGGGTAGGAGTTTGGGCAATAGCTTGCTTGATTCCTTCAAAACTCTCTCTTCTCCTTGCTATCCATGTGAATGTCTCATCCTTCCTTAGCATGGAAGTTAGTGGCTTGACCAGCTCAACAAATTTAGGAATGAATCTCCTAATGAAATTTATTTTGCCAAAGAAACTTTACAGGCCCTCCTTGTGCTTAGGCAAGGACAATGTTAAGATGGTGTGCATTCTTTCTGGATCAATGGACAAGCCTTATTTTGAAATGACATGGCCCAAGAGTTTGCCTTTGTGGATGATAAACACGCATTTCTTTGGGTTGACAGAGATGCCTAACTCTCTACACCTCTCAAAGATTTACCTTAGGTGCTTCAAATGTTCACTTGCCTCTTTGGAGAAGACTATCACATCATCAAGATAAACTAGAACAATATCATTAATCAAACCTTGGAAAGTAGCTCTAGCATTTGATAATCCGAATGGCATCTTCTTATATGCTTATGCTCCCCACTTGGTGGTGAAGGTCATCTTGTATTGGTCACATTCTTGTATTAGGATCTGATTGTATTTGGAGTATCCATCCAAGAGGGAGAATCTTTCACTGTCTGTCACCATCTAAAAAATCTGCTCCATACTTGGGAGGGGATAGTGATCTTTTAGTGAGACTCTATTCAGGTCTCTAAAATCCACACATAATCTGATCTCTCCATTCTTCTTCCTAACCAGGACCAAGTTGGCCAGCCAAGAAGAGTGTTTGATGGGGAAGATGATCCTGGACTCAATCAATTTGGTGAGTTCTTTCCTCATGAGAGGCTCGATCTTTGGGTTAATTGGCCTTTGTTTCTACTTGATGGGTTTGGCACCTTCCTCCAACTCAATGGTGTGTTGGGCCAAGCTTGGGTTAAAGCCCTTCAAATCGCCATACTCCTAAGCAAAGATATCGACAAACTCTTGGCATAACATAATGAAAGCATGATTTTCTTCATTGGTTCATACCTTCCCAAGTGCAAGCAACTTATCCTTGTAGATCTCTACCCTTTCATAATTTTCTTTCTTGGTTGACATGATTGCTTTGTCCCTCTTGAATTGTTCATCTTCATTAAAGATGCTCTCCAGAGTTACCAAACCTTTGGAAAGCCTGTTGGTCTTTAGTTGAACAATTTGCCCATCATACTGCTGCTGCAGCTTGGACTAATTTTTGGAAGTGAACTCAGCTTCCTCTTGAAAGAAAAGTGTTATTTACTGATCACTTTCTAACACCTACCAATTGGTGACATTTTCTGGTATGGAGGGCATCACTATCACCTTTAAATGGTGTTGATTCTTGCCTTGTCTCACCCCCTTTGGGATATCAAACTGAGCACTAACTATTGTTAGTCTATCTGCATGCTTGTTTTCCTCTCTTGGGATAGAAGTGATGTTGAAAGTAGCGAAGCTCTCCATTAGGTCCCACACTCTATGCTTGTAAGACTTGAGTAGGGAGTTTTTGGTCAAGCTTTGACCCCTCACTTAGTTCACAATCAACTCATTGTCTCCAAACACCTACAATTCTTTGATTCCTCTCTTCCTTGCCCATTCTAGGCCAATAATAAGGGCCTCATACTTTGATACATTGCAGGTGTAGGATAACTGAAACTTGAAATTGGAGAAGTATTTCTCTTTTGAAGGCAAAACCAACATTGCTCCACCACCAGCTCCCAACTTGCTTCTAGATCCATCAAAGAATAGCTGCCATAAACCACAATACTCTTGATCTGCCTTCATCAAATTTAGCATGAAATCATCTTTCTCATACATGTAGTAGACTCCAAGGCCAACTTCTTCGATGAACTTATAAGGATCATGCTCAAAATTGTCATTTCCCTATTCATCTAGGAGTAGGTAAGCAATTCCTAAAAGGGAAGATGATGGAGATTGGTCTACCTAGAGCTCTTCTTCATCAATGATGGCATAGTTGACATTCGGAGCTTTGGGTGAGTATGGATCAAGGTGATATTTTTGGATGAGCTTTGACTCAATCTTCACCTTAGTTCCATACTTTATCCTAAAAACCATGTAAGACCAATTGGCTGTCAAGTATTCACCTATCTTGGACGTGAAATCCTTGGATAAGCAAAGAGTGAAGTAAGGAGGAACATCTGCCACTACCACATCATGTGGAATTGAGAAGGTCAGACATGCATAGAGAGTCATATTTAAGCCTCTTACCACTCTCAAGGTCTTGGTTGGTGATCCATCCAACTGCAGAACTCCTTTGGACATTTGCTCATATTTGAGGCCTAGCTTATTAGCTATGCATTTGGGCATAACTGAGCTGCTTGCTCCACTATCAATAATGCAATTATGGACCAAGAAATCATTAATAATTAGGGACAAATAGAAGGGAGGGACCTTCTCATCCTTCTTTGCTTGAACTCTCATGGGAGAAGCCCCATTTGCTATCAACACATTATCATTTTTGGCTGGGACATCTTGCTTACCTAGCCCGTGCAATTCCTTTTGGAGTATATCCTTTTGCCCTGATAGTGCTAAGTAATCTCACAATGAGATGTTCATGTGTAGCTTCTTCATTTGGTCCACTACAATGATTGAAGGATTTCCCCCTTTGAAGCTCTCCTTGAAGAAATTTGTAACTTATGGTGCAACCTGAGGAGTTGAAGCTCCAATCGACGGTCTATAATTTGGGAACTTGTGATTTGCTTGTGGTGAAGGAGACACTATAGGTGATCGATTGGTTGCTTGAGATTCATCCATAACTCTCCTTTTGGACCTAGTGTTGGCTACAACACAATCAATCTAGTTGCTTATGCTCCCCACATAGTTGACTGCGTAGAACTCCCCTTCCAAGTGATTCATTAGAGTGGAATCAGATTGAGCCTGTCTATTGTCCATCCTAAGTTGTGTTGACATCTCAAAACTTGGGAATTGGGCTGCTTGATCACTTTGCATGGTCATGCTTTGATTTGGTAGCTCACTGGCATAAGCAACCTACTCTTAACCATGCCTCAAGGGTGGATAATTGGGCTAAACCTACACCGAATTATTTTTAGTGGGGACAAGAACCTTGGAAGATGAAGGGGAATTTGGATTATAGCTCTGATAAGGCTTGACTTGTGTAATTTGACCATGCCCTTGATTGTAATTTTGGAAGAAAGGTCTATTTTTATGCCCAAACTATTGGTAGCCTTGATTTGGCCTATAACTCTGAGCTTATTGTCTCTTGAGGGAAACTAACTCATTGGTAATGATCTACAATAGGTTCTTAACTTTGTGGAGATCATTTATAGGGGTAGCAGTCGACCTCTCTTGATTTGGCAGAGGAGCTAGAGTAGGCACGATAGGCTGAACTAAGGGATATAAATCATGAAAAAGTGGTATATGAGGTCTAGGAGCTATCTTTCCAGCTTGAATAAGAGAATTTTCAGTAGCTATGGCTATCTCATAAGCAGTGGGTAGAATATGTCCACCCATGGATTGTTTCATAACAGTAATGTCACTATTCAGGGCCTTCAAGTAATAAAAAAGGCATAGCTTGGGGTTGGCCTCATGAGAATTGGGATTCTGTCCCAAGTCTTTTGGAACCTAGTGTTAAAATATTGCATAAACTCATGTGAGGCTCTCTTCATGGTGGTCGATTACTTAGCTAGAGATAAATGGTCAATTTTCCCCCCAAACCTATTTGTCAAGAGGGTCCCTAACTCATTCCATGAGCCAACTGAATTCATAGGCAAGGTTCCATACCAATCTAAAACTTTCCCTTTGAAGGATAGGGCTAGCAATCTGATGGCTACATTTTCCTCAGTGATATTATGGATGTTGCAGAGGTTGGCTATGTTTTTGATATGCTCGACAACAATGATTGGGCCCTCTCCACTAAAGGGGGGAACACTTTTGAGAGTTGTCCCTAGAATTGGGTCATACTGTAGAAGGTTCAAGGGACTCTGACCATTCAAGGCCACAAAAGGGAAAGCCATCGCTGTCAAAGGATTCAACTGGGGTCTCCTTGAGTAGGTGTATGTTATGGCTAGTTTGGGAAAGTGGCTTGATACGTAAGGATGGGTAGTTGCAAACCTTAGCCTTTTTATTGAGTTCAAAGGAAACTCAATAAATTCAAAAGGGACACCCTTAGAAGAATATCTTGTGGTGACCTTAGGCATGGGATGTCAGGCTGATCATTAACCAGAGACTGAGTTCCTGAATGGAGTTGCCAGGTGCTAGATCATAGCTCATTCTTTTGGATTTTTTACAATAATAAGACCAACACCAATCCTAAAACTTGTAGGACATAAAAATTGGTCCCATCGAGCATGCCAATTACTATTGACACTATGGATTGCACCCTCTGAAAGGATACTCAACACCCTTCCTCCACATGACACAATAGAAACATTCCTCTTGCTATGGGTGGCAAACTTGAGGGATGAATCTCTAGATTAAGGGCTAGCTCCCCTTGATGCACCTTGAGGCCCTAGATTTCCTACTACTAACAATGGGGGGGGTGAAAAGAGAGAGAGATACTGAAAAACAAAACCTAAATAATGTGGTGATGTACCAAACTGGTTGGTCTACTCAACTTTTACCTACACTTTACACAAAAAAGAAGCAAACAATCACTTCATTTGAATGAGAAACTGACTGCATCAGTGTTTCAACAAGGGATCCTATGGAGGTATGGGGAGGAAAAAATTACCAGAGGTGTTCTAAAGACACACTGTTGGACACTCTATTAACATGCACCTATACTTTGAACTGGACACTTCTTGTTGACCTGCAGAGAAGAATTCACAATACACTAGATATGCTGGTATAAACTTATGAAAACATTAAAGGAAATGATTGAACATAAGATAAGACCATAGACATATGCAAAAGTGCAAGCTCAAATAGAGGTAAAATGCTTCTTTTGATTCAAGCTAAATTTCTTCAGGGCTTCGTCTTACAATCTAAGAGATCCTCCTCAAGAATGAGAAGTTACAATTATGTAGAGAGCTTGGAAAATAGATCATTGACCAGTCAAGGGAATGAAACCTATGTTGTATTAAACACTCCTACAGCGACCATAAGCCCATGCTACTAATGTCTCTTCTTAATTATGTATGGGAAAGCCATGTTGTAAGTGCTTAAGTCACTGCTCTTTCCGTCTGGGCCTGCAAGAGCATGGGTTACTCCTCTTAGCAACCAACAAGGCCATCCCCAAATTATGTTGACTGGGCCATGCTCTCTTCAATGCTCATGCAACTGAATGTTTCTTAATGGCAAAATAAGAAAACATGGGCCGCCCTCTTCAATACTCGCAACCAATCCTTTTATTAGTTTTCGATGGAGAATATTTCACCTAAGTGTATTTACTTTTCCTATTGACGACCTTTATGCCACCTACCCTGGTCTGGTTCATCCTTGGATCTATGATTTGACTTGTTACACCACTTGGAGCATTTTAAGCTTTTATCTTATGTGCACGTGGTCATGTTCTGGGTTACTCGCCTTGTTTCCCCTTTCTTTGCCTTGCAATTCAGGTTCTCAATGCTTATTATTGTCCCCATGCTCCCTTCTTCGCTTGCTTGCTTGCTTATCCATTCTTCAGGCTCTCGGGCTTTGAATTCCTTTGGACAAAATGTTCAAAGGAATTCCTTCAAACATTTTATCCGAAAGAATTCTCCTTTGGACTCGTTACTTTTTGACCTTCCTTTGATGAGCCTTCGGGCTTCCGTTCTGAGTTTCTTTAGATAAAATGTTTGAAGGAATTCTCCTTTGCTATTTTCCAATGGTTAGATTACCTCCCTGAATTTGACATTCGTGGGTCTGTCATCAGAGATTTGAATCCCAATGGCTAGTTTACCTCCTTGAATTTGATGTTCACAAGACTATCACCCACTAGGATAATTCCTTTGGTATTTTGCAGATGAACTTTTCCGAAGGGAAAGTGACCCTTCAAAAAAATTGAAAAGGTCCTCTTTCAAAGCCAAGTACCCCCCACAAGGACACCTACCCTTCATACTTTTGGTCTTCCAATTTTTTTGGGATTTTTTACTACTGTTGTATTTCTTCGGACAAAATGTCCAAAGGAATTCCTTCGAATATTTTGTCCGAAAGAATTCTTCCTTAGATTTCCTTCAGACGAAAAGTTTGAAGGAATTCTCTTTTGGCCTGCCACTTTTTTCGAATGGCAAGTTCCTTTCAGGCTTTTTGTCTTGCCCCTTTACTCCAACCGGTTGCCCTCTGCAAGAGCAATTCGAGTTCAAAGTTACCCTTCAAACTTTTGAAAAGGTCCACTTTGCTCATCCCTTGCCCTTCACAAGGGCTCTTTGCCCTCCAAAGTTGTATTTCAGAAGAATTGTAAAGGTCCCGCTTGCCACCTAAGTGCCCTCCACAAGGGTACCCACCCTTCGGACTTCTTGCAAACAACCCTTTGGCCTCTTCACTTGGTTCACTGTACCGACGAAAATCCCTCCGAAGTAATTCACTTGCCTTTTGAAGCATCTGAGACCAAATCGAGTTTCATGTCGACTCTTGCTCATAAGACAAATGAGTAAAGCTATTTAGAAGACCCGATTTGATCTACCAAGACCAAATCGAGGTTTACAAGTGGCTTCACTTACAAATTTTTACAAGTAAAGTCACCTGTTAGACCCAAAAAGCACTTGGCAAACAAAAGAGGAAAACACTTGGTTTTTTCATGAGAAATGGTCTGACAGAGAAAATTTTGCATGAGGTAGCTGAGAGATGAACTAGCCAGAACTTGGATGAATGATTCTTGCAATAAAAAGAAGAGGGGTGCCCAATTTTTGACTTGTAGGAACAAAAATTGGTCAACAGTACAAGTTTTGAATCTTTTTTTATTCTAATTTTTGTGTTTGTAACTATTTTTGCTTTGAATTATCCTTTGATACCCATACTTGTTGTTTTAACACTTGCGTTTTAGGAGAGGTACTCAGAGTGTGAGTGGGTTGCTTGATTGATGTATCTATTATAGAATCACCACTATCAATTGTACGTTGTGTTTTGTTCTTCAAAGCCAAATAAAAATATGCATGATATTCATGCATTCTATGATATGCACAATAATATATTGATCTTCTAAGAGGATGTATAAAGAGTGTGAGTGGGTTGCTTAATTGATGTATCTATTATAGAATCACCACTATCAATTGTACGTTGTATTTTGTTCTTCAAAGCCAAATAAAAATATGCATGATGTTCATGCATTCTATGATATGCACAATAATATATTGATTTTCTAAGAGGATGTATTAGAGGTAATTTGATCACTTTGTTTCGAAACATTTCTCTTATAATTTCACTTGAACACTTAGTAATTTTTTTTTCACTTTTTGAATCACTAATTGTAGGTAAATTCTCTTTTATTTGCTTATTTTGATATAAAAACTTGTTGGGTATATGATTGTTAGATGAGAATGCAAAAATATTATTAACACTAGTATATTTTGGATTATGTAAATATGTAATTTAATTTTTCAATGATGTGATCTTTGAACTGAAATTATTTTATAATTATTATATTAACTTGCTATTAAAGATGATTTGATCTTTAAGGGCTTCACAAGCACAAACTTTAGGTAGCTCAAATTGAATATATACACATGTTGGGGTTCATCAAATGTTTAACTCTAAATTTTGATATAATGATATTGGGATAAAGTTAAAAAAGTATAATAACTTAAACATAATGATGAATAAAATTATTCTAAAATAGATCAATTAATTGAAAACTCAGATAATGAATATTTCAAATTAAAATGCTAAGTTATACTAAATATAAAAAGTACATTCAAAATAATAATTTGATTGCATAAACACTAGGAAGAGTTAATACTTAGTTTATCTACAAATGCGTAAGCAGATCTGAAATATGTAGAGGTGGAAACATGAAAGAACAAGATCATGAGTCAGTCATCAAATTCTAGAAATATTATTTTTGGAGGCTTGGACACTTGTGTCAACATAGGTGTCCTGATATCAACGAAAATGTCCATTATGGAATATTTACTGGATTGCAGAGCAACCCCCTGAAATTTGATGGGTTTTTTGTTACCTTGTACTGATGTATTTTATTCTCAAGCACAAACTGTAGATGACTTTTTATGGATCAAATCCTAACTTTTTACCTTACGTCTTTGTATCTTGTCAAAAATAGGTTAATACGCTCATGAAGTCAATCTGACCTCAAGGATCCCTTTAGCAATGAATGCTACCTACATAGCCACTACTTTGAAGAGGGCCTCCAACATATGTAGTTATGTCATAGGTGTTGGCTTGTGTATGCACAAGGGTGCAATAAACTATATGCAAGAGCATGCAATAATCTAATTTGTAACTTGACAAATACTACTCATGAGCCGTTCTTTACGTGCTTTAGATTTATAATATAACCACTCATATGATTGATATGAAAATATAAAGGAATAGAGCAGTAGTATTCAGTTGTACAATTTATTGAATGAGTTTGAATATAAGCTTCCTTGGTATTGCTAGATGGATAATGAGTAGACTTAGATTTGTATTTATACCACGTTTTTTGAAAATATCTCACTGAAGGGTTAAAAAAATAAATAGGTTGACCCATAGGATTCAAAAGATTTATAAATTAGTTGACTTTTGAGATATGGACACTAAATAAAAATCTGCGTCGATGCAAGTTTCTTTATGTGGGACGCAAGTGTCCGATACGCTACAAAACTGTTGAGGCTCTGATACTATTTAAGAGATTTGGGTCATCAAAATGATAGAGTCAAATTAAAAAAACAAAAATTACGCACAGTGAAATGATATGTGCGAACATTTTGATAACAAGATGGTCTAAAATTAAATAGTAAAACTCATAATAAATATTTGTAAAATATAAAAACTGAAATATTATATAATTCAAAGTTTAATATGTACAGAGAGCAATGTTTTTTCAAAAACTTATTCTTAAAATAAATGTTACTGGTATGGAATTCTACCATGAAAACAAGCTTTAATAGCTCGCACCTTAAAATAGCGACATTGATGTACCCAACGCCGGAAGATTAATGCAAGACTAACTAATAAACATATGATGGTCTTGAAAAACATAAAATGTGGAATGCAAAAGTGTGAAAACCCATGATTAATAATTTTAAGAGCAAACTATTTTTTAAAATAAATGAAATTTCTTCCAAACTACTTGTGGAAAATTATCAATGTTCTCCCTTGAATTTTGACAAATTTATAGTTTATCTTATGATATTAAGAAATCTACGTTAAAAGTCTAAGAGATGTTGATAGATTGGGTATATATTTCTAATAATTTTGTTTTGAAAAATAACAAAGATAGAAATGTTATGTTGATAAATTGGTTATATTTATGTGAACGAAAAAAAAAAAAAAAATTGTTTTGAAACATGACAGAGATCTTGATAGATTAATTAAACATTTATTAATCAAAACAAATAAATTTAATGTGAAAAGTTAAAAAAACAAACCTATATTTTAATTATCCAAATTTTCAATCTTAACATGAAAATTGAGAAATATTCATTCTATCAAATATTAATAAATTTATTCTAATATTCTTTTTTTATATCTAGTCTTAAGACAAGCTTCCAACTGATTTTACACAGTAACTTCATTCAAATAGATATATTAACACACGTATTCAAAATTCAAATGAAAATAAACATGGATACGTATTAGATTTGAAAATCCCAACATATAGTAATACTAAGTGTGGCAAAATAAACGTGCCAGCTTCACTTTTTCCTCCTTTACATATTTCTAAGGAAAAGGAAGCTTCCTTGCACAAAATGTCAGAGGGCATTAAATAGTAAGCTTTAAGAAGTTTCGATCCTTGACTCCTTCCAAAGTCGCCAAGTCATTTGCCATATGATCTCACAATATACTTCTTTCAGCTGCAATTTTGACTTTGTAATTTGCAGTAGGTAGGCAAATTTATTGATAAAACGGTGGCTTTATATGTAACACCCATATGCAGCTTTTCCTATCCTGAGCTTCATCCATCCTTCTGAATATATTCTGCAGTTGTATTTACAAGTTTGCAGGATGAACAACTCTTTGTTTATGATGCTCCTGGCCACCACCACCATATTACAAGGCTCTTTAGTTAACTCTTTTTTCTTCAATAATGCACTGCCTCCTTTGGCATCATGGTTGCCAGGTAAAAAGTTTTACTTAAATATGTTCATAAATATATGAAATGATTTAGATGGATTGTAAAAATTTATTTTTTTTTAAAATTGAAAATATTATATAATATTAATTAAAGAAAAATATAAAATTAGAAGATTAAACGAGTACAAGATACAAGAATTTATAAGAGGAAGAAATCAGAATAAGTTGGAACAAACTACTAAACTAAAATAACGATGATCTATTTCTTTTGCAGTGTTTTGAATTTTTTTTTGGATCTTCATGATTATAATGAATAATTCATACTTCTCCTCATTGATTTATTCTAATTATTTAAAAAACAAAACATAATCTAAATTTGTTGAATAATTAAAACTAATTTTTTTCCAAAATACAATTATTATTTATATAATATAATTTTTAATTTTTTTCATAAAATATTATTACAAACAATCAAATTTGATACAAACACTCAATATTATCCCTGTAGATTTTTTATCCTTTCTAATTATTTTGTATGTAATGTTACCCCACTTATATAAATTTTATTATGATAATAATAATTTTAAAAAAAAGGGGGAGGGAATACAGAGGAATATGAGTATACTAATTTGAAACAAATTCCATTACAAAGATGTGTAGAGGCAACAACCATAAGTTAGATAAAAGCCTATAAGAACAGATTTCGATGTATATCCTCTGGACAGCTACTGATCAAATTTTTATTGCTTGGGCTATTTTGGGAACTGTGTAATTAGATATTATATAATAGAATTTACAAAAGAAAATGAAGTTGTCAAATTTTAGGGGTTTAAAAGTTTTTAATTGTATTGAAAGAGTTATAATTTAATTTTAATTAGTATAGATAATAGTAAAAGGATTAAGCAGGACATCTCTGTTCAGTTTTCTGCTTTTAGATTAATTTATTATGTAACTTAAAATCGGGAATTAAATCTATCAAAGATTTAAGATAATTTAGAGTGCATGACATTTGTGATAATTTTTTTTTAGATTAAACTGTCTTATGCTTTTGTTCTATGCAGATGGTAATCGTTGCAAGAATGTCTACTGCGGGAATGGAACCTGCGTTACTACACAGGAAGCCCCTTTTATCAAGTGTGAATGCAAACAAGGATGGAAGCAGCCTGATCTCCACTTTGATGTACCTTTCCGACCCTGTGTTGTTCCCAATTGTGAGTTTTCCAAAACCCTAAAGAATTGCCCAAAATTTAAGTTCTGTACAATGAATTATTGTTTAAATAAATTTAAATTCTGTACAATGAATTATTGTTTAAATTTGTACAAACTGATGATGAATTGAAAACCCATACGTCTTGCCATTTAAAATAATACAGGCATTTCTGTTTTTAGGTTAGTTTCTTTGCAGTTTAATAATAAGTTGAGTTGCATTTTTCTGGAATCCGATGCGTGAAAGATTTAAGGCCCATGTTTAGGATCCCACTTCTGGATCCATTTTCGAGGGGAATAAAGAGTGAAATCAAATTGGTCCAAAAGTGAATCTGAAATGTGAGCTTAAGATCTTTCACACATCAATCTCAATACAGGTATTCCTGAAAATCGATTATTAATGTTAAATAATGCTGTACAGGCACCATAGATTACACTTGCAGTGGCACTAACAGCGGCAATCACTTGTCCCTTGCCCCGGCACCTTCGTCTTCCCGTCCAAAAATATCAGATCCATTGAATCGTAAGTATCGGTGAAATCAAATTAATAACCTGTTGTTCAATATTTATAAGATCTATCAGCTTGAACTATGCACACAGAATATTTGCAGTTTAATTATCTACTATACAGATCTATCAGCGTAACCTATCCACACAAATAAGATACAAAAAGAGCCTATGTACTTGACTTATTAAAAAAAAAAAAAGGCCTAACTATTGCATCTGAAGTTTAATTACTCCAAAACATTGATATTAAAGAATGTGGAATTTGGAAATTCAGCATGTTCATACAGTGTATGTGGCGCTGGGAAATGTGTTCGCAATTCCAATTCTAGTATCGAATACCAGTGCAAGTGCTCCCAAGGATATGAGAATATCATGAATGTGACTTGGGGTTTCTGCTCCAGAGAATGTAAGGAATTTTTGTAAAGTTTTGTTTTTTATTTTGAAAATTTAGGGCGTTTTTTAAGGATTTGGATTTTAATTTAAAATTTGTGGGTTCTGCTTCAGAGACTGTAAGAATTCTTTTTGGTGGGGGGCAGGGGAGTTAACGGCTTGGTTTTAATTTGAAAATTCGGGTTTTTTATTTGGGATAAATTGGTTTTTACAGGTGAACTCAAGGAGGACTGCTCACGCCTTGGTTTTTCTGTCAGTGGAAACGTCACTACCATTCCCGATGTGGTTCCAGGTCAGTTAATATTAGATTTGCTATTGCAAAAACTGTAACATCTTTTGTTTTAGTAAATCTTGGGTAAAGTTATGGCTATCTGTTTTGTTTTTCTACACACTTTACCTGGGAAGGGAAGGGGACAAATCCATTTTACACTCTCATTCCCATATTGTCCAAAGAATTCGATTTCAAACTTCATATGAGTGAAGCCCATTAACTACTAAACCACTCCTCTTAGACAGATTATAGAAAACTGTATGCCATAACTTTTGCAACATAATGCGGTAAAACTTCGGCAAGGTCTTATTGGAGTGAGGATTGTAGACTTGAGTTATTCTTACAAGTGTTCCCATTATCATTACAGAAACTACATTGATAAAATTGTAACATTCATAGAGCATGGTATTAACTTTTTAAGCTTTTCTGTTTGCAAGTGGTTTGATGTTTATGAAAGAAAATAGCCATTTGGTCATAGGTTCAATTCTGGCAACATTGATAATGCTCTTTGGTTAATGATGCGAAGAAACAGGACATGCCATGTACTAGTTATTGTTCATTTTTCTGTTTAGGTTTCGTTTGATTTGATTCAGCTGGATGATTGTATTTGTTTATTGGGATTTTAATTTATATCATTCAGTTCTATATGAAATAAATCTGGCTTTTTTATAAAAATCATGCCTCTATACTGTTTTGGACTTTTAAAGTTATATCAAGGCAAATGAGATTTTTTGCATCAAAGTTTATAAAAATATGAAAAGAAAAAGTTGTAATAAATGAAATCTCATGGAGTTTAATATGTAGCAAATTCTTAAAAAAGGAGCAATGGTATTTCTAGTCCTGCTATTCAATGGCTAGCATTATTCATTATGAAACCTACTATTCAATGATTAACCTATTTCATAATGAACCTGCTATCCAACGACTGACACTTTTCATGATGAACACCTTCAAAGCCATGTATTGATGGAAGTAATATTTTTACCTTGCAGTCATCTACAATTACAACCACCATTCACCAGGTGTTGTGTAAAGAGAGAGGAAAGATTTTAATATAATGCAAAACTTTAAACATTGAAAAAAATAAAAAATGGATATTGAATCAAACATTATTTTAAGACTTTGCTAAGCATTTCAAGATTTTTCAAGAGCTAACTCTTGCTGTAGAACAATTCATCTCAAGCAGATTATGAACATGAAATATACTTTCCCGGAAGTATTAAGAGTTTATGTGAAAATTTCGTTTGATAGATGTTTTTGTTTAACAAATTTGCACACAGAGTATTGCAGAAATAATGAACATCTTCATTAAATGAAAAATGCAAGTAAACGATAACTTGTTTCTGAGATTTCCTTACAATTTATTTAACTTGAAACTGCCCAGACTTATAGTGCAGCCCAAGCATATGCATCTAATAAACCTCTAGACTACATGCAGTGTTGCAGAAATGTAACAGCAAGATGTCAATGATAGAAAACCTGGAGAAAACGCTGTTCAGAGGTTCAGAGCGCTATGATGCTGCGCCCAGATCTTCTCCTTGGGACCATGACTTGATGCTGAGAGCATTCCAACAACTACACATGCATATACTAGTCTTCAATTCCCCCGTGACACTCAGCAAACAGTATTCAGTTAAAAACAGACCACGTCCCTTTACTATGTGCAGCGATTCAGCCTCCAAGTAACACGTCCTCCCATAATTAGTCTCAGAAACTTCCACTCGCCTTTATCTTCTTCACCAATCTGCACGTCTTGTTCTTGCACAGTAATTTCAGACATTCCAGAGTAATGAATACTTGACTGGGGTTTTCGTCCCATCCAACACAGGGTTTCCGTCTTGTTAAACATCTTCAGCCAAGCTCGATAAGAAAATAAAGATAATGAATTTCTCCATGCACCTCTCAAACAAGTTGATTCTTCTTATAAATAAAAGTTGCCATCTTTTCCCAGCTTTAAAACAATTGATCCTTCAATGAAAATCCACTTTCTTCTTTCATGAAAAATCAGTCGATCTTATCCTTTCAAAAAGACTCTTCCTTTATTGAGAATAAGATTTAGGCAACTTTTAATTTATTTAATCACTAGTATGAAACGGCTAGTGAAAGGGTGGGCCCACTTTAAGTCATAAAGAATAATTAAATAAACTTTTTGGACTATAAATTTTTACCCTCGATTTAATTATTCTCATATTCCCTTGAATTTGATTTATTTCTAATCTCGGGAATAAAAAAGATTAGAAAATCTCTTCAAGTGGCATTAAACGAAAAGGGACATTACAGAACAGTTCTACTAGATGTATGCAAAGAGAAAGGAAAGGTTTAATATAATAAAAAACTTTAAACAGTGAAAATATAAAATACGGATGCATATTTAAATCAAACATTTAAGACTGTTGAGCATATCAAGATCTTTCAAGAGCCAACTTTTGTTGCAGAAAAAGTAGATTATGAACGGTTCATATAAAATTTCTTTCTAACTTATTATGGTTCTTAAAATCTTATTAATGTTGTTCACAAAGAAACAAAAGGAAATAAGCTTTGCTTTAAATGCTAAATATCATATAGTCTATGTTGGGTGAATATTTTGTCGACCAGCTAACTGGCGTTCAAAATAGTTCTTATCTAGGGAGATTGGTCATCCAGATGTGCAGGTTTACTGCATCACAAGGGGACAAATCTCTCCTCTCATCAAGGAGAGGTTCCCTATTAAATATGTGGAGCTATATACAATGTAAATAAGCAGAAAGTAAGACACAGGGGTGGGATAAACCATCCATCTCTCTTATTTCAGAGATGATGGACACAGACAAAGGAGAAAATCCTGGCTATAAACACTGAAGGCACTTCTCTTCTTTCAGAAATGTCCTTACAGAAAACAGTGGAAGTTTCTTTCAGATAGTGAAATAACCACTTATAAAAAGGGGCGTAGTAACAACAGGATAAAACAAAGCCCAAAGTCTCCACCTCAACTACCCAAAGAGTATATCACAAAGGATAATGGGGGCACAAAGTCGCCCCAGAATCCTCAACACAAAAAGAAAAGGAAAACACAGACTGAAATCAATTGTGAAAGCACAAAGTCTTCCCATAGTTGGTTTCAGGACACTTCCCTATTACCTTCACTAATTCTGCGTACCAAATTAAATGAATAAGGACACCTTCAGATGACACAAGTCAGAACAGCACAAAGTCTGGAAAAACCTACTTTCTCATTCAAATAACAAGGAAAATGAAATTACAATCTGAGCTCAAAGTCTCAGTCTTATTTCAAAATGGGCAGAGTTTCGCTCTTGTAAAATGAAAGTCTCCTTTGTAACAAATGAGAGATTACAATATATAGCGCTCCAAGAAAGATTTGGGCGCTTGTTTTCCATATAACGGTCCATGATGTGCATTCAATGCCTTGAATGCATTTCCTGGTTTGTCAAAGGACTGCGTTGAAAACAAGGCATCTGTCTTAACTATGGCGTGTTATTTCATCTTATATGTTTTCTCTCGAGTCTGGATCATCTGGTCTGTCCCCTCTGACGTCTGCGTAGCTGTCCATTTGTCTTTACTTCATGGAAGAAAAAAATAGGTCGCGTCCTTAAATGGCAAGCCAAAATACCTTCTTAGTGGACTATTCCACCTACTGAAATTACTTCTGCGTAGACATTTCGGGCTTTTCCTTCTTTCTGCTTTTGTTTTTTCCAGCTTTGTCTCTTCCTGCTGCGATTTGAGCTATCGAGCTATCTTTTCAGCTAGTCGCTTGGTTCTTCCTTCAAGTTCTGCGCTTTATTTGAATTTCAACGGATATTCCCTTACCTTAAATTTGACGTCTGCGGGGACGTCATTGGTTGACTGTTTCAACGGTTCAGGCGACCTTCTCGGCTCCTTGGTTCAATCGCTTTCTTGCTTCAATCGCTTTATTGGTTCAATCGCTTTCTTGGTTCAATCGCTTTTTTGCTCCTTGGTTGAACCATCGCTTTCATTTGAACTTGCCTTTGGAATCATCCATGTTGCTTCTATCTTTGCTTGAGGCCGCCTTTGAACTTTTGAACCATGTTGAACCATTGAACTTTGAACTCTTTCGGTTCAAAGTTCAATCAGTTCATTGGTTTATTTTGTGTCTCGCTCAAACACTGCTTCCTTTATCTTTCTAAGCTTTGGTTGAACCTTTGAACCTACCGATTGAACCAACTTTGGTTCAACGGTTCAATGGTTCAATAGGCTCATCCTTCGTTATTTGGCTAAGTCCTTTTGATTTTTTGCACTAAGCACATTGAACCAACTTGGTCATTGAACCCATTGAACCTTTGAACCAAAGTGGTTCAAAGTTCAATGGTTCAATGCCTTTGTCCTTTATCATTTGCCGATTGAACTCTTTTGATTGAACCGAGGCGCTGAACCAATCCTGAAAATGACTGAGTGTTAGAAGCTTGTTCTTTTGACTGAACTTGCCTGTAGAAACTTTTTTTTACCCTGTTGAATCTATTAATCCCCTTTACGGAAAAAGCTTAAAAATGAGGAATTTGAAAGCTCAAAACAAATTTTGAGAAGGGAAGAGAGAAATTTTGGTTTGTAAGTTGTCCCAAAAATGAGTGGCATTTTTTGGGGACAACAGCTGGCTCCAGTTGGGGAACTACCTTCAGTTGAAAACTTGAAATACAATTGAGGGGAGTAGAAACCAGAATATTCAGTGCCTTGAAGTGTGCCATTGGGCTATGGAGTCACGCTACCCAAGAAGAAAAGCTCCAAAAATGAAAATGAAACAAACAAAATCGAAGCAAAAGACTATACAAATATATATATGTACAGATGATCTTATCTAATACTTCAAGAATTGAAGTACCTTAGATGCTGCCCCCTGAGAGGCAGTGAAAATGGCACTCTATCCTGATAAATCAGCAAGAAGCCATTTTCTTCCCAGAATCGGTGATGGGTGAATGAAACTCTCCACCAGGAAACCGCTTTTCTGTATCTTCCCCTTGGTTTTCTTCTCTTCTTGCCCCAAAGCAAGACTTGACTTTTGGTCCAAAAACCACGAATCTTTGCTCTTCTGGCAAAGAGTTTCTTTTCCTGATTTTGATGGGCAGCAGCACGGCCTAGTACCATAATTTTCTGTTTTGATAGCTCAACTCAGCACATGTCTTGATTGTCCCCCTCAAATATCTCAGATTCTTCTTCGTTTGGAGGGGAGGGTTCTTCTGCACTTATGTCGCACTCCACCAATTCTTCTGCTATTTCATCCCTGCCTGAAGACTCAAACAAAATTTGGGTTGCAGGGGCCGCCATTTAGGTCTTGACACATTTGACATGATCAATTATGTCAAATGGCTGGGTTGGACTAGGCACAGGGGATGAGAGTTCTTCCTTTTGGTTTATAGGAGGGGTGGGAGGACTGGCCTGCGAATTTGAAGTAGAAGGTGCAAAAATGTTTGGGATACTTACTTTCTTAGCAATCACTGGGTCCTTTGGCTGGATAGGCAGAGTGGCCCCACGCTTAGCAATCAAAATTGCAGGTTGAGATTGCTCCTCTGTTTCTCCTTTATCAGCTTATTGAGCTGACTGATACTGAGATTGGGTGACCACAGCATATGATCCTTCGGATGCTTCATCTTTACTTTTGAGTTCATCCTGGTAATCCAGAAAATCGATGTGGGAGTCGCCAGCTGACTCTTCTTGATCCTCCGTGAAGAGACCAATGTCATTTTATTGATTAAACTCAAGTTGGAAAGAGAAATCATGCTTTGTTTCCAAATACCCAACTGCTGAGTTGGCTGGAGGTGCTTCAATGGCAAGGTTCCTCTGTGGGGGAGGAAGACGATTGAGTTGCCCTTGATGTGCTTGATTAGGGAATGTCCTCCTTAATATATCTTTATATAGAGGAGCAAAAGACATACCTTGTGCCATTTGCCTTTTCGAGGCTAGCAATTCATTTGCCAATTTTTGTACCATTGGGTCAATGGTGGTTGTGGGTGATTATTCAGAAGATGAAGAGGGTTTATCTCTGTTAGGATCTCTCCTTATCTTTTCTGCCAAGATAAGGTCATCTTCTAGCTCAGTAGCCCAAGTCTTGAGCAGCCTCAAGGTCTATGTGTCTAGCCCGTCTCAACAGAAAACTCACTTCAGGCAGCTGTGAGTTGATGAAGAAGCACATGAGATTCTGAGGTGTCGGCTGGGCGACCATGGGAATCCTGTGCCTCAGCTTGTTGAACCTGGCAATAAAATCCCTCATAGGCTCATGAAGTTCCTTCTTCATTTGAGTAAGCTGGGCCAACAAAGCACGTGCATCCTCTGCAGGCTTGAACCTGACTTCAAACTTGGCTTTGAGTGTATCTCAGTCAGTCACTGATCCAGCTTGCAGATGGTAGAACCAGTCTGAAGCAGCGCCTTGTAGTGTTTCCATAAATAGCCTGACCGCTATGTCTTCAAATTTCACCCCTATTACACTGCAGGCTATGCTGAAAGCTGCAATGTGTTCATCAGGATGAACCTTCCCATCACCAAAGAATTTAGGAAAATTCTTTCTTGAACTGCGTGGAAGTTCATGCAGAGGTGGAGTCAAATTGAGTGGGCCAAAAGAGTTACCCCAGGGGCCTCAAACTGCCATGATTTAATTATGAAAAATAGGGATAACAAATCTGGGTGGAGTGGTCAGATTGCAGAACAAAAATGGAAAAGAACTGGCCCTGCTTCAGCTTGAGGCTTCAAATTGTGCTTCTTTCCCAGTAGCTCTGATTTTTCAGACCAGATAAAATAACGAAAGATGGAGGAAGATGGTAAGGCTATAATGATAATGGGTAAGACATGGAACGGAGTCGCCAGAGTCTATATAATGGATAAGGGAAGGAACTACTTCAATCTAAAAATTGAGGCTTTAGACTGCACGTTCATTCCAAGCGGAGTCGCCAAAAACTATTGTGCGAGGCTGGGGAGGAAAAATTAACAATGGAAAAGCACTGGAGCAGTTCGTTCTTCCACAACAGAATGCATGGATAAGGTTATAATGATAATGGATAAGACACAGGGGATGTTTCAATCTGAAACTTAAGGTTCCAAATTGCACAAAATTACTGTCCCCAGTGGAGTTGCCAAAAACTGTTGGGTGAATATTTTGTCGACCAGCTAATTGGTGTTCAAAATAGTTCCTATCACCACAGCATAGGGAGATTGGTCATCCAGATGTGCAGGTTTACTGCATCACAAGGGGACAAATCTCTTCTCTCATTAAGGGGAGGTTCCCTATTAAATATGCAGAGCTGTATACAATATAAATAAGCAGAAAGTAAGACACAGGGGTGGGATAAACCATCTATCTCTCTTCTTTCAGAGATGATGCACACAGACAAAGGAGAAAATTTTGGCTATAAACACTGAAGGCACTTCTCTTCTTTCAAAAGTGTCCTTACAGGAAACAACAGGTGTTTCTTTCAGATAGTGAAATAACCAGTGATAAAAAGGGGCGTAGTAACAACATGATGAAACAAAGCACAAAGTCTCCACCTCAACTGCCCAAAGAGTATATCACAAAAGATAATGGGGGCACAAAGTCGCCCCAAAATCCTCAACACAAAAAGAAAAGGAAAACACAGACTGAAATCAATTGTGAAAGCACAAAGTCTTCCCACAGTTGGTTTCAGGACACTTCCCTATTACCTTCACTAATTTTGCGTACCAAATTAAATGAATAAGGACACCTTCAGATGACACAAGTCAAAACAGCGCAAAGTTTGGAAAAACCTGCTTTCTCATTCAAATAACAAGGAAAATGAAATTACAACCTGAGCTCAAAGTCTCAGTCTTCTTATTTCAAAATGGGTAGAGTTTCGCTCTTGTAAAATGAAAGTCTCATTTGTAACAAATGAGAGATTACAATATATAGCACTCCAAGAAAGACTTGGGTGCTTGTTTTTCATAGAACGGCCCATGCTGTGCATTCAATACCTTGAATGCATTTTCTGGTTTGTCAAAGGACTGCGTTGAAAACAGGGCAGCTGTCTTAACTATGGCATGTCATTTCATTCCATATGTCTTCTCCCGAGTCTGGATCATCTGGTCTGTCCCCTCTGACGTCTGCGCAACTGTCCATTTGTCTTTACTTCATGGAAGGAAAAAATAGGCCGCGTCCTTAAATTGCAAGCCAAAATACCTACTTAGTGGACTATTCCACCCACTGTAATTACTTCTGCGCAGACATTTCGAGCTTTTCCCTCTTTCTGCTTTTGTCTTTTCCAGCTTTGTCTCTTCCTGCTGCGATTTGAGCTATCGGGCTATCTTTTCAGCTAGTCGCTTGGTTCTTCCTTCAAGTTCCACACTTTATTTGAATTTCAACGGATATTCCCTTACCTTAAATTTGACGTCCACGGAGACGTCATTGGTTGACTATTTCAACGGTTCGAGCGGCCTTCTTGGCTCCTTGGTTCAATCGCTTTCTTGCTTCAATCGCTTTATTGGTTCAATCGTTTTCTTGGTTCAATTGCTTTTTTGCTCCTTGGTTGAACCATCGCTTTCATTTGAACTTGCCTTTGGAATCATCCATGTTGCTTTTCTCTTTGCTTGAGGCCGCCTTTGAACTTTTGAACCATGTTGAACTATTGAACTTTGAACTTTTCGGTTCAAAGTTCAATTGGTTCATTGGTTTATTCTGTGTCTCGCTCAAACACTGCTTCCTTTATCTTTCTAAGCTTTGGTTGAACCTTTGAACCTACCGATTGAACCAACTTTGGTTCAATAGTTCAATGGTTCAATAGGCTCATCATTCGTTATTTGGCTAAGTCCTTTTGATCTTTTGCACCAAGCACGTTGAACCAACTTGGTCATTGAACCCATTGAACCTTTGAACCAAAGTGGTTCAAAGTTCAATGGTTCAATGCCTTTGTCCTTTATCATTTGCCGATTGAACTCTTTTGATTAAACCGAGGCGCTAAACCAATCCTGGAAACGACTGAGTGTTAGAAGCTTGTTCTTTTGACTGAACTCGCCTGCAGAAGTTTTTTTAACCTATTGAACCTGTTAATCCCCTTTACGAAAAAAGCTTAAAAATGAGGAATTTGAAAACTCAGAACAAATTTTGAGAAGGGAAGAGAGAAATTTTGGTCTGTAGGTTGTCCCAAAAATGAGTGGCATTTTTCGGGGACAACAGTCTACACTCTCAAATAGAGAAAATGTGGTGCACAACACGATGATTATGAAATGGCAAATTGTTTGTCAAAAGCTTCTTCTTGGACTAAATGTTACTGGTATGGAAGTATAGTAACATGTAAACAAGCTTTAACAGCTTGCATTTTGAAATGGTGACATTGATGCACCCTAAAGATTAATGCGAGACTAACTAATAAGCATATTATGTTTCTAAAAAATTGAAAACCTGGAATGCAGAAGTGCAAAACCATGAATATGATTTTTTGTGAGCAAATTGTTTTTTACAAAGCTGCTTCTTGGAATAAATGTTGTTAGTATGGAAGTATTTTACCATGTAAACAAGCTTCAACTAGGAGAACACATATGTCTTATTAACTCTTGCAAAACAAAACAGCATACACAACTACCATCGAGTCAGGCACAATCGACAATGCTCGTCAATAACTCAAATGGTTATAATGAACTATCCCCTCCCAAGTTCTGATTACTCTTTGTCCGATTTAACCCAGTGTCATGAAATCTAAAACCAACATAAATGCTCACACACACCCGCACGATGATGCAGAGGTAGATGCCTATTGCCCCCAACAATATGGAGATAGAAAGCATAACGCTTGGCTTTATCACTTTCCTAGTTTAGACTTGTGCTCACTCAAATCATTGTGCAAAGATAGGCTACAACTCGCTTGATCGCAATTGATCTCTCGTGAACGTAGGTGGTGGATGTCGAAGTCGTACATCCATCAGAGACTCCCCTACTTAAAATCGGTGATGGTCTCGATGTTGTGAAGACTTCATCGTATGTAGCCTGGAGGTCCCTTATTTAGACTCATCTCTAAGCCAAGGGACCAAGGCCCTTGTTCCTCGCAAGGACTTCCTTGACCTCATCCTTGTAGTTCTAAAGGGATTCTTCCCGTTCCCATCTTGTTGAAGAACCACCAATCCAACGCTCTAGGAACTCCCTCCGCCTCCAATTGCCCCAACACTTTGTCTTCACATCAAGTATCTGCTACAACTGTCGATCCGTCTTGTCCATCACGTTTGCAGGTGGATGCTTAGGTCGATTTCGTTTTGGTTCAGTTTTATCAGCAACAAAAGATTTCAACTGACTCACATGAAGGATAGGATGTACTTTCATGTGTTTTGGCAACTTCAGCCTGTAGGCAACATTGCCCACTCGAGCCACGATCTCATATTGATCATGTTTATCATCCGACTCAGTTGGTAAAACAACCAACTATCAAATATGTGTAATCTGTGAAATGTTGAGACCTAGAAAATGCTAGTTTTTGTTGTATGGGCTAAAACAGTATATGCTTGGTTTCAAAAGTAAATTTTAATTACATATTTGAATCTCTTAGAAAAATAGACAAGTTCAAAAAAAATGGCACTCAATTTTGAGGTCATATGCAAACATTAGGACCTTTGGAAGCCAAAGTACTCTAGCTCCGAGATCTCTTGGGAGCTCGACTATTTAACTTCGGAGCTAGGACTGATGGACTCTAGAGCTAGTCGAGACCATGAGAATTTGAAGTATTTTTTTAGGTTTTAGCTTCTTAGTGGTTCATTTCAGGGGTTGGGTAAATTCAAAGCACATGGGAGCTTAAATATAGGTCTTAGAAGGCAGATTACAAGATATAGATGCACAAGGAGATGAAAGGACATGAGGTGTATTACTTCAATTTCCAACTCTTGGACTTCTTGAATGCGTCCAAGAGGTATTCTTGTGTATAAATATGAACCTATAGAGTTCATTCAAAAAGGAGAATAGAAGAGAACAGAGGAGGTAGAGTAGAGACATATAAGAAACGACAAGTGCAATGGAATGTATTTTACTTGGATTCACATTGTGTATGTGCATGTTTGAGTCCTTGTTATTCTTTTCTCATTGTTGCTTGGTTGTAGGTGACTGTTTTGAAAACTACACAGCTGAAAGAGGCTAAGTTTAGTAGTTATTCCTTTCTTTAGAAGCAAATCTTCAACTGACTATTGCAAAGATTATTATGAGTGTATAAGGCAGAAAAACTTGTAAATTATAGAATATAGTCGAGATGAAGAAGCATGGCTTCACTCTTGTTGGAGTTTTCTCACATTGAGTTTCTTTAGGGTATGTCTTATGTATCTCTCTTTATGGTTATTGTGTTTGTTTCCTTTGCTTGCATATTTACATTCTTTGCAACTAGGCTAATACACAAACATTTAAGAGAACTCATGATTTAGCGATATGATTAAATAACTTCACATTTGGCATTGCACCTCTATGCAAGCATATTACTATGGAGTAATAGCATGTTTAGAGTGTGGAGGTATTCTTTTATATGTTGTATATGATAGTCTTAAGAGTTGGAATATATATTAAAACAACATTTTAGGTGTTTTTTTATGGCAAAGAATTTGAGAGGAACACCTTGACTTGAAAAGGTCTGTGTTGATGAAGTTTAGTGTGGAATATCCACCTAGTTTAGGGATCACATATGGCCCACCCTACTTTTAGACCAAGGACTTAGATATTCCGGGAGGAGCTTTGAAAACTTTTGACTCCTTGATCAGCATTACCTTACCTTACCAAGAAGAATCACGACACTTCTTGATCAACTCTCTGCGTAGGCCCCCCCACTTGGGAACAAAGACCCGACTCTGAGCAAACCACAACATTCCATTGGAAATGTTGAACTTGTTTTTCTTGCCCAACCGAGTTTGACCTTCTTCAGTCTTTAACATTGTTGCAGCTTGAGGATCCAGGACCAAGCCTAACTGAATCTTTTCTATCAACTCCCCTGTCAATTTCACTTTACTCTCCCCATGAGTAAACACTGGACTAGCCAACTGCCAACTGTTGCTCCCTGTTGAGTGCATTTGTGATCACATTTTCCTTCCCTGAAGTATGCGCGCTCTCCATATCAAACTCAATTAGAAAGTCATGCCATATTCCTTGCTTTAGCGTCAACTTACTCTGAGTTGGGAAGAAATAATTCGACACATTGTTTGCCTTGATGATGAAGTGCACTCCAAACAAGTAGTGCCTCCACCTTCTCAAACAATCCCACCATTGTCATCTCTTTTTTGTGGATAGGATATCTCCTTTCTGCATCCTTGAGTTTCGTAGACTCAAAAGTAATTGGAGCTTCTTGGATTGAATGTTGTTGGTATATTAGTATTATAATCTATAAACAAGTTTTAACAACTTACACTTTGAAATGATTTCATTCATGCACCCTAAAGATTAATGTGAGACAAAATAATAAGCATATAACATTCATGTGTAGTTATTTAAACAAATAACGCATTTAGAACATGATACAACTTGGATAGCTTCATCAATCCCTTATCCCTCTAAAGAGGGTTAGGAGTGAAGGGAAGAGATTGATGATGTGCAAATACAAAGCAACAGTGGCCCATATGTACTCATCATAACTATACCGCTTAATGAGATTATTTATATCATAAACAATGTAGCCACTGAATATTATAGAAGACAAGACCCCGTATATCATTACTGAAGTCTTCCCTATTGGGAAAAAAACCTGCATAAAAGGTCATTTATAAGTTCCAAATACAAATTTATTAAAAAGTTTGCAAAAATTGAATGCATTGAAAACAGTTCTATAGCAGATTAAAAAATAAATAAAAAAATCTAAGTTAAGATATTATATATGGATATAAACAAATAGTGATTTATAAGGTTTGGTTTACTCTTAATCTTAATTACAAAGTTAGAATATATAGAATGATTTGGATAGACTTGAATTTTTATATAATTAATTTTTATGTAATTATAATTCTTCTATATATGATATAATTGTTAATTTTTAATAAAATATTATTAAAAACAGTTGAATTATAGAAACATTTAATATTATATCTTGTAGACTTGAATTTTTATATAATAAATTTTTATTTAATTATAATTTTTATATATGATATAATTGTTAATTTTTTAATAAAATATTATTAAAAACAGTTAGATTATAGAAACATTTAATATTATATCTTGTTAATTTCTTTTATGTTTATAATTGTTATTAATGTAATGTTAGGTCACTTGTATAACTTCTATCTAAACAAATTAAATGGAATACAAAAGAACATGAGCATATTAATTTGAAACAAATTCCATCATAAAGATGTGCAGAGTCACAACCATAAGTTAGATAAAAACTCTCAAAAACATATTTAGCTGTGTATTCTCTGGAGAGCTACTGGTTATATTTTTATTGCTTGGGCTATTCCATGGAAAAAGAAACAAAGCCATCAATTTTTTGGTAGATATGTGGAGTTTAAAAGTTTTTAATTATATAAAAAAAGATAGTTTAATTGATACGGATTCATTGTATTATTATATTTTATTAATTAAAGTGTAGTTTTCAATTAAAATTAAAAAAAATATGAAATTGAATTTGAATCTAAAAAAATTGGTGAAAAAAATGAAATTAAATACCAATCTCAAAAAAAATGGAATAAACACCCCTTTGATCTGCTACCTTAAAAATTCTTAACTCAGAAAAAAAACAGAGCTTCCGATTTTTCAGTAAATGCGTAGGGTTTGAAAGTTTCCAGCGAATTTGATAATAGATTTTCTACGGTTAATGTTTTTTTTGGTTAAAATATGTTTTCTTAAGGAACGACACAGATTAGTTAGTTTCAGAAGTTTTAATTGTTGTCTTTGGAACCAAAAGCAGGAAAACGACCTACATCTCATAGGCGATTAAAGATTTTATATTTTCTAATTAAATCAGACATTTCAGTTGAGTTTTCTTGTTTTGATTTAATTTATGATATCAAATTAAAATTTAATATTTTGATATTTTTTATATTGTATAATATTTGTGACAAGTTTTTTAGATTAAACATAATATTTCGGTTCAGTTTTTAAAAAAAAATTAATTTATTATATTATATAAAATTGAAATTTAAAAAAAAATTAAAATTTTTGATATTTTTTATATTACATAATATTTGTGACAAATTATCTGAATTAAACAGAACAATTTGGTTCAATTTTGTTTTTTTAATTTAATTTATTATATAACTTAAAATTGAAATTAAAATCTGTGAAAGATTTGAGATAATTTATAGTCCATGATATTTGTGATAAATTTTCTAGATTAAACTGTCTTATGCGTTTGTTCTATGCAGATGGTAATCGTTGCAAGAATGTCAACTGCGGCAATGGAACCTGCGTTACTACACAGGAAGCCCCTTTTATCAAGTGTGAATGCAAACAAGGATGGAAGCAGCCTGATCTCTACTATGATTTACCTTTCCGCCCGTGTGTTGTTCCCAATTGTGAGTTTTCCAAAAGCTTAAAGAATTGCCCAAAATTTAAGTTCTGTACAATGAATTATTGTTTAAATTTGTACAAACTGAAGATGAATTGAAAGTCCATACGTCTTGCCATTTAAAACAATACAGGCATTTCTATCTTTAGGTTAGTTTCTTTGCAGGGTGATAACAAAGTCCCATGTTTAAGATCTCACTTTTGGATCCCATCTTCCAGGGGAATAAAGAGTGAAATCAAATGGATCCAAAATGTCCAATCTAAAATCTTTCGCACATCAGTCTTAATATAAATGTTCCTGAAAATCTATTATTTAACATGAAAATCTATTATTAACATTAAATAACGTTTTACAGGCACCATAGATTACACTTGCAGTAACACTAGCAGCAGCCACTTGTCTCTTGCCCCTGCATCGTCGTCTTCCCTTCCAAAAATATCAGATCCATTGAATCGTAAGTATTGGTAAAATCAATTTGATAATCTGTTATTCAATATTTAGAAGATCTATCAGTTTGAACCATGCACAGAGAATATTTGCAGTTTAATTATCTACTATACACACCTATCAGCCTAACCTATCCACACAAATAAGATACATAAAGAGCTTGTGAACTTGGCTTATTCAAAATAAAATCTAACTATTGCATCAGAAGGTGTTGTTGCTATTAATTACTCCAAAACACATAAATACTAAAGAACGTTAAATTTGGAAATTCAGCATGTTCATACAATGTATGCGGCGCTGGGAACTGTGTTCGCAATTCCAATTCTAGTATCGAATACCAGTGCAAGTGCTCCCAAGGATATGGGAATATCATGAATTTGAATTGGGGTTTTTGCTCCAGAGAATGTAAGGATTTTTTTTTTTTTAAAGTTTTTATTTTTATTTTGTATTTTTAGTGTTTTTTTTTTCAAGGGTTTTGATTTTGATTTAAAATTTGTGGTTTCTGCTCTAGAGAATGTAAGAATTCTTTTTTAATTTTGAAATTTTTGAGGGGGGAAGGGTTTAAGGACTTGGTTTTGATTCAAGAATTCGGGTTTTTTAACTTGGGATAAATTATTTTTAACAGGCGAACTCAAGGAGGACTGCACACGCCTTGGTGTTTCTGTCAGCGGGAACGTCACTGCCGATTCTTCTACCCCTACCAATGATGTTCAAGGTAAAATAAATATTTCACGGTTAATATTAGATTTGCTATTGGAAAAAAAGTCATTTTTTTGTTTTAATAAATCTTGGGTAAAGTTATGGCTATCTGTTTTGTTTTTCTACACACTTTACCTGGGAAGGGAAGGGGACGAATACATTTTACACAGTCGCATTCACATATTGCCCCAAGAATTCAAATTCAAACTTTATATGAGCGAAGCCCATTATCCACTACACCATTCCTCTTAGATAGGTTATGGAAAAATGTTTGCCATAACTCTTGGAACATAACATGGTAAAACTTGGGCGAGGTCTTATTGGAGTGAGAGGATTGTAGACTTGAGTTGTTCGTACAAGTGTACCCATTATCATTGCAGAAACTCCATTGATAAAATTGTAACGTTGATAGAGCATGGTATTAACTTTTAGGCTTTTCTGTTTACAGGTGGTTTGATGTTTATGAAAGAAACTATCCATTTGGTCACAGGTTCAATTCTGGCAACATTGATAATGCTCTTGGTTAAATGATGAGAGGAAACAGGGCATGCCATGTACTAGTTATTGTTGATTTTTCTGTTCAGGTTCCGTTTGATTTGATTCAGTTGGAGGATTGCATTTTTACTGGGAATTTAGTGTATATCATTCAGTTCTATATGAAATATATCCGTCTTTTTTTATTAAAATCGTGCCACCCTATATTGTTTTGGACTGTTAAAGTTATACCAAGCCAAATGAGATTTTTGCATCAATGTTTATGAAAACATGAAAAGAAAAAGTTGTAATAAATGAAATCTCATGGAGTTTAATATGTAACAAATTCCTTAAAAAGGAGCAATGGTATATCTAGCCCTGCTATTCAATGCCTAGCATTGTTAATAACGAAAGCTGCAATTCAATGATTATCATTGTTCATAATGAAACCTGCTATTTGACATTGTTCAAGATGAACACCTTCACAGCCACGTATGATGGAAGTGATATTTTTACCTTGCAGTTCTACATTTACAACCACCATTCACCAAGTTTTGTACGTAAAGACAGGAAATATTGTAATGTAATGAAAAAATAGTGAAAACATAAAAAATGGATACATATTTGAAATTGAATCAAACATTATTTTAAGCATGTGCTAAGTTTATCAAGATTTTTCAAGAGCCAACTCTTGTTGGAGAAAAGCTTATCTCAAGCAGATTATGAACAGTTCATATAATATTTCCTTCTAATTTATTATGGTCGTCAATATTATATTAATGCAGTTCACAAACAAATAAAAAGAAGTGAGATTTGTTTTTAAATACTTAACACCATATAGTCTACACTCTCAAACAGACAAAATGGAGACTGCAAAAGTGCAAAAAGCCACGAATATGAAATGGCAAACTGTTTGTCAAAAAGCTGCTTCTTGGACTTAAATGTTGCTGGTATGGAAGTATGGTAACCTGTAAACAAAATTTAACAGCTTTCATTTTGAAATGGTGACATTGATGTATCCCGAAGATTAATGCAAAACTAACTAAAAAGTATATTACATGTTTGAACAGAAAACATGGAATACGATAGTGCAGAAACCATGGATATGAATTTTTGAGAGAACTGTTTTTTAAAAAGCTTCTTCTTGGACTAAATGTTGTTGGTATGGAAGTATTTTAACCTGTAAACAAGATTTAACAGCTTGCACTTTGAAATAGTGACATCAATGTACCGGCACCCTGAAGATTAATGCAAGACTAGCTAATAAGCATATTATGGTTTTGAAAAAACGAAAATACAAAAGTGCGAAAAGCCATGAATATGAATTCTTGACAGCAAACTATTTTTCAAAAAGCTTCTTCTTGGACTAACTGTTGTTGGTGTGGAAGTATTGTAACCTATAAACAAGATTTAACAGCTTACACTTTGATATGGTGACATTGATGCACCCTGAAGATTAATGTGAGACCAGATAATAAGCATATAACATTCTTGTGTGGTTATTGAAACAAAGAAAGTATTTACAACATGATACAATCTGGATGGCTTCATCAATCCCTTATCCCTCTAAAGAGGGTTAGGAGTGAAAGGAAGAGATTGATGATGTCCAAATACAGAGCAACAGTGGCCCATATGTACTCGTCATAACTATACCGCTTGATGAGATTGTCTGTGTCATAAACAATGTAGCCACTGAATATTATAGAAGCCAAGGCCCCGTATATCATCACTGAAGTCCTCCCTATCGGGAAAAAAACCTGCATAAAAGGTCAATTATAAGCTCCAAATACAAATTTATCAAAAAAATTACTAAAATTGAATGCATTGAAAAGAGTTCCTTAGCAAATAAAGAAAAACAAAAATCTAGAGTTCAGATATTGTATATGAGCATAAACAAATAGTGATTTATAAGGTACGGTTTAGTCCTAATCTTAGTTACAAGGTTGAAACTGGGGTACAAATTTGAAACGATATCCAAGGAAAATTGTAAAATGAAATCTCTGTGGAGTTTCACAAATATATTATATCAATATGTTAGATTGGCTTCACAAAGAGGGCCTTACACCTCAACTTGGCTTGTCTAGCTTGGCCATAACCTTTCTTAACGAGGGTCTCATATATCAAATTAGCATCGGGGAGATCTAAAACAAGGGTCTTACATCTCAACTTGGCATGCATGCCTAGCTTGGGCCTTGGCCACGACTTTTCACAAAGAGGGAATTAGTGCTGGGCATGGACATGACCTAAAAATGACTTTTGTCATAATGCTTGAACAATCAGAGCATAAACTTTACAACATACCTGAATGAAACCAAAGACAATGAGCACAATTAGTGCTGAAAACAATATAGGCCCAAGGAAACTGAAGTCATATCCTCTTCTTGCAGCCCAAAAGGTATACAGAGTAAGGCTAATCACAACTACTGCTGTAAGGATTGCTGCGTCCAATACAACCTTCCCTGTATCACCATCACCATATACCAATATTTCAAAAAACATGTCCGTCCTATAATATTTTCTATAATCATTATCATATTTCATTATAATAAATCCTTGCTCTTCAAATATAAGTAAATTATAATGAATTTATACTGCACCGTTGGTAAATGCACAGCTTAAACCCACTGCAAGGCTAATGCAAGCTGTGAAAACAATTAGTAAAATGTAGTTGATGGGATGGGTTCGATGAAAATAATAGAGTGCACATATCCCTGCAAGCACCAGCACAATTAGGCCCATCAATTAATCAATATTTTTCAATGATACTTATTTTTACTCTCCTAATTTAACAAGGTCCAAAGTTTGAAAGAGAAATAATATTATTATTTTTTGAGGTTATACTGCAAAATTAAACTTACTTCAACTACTATATTTTGGTAAGATACAAGTATCATGGCCCACATGAACTAAATCAGACACTACGTTATAAAACAGATTCATGATTGCTAAAAACAGAGAGAGAGAGAATAAATAAAATTGTGAGCAAATAATGTATTAAAAAAGTCTTGTAGCTCTATAAAGCTGATTATAAACCTCTGAGTATAAAATTGGGAACAAACTCAATAAAATTCAACCACCCAACTTAAACAAGAAGAAACTACACATAACAAGACTTCATGTTAAATAAAAAAAATCTTGTAATGCTATTTGAAACGGTTCATGGTGTACATGGTGGCGCACAGCTCTCGTGGTGGCAAGGCTGCATTTCTAGACACTGGTGGGTGGAGGGCTTCGCAGCAAGGATAGTTTCCTTGGCTGTCTTTGGCCATTTCTCTGCCTAGGCGGGAGCCAATGGAAGAAAAAAAACATGACAATCAAATGATAGCCGAGAGCTGATACCTGATATGAAGATTCGCCTGCTGGTAGTGGTTGGGGCTGGGGTGACAATCGGATGACCCTCCACCTTGCTAGCCTTGATAGCTTCATTAATTGGTCTTGTTGCCTAATTCCTTTTTTTTTCCTGCTAAGTAAAGGTGTTTCATATTGATGTTAAGAAGAAAGGAAATACAGACCATGGGGTAGGCAGCATACGAGCTAAATCTAAACCCTACCCAAATTAATAGAGAGGATATAGAGGACAAATCATGAGATTCAGAAGAATTATACAGCGCAGTATTAATGGAGTATAAAATAGTTTTGAAGGCATTTAATACCCCACAGCAGAGAAAGAACCACATAGAAGTAATAGGAAGCATGAAAAACAGTCAGAAAAGAAACTGGAACATGCAATACAACCAAAAAGCCATCAACTAACTAATGCTGATGGCAGCAGTAGAGTTCTTCAACGTTAAACCCCTTGAAATCCACTCAAAACAGGGCGAAATACAAATGCCAGTGCTCCACACATCACGAATCTTTATATTGTTCAAACTGATCAGATCAAAAACCATAATCTAAGTATAAGGGGCTGCCCTTTGATACCATTGAGGACAAGGATTCTGGATCTCGTTTTAGAGGTGATAGAGTCTATCACCATGCCCTTTGGGGAAAACCATGCAAATTTATGAATCATGAGGAAAGCTTGAGCCTTGCTCCGAAGTTTTCTCTTCATTGATAATTCTGTCTTTTGGTCTGAGCAGTTTTTCCTCTAGATTTTCCCTTATTTTCTCTCTGAGCATCTCCGTCAACTCCAAAATTAGCTAGCGAGTCCACAGTGCTATTACCTTCCCTGAAACAGTGCTTGCAGTTTCCTCAATCAGGGCTTGCAGTTTCCAATCATTGCATTTTGCTTTATTAATTACCTCAATACTGAATAGAGAGTCTCCTTCAAAGATGATATTATGCCACTTAAGTTTCACAACAATAAGCAAACAAGTATGAAGAGCCATAAGATCACCTTTAGAGTTTGTAGTAGGAAGAAGCCAATGAGCAAAGGCAATCAATAGCTTCCCCTCACTATCACGTGCTATACCAGTGCTTCCCACAACGCCTGGATTACTGCAAGCCGCTCCATCAAAATTAAATGTATCACATCCTTGGGTGGAGTAACCCACTTGATTTCCATTCGATTCACAGTTTCCCTTTTTTGCAAGAGAGCTCAGTGAAATGTCCTTCTAAGTACAGATTATACAATTCTGGAAATTCACAGTAAAACCGTACCCAAACAATTATTTTATAGTTTCTTCTTCAAACCCTAGAAACTGAAAAATTCAGACTTCTGAGATGCCAAAATAGGGCACAAAAATATCATCTTATCCCTCAACAATTATAGAAAAATTAGCAAATATTATAATCGAAGTTTCCCACTTTGAGAACAGATTTTATGACAAGTTTAGAGCTGGAAAAATAGGATTAAATACCCACTACTGTTTGTTGCTGCCATACATCACTTTCAGGCTTGAGAAAGCCTCAAACCCATTCGGCACACCCATAAATGGGGATTGCTGCCTCTACGAATGCTGTGCTATCTTCCCTCACTGTTTGCTGCCCCTTTTTGGGGCCTTTTTCCCACTCGCCCAGTTCCTCTATGAGTTTGCCACCCTTGACAGCTCCTCTACCTTCTTGCTGAATCCAAGGCTGTTCAAAAAACCCCTCTAAAACCCTGTAGTTATTCAATACAGCCCCTAAATTAGGGCTGCCCAACTGATTAATAAGGATTTTTGTCCTTATTAGTTCTCCAATGAGGGTTTCCGTCCTCAAAGGTCTGAAGCTTTGCATTTTCGTGCTAAACTTCTGCTCTTTATTATTTTAAATCAATTTTTCCATCGCTTTGCCAATGACTTTTTCTTTCTTTTATATTCGTCCTCTTAAAAGTGGCGCTCAACTTGGAGGGAGGGTTAGTGTAGTTTAAAAGAGATTATACATTTTTCTCTTTAAGGGTTCACCCATGCTCAACAAGTCACGTTTCAGTCATAATTAGAAAAAATATATCAAAAAGTATCTTTTATAACTTAAAAATAGAACCGAAGTTTCCCCTTTGATTTTACCTTCCCCTAGCCGATGGGAAACATCTAAGAATTCGGCTAAGGGTATTTTCCTATTCTATGTCTAAAAAGGGGACATGACACTCAAAAACCCATACTTTGGATAAAAGTATTATTTTCAAATGGATGCTATTCCACAATTGCTTGGTCTATGTGCTTATGCCCCAAAAGATTCTGTTATTTTTTTCAATCCATAGGAGCCATGGTAGGAGATAGACCAATTTTCCATTGAATTTGTCTCTCTTTAGACTCAGAGATATAAGGCCATTGCACAATCATTTCCTCCAGATTGGGGGGAGAGGATTTTGTTGTTTAAATTCAGACTGTAGTTTAGACCACAAGTTCCATGCAAAATCACAATGAAGCGACATGTGATTACATCTTCATCCGACTAGAAACAAAGGGGGCATTGTGAAGGTCCAATAAAGCTCCTCTTCACTAGATTATCCCATGTTAAAAATTTATCTTCGCATGCAAGCCACAATTTTTTTTGCTTTGGGCCATCATTCTTTCACCCATATTCTTTCATGCGTAGGAGAGTTTTAGAATGGAAGTCTGCTTAAGAATGGAATTATATCCATCTTTAGCCATGTAATTTCCAATTGTGGATATATTCCATATAAGTTTGTCTTTGCCTTTCCTGCTTCCTATTCTTATAATTTCTAGATCCCTCTGGATGGTAGATATATGATGTGTAGCATTGGGGATGATGTTCACTAAATTTTTCCATTCCCTGTCCTGATTGATTTCATAATTTCCCTCTATCAAGTAATCAGCTACCTTAACTCATGGATTTCAGAGCACCTTTTTTGAAGAGCTATGCCTTTTTGAGCACTAATAAGGATGGGATACAACCAGACCATTCCAGAAGTTTGCTTCCTTTCCTTCTCGAATGTCCCAGATTAAATCTATAGAAATGATCTCTTTGGATTTGACAATGAACTTCCATAGAGCTGATCCTTCGCGTGATATTCTGTTGGTAAAGATTGCCATTGGATTGATAGAGTTAAGGTCTTTGTGTTGTAACACACGACTCCAAGTTTATCAGCTTTAGTAAAAAGACAACTCAATTTATCCCTGCATGCCATATTCAGCGGGTGAGATGATTGTAGACCAAGCCCCCCAAATTCCTTTGGTTTAGTGATAGTTTCTCATTTTACAAGAGGGAATTTATGTTTTTCTTTGCTGCAATCCCAAAAGAATTTGCTTTGCATCCTATCCAATTCTTAAACAATTTTTTAAGGAACTTTTAGTATAGATAACAAGTAAACCAAGATAGCTTGTAGCACTCTTTTTAAAGAGTTTAAATTTGCCTCCCCATGAAAGCCATGTTCCACTCCAACTCTCTAATTTTCTTCTGAAGCTAGAAATTAGTCCTTGCCAAATTCCGGCATTCCCATCACCTGAAAAGAACGGGGGCTCTCAGATAAGGGAAGGGGAGCTGCCCAATTTCAAATTCCAATATAGAGCTTAATCTGTCCTGAACATAAATAGGAGTACCCATTGCCTTGTTCTTGTGCTTTGTTGTCTTGGTGCCCTTAAGGATTTATATAATGTTTATTTTGCAATTTGTTCAAACTTTTTGAATGAAAAGATTCTATTTTTAAGTTTTATTTTAACATTTAAAAGTTAAATTAGCTTTCTCTAGATAGTGTGGTATCATGCACTTTTTTTTTTCCATTTTTTTTCGGTAAGAATAGGGATGCATAATCTCTATTATTAGTGAAAAACACTTTCCAATAATTTTAAAAATGAAGTGGATGATAAAAAAATATTAGAATTAAGGTGCATATATATGGTTAGTGTCCAAGGACCAAATCCATCTACAATGGAGACATGGCCAAGACTCGTTTGCGACAAATAATTAGTAGGCCAGTTGATAGAAACATGGGGAGGTTATATGGCCTAGTGATTATTTGTGATGGAGACATGTCAAAAAATTTGTATACAACAACTAACAAGTAGACCATAATATAACTAGCTTGGTAGAAACATGCAGTCCAGGTTATATGGCACATTATCTGTTGTAAACAAGGTCAGTCATATGTCCTAATCCCCCTGCAATGGAGACTTGGCTATATAACCTCTACATGTTTCTTGCAAGCTAGTTTGCAATGGAGACTAGGCTATATAACCTCTACATGTTTCTCGTAAACTAGTTAACAGCTTATTAAGCTAAAATCAAATATATTTCTATCTCAAATATGTAATATATATTATAACTACAATGCTTATTAAGCTAAAATCAAATCTTAGGTGCACAGACATATCAGAGAACGTATTCGCAACTCCCCCTCCTCTCCCCCAAAAAAAATAATAATAAAAAAAAAATCACATTTTCTCAATCCATATATATAAAAATATAGGGAGAAAAAAGTCATTTGGATAATGACTACTCATAGAGGTTATTGGGTTTATTACTAGAAGTCAACTGAATAATGACTATTCATAAAAGTTATTTGGGTAATGTCTAAAATCATAAGGAATATAAAATAAAAAAATTCTAATGAAAATTAGAATTAATGATTTAACGAAAAACTGTTAGTGGAAGCCTTCAACATGTAATAAAATTGATGATTGAGTTGTAATTGGGTTAATCCTGTTATAATTGACCAGTATGATATATTAGACACTACATATTCCAAAAGTTTTGTCAAAGGAAAAAAATTCTAGAGTCCAAAAAATTGTTTGTGCATTGGTCAAGTTGCTTTGCTCACAAAGAGTCTATAAAGATAAACTTTAACTGATGTAAAATCCCACATTATAAGGGATGAGGCCAGGTTCTATTTTTAAATAAATTTAATATAATGAATATCCCTGAATCCTTGGCGCCAAGCCAGTGATTATTACAAAATACAAAGGGAAAAAATATCACAAAAATTACAATTTTTTTTTAAATCAAATTTTAAATAAATTTAGCACAAGTAAACTTACACATGAAGGGGGAGATGACAAGGAATAAATAGAGGCCGAAACCAGAAGGGCTTGTAAAGAAGAGAGCCACAGATGGATTGTACACCACCACGCCGGCAACCGCTACTGTTAACAGCAACTGCATGCTCAGAATTCCATAAATTTTTCTGATAAAATCCCACCTGTAAATATTTTCAGAGTACGAAATGCCAGGGTACAGAGTCGCAACAGAGCCCGCCTCCAGGTCTGTATACGGGCCTTTGTATGGGACATACATTCTGTATATATATATATATATGTATATATTTGGTTCTTTTTTCACAACGGAGAAATGCTTCTGATAGCGGTGTATCCTGCTTACACAGAGGTGTGTGTTACCATGAAATCACTGGGGGTTGTTTTGGAGTAACATAAACATGAGCGTTCGAATCTTGGTAAGACTTAACTTTTCGAGTGGACTTGAGGGGATTCGAAACCGTGATGTCGGTGTTATGAGACGCAAGCGGTTAGTTTTGGTATTGTCTGTGCATTATGCTGACGCGTGGCAATCTGGTGTCTGTGTACTACAGGTGTTACGTGTACTGGAAACCAATATTTAAAAGGTTATGAAGTAATGTTGAACATTTTTCGTTATTTTCATTTGTGATTTTTGGGTATTTAAATTTACATTTATGGTTTTCTTAATGGAGCCTTAGGTTTCCATTTCTTTTTAATATATATAAATAATTATAATATTAATTTAAATATTGAAACAAAACATAGGAGATTGATAGTCGAGAACTTTTTAAAAAAAATTATACTTACATAATATCTATACACAATCTAAATGGATAGTAAGATTAAGAAGAGGTTATTTTTCTATTTATCTTCTATTTAGAATATTTATAAGATGAATCTAAAAGATTATCAAATCACTATTTCAAAAATGGGTGCATAAATTTATTGTATCATTGTTAAAATGTTGTTTTTCATAAATTATACATTTACCATATGGTTATGCATTAGCCGATGGATGTTGTTGTAAACCATTTAAATCCCTATTAAAATTAACTCATGCTTCTTAATTTCTTAATCTCTTTGGGACTGTAAGCCATTTCATGCGAAGATTGACAAAGTTTTTGTTCATCCTCTGAAAGCTTTGTCTATAAACCATTTCACTTGGAAATTGACAATTTCACTTCAAATTTGGTAATTTCACTTGAAAATTGGTAATTTCATTCGGAAACTAGACTCGTTCATCCTCTAAATACCTTGTCTATTGTCCTTTATCCCAACATTTTATATATCCATACATAGATCCCTGTGCAATAACAATGCAATTATTACATCAAATGTCTTTTCAAGCATATGTCATTGATATAACATGTTTTGCGATATAAGTATACAAATCATAGGTATTTATATTAAGAGGCCTCCCTCTTCCAATAGTTTGAAAGTAAATATGTAAGAATCAATTAAAATTTATTTTAGATGGTCTTTATAGAAGGTGGAATTTCAATGTAGTACAAGTTGGGGTTGGACGAGTTTTTGTAGAAAATGATGTAGATTGACTAGGTTAATGACTTATTATTGATAATGAATACTATAAAACACTTATTTTAAAAAATATATATATTCATACCTTGTAAATATAGAATATTGGGTTAATCATAAAAAAAAAATCAAAAGCAAAAGAAAATAATTGTAAATTATTCTAGAATGTAAAAGCCATTTTTACAATTCCCTTTAAATTATTGACATTTATAATATTCTAATAAATTTGTTGGATCTATTAGATTATATATAATTTGTAACATATATTTGATAAATATACTCTTCCTGAAGACCTTCTTAACCATTATACACCTATATCTAATAATATTCTCATGGATTATGATGAGTGGGATCCCATTACCCTACTATTAGGACAAGGACTGGTCAAACTCTGAGATTATAAGGGAAATGATTATAAATAAGTTGATCAAACTATCTCCTCTACATCCTCTAAGGAGATCAAAATAATTTTGTGCATATCATAGAATGCATGGGAATCATACCGATGATTTTCTATATTTGAAATATATTTGATAAATATAATTTTAATTTATTGGGATTGTGCTTACTATAAATCAACCTATCCTTGTGTCATATATTGATAAGCACATATAAACGAATTTCTTTTCACATTTTCAAATATCTCATCTATTCATTCAATTATAATATATTTTGATTCTTCTTTTACAAATATCTTTCAATAACACCAATAAAGTACATTGCATTTTATTCTATTAAACTAATCTTAAAAACAAATGCTTAGATTGTAAACACAACATTATCTCTATGGTACAATTTAGAGAGCACAACAACTAAGGGACTTGAAGAAAAATTTATAACTCACATATATATATTATATTTATTTTACGAGTTATAAATCCTCTTTTGGTATTTGAGGATGCACCTATCACTCTTGCAATGGTGACACGATGCACTTAATCTTGATATTGATAAAGGAATACTCATTCATGTTTCTCTCATGTGTTAGTTTTGATATGCTCTTTATAACTTTTAGTGTTGAAGATTCATTATTTAAAAAAAAGAAAAGATGGTCATCATATATTGCTTGCAATGCAATCTAAAGTGTTTTAAGTCTTTTACTTGTTATTTTGAAAAGCTATAGTCATTATTAGTTCTTGTAGCCCATAGTAGTTATGGGCATGATTTGAAAAAGTAAGTTGATTAAGTTATAAAGAGATTTTTTTATTGAAATTGTTATTACAGTTTGAGTTACATTTTAAATCATTGAATATTATTTGGTTGATTTATGGTTTAACAATTATTATTAAAGATTATTTATCTTTATTTTTTTTGGTTTATTTGAATTATCATTTGATTTTCATAAAAAGTTAAATTATAGAAATGGTTAGGATAATGATGGTTGGGATTCATTTCTTTTGCTTGAACATAATGCATGAGATTTAGGTTCATTTAGTTGTTGAGCACACACTTATACTGAGGGGGAGGGGGCGAAAGGTGGTGAATTAGTATAAGGTAATCTTTTACTTTTTCAAATTGATAATCACAATAATATCAATCACACAACATCAACAATTAAGAACACAAGATTTATGTGGAAATCTTTTCGAGAAAAAATCATAGAGAAAAAGACTGCTTTAATTTACTGTCCAAATCTAGCTACAAATAAAATTCTTCTTACAAAATTTGTAGGTACCAACCTATTGGAGACACCAATGCCCATCACTAAATAATTTGTAGGCACCAACCTACTGGAGATACCAATTCCCATTGTTAAACAATTTGTAGGTACCAACCCCCTGGAGACACCAATCTCCACTGCTAAGTACCAACTTAGCAAGAGACACCAATCTTTTCTTTATAAGGTACCGACCTCTACTAAAACAATCTTCCACCTCACTATTGTTGCTTCACCAACAAATGATGGCAAATTCAGTCTCCTCTTCTTCTTCTCCACAAAAATCTAATTATGCTTAAATGATAGAAAGAATTAATTTCATATTTTTTTCAACCTTCTATTCACCTTATATATTCTTCAAAGGCTCTTTACAAAGGAGACATCCCATTCAAGATGCACCTCTTCACCAAAAGATGTGTCCATTGACAATTCCGTTGGTAATTCCATTGACATCAATTACAATTCCTTTGACATTTTCGTTGGCAATTCTATTGACAACAAAAAAAATATTCCAACAATCCCCCCCTTTGTCATTGATTGTAAATCTGTAGAAAAACTCCCCTTTGTTGTAGTTCTCCTCCTTTGCTCCCCCTTTATTTGATTCTCCCCCTTTGACATCAATGGCAAATGTATGTTCATTATACTTCCATCCACAAATAAATCATGGGAAACATCCATGTCATCTTCTTCAACATCACTACAACTAAATGATTGTCTTTCTACTCCTCCCTATCCTTTTGCATAATGACTTCTTCTTTTCTCATTTTCTCTCCTTGAACTTGATTAAATATGAGTTTTTTGACATCATCTACATCCATCTGGATTATCTCTAGTTGCTCAAGTGGTAACTCCTTTTTTCCACTTCCCTCAAGTCTTAAGGAACATTGCTTCTCTTTATGCTTAAGTCTTATTGCTTGGAGATTCTTATTAAATCATCTTCAAAATCCTCCTAAAGAGTGATTATGAAAGCTTCTGGTGAGCCAAACACAAATGCAACAAATGACCTGATAATATTTATCATCCAAAATTGCAGGCAATGAATATCCAACGCCTTTAATATACTTCTTGCCAACTTCAAATACAAGAGTAAAGGCATGCAACCTCTCATTATCTAAGATTTGAGCATTTCAAAATATTGCACAAGATTCGTAGATCAAATAATCAATCATGCATTTTAACCACATCCTACAAAAGTGGTTCTTCAATAGACATCCAAGTCTCTCCAGTTTTTTTTTTAATGTCCCTATTTTGGAACATCAACTTTGTCCTGATCATCTTTCTCATTCTTTCTAATATTCAGTGAGACTTCATCCTTTAAATTGTCTTTTCACCAGAGCTAAAAGATAATGCAATGATTAGCTCCCCATGTATTCGTACTTCTTCTTATGAGCTTAGCGATACCTCTTGTACATAAAATGCAGTTTGCATAAGCATAGGTCTCTCATTTTCTTGCTCCGAATTTTTTTTCTATACTTTTCAAGTTTCTTATTTTTGTTTACTCATGGCTTCCACTTTCTTATTTTGCCTAAGAAGTTTCATAAAACCACTTCTACAAAAGCGTGATGTATGTCCATAGTTGTTACACTTATAGCATATGACATTGTAATCTACTAAAGGAGAAAATGAATTAGAGTTCATATTTGCAAACCCATAAGGACTTCTATTCTTGTTCTAATCAAAATGTCTTGCACGCATTTTACAATCTATTACTTTATGACCAAAGTGATTACATGAAAAACAATAATTGGAGGAAAGGACTTTTTGAATTTGTCCTTGTTATCTTTTAGAGGAGTGCTTATTTTTTGTGGAACTTAATTATCTATCTTCTTGCTGATAGGACTATTGAAAAAATTTGCATAACTTTTTATCTTTTCTTCATTTGCCTTCTTTGGTGGGTCTTTGTGATCTTCTTTGTTGGCCATCTAATTTTCTTTATATCCAAGGCTAGTCTTTACAAATGGTGACCTCTGCCCATTCATGAATCATCTAATATTTAGGTACTCTTCTCAAATTTAAGGCTTTTGTTTAGTTTAGTGGTTGTTTTATCTAGTTCCTTACTCAAGGAAATAATTTCAGACTCTAGCCTCTCATAATTTTCTTACTTTTTGTTTAATTGGATTCTCACCTCCTCTTCAATCATTTTGGCTTCTTCAAGTTGAATCTTGAGGTTGATGATCATCTTTTCCGATTCCTCAAGACTTTATGACATTTTTGCCTTAGATTCATAGTCCTCTTGAAGTTATAATTTTTGTTTTAAGTTCTCAAGTTTCTTGATTTCACTTAGGGCACAAATGAGTTCTTTTTTCAAATCTACTTTTCCATCTATTTCAACATTCTCTTCCCCTTCTTACTCTTTTTATTCTTTTTCTTTGTCTTCACTTTCCAAGATATCATCTTTTGTTTCTATTGCCATGAATAAGATCTCTTCTCTATCACTAGCAGAGAAACTCTCTTCAGATAAACTACTTTCCTCTTTGGAATAGAGGTTTTTCTTGTGTTTATGAAAGCTCTTATTTTCCTTAGGTTTGCTTTGTTTGTGGCCTTTCTTTATATTATGCTCTTCTTCCTCATCACTATTTATATTTTTTGCATATGGGCATTTGATCACAAAATGTCCTACTTTTCCACAATTAAAGCATTTAAAAGGTAACTTACCTTTGTACTTGTCAAATCCTTTCCTCAGTCTCCTGACAAAATGAGCTTATTTTTCATTTGATTTATTATTGAAACTATCAAATTGTCTTTTATGTGTTTGAAGCTCAGCGTTCTTTACCTTGTCATCTCCTTCATAGATGTTCTTTAGTTTGTCCCAAATCTCTTTTGCTGATTTACAATGCATTACTTTGAAAAACTTCGATTCTAATAGACCACACAAAATTGCCTTCATAACTTTTGCATTATTTTCACTTGCGTTCTTTCTTGCCATATCTGTTGGAGGAGATGATGGAACTACATATCTGCTCACAACTGGTTTCAAAACATCAAATCCAAGAGCCATTAGGTAAGTGCACACCCTTATGCTCCATAAGACATAGTTCATTCCATCGAATAATGGAGCCCTGTTTGAGAAAAATCCTTCCTAGCTGGCCATGTGTGCTTTTGAGATCTATCTTCTAATGGTTAGACTATTATCACATCTTGATTTCACCTTATGATTTATAACCTTTGAATCCATGGATTAATATGGTTATTAGCCGATAATCATTCTTTTGATATGAGCTTTATGACATATACTGGTATAGGACAATGATATTGTTGATTAGTATCTATAATGTGACCACTGTATTTTAATTATTTAGTACATGATGGATTTGTATTTTTTAGTTTTGCATCATTGATTGATAAATATGATGACTTGAATTAACTACCTACTTGTTGCAAGGTGGATGCAAGATAGATCCTACCCTCAGAGTTTGATGAGGGAGAGCATCATCAACGAGGATGCACTAAATGAGATGATGGGAGATGATGAGAGAAATTGCCAGTAACCCTATACACACGTATATTAGATTTAAAATATTACATGCATAACATGTTTTAAATGCTTGTGCGTAATTAAGAAAATATTGTATCTGATTATATTAGTATGTAAATTTAGTTCTTAATATGCATTAGATTCTTTTAATTTAATTATCTTGATTTTTGAAAATAAATCAAAAAATAGATATTTAATTGCTACATGTGAATAATAATTATTTATACAGATTATTTTATTATTGGAAACAATTAGATAAATAAACAATTAACATTATTTTAAAGAGTTTAAGTTATCTTAATTTGCTAACCTTGAGTTAATACAAATTAAACTTAGTCTTGGAAATAAATGCATTAAATTCATTAAAAAACTAAAATTTAGATATTATTATCTTATTAGTCAACTTAGCCTTAAATTTAAGCTAATTTTGAAATGAGGTTTAATTATCTTTATTATTAAACAAAAATATATTTTATATTCATTAAGAACGCTGAAGTTGAAGATAGACTATGGATTTAATTACTTTTTAGTAAATTTAAAAGGTGAGTAAAATGTTGCACATGGGAGCAAACTAAGAGGTTTAGCATGCAAAGTAAATAGGCACAACAAATGGAAAGGTGATAAATTTTATAAATTAAGCTTGATGAAATGGAATAAAGAACACACAAGGAGGGAGATAAGGAGAAAAGATAAGAAAAAAAGAGAAGAGCTTCTTCAACAACAAACCCATGAAGGTTGGTTCTGCAATTGGTATTCCTGTGTGCATTGTTGTGTAAATTATGTAAAGATATTTGCAGACAACATCTTTTAAATGTCCTAGTTAGAGAACCCTAGAAGTATATCATATTTTAATCAGCAATATATATATTATTGGTCTGCATCCCTTCTTATAGTTTATCAGGGATATATGATGGATTTAATTTTTTTACTGTCCCAAATTTGATTGTCATATTTACATTGGTCGAGCCCCTAAATTGAAATGCCAAGCTTAAAATTGAAATGCTAAGCTTAAAATTGAAACATTAAAGCATTGTTCTATATGGTTGTATATAAATTGCAAGTTGCATTTAAATTTTAGAGGTATGCATTTCTCTCTTCAGGTCTGCGTTGCACTATATTAAGAGTGCATTTCACATTCTATTGTTTTAGTTTAAAATTTTGGCCTATGTTCCACTATGCATGGATACCATGCTTTTAGAGGTCTACATTTCTCTCTCCAGGTCTGTGTTGCACTATATTAATACTATGTTTCACATTTTATTATTTTAGTTTAAAATTTTGGCTTGCATTTTACTATGCATGACAGTGTTCCATAAAAATAGGGCAACATTTAATTCCTTATGGTAGCATTTCAATCCTTGGACAACACTTATATTTTTTATTGATTGAGTATTAAAAAATTAAACTGCCTCTTTTTATCAACAAAGTGTCTTACCTCCTTTTATTATACAAGCCAACGCTTAATATTATTTTCATTGAGCTCTATATTTTTTATAATGTAATGAATTACCTTGTTTTGATAGCATAATACTTTTATAGTCTGCATCTTATATTGTTTGGCAGCATCCTCAAGCTTTTTGAAACTGTGTCCCACTAAAATAGACCTATGTTTTTTTTATGGGTCTACGTACCACTTTTATAGACTTGCATTTTTTTGGGGGTTTGCGTATCACTTATGGCTAAACATTTTAAATACAAGTGTCTAAATCTTATATTATTACAGCCTTATAGGAATATAGATTGCACTCCACTATATTGGTGAGTACTTCACTAGATTGGGTTGCGTAATACCTATAAAGTAACATCTTATTTATATATAGATTAGAGTCTATATTGGACTACATAAAACCCTTTTAAATAAGTGAATTTAAATAAATTGAGTTATATAATTTTGGAGCAACGTCCAATAAATATGATTGCATATTTAATCTTCTTGTGGTTTGTGCTTTATAAAATTATACTAGACTGCATTTGGGGTTTTAAATTAAACAAGCTGAGTTTTTAAACAAATAATTTGTTTGTGTATTTTCTAGGAGACTAAACTTTTGTTTAATATCTTATTTTTGCTTTAGTATAAGCCATTTATTTGGATATTTAGCAAACCGTTGCGTAGTTTTCCTGAAGGAAATGAGATCCTTGGGTATAGAATGGATTGTTTAATATTTTTGTATGAGTAGATAAATTTATCTTATGCTCAACTAATTAAAAATGGGTATTATTAATTGTACTTGAGTGTGGAATTACATTTATAAAATATGCTCAAATGTTTATCTTTTATAAAATTAAGTATATATCACAAAAAGTATGTATGATACCTTAAAATCATTTAAGATAAACTCAATTTGACAATATGACTGGTTACGTTAGAAGTATTTAAAAAGCTTGTAACCAGAAGTATAAATTAAATGTTTATGTAATTGTTAACTTAACAAAAACAAACTTTTGATTGAGATCACTTATTTTCACATTTGGTGATTATTAATATAAATTTTGTTATGTTTAGGATCAAGAATGATTGTCTGTGAAAAATAATTATGTTCCCCGTATTAGAAGAGAAATTGTGATCCTTATTTGAAGCATACCCGGATGATATGAATGTTGAATTTTGTGATTTATTATATATTGTTATAGATGTTATACTAAGCATGTTTTAGATTCATTATGCATTTGATGGATAAAATGAATGATTAATATTGTTCTATTTTTAGTATAGGGAAAATTTGATTGAATCTTTAAGTTATATGCTATGCTATATATGTTTAATAAAAACTCTACATTGATAATGCTAATAGGTAGTGAGATGGACTTCACTAGCCTAGATAGCACCACCAATGCTAGATATAAAAAATATGATTAAGTGGTGTGTTATGCAAAATATTGTCAAGGTCAAACCTATAGAATCATGTATAGACGAAAACTTATGTACATTATATATTATGAGAGTATTTTATGTGCAAGTGATTAGACTTTTATAGAAACAAAATAGTGCATCATGATGTATGGCTTGAGATTAAGTTTTCATTTGATTATTATTGTGCAATATAATATAGGGTATACTTGGGTGATATAATCATGTACTTGTTTAATAATTTAGTGTAATTTTAATTGTTTATGTCTGAGTATGATGATCATGCATAATGAGTTATGATAGTATGAGATATCATAAAGTACATCAACTTAAATATATATGCCAAAATGGTACATATTGTAGTTGTATATCTAAACTCTCACCTATGTTAACTAGTTAAATATATGTATTGGTTATTAGTTGAATAGTATTTTTTTAATAATTAGTAAGACATCTTGTATGTGTGCATATAATCTTGAGAGTGTAAACGAATGTTAAGTTAGTATTTTATGTGATAGTATGTCTTATTTTATTATATATATGACTGTTTGAATAAAAGCTTATGATTCCATGTATTTATAACTGTTTTGTATGATTGCTTGTAAAAAAATTAGTAATTATGTCTTATAACACTAGCCTATGATAATATGAGATATCATGGGGTGTATTAGTTTGAATCTTATTGTAGTAGTTGAGAATATATAGTTTAATGTAAATTTTAATTAGATGATATAAATTGTAGATATTAGTTTTAGTTTGAGATAGATAATAATGTAAGATTAATTCATGAGTTGATGGAATAAATGTACACTTTGCTTACTTCTATGTTTAGCATATGATATGATATGATTGTTTGGAAGAAGTAATAAGTATGAATCTTGTGGTTAAATAATGTATAGTGAGACATTATCTTATGGTATGTATGATTTACATGTTAGTGCAATATCTTGCAATAGAATGAGTTTTTTATGATACACTGTATGTTTAATTTTATAAATCATACACACTTGGGTACTTGTTTGTTCTCTAGATTCTTACATTGTTTTATCTACCTATCTATGAAGAGAGGACCATTACCTGATAGGAGATTGTGTGGGGGATATTTGATCCATGATTGATGTGAAAAAATATTCGGATGATGCTCTTCCTCCTCATAGTAGTACTACTTACTTGGAAACCATACCTGAGATTCAGATATATACAAGCTCTAAGAAACTTGGTATCTATTTTTTATATTAAGGTTGAATGCCTAATAGATATGTAATTATATTTTCATATATATATTTGACAAACAGTTGTATTAGTGGACCAGTCATGACTGAATCTTAATATATTTACTTTTCTTGTAGTTGTAAAAATTTATATTGTAATCGGCATCTAAATTTTGAAAATGTTATAGTTGGATAAGTTGTTGAATTTGTTTCTATGGAATGAATGTAAAGTAATTTAAAAAAATACTACATTATTATAAGTGTAACTAGAGGGGTTGTAATATATGGTATCAGAGCTGAGACTCAAACTCTGGGATTTAATGAATCCATTAGCATTTTCATATCCTTCTGCTTATCAGAAAGGAGAATTAAGAATGTATATATGATACATTGTGTACCTTAAGAGCATTTATACCCTCTTAAGAGTTGTTAAAGGGTTGGTTTATCGAGTGTATATGGATAGGAGAGTACATAGCTTAGTTCTTGAGTTATGATCAAGGGTTTCCTACCATACTATTGATCGTTTAGATCGAACACCTTGAATGTGATTATGTTTTTCTTATTAATTGAATCACCTTCATCATTTGTGTTTGTGTATTGTGAGTGTTTTAAAAAGCATGAAGTGCTTTCCAATTAAGTATTTATGCATTAGTTTTATGTATTATATACATAATCCTAGGAATGAGAATTTTCTTGTAGTTAAATGTTGATGTATTGATTGTGAATTCATTTATTTTAAGAGTCTTTTATGTGGATTAATATCCTTACATTTTTATAGACTTTAGAAGTGTCATCTCTCTTAGTTAACTTAGAGGTGAGTTGTTATTCTCTCTCCTCTTATATCATTTTAAGCTATCAAGAAGATATACATTTACATAATGTTGATTTAGTATTTTCTTTAAATAAAATTTTGATTTCTAAAATATTGTTTTGATCTTATTCCCTTGAGTTTGTAGGGATAGTGTTTTTTACTTCTTATTGAGAGAAGTTGTAGGAGTGGATGGATTGACACATATTTATGGTTAGTATATTCTTTCTGATTGTGGAGGTAGGTTATAATACTACACTTACAAGTTTGGTAAGTGAATAGTGATTTGACAACTTGGGTTGCGATGTTTCTTTTTACCATATGAAGATATGTAGGGGTTTTTAGTTCTCTACTTTCCACTTTGTGACTTGTTAGAGTCACTATTTTATTTAACTTAAAAACTTGACCACAAAGAGTGGCTAACATTGAATTTATATTAATTTTAATGATTATTATTATGTTATTATATAACTTTGTTTAGACTGATATTATTCTCTTTAAAGCATGTTGTTTTGAAAAATTATATATGTACCTTCCATTAGGAGCAAGTAAGATATAAAATGTGTGAAACATCCTGGTAGTCTAGAAAAAATTGAAATAAACTTTTAACTTATTGTTTGCTAGTTATGCAAGCAAGAAGACATTATCTCGCTTATTCCTTTATAAGGTTGTAAGGATGGTATGATCCTTAGCCTTTGTATATTATTTCTTCTTAACTATGAATATAATACTATAGGTTAAGTTGTGAATTATGATACTAGTTATGTTGGTTAGTGATAAATTAATGTAATTATAAAATAATTATATAATTTTTCTTGTATGTATGTTGGTACATCTAGAATCTTTGAGCACATAGTATTAATTTCTATGATCTGTTAGTATAGATTCATGTTTCATTGAACCTTGTGCGGATTGTGTAGATCATTAAATTGTAAAGAGCTGAGAGAAGAGTAGTGAATTACGAACGTGAGTTCTATGTTATAGGATAATATTGTATTTAGCCTCATATTGATTTAGTTGTTACTAAGTTGAATTTGACAGACAAATTTATCAAATTTAAGATTTGACAAATGGACTTGTCAAATTCAGTCGTATAACCATACACATGTATACTGTAGATGGGTATTCTATGATTTTGTATACATTGAAAATGTAATATTTTTAGTTCCTATTCATCATCATACATGTCTGAAGCTATGTTGAGTAGTGATAGTATTGACATGTTATACTTATTCAAAGCGACGCGGAGTAGTGATAGTATTAATTTATACACATCATTCTTTCCACGTTTCTTAAATACTTTTTTCCAAAATGAGAAATACACTCTCTAGGTTAGAAAGATGTGCATAGGGGTTGGAAGGTTTTTTAGAACTCTTTTTGGTCATTTATTTTGATTTTTATGATGATCTCACGTGCTTTTAGAAAAGATAGTAAAACTTTTAACAAGATTTTATAGGCTTGATTTGTAATTCTAGACCTCAGAGTGGTCATGATATAACCAATCAGCATAAGTGACATTCGCAAAACTTGTTTACATAATAAGAAATGTCATAGAGGTCTTGTGGGACCAATACTTTAAAAATAGTGCTAATTAGGAGAACTATTATAAGTTCTTCGGATAAAATTTTGTATTTGTTAGCATGATTTGATACTAAATATTATATGTTTATTCTGTTAAATTCTATTTGTTATTTAAAACTTTTATTTAAATAAGAGTCATCAAGTCGATACCTTGTTTTACGGGGGAGGATGTCACATCTTGATTTCACTTTATGATTTATATCTTTTGAATATGTGAATTAATATGGTTATTAGATGATAATCATTGTTTTGATATGAGATTTATGACATATAATGGTATAAGACAGTGATATTATTTATTAGAATACATAATGTGACAACTATATTTTAATTATTCAGTATATTATGGATATATATTTGTTAGTTTTGCATCATTGATTGATATATATGATTCAGATTAATTACATACTTGTGAGGTGGATGTAGGATAGATTTTATCCTCAAAAATTGATGAGGAAGAGTATCATCAGAGAGGATGAACTAGATGGGATGATTGGGGGATGATGAGAGGAATTGTCAGTAACCTTACACATGTACATTAGATTTAATATATTATATGCATAACATATTTTAAATGCTAGTGTGTAATTAAGAAAATAGTTTATGTGATTATATTAGTATTTAAATTTAGTTCTTAATATGCATTAAATTCTTTTAATTTAATTATCTTGATTTTTGAGAATAAATCAAGAAATATATATTTATTTTTACACGTGAATAATAATTAATTATATAGATTATCTTATTATTGGAAACAATTAGATAAATAAATAATTACTATTATTTTAAATAGCTTATCTTAATTTTCTAACTTTGAGTTAACACAAATTAAACTTAGTTTTGAAAATACATACATTAAATTCTTTAAAAACTAGAATTTAGATATTATTATCTTATTAATTAACTTAGCCTTAAATTTAAGCTAATTTTGGAATGAGGCTTAATTATCTTTATTATTAAAAAAAAAAAAATTATATTCATTAAGAAAGTTAAAGTTGAAGATAGACTACGGATTTAACTACTTTTTAGTAAATTTAAAAGGCAAGTAAAATGTTATTCATAAGAGCAAACTAAAAGATTTATCATACAAAGTAAATAGGTACAACAGATAAAGAACACATAGAGAGGGAAAGAAAGACAAAATATACAAAAAAAAGAGAGAGAGGTGTCTTCATCAGCAAACTCATGAAAGTTGGTTCTGCAATTGGTATTCCTATGTGCATTGTTGTGTAAATTATGTAAAAATCTTTGCACACAGTGTCTTTTAAATAAAATCTCAGTTAAATAACTCCAAAAGTATATCTTATTTTAATCAGTGATATATGTTATTGATCTGCATCCTTTCTTATAGTTTATAAGAGATATAGAATGGATTTAATTTTTTGACTGCATCCCAAATTTGACTGTGTCACATTTACATTGGTTGAGCCCCTAATTTGAAATGTCAAGCTGAAAATTGAAACGCCAAGATCTAAATTGAAATGCCAAACTTAAAATTGAAATGTCAAGCTTAAAATTGACATGCCAAGCTTAAAATTGAAACGTCAAGATCTAAATTAAAATTCTAAACTTAAAATTGAAATGCCAAGATTTAAATTGAAATGCCAAACTTAAAATTAAAATGCCAAGCTTAAAATTGAAATGCTAAAGCATTATTTTATATGGTTGTATATAAACTACAAGTTACGTTTTTTAACTTTTAGAGGTCTGTGTTTCTTTCCCCAAGTCTATGTTGCACTATATTAAGACTGTATTTCACATTCTATTGCCTTAATTTAAAATTTTGGCCTGCATTCCACTATACATGACTATGATCCACTATGCATGGTAGCGTTCCATTAAAATTAGGTAGCATTTAATTCCTTATGTAACGTTTCAATCCTTGGGAAACACTTATATTTATTTTAAGTATTTGAAAGTTAAACTACTTATTTTTATCAATGGAGCATCTTACCTCCTTTTATTATACAAGCCAACACTTAATATTATTTTGGTTGATCTCTATATATTTTTAATGCAATGAATTATCTTGTTTTGACAATGTAATACTTTTATAGTTTGTATTTTATATTGTTTGGTAGCATCCTCAGACTTTTTGAAATTGCATCCCACTAAAATAGGCCTATGTTCCTTTTAATAGGTCTACATACCACTTTTATAGACTTGCATTTCATTTCTAGGGTCTGCATATCACTTCTGGGTAAATGTTTTAAATAGAAGTGTCTAAATCTTAGATTATTGCAGCCTTATAGGAATATAGACTACACTCCACTACATTGGTTAGTATTTCACTAGATTGGGCTGCATAATACATATAAGGTAGCATATTATTTATATATAGATTGGAGTCTATATTGGACTGTGTAAAACCATTTTGTAAAAGCATCTTAATTGAAATCAATTGAGTTATATAATTTTGGAGCAATGCCTAATAGATATGGTTGAGTATTTAATCTTCTTATCTGTGGTTTGCACTTTATAAAATTATACTAGACTGCGTTTGAGTTTTTAAATTAAACAAGTTGAGTTTTTAAACAAATAATTTGTTTGCATATTTTCTAGGAGACTACACTTTTGTTTAAGATCTTATTTTCACTTTAGTATAAGCCATTTTTTTGGATATTTATCACACAATTGACTAGTTTTGCGAAAAGAAATGAGATCCTTGAGTATAGAATAAATTGTTTAATATTTTTGTATGAGTAGGTAAATTTATCCTATGTTCAGTGAATTAAAAATGGGTATTATTGATTGTACTTGAGTATGGAATTACATCTATAAAATATACTCAAAGATTTATCTTTTGCTAAATTAAGTATATATGCATATACAAAGAATTTACATATATATGTATATATCACATAAAGTATGTATGATACTTCAAGATCATTTAAGATAAACTCAGCTTGATAATATGACTGGTTACATTAGAAGTATTTGAAAATATTTTAACCAGAAGTATAAATTAAATTTTTAGGTAGTTGTTAACTTAACAAAAGCAGACTTTTGATTGAGATCACTTATTTTCACATTTGGAGATTACCAAAATAAATTTGGTTATGTTTAGGACCAATAATGGCTATCTATGAAAAACAAGTATGTTACCTTTATTAGAAGAGAAATTGTGATCCTTATTTGAAGCATACTCAGATGGTATGAATGTTAAATTATGTGATTTGTTATATATTATTATAAATGTTATATTAAGCATGATTTAGATTCATTATGCATTTGATAGATAAAATGAATGATTAAGATTGTTCCAATTTTTAGTATAGAGAAAATTTCACTGAATCTTAAAGTTATATGTTATGATATATATGTTTATTAAAGATTTTGCATTGATTATGATAATAGGTAGTGAGGACTTAACTAGCCTAGGTAGCACCACCAATGTTAGATATAAAAAATTTAATCAAGTGGTGTGTTATGTAAAATATTGACAACATCAAATCTATAGAATCATGTATAGATAAAAATTTGAGGAGATGCATGTTCAAGGAATTGTATCTATTTATTGTCTTCCCACCACTCCAGATACCTAGATAGACCTCAAGAGGTAGAGGTGAAAGACGATCAAATAATTACATACAGTCTAGTAGTGCACTCTTTAGTGCCTTACCTCTATACTTGGCGCATTTTTGTTTAGACAACAACCTACTTCTTCACATTCATTGTACAACATACAATTATTGGTAGACAAAAATCATGGTATGCACTTTCGTGTACTAGCTAAAGCACTGTGTATGTTTGATGGAGATCATATTCACTTTGGTACTGTAGCAGGTAAACTTGAAGGAGAATGAAAGATCACTTTAGGTTTTGTTGATCTATTGCATGATGATTTATTGAAAAATACTGAAGTCATGGTATTTATTTCACTCAAAATTAGATCTCAATGTCAGGTGTCTTGCTTATAGCTTCAGGAGGCATTCATGTTTGGCATATGCCTGCTTTGACTGAGATATTTGAGGATGATTCTGTATTATAGTTTGGTGGAGGGACTATGGGGCACCCTTGGGGAAATGCACCTGGTGCTTGTGTGCATTATTTATTATGAGAGTCTTTTATGTGCAAGTGATTAGAATTTTATAAAAAAAATAGTGCATTGTGATGTAAACCTTGAGATTAAGTTTTCATCTGATTATTATTGTACAATATAATCTAAGGTATACCTGAGTGGTATAATCATGTACTTGATTATTTAATAATTATAGTGTAAGATTATTCAAGTTTGATTACGATGCTCATGTACAATGAACTATGATAGTATAGAATATAATAAAGTACAACAACTTAAACGTATATGTCCAGATGGTACATACTGTAGTTATATATCTAGACTCTCACCTATGTTTATTGGTTAAATATATGTGTTGGTTATTACTTGAGCAGTATGCTTTGTAATAGTTAGTAAGACATCATGTATGCGTGCATACAACGTTAAGAGTGTAAATAAATGTTAGATTAGTCTAAATTATGTGATATTATATCTTGCTTTGTTATATATATAACTTCTTGAATAAAAGCTTATGATTCTATGTATTTATGACTGCTTTATATGAATGGTTATGAGAATATTAGTAGTTATGTCTTAAAACACTAGCCTATGATAATATGGGATGTCATGGGGTGTAGTAGTTTGAATCTTATTGTAATAGTTAGGAATCTACAATTTAATGTAAATTTTACTTAGGTGGTATACAATGTAAGCATTATTTCTAGTTTGGGATAGTTAATAATGTAAGATTCATTCATGTGTTGATGGAAGAAATGTACACTTTGCTTACTCCTATATTTAACATATGATGTGATATATTGCTTGGAGGAAGTAATAAGTATGAATCCTATGGTTTAATAATGTATAGTAAGACATTATCTTATGATATGTATGATTTACACATCAGTGTGATATCTTACAATAGAATGAGTTTTTTATGATACACTGTATGTTTAGTTTTAAAAATCATACACACTTGCGTACTTGCTTGTTCTCTAGATTTTTACATCATTCTATCTACCTGTCCATGAAAAAAGGGTCATTCCTTGATAGGAGATTATGTAGGGGATCATTGGTTCATGGTTGGTGTAGAAAAGTGCTTGGATGATGCTCTCCCTCCCCACAGTAGTACTACTTATTTAGAGACCATACCTAAGATTCAGAGATACACGGGTTGGTTCGACTCGAGTTTTAGAAGGCTTGGTATCTATTTTTTTATATTAAGATTGAATGCCTAATGAAAATGCAATTGTATTTTCATATATATATATATTTGAGTAGTAGTTGTTGTATTAGTGGACCAGTCATGGCTGAGTCCTAATGTGTTTACTTTTCTTGCAATTGTAGAAAGTTATTTTACAATCGACATTTGGATTTTGGAAATGTTATTGTTGGATAAGTTGTTGAGTTTGTTTCTATGGACTGAATGTAAATTAATTGAAAAAAAAATTCTACATTATTCTAAGTGTAACGAGAGGGGTTCTAACAAATATTTTTGAAGGAACCTGCTCTGATACCAATTATTGAGCACATGATTATACTGAGAGGTGGGAAATAAGTATAAGGTAATATTTTAATTTTTTAAATTGATAATCATAATAATATCAATCACATAACATCAATAATTAATAACACAACATGAACACAAGATATACATGGAAACATTTTTGAGAGAAAACCACAGAGAAAATGACTACTTGGATTTACTGTTCAAATCCTACCATAAATAAAATACTTATTATAAAATTTGTAGGCACCAACTTAATGGAGACACTGGAGTCACCAATATTCACTGCTAAATAATTTGTAGGCACCAACCCACTAGAGATACCAATCCCCACTGCTAAGCACCAACTTAGCAAGAGACACCAATCTCTTCTTTCAGAGGCACCGACCTCATCATTATTGTTTTTTCATCAATGAATAATAGAAAATTCAATATTATCTTCTTCTTCTCCATAAAAATATGCTTATACTTAAATGATAGAAATAATTAATTCCATATCTTTCTCAACCTTCTATATATCACTAATTAGTATATTTTCTGCCATAGATTCATATCTTATGTTTGATCACCTTGATCTTCGTGAAAGTAGATGGGTTCAACATGCACATGAAGGTTATTTTAGTTCATGCAAACTACTTATGGTTTTATTTTTACATGAGTCTGAAGTTGGCTAAAAAATTACAGTTTTATCCTATTGGGAAGGATGTTTTTGAGTTCAGAATAAGTACTCTGTCTCCTGATCAAGAATGATCAGAACCCAAAAAATTGGTCGTAGACATTATTCATCATTCCTGACATGGTGGTAGTGCCATTTTTAGCCATGAAGCACTGAAGATGGATATCTTTGACAGTGGCTTGATTAAAGAGTTGATAATTTGGCCATTTCTATGTATGCACATCTTAATCAAGTCAAGTTAATGAAATTATGATCCTAGTTTTGTCTAATGTCTCCATCATCTCTTCTTACATATTTTCCACCTCATGTTGATAAAATTGGCTCATGGACCCTATTATGTATTTAGTCTCACCTTCCCTTTTTGCAAAATATTGAGTCTCTATTCATTTTATTTGTGACTTGAAATCGGTCTCTCTTCATTTTATTTTTGATCTAGAATATGTATCTCTTCATTTTACTTGTATCCAATAATATACCTTGGCTATTGTTTGGGAAGAGATTGTAGGTAAGTGCCCAGGAGTATTAACCTTAGGGAGATTAAAGCTTGAGGTGACCCTTATTTGAGAATTATGTGTAATAAGGTCAATAATCATAGGAGTAGTGGGAACCAAAGTAACCATTGATAGATTTTGAATTGTGAGAGGCATAATGGGTGTAGTGAATGACTTGGGTGAGGCAGTGAGTGATTTGGGTGAGGTAGTTTTAGGAGATGGAATGGTACTCACAACTTGTGAGATCATGACATGGGTAGAAATAGTAATTGGCATACAATTTGGACAATATATATATTAATTAAAATTTAAATCTAATAAAACTTACAATTCACATTGTATGGTAGATATATTTCATTTTGATATAAAAATCATTTCCTAGTTATCTTCTTAAATAGACATTGTGAAAATAGGTCTTTCTGTTCTCCCTTCATAGCTGCCACCAACTTTCTTGATAGATGAATAGATAAAAGGCATATGCAAAATCTTGATTGATAATGTTTCACATAAGAAATAATGGTGAAGTGGGAGATACTTTCTTCTAGTTAGAGGGGTGTATAAGATCTAGTAGATTAAATGTACATGTTTTAGTTTTTAATTTTAAAAACTTAAGTGAAATAAGATCTAATTATAGCAAATCAAATCAAGCCTATTATGTTGTACAAATATGTTTAAAAAATTAATGTGAAAAACACCTCAAGACATTTAATAAATTATGATAGTATAGTTCATAGTAAGAAATTTATAATCCATTCAGGATTTTAGATAATCAATCCACAATTTCACCATACATCTAATTCAGTCCACCCAAAACTGTTTGTATCTTATAGTAAATTATTTAAATACAATCATTCGACCATCAAATTTAGTTTGTCCTAATAGTATGAATTTTGACAAGATTTGATATATTATATAGTGCAATTCTAATACAACAAATCCAACAAAAACAATTATTCAACCTCTCACCTCCAAAAGATTATAGTAAATTGTTATCTATATTAAGCATATTTATGCAACAGATATTGTTAGATTTAAGTTTAATATAAATAGTAATTGGGATAAAAATAATTATTTTGGCCAAATTGTATGTAGAAATATGATCGCCATAAAATGTGAAAACACACACACACACAAATATATATATATCTGTGTGTGTGTGTGTTTTCACATTTTATGGCGATCATATTTCTACATACAATTTGGCCAAAATAATTATTTTAAAATTATATATATATATATATATATATATATATATATATATATATATATATATATATATATATATATATATATATATAGAGAGAGAGAGAGAGAGAGAGAGAGAGGCATACAACAAAACACATCATGTAAGACATATCCTACTTATCAAAAATCCTCTCTCTCTTTTCCTTGCTCAAAAAAGGCTCTCTCTCGAATGCCTTGCTCATAGATGGAGATCCCTAAAATGCCTTAGATTCCTCCAAATCTGATTACGATTCCTTTTATGCTCATAGCTTGCCTATAGCTAAACCTATTCATATACAAATATTGATAGAAACTTTATATACTAGACATGCAACAAAGTTCACAATTTAATTTTAAAATAATAAAAAAAATATTTAACCATACATTTACCACAATCTCATGGTCACGCTCAATTTACTTTTGATGCTCAACAAAGGTCAATGGTAGGTTGAGATTGACACACAAGAGTGTGAAAGGGAAAAACAAAATGAGTTGGTTCCCTGCTAATCATCTCAATGGTACTATCAAACATCATCAGATAATCCTACATAGATAATACATTCATGTCAATTATATTTGAACATGTATAGAGTAAAATTATTAAAACAAATCTATATTTAAAATTCAACATTACAAGTTAACATACCTCAGTGAGTTTTTGTATAGATGGAATCATAGTAACAATGCATATGTTTTTTCCTGCCCATATAGATTGAGGAGTCTCCACTATGGTCATCAACTGAACAAATAAAATATATTGTTAGTTAAGCATATCTATATAAATAAATACATGTACAATTCTAATATTAATGAAAAATACTTTTGTATATGTATACATTGGCCGAGTAATGACAACATATACACTAATAGATGGCCCACAATTTGGTTATGAAAATGATGAGATCATTTCCTTATGTAACATAAAAAATACATATATATGATTGATTTTTCTATGTAAATTAATCATTACCTTTTAAATATAAATATATTTAAAATTGAACATATCATATATATAAGATACTTGTACATGTGAAGTCAAGGTTTGCACACTAGATATATGTGCCAAAAACTCATCAGTCATAACCATAACATTTAGCCCCTAAAACCACCACCATCCTCGTATGAAGGTCCATTGCATATATCACCATAATATATGCAATGGTGTGGTTAGGCATCAATGCTAGCTAGAGCATCCGCATGTCCACCCTCTCCAACATTAGTGTATTGAAGCTTATGTATATGCAGAATGAGCATGTAAATAAGTGCATTAAGTGCATGCAAAGTGTTAATCTTGACAACCTCCTTCACTATAGAGGGGTTTGTTTCAGGATAACATGAAATTTTAGATAAGGACTCTTTTAGGTTGACTAGGCACATGACATGCACATAGTCTATCATGCCCAAAGCCTTTTTCTTAGCCTTGAAACTCTAAATAGTCAAAATAATTAAGAATCTCATTAAGGATAAACTCACAATAGAATTTATTCAAAAATAACAAAAAAATTTCATGGTTGTTACAAGATGGGTAATCAAATAACATTTGCCATCAGTCCCAAACATTATCTCTTCTCAAATTATGTTAGCACTGATGGATTAGCAATTATTTGCACGATAATGGAGGTAATGCATTAACTGATTAATTAATGAATAATGTGCAAATTTGGTCTTTTATTAATTATTTATCCCTCACACCAGACGTGACAATTTTTTAGTATAGTAAAACCTACATATCTCTCTACAAGATGTCCATTTATCAATTTGATGAATTATCAAGTCAATTTAGCCTAGTAATGACTCTAAGGTATATGTTAATGAAGTACAATGGGTGTTGGTCGAATGAAGGTCCTTCATTCTCTTAATTTTCTCTTCAATCTATATTTTATTTTCCATTATATGTGTGACCACATCCTCTTGACTACTTGGGGGGTCTTGTGGAATTGTAGGAGGGATAGGAGGGCTAGAAGGGATAGGGGAGTTTGGTATTGCACTTGAACATGTTGTACAAATCAAAAAAATGGTTTTATCAAAAAAACAAAGCAAATCCAAAATAATTACTAAATTTTTTATTCATTGGTAGAAATTTAGTTTACTTACCATTTCTTTGCTATGACATTATCAATTTATTGACCTAATTAGCAAACTCAAGTAAGCATGGTGTGTGTTGGTAGTTGTATCCTCTTAGAAATGCAATGCAAACATGATCTAAGTTTTGAAGTGAGGACTAAGAGAAAATGTAATAGCAACATACCATGTACATGTTATAATGTTTATGCATTTTTTAGCATTAAAAATGTGTACACATTCTAGGCTTGGTGTTTACGAAGCCTAACAAACATAACACATATGTCTTATTTCAAAAAATGTGTATGTGTTTATGGTAAATTCATGAAAATGTCCATAAAATGATCCACCAAATTTTTTCACATACCCAAGTTTCATGTGGAGCAAAAGATATAATTTGGTTGTACCTGTTCACACCAATCATAATTATTGCAAGTATCAAATTCATGTCTTTTATTCTTTTAATTTAGCATGGGCATTTGTAGACACCTAAATTTGGTCTTTGACACTTTGGAAACATCAAATTTGACATATTTTGACACGTTTGGACATTGCATATATATTTGACTCTTGAGCACACTTTCCATCTATCTTTCTACTCATCTACTATCTTAGCCACATTTATAAAATAATTTTTTATAATCCTAGAAATACCATCTCCATATTTTATAATCATGTTTTATACTTTCAGGACAATATTGATAATCCTAAATAGTGTTGCTTATTGTAAGTTTCACCCTCTGCCTATAGTGCCAAGGACCCCTTAATGACTATCTTTCAAATTATAACACTATTAGGTCAATCTAGACATGTTTTATGGGTCCATTATAGTCAAAAATAACTAAGAGTCATACATAAATACAAATCACCCATAATATCATTATACATTTGAGCATCACTTGACACACTTGAACATCACTTGGCACACTTGAGTATCTTTGGGAAACAACTATTTTTTATCATATATTGATAATATTTTAGTTAATGACTCAAATGCCTATAATTTGTTAGGTTTATTTCCTTGCACACTTAAGTTACTTAACAATTAACTACCCCTTCATGCTTGAACTAGTTTTCAAATCCTCCATGATTAGACCAATATGCTTCCATTTTTATTGTTCACGGTATGTGAATGGGTTGCTTCATTGACTTGATTTTTTTTTTGTATCAATAACTTCATTTTGTTTGTTTATCTATTTGTTGTGATTTTCATGTGCCTTCTTTAGTTTCACTTATGATTTTTAGGTTCATCATGTTTCCTTATAGATTATAATACCTTAATCCATTTAGGCCCTTGATTGTTTCATGTTTTTTCTTGGCTTGAGATTTATATTTTTGCCTCCTTTCATGCTTTTGATGTGCTTTGCATTTCATCTATCCTGTTTGTTTTATTTACTTGGCACTTATCACTTTGTGTTTTACTTATTTTACACCTAATAGATATAAAATATGGAAACTATACATTAATTCAAATCATGTAAAATATCAAATTAGGAACACTCTTTTGAATTAAAATTAATTGCTAGATATTGCACTTATTTAATTGAGATATGAAACTCAAGAAAGGGATGATGTACTTAGTTATTTCTGCCTTTTTTACTCAAACAATTCATCACTGAATTTGGAAATGCTCTGTATGTGCTTCATCAACTATTCAAATTAGAAAGAAGAGCAAAAAACTTGCATGGAAGCTATCAAAAAAGTAATAAACCTATGATAGCTAGAATTGTTGGGGTTTATTGATAATGTCTTTGCACATAGTGTGGATCCAATATCTATATAATCCCTACACCTGCACTTGAAAAGTGATTATGTGTATGTGCACCTCTGATCTTGAACTAAAATGCATGTATTGTGTCTATTCCATCCAAACCCTAATTATGTTTTCAACCACAAGGTACCCTTAAAAAGGGGTTAGTATTTTGGTTTGGACTTATCACAACCACTCCTTATTTAATTGTTGAGCATTTCCTAACTTTCAATACTTGAAGAGGGCTCAAACCACATGTAGTTATCCCACTTATGCATGTGTGTGTAACATCTTAAACAATCTAGAATACAATCTTATCTTTTGATCTTTGATACCTGACACCATGTAACTTTGAATTCATGTATTTATATTTATTTCTATGGACTACTCTAGGGATACTCCTTGAATATTTTTTGATGTGTATGCCTTTTTTTAAATTTCTCTTGTTTCTAATGTTCTTCTTTTAAAAAATAATGTATTTTCAAGCTCTAGACATGTTTCTATTTCTACTTATTCTCCTCAACATGTAATTATTACTGTTTCTCAACATATTTATATTCCTTCTTATGTGTCTAAAAATACTTCAAGTGAAAATTTTCCTCTTATTTTTCAACAATCACTTGCTCATTATATTCCTCCAACTACTTTGTGTATTATTAAATCTTCTCTTGTGTAGGATATATTTTATTTCAATATATTCTACTGCTACACCTTTTATTTCTATACCAAAGTCAAAAATGACTACTCTGATGCATACCTTATGTGACTTGTAAAATTAAATTAAAATTCCTTCATAGGGGTCTCAAAGGCCAAAAAACATGCTCACTTCTAATGATATTCTCTTAAACCCCTTGGCTTATGAAGTTATATATCCCTTTCCAATCAGATTTTTAGCTTCAAAGTTTGAATTATTCAATAGAAAGGGAGATCATTAATATCACATCAAGGCCCTCTACAACTATTTCTTATGTGTTTCTCGTGATGATATATTTTTAACCAAGTAATTTCCAAAAGGCTTGAAGGATCATGCACTTCATTGGTTTTATGATTTACCATTTTTATCCATATATTATTTTACAACTCTAGTTGATCATTTATTGACTCATTTTCAAATAAATATTGTTTAGAAGATTAGACTTGTGGAATTAGCTCAACTTAGATAAGCGTCTAATGAGTACTTAGATATTATTTGCTAAGTTTTAATACTGTGATTAGCAAGATGAGTTATGGGCCACCTAATAATGAAATTCAAAACATATTTTATGATAGTTTGCTTCCAATTATTAAATAAATTTAATGTTTAATTATTATACTTCTATTTAAGAGCATTATAATGTAATTAGATAATGTGAAACTAAGTTCTTAGATGCAATTATCATTAAACATTCTCCCAATCCTTTCACTTTTTGAAACAAAACAATATTTAAGAATAAAAATGGTGATGGTATTTTTCCAACAAAAAATGGTCATATAACTGAAGGCCATGTTATAAAGCAACCATATCATAGAATCATCTTCACTCAATAAAGGGGCCATAGAAAATTTACTAAGCTTAATGATCACCCACACTAAATCTTGGAGAAACCACTTGAATGCAATATGATCATGCCTTACCTCCAATTAGGGATTTGGATTCTTCAAGAGTCTTGCCTTAAACTTATGACTCTAATGAATTTTGTGACTATCATATAATCCAAGGATATTTCATAAATACTTGCATGGATTTGAATCATCAAATCCAAATCTTATTGATAATAATTAAATTCACTTGAGTGGAGTAAGTAAAAATTTAAATACATCAATAGATCCTTTGAGTCATTAAAAGTAATAAAATAACAATGTAAATGTAAATGTAAATGTCCATATGGTATTCAAACCAAATTATAACAATGTTCCTAGGATTATAAATGATATCCATTTTATGGCTTTATTGGAGTATTTAATGAACAATCAATAAAATCAAATAAAATCAAATTATGCTTATTGAACAGGATATTTCATGTGATAGCTCATATAAGGACTATTATTTATAAGAGCATTTATATATATGGCAATGAAAAATTATGCTATAATTGTTGACAATGGCTCAAGTTGGAATATATGTATATAAAAAATTATCTATAGCCTTAAACTTAGCCTGGATGATCTAGCATACACTCCTATGATTATAATGGGATATGACGGTATTAGAAGGGAATCTCTCAGTTGTGTCATTTTTAATATTATAGTAAGATCAAAGATGATTCAATATTTTTTTTTTTGGTGTTTAATATTGTGAAATAGGAATTTGACATAGAGGGGAGTTAGTCTCATAAAACAAATAAAATGAACACACTAAATTCCTAAAATCTCTAGTCTAGACACTAAGGAGAGTGTAGGTAACAAAAACTAAATGAAATCACAATAAAAACATAAAATACATATCTCTTTTACCTTATTTGAGAGCTCTAAATGGATTTTTTGAATGGATTACTCGGCTTGTGCATCAAGAAGTCTTTTATAATGGAGGTTGCTTGGCTCCTTCTCTGCTTGGCACCTTCTCTACTTGGCACCTTGGATTTGATGTTGTTTGGCTTAAGATTTGGGCATGTTAACACTAATTTCATGAGTCTTATGGAGAAATCTTGCATAATAACTCTACAACATCCAAGCCCCTTTTATGAAGAGGTATGACCTTGTATTTAAAGCCTTAGGAATTAACTCTCACCCAAGGTGAGTCAAGGTTGAGTTTAGGCTTGGAATGGGTTCAAACTAAACCTAAATGAGTTAAAACCAACTCTAGTAAAGTTAATGGTTGTCAAGTAATTATGATTTGTAATTAATAGGCATGACTCTCAAATTATATATTTTAAGATATTTTTAAAGAGCTTGACAACTCATAAAGGCAATGATAAAAGGTTTTGATATTTTGATTTTGGAAATTTTTATTTTTATATATTCATTAATTTCAAATGGATGATTCAACTAGGAATTTAATCTTGTTCAACTTGTTAATTTATTTAGATTAGCCTTTTATCTCTTTCAAGATTTAATTTAAGTGTGCAAGTGCCCCACTTAATAGGTCCATAGGCCAAATTAATAGTTGTGATGTTGTAAGGTGATTATAGATGAATCTGTGAGAGGTTATTATTACATAAGATAGAATAACCCAATTAGGGATGTCTAAACATGATTCCAAGATTTGATTAATGATGCACAAGTAAATTTGGGATGTTCAATGATTCCTAAGCTTAATTTGTAATGGTTGGTAAGAATCAATTTGAAGTTTGGTTAGGAATCCAGTTGTGGCTAGTTTTAGGTGTATATAGTTTGCCTCTATTTGAGAAGGTGTTGAAACTATAGGCACAATAACATATTCTCAAAGAATAAATTGGTCTTGTAGGCATACGAATTCACTGGTAATGGATGAACTATAAATTCCCCCTCAAGGGAATGGCCAACAAAAAGGTCAGTGATCGGTCCCTTGAAAGAAGGAAATGATGGGACCAAAAGGTAAAAGGGGTGGAAAAGACTAATTTTCCCATAGGTAGTTATAATCAGTGGCATATGGGCTACCCCAGTTGGGTAGACAAACATGATGATTTTCCCACTAACAGTTATAATCATCGACATAGGTGGGACAAAAAAGGTAATGATTTTCCCAAACACAGTTATAATCATTAAAGAGAAAACAATGATTTATCCATAGGTGATTATAATCATTGGTAGGATAATAACATGCCCCAATTGGGTAGATAGAGATAATGGTTTTCCCAAAGGTGGTTATAATTATTATTACAATGAAAATGTGCTCTAATTGGGCAGAAGAAAGATAATGGTTTTCCTAAAGGTGGTTATAATAATTAACCTCCAAATAGAACCCTAAGCTATAGGAGAAAAAAAAACAGAGAAATAATATTGGGGGGAAGAGAAGAAAAGGAAGGGGTAGCCAAGCTAACTCCAAATGCACTAGGTAAGTGGAAACTGCTTACATAGTTTCATAGATGCAAGGTCCAACATAAACTTCAGGGCAAATGTAGTTCTCCCAAGATATGGGATTAAAAAAAATGAATGATAAGAAAACATGATGATTATTGTAGAGCAATATGGAAATATTCTCACGAAATGGTGAGAGCATGAGATGTGAGGCCAATAAGGATGGAGAAATTAAATGACAAGTAATTTCTCATAAAGTAGCTAGGGATCCTAGAATCCTTTAGGCAAAAAAGTGGTTGATTTGGTGATGTTTGTGGGATTTTATAGATATTTTAAAAATGTTTTTGAAATTTTTGGAGCATCTCAACTTGATAAAGAATGATGAGATATTAAACAATCCAACTTACAAAATGGTGAGAGCGTTTAAATTTGAAAATTGCTTGCAAAATGATGAGAGCATTCAAACTTAAGATTGATCATGAAACGATGAGAGAATGACAAAGGGGTGATAGAGTTGACCTCAACATGAATTTAACACTACCTACATAGTCCCATTAGGACGTCAAGTCATTATAGTTCTGCTTTATAGTGGAAGAAACTAACTAGTTTAGCAATAAGTTCATAAATAATAGGCAAAGAAGGCAAATGACATAGTATGACATAGGAATGATAAGTTGGCACTTCAAGGCATGATAAAAGTGTTGTTCCTAATTTTACCATAGGCATTTATAATTAGGAAACAACAACATAGGTTAATGATACTAATTTGCCCATAGGTGGTTATAATTAGTAGCATGATAATGGTACTTCGATTTTCCCAAAGGTGGTTATAATTAGTAGTACTAAAAGGGAATAAAATAAGGAATGAAGGATGTAACTGCCAAACCACTGTCATATTATTCCAAAAATAGTCATTGTCTAGAATGTTGAATCAACTATAAAAACTTGATTTGAATCATGTAGCTAAAAGTGCACATGAAACCAATTAAACAGAACCAAGATCAAAGGGAGGGTGAAAACAACTTTGGTTGTTAATAAAGGTATTGTAGGATGGTATATGGTACAATGGTATAGTAAAAAGAAGAATGCTGATATTGTAGTATAACGAAAATGGGCCTCATAGACAATATTTTAGGTCTCTCAAGCAAAGTAATGCTTGAGGTGTATAATGTTCATCAGCTCATCAAGTTCATCCCCATATGGTGTAGCAAACATGTATGTTTTGGAGCCATAATTTGCAAAAATGATATATGGGCCTATCTAGTTGGGTTTGAACTTGCCCTTGTGTTTCTTCTTGGTAATGGTATTCTATTAGTTTTCTCTGAGAACAAGATCACCAAGTTTAAATTATTTATGTTTGACCTACCACTTATAGTGGCCATGGAGTCGCTTTTTGGTATGCTTAAAGGCTATTGACTATGGCTATATGTTTTTCATCAAGTAACTACAACTCTTACAGTTGAGCTACTTGGTAAGCTTCATTGTCTATAACATGTTTCAGTGAAATGCACAAAGAAGGTAATTAGACCTTAATGGGAAGAATGGCCTTAGTGCCATAAACTAGGGAATATTGAGTGGCTCCTATTGGGGTACAGTAATTGGTGTAATATGCCCAGTGGGTGCAAAAGATTTGTAGGTGCCAATTATAGCCAAAATCATTACCAATATTTTTAAGGATGTTGACAATGGTTTTTTTAGATGCTTCTTTTTGGCTGATACCTTATGGTTAATAGGCAGTAGAAAAATGTTGAGTAATGTTGTAGTCAAAATACAACACTTAAACATCCTTGTTCTTAAATGATCTTAAATTATCAGATATTATGTTGGATAGGATACCATGGCGGCAAATCAGATGGTTGAATATTAATTTGGAAATTTTCTTTCTAGTCACGTAATTGAGGGATACAAATTCAACCCACTTAGTGAAATATTCAATAGTGGTAAGGATGTGTTTATGGTCATCATATGACGTTGAGTTAATCTTTCTAATGAGATTAAGGCCCCATGTTACAAATGGCCATCATGTAAGCATTGGTTTTAATGTTTTGGTTGGGGCATGAATTATATTGGCATGTCGTTGACATTTATCACATCTTTTGATGTAAGTAGTTGCATCTACATCCATAGTTGGCCAATAATAGCTGGTACGTAAGATATTTTTGGCTAGGATAGCCCCAATAGTGTGGGATACACATAAACCTTCATGAAATTATCATAACATTAATGTTGATTCTAAAAAATTTAAACAACATTTAGAAGAGTTACATCAAAGCTACATCAATAAAGGGTTGGTCCAAGTAAGGTATATTGTATGGCATGGTGGATAAAGGCCTTGAGTTGTTTGTGTGATAAGTTTGGTGGCATAATATGGTCATGAAGGTAGGTATAAAAGTCTAAATACCATATATTCATGAAGGTAGGTATAAAATTCTAAATACCATATAGAGATGGGACCAATAATATCATAGATCATTTTAATGGTTGAAGGTTCATGAGCAAGTGCTAAAATATTTTCAATGAGGAATTGATATTCTTTTGCCTTGTAAATATGATGAATCAAAGAGCCAATGGTGACCATGGCATCTGTTGTTCTATTACTGGCCCTTGGTATGTGTTCAAATTGTACATCAACAATCTACTATTTGAGAGTGTCAATTATGGCCTTGTATGGCACCAACTTATCATATTTGGTTTGCAAGTGGTATATAACATGATTGATGATTAACTAAGAATCACTGTAAACCTTTAGATGCTAAATATTCCATTGTATTGCCTATCAAATCCCTAAAATGAGTGCTTCATATTCATCCATGTTGTTAGTATAAGGAAAGTTGATATGAAATGATTTAGGGATGAAATTCCCCTATGGTGTAATAAACAATAGGCCTACCCCAAATCCATGTGTTGTGAATGATCCATCAAAATATAGCTTCCAATGCTGCTATAAAAGAGGTGTTTCAATAATGATCATAATGGACTCATCTGGGAACTAAAAAGTTAGCAGTTCTATATTTATAAAAGGAGCTTTATAAGTTGATCTGCAAGTACTTGTCCCTTGATAGCCTTCTGATTGATGTATTCAATCTTGAACTCGCTTAGAAGCATGATCCATTTGGCCATATGACCTTGTAAAGTTGTCTTAGATAGTAAATACTTGAGTGGATCTACTTTGGAAATAACTATTATCTTATTCTTTAACATGTAATGTCACAGTTTTTGAGCTACAAAGATCATAGTTAAAATGGATTTTTCAATGGGTGTAAAATTATGTTCATATGAAACCAATGTATGACTTAGATAGTACATAACTTATTATTTTCCATTATCATCATGCTTATCTAGAAGTACCCCTAGGGCTTTGTGTGTGGTTGACAAGTATAGTAGGAATGACTTTCTTGGCATAGGTGGCAACAAAATAGGTGGATTGGCAATATAGTCCTTCAAGTGTTAGAAGGCTTTCTAACATTCATCATCCCAATGAAATATGACACACTTCTTTAGTAAGTGTGTAAATAGATGGCATTTATCAACCAAATAAGAAATGAAACATCTGATAAATTGAAACTTTCCCTACAAACTATAGAGCCGATTTAAATTGAAAGGTGGTGGTATTTCAATAATGGCTTGTACTTTAGTTGGATAAACTATAATGCCTCTATAGGACACAATGAAGCTGAGTAATTTTCTAGAAGTAACTCCAAAAACACACTTCTTAGGATTGAGTCTAACCTTGTATTCATGTATTCTCTCAAATATTCTTCATAGTGTTGTTGGATGATCGACCCTGGTCTTTTATTTTCCTAGTATGTCATCCATTTAGTCTTCAATAATGTCATGCATCATATGATGAATATAATGGTCATGGATCTTTGGTATGTGACCCCAACATTTTTGAGAACAAATGGCATAACCTGATAACAAAACATTCTCCATATAGTGGTGAATGTTTTTTTATGTTGGTCTTTTGGTGTAATCCTAATCTGGTTATATCCTAAAAATCCATCCATTAGTGAAATCATTTCATCCTGATTGTGGAGTCAACTATCATGCCAATATTTGGTAGATAAAAGTCATCTTTGGGGTAGGCCTTATTTATATCTCTGAAAATAGTGCAAATTTTGATTCTTTCTAGCTTCTTACTGACTGACACAACATTTGAGATCCACTTTGAATAATTGATCAGTCGAATACATCTCACTTCTAATAATTTTTATAGCTCTTTCTTTACTAATACAATAATGTGAGGATGCATTTTGCATAGTTTTTGCTTCACAGGTTTGGTATAAAGATGTATAATAAGGTGGTGTATAACCAAGGTAGGGTCCAAACCTGGCATGTCAGAGTATGCCCAAGCAAATATGTCAACAAATTCCCTCAAAATGGGTGTAAGAATGTCACATTCCTCCTTAGTGAGGGACACACCTAATTTGATCCGTTTTGGTTCATCTGGAGTCCTGATGTTGACTTATGTAGTGTCCTCCACAAGAAGAGTTGAACCATCTTCTAGAATGGTTGGTAATGATTGGAATTGGACTACAATGGAAAAGTCCTCTATTTGGAATGGATCTTCAAGTTCCCTTAGGTAGGATGAATCATAATCTCCCAATGGTAAGTATGGCCATATGACAAACACTATTGGAAACTCTTGAATGATTCGATCGAAGGCACATTGTTCTTTAGAACTGAACTTGGACCCATAGACAAGTTTTTCATTGGTGGTCTCCTAAGATATGTTTGATGAAGGGTGAACACCCCTATATAATGGCGTATGAAATATATTTTCACCAGAAGACTAGCCTTTCTCTTTACTTTTATCCTAGTCCAAAAGTGCCTCAAAGAGGTTTTCACTTTAGGACCTCAATGTTTTATTTATTTGTTTATGGATAAGGGTGTTCACCCATTCTCCAAAATAAGTTTCAGGATCCAATTTGATTGAAAACCCTTATTTGTGGTCTTCCAACAGAACATTGTCTCTTAGGCCTAAAAATTTGTAAAAATCCTCATCATTCTCAAACTTGTCTACAGGCACTATGGATTCTTGTTGGTCCCAGGCTATAAGTTGAGGGTGATAAAGAGGAAACAAATTATGTCAATTAATTGAAATAAGATTACAAATGGCATGGGTGTTAGATTGGTATTGGCCAGGTCTTCATAAAGGCTATGATCAGACTTTATTATGTTACTGACATGTTCATCACTAGTCATTAACATTAGAACATGAATAAGATACGTTGGGTTACCCCCAAGCAGTTTAAATTAGATACCATAGGTTCTGTTGTATCAAGTTATAGATATTGGCTCAAGTGTACCCTGTTAATTTGGCCCAAGGCCTCCTCTTTGACAGGTGTGATTCTCCATGATCCTATTAGGAATAGGGTATTTGTCATTTTTGTAACAATCAGCCTATTTTTCATTATATAATCATGATTCATCACTTTCAATTGGGTCCTATTCTTATTTAGTGGCCAATGTGAAATTGATAGGAGCTAGACTATGCAGTTTTCCTTTTCCTTTTCATTTCCATTCCATGCAAGGTGGCTTGGATTTAGGTCTTCCATAAGAATTGGGGTTCTTTGGAATCTTAGCAATGTGGAATGTATCGTGGGTCAAATATGGTAAAATGATTGAACATTTCAAGAGGTGGCATATGGGAAGATGAATTAAGGCTATCTAGGTCAATGCAATTAGCCTCTAGTAAATCAATAAGAATTTCTTCCCCTTGTCCTTTTTGGGAATCAGATCCAAGCCAAAATGGTATTTATATATTTTGTACTCGACCTCCAAATGCTTGCAATGTTCATAGGGTTGAAAATATCCATGAATAGTGACTTTCATGCCTAAATGAGAGAACTTGATACACTAGTGAAATGTTGAAGGGATTGCATGAATTTCATGTATACAAGATCTTCCCAAAAAAAATTATATGATAGGTCTAGGTCTAACATATGGCATAGTATATCATGGGTCAAAGGCCCAATTATAACTGACAAGCTAATGGTTCCATGTGATTCCTACTCTTTAGTATTGTAGGCCTTGATTGTGATTGTCTCTAGCTGGAGATTGATTATTGTGTATTTGAGATGCTTGATGAGCTTTAGAGACACAATATTCAAGATTGATCCATTGTCTATGAGAACATGTTTCACTTTGTGCCATGTGATGACAACTTTGATGTACAATATATTATTATAGAGAGGGCCAAGGGATGACATATCGCTTTGGTCAAAAGTTAATTATTGGTGTGGGGCTCAATGTATAACCAAATCTTGGAATTTGTCTAGGCTTATGTCATTTGGAACTTGGTATTGGTCGATGAGATTTACTAAGATGTTCTTTTGGATGATAAACATACACAAAAAATCTAAAATGGAAATTTATGTGAGCCTCTTCTAAATTTAATCCACAATATCAAACATCTTTTCGTTTATAGCATTATATGGCCTGTTCCTATCCAGAATGGTGGGTTAAATGGGTATAGTAACAAATGGCTATGGGTTGGGAATGGTAATATTTGACCATTAAGTTGTGATGGCACACTTGAGATTAGAGACAAGACCATTATTTCTATAAAATGATGGTGGTGAGACGCCAGATAGGATAAGTCTCAGTTTCTAGTGCACTTGTATGTAGTCAGGAGGCAATGGCAAGTTACTGGTATAAGGTCCAAAAGTAGTAATCTTTGCTTGTTCATATGCTTGTTCTCAGTTTCTAGTGCACTTGTATGTAGTCAAGAGGCAATGGCAAGTTATTGGTATAAGGTCCAAAAGTAGTAATCTTTGCTTATTCATATGCTTGTATGTAGTCCTAGGTTAAAGAAGGATTTATATCATAGTTTGGTTGATTGGAATTGGTTAGCTATGTTCTTGTTTGGTTAACACTTGGTCTTGGATTAATGGTAATGGTGGAAACACGACCTCCCACAAGATGACCTACAAATTTTTTGAGTCATGTGCAACTGCATGGTAAGTTTGTTGGTTATTGGCATCATTCTAGCCTTAGTTCTACCCATTTGGTTGACATTATTATTATTGTTGTTGTCTCAGTTGTTGATACTGTTGTTATTGTTCTAGCCTTAGTTTTTGCTATTGTTGGTTGTTATTATTTTATGGAAAAGGGTTTTGATAAATACCCAAGTTCTGATTGGATGTAAAAACTCTATTATCTAATGTTATCTCCCCATTTTCTATCATATTTTCAATAAGGTGCTTGATCTACACACAATGACATAAATTATTCCCATTAATCTGATGGTATTCATAGAATTCATTTTGTCTATATTAATCTAGATAAGGAATGCCCTCATGATAGTGCTTTGGAATCAACCAACTAATCAAATTAGCAATGGTTAACTTGTAAAACATGGCTTCAATGGTCTCTCCAAGGTTATTAAGGATGTGATGAGTAGGCACATTTCTCCTTGGAGGAGGGGTTTTTAAAGGCAAAGGTTATTGTGCTTGTTGAGATGGTATAGGCTACTATGAAGGTTGTGCTTGTTGAATAGGTTGTAGGTGAGGAGTAATTTGCATTTGTAGCATTGGCTAAGAAGATGGTGTTTGCATTATTTAGACATGTTGTGACTTGACTACTCTATTTACAATAACATTCTTGTTATGGTTATACTATTTGGATTTTTCATTATTATTGGCCTAGCCTAGTGCTAATTTTTGTGCTTGGACTTAGTTGTGATTTTGATTTTGGTTGTTTTCTTGGTTTTGGTTTTAATTTTGATTTGATGAGGTAATCTTGATAATACCTTTGTTAATAAAGGCATTTTTTATCAAAAAACCTTTATCGATGATCTCCTTAAAAGTGTGTATGCACTACAACTCCAGATGGTAAGATATCTCATTGTGATTTTTTTTGGTAAACACAACGGCTAATTATTTATCTGGTAAGCTATGGGTAAATTGGCTAGTAAGTTCTCTCCATCATTATAGTAGCTTATGAAACTTTCACTGGCCTTCTATTTGGCTTGAGTCAAATCTACCAATGAAATCACATGCTCAAGATTGTAGGATAAATACTACACAAACTTGTTTAAAAGGTCATCAAAATTAGATACTGAGTTCTTTGATAATTTTAGGAACCACTTCAAAGCCTATCCTAATAGACTCTGAGGAAACAAAAGTAGGTGTATGTCACTATAAGCCACTAGCTAAAAAGCAACAAAGAATTCGATTAAATGGGCCTTAGGGTCTCCTTTACCCTTCTATTTTTCAAACTTTAATGGTTCATACCCTAGAGGAAATGGTATTTGTAGATACTCCACATTGAATAGGTAGGAACACACATCATCCAACTTAAACTTCTTGGTCTACTTCCCAAATTGAATGGAAGCAATGGCATCCTTCATTTGTTGAAGTTCTTGTGCTAAGAAACTGGATGGAATATTGGCCTAAGGTGGAGGCTAGGTGGTCAAAGGTGGATTACCTTGACCAAGGTATAATGGAGGTATGCATTCATAGATTAAGATGTGATCATTGTAATTACACATATTATGGTGCAATATTTTGGTTTAGATTTGCTATATATGCATGATTTTGGGGGAATTATGGTTGGGATGGAAAGATATGGCTCTGGGTGAAGAATTGTTCCTATTTTGGTTGAATAGGGACTTGTTACTAACTAGTCATACTTGGTTGAATGAAGGGAACTTGTTGTGAAATAAGGCCCTATCATTGGATTTATGGCATGTTTGGAATGAAAGGCAACTATTGTCTGATTGGTACTTGTTGAATAGTAGTACCCCTTGGTTGCATGAACACTTGTTGTGAAGTAAATGATTATAGAGTGGTCAGCATTTGTTGTTAACCAATGGACATATGTTATTGATTATACAACATTTTTTCTTGTGAAGTTACATTGGTCTATGATTGTTGAGGTATATTTGTCACTACCTGATGAGGTGGAATATTTGTTTCCCCCTATTGAGGTGGTGGAATGTTCGATCTCTAAAGTGTTGGTAAATTAGATTGTGCCTATTGTTTTAAAATTTTATTCATCACCTATTGTGGTGGAGTAACATTCATCATGTTTTTCTAAGGCAATGCACTATTTGTTACTTAACGACTTAATCCTTATGATCACATGCTTGATGAAGTAACTGGTTGAGGATTTTGGGTAGCTTGTTGTGGTTGGGGTGTAGGAGTTCTTTCCTCTTACTATTTTGAACCACTTGTGGTGTTTACTAAAGGCACTTATTGTGGACTTATTGTTTGTGCATTAAAACCACTTTGGCTTGGATTGAATGACACTTATTGTGTTATCCACTATGTTTGGAACATTCATCTATGTAGAAGTAGTAAACACTTCTTCAATAGTTGGGGTATTGAACATGTTGCTAACTGAAGTGCTTTGCATGAATGGGTCTATACCTGAATTGCCTTATCTTATCAATTCCACCAATACTCTTGTTGAAGGAGCTAACTCAATCAGAGGAACATTTGATATGGCCATATTATTAAAATTATGTGCTAAGTTTAAATAGGTCCAGTATGTTGTCTACATATATATAAAGTGGTCCTCTATGAGTCCCTTTCCTATGACAAACATACATGGATCTTGGTATGAAATCAGTACAAGCTCTTGAGGATTTGTAGTAGAGGCTTATTCAATGGTTTAGTTGTAAGGTATAACTGAAAGCACTCTAACTAGACTTGGAAAATTTTCATGGGGGAAGTCTGATAGAAATTTAGCCTTTACCTCTGCAACTCTGATTAAAACTTCATATTTTTTTTCAATCAAGTAACAATTAAAAAAAAAAGGATCATATGTCAATGCCATCATAACATAGTACGATTGTTGTTGAACTTGGTTTACAACCGATGGTACACTAGCTAGATATTACATTGTTTATTGTTGGTCCTACTTTGAGTATAGAGGTGTGTTGACTAAATAGTGAGATAAAGGATATTGGATTTTTTACCCAAATTGAGTGTTTTAAGGAGGATAAGGATCCATCTCATAAATTACATTATCACCATAGGGGTCTTGAACAAATTCATCTTGTGCGACCGCATTATCATATCCCATATTGTACATGTCTCCGATATAAGTATAGTGAGACATTCAAATCAATTATGAATGTTTCATAACAAAGGCCTAGAGTTATGTAAACTCTTATAAAAATTATTTCTAAAGGACAAATGGTTTGAACTTGGTCTGAATTAGTCAAAAAATGGAGTTGTATCTCCAAACAATCTATGCTAAAACTTGGTATAAAATATTTTGACGTCATATGTCTAATATCAAATATCTTACACAAAAAGGCTAAGTGGATGAATAAAAATGAAATGCCAAATTCTAGGTACAAAGTGTTTCAAACAAGTCTAATCTAAAGAAAGTAAAAGTTGCTAGGTCTTTCAGAGAAGGCACAAAAGCTAGGCTCAAAAGAGGCATGTGCTAGGTCTTTCGAAAAAGGCATAAAATCTAGACTTTAAACAAAACTATATGAGATTTAATCTAAAAAATTTGAAATACTTTGGCATAAACTAGGCATTTGGATTTAAACATAAACTTGGTCAATAGGTATAAGGCATGGAACAAAAGGCATATGGAAGATAGACTACTTCCCCAAATCTAGGCACAAACAATAGTTTTCAAATTGAATAAAGAATCAACCTAAGTTACATAGCCTAAAAGAGAAAGATATATTTCTAGGCCAAAATTACACAAGGCATACGCATAAATCAATCAATATTTGGATTTGAACTTTTCAAGGCTAATTTCAAACTCAATGTAAAAAATTAAGCTTCTTTGAACAAACAACAAGCTAGACAAGAATGAACAATATAACAAGACTAGGTATAGATCCAAAAGGCACACGTGGACATAAGGTAAATAAGTATTTGAAACGATCTAATTAGTGCAATGCCATTATCGTTATTTAAAGTTGATATTGTAACAACCTCGTTAGGGTCAATTAGAAAAATGTGATTTTTAAAAAAAATTAAACACATATACCAAAAATATATTACATCATGAGAATATATGAGACCATATGTAATATAAAAGTGTGATAATAACAACAATCATAACACATCTCATATGAATGATATCTAATATCATGAGAGCACATCATAATGTAGATATAGAAAGTAACTATATTAACTCAACCACAATTGATACAAGTCCACAACCTCCACTGACAATATATAACAAGTAAATACAACTCTCATATCAATATTCAATAATAAGTATAATACAATACAATGTACATATAAGATACATGGCTCTTCCAAGGCATAGTTCTTGAACTCAAGTATCTGTGGCAATCTCAAGTGTCATCTCTATAAGTAGTACTATTTTAGGGAGGGAGAGCATCATTCGAGTACTTTTCCACATCAACCACGAACCAATGATCTTTTGCACTAATCTCATCAGGAAATGGCCATCCCTTCATGGATGAGTAGATAGTGATGGAGCGGGAATCTAGAGAGACAAGTAAGTACATGTGTGCTATATGATTTCTAAAACTAAACATGAAGTGTCTCATAGAAAACCATTCTAATACAAAATATCGCATAAACATGTAAATCATATTCATAAAATGATAATGTCTCACTAAACATACTTTGGCCCAAATTTTTATAAATAATAATAATAATGATCTATAGATCAATCAAATTCATACACATCAATTGATCGATCAATCTTCATCTATCATTATGATACTAGTAAGCTATTGAAGTCTATCTCACTCCTTACTTTGTATCAACAATACAGATTGGTCAAATACAATTCAACGATGAGATTCATTTAAATTTCATCTTATTAGTAAACACATCATTTAACATGTTAAACATAAGAGTAACCAAAGCATACATTTATTTCATCAAATGCATGAATGAATCTTACATTATTTTATATCCCATACTAGAAGTAATAACTATAATTTATACCACCTAATTAAATAAATATATAGCTGTAGATTTTTGTTACCACATTTAGATTTTAAACATAATACACCCTATGATAACCCATATTACCATGGTCTAGTATTTTAAGGCATAACTACTAGTTTTCCACAAACCATTAAATAAAGTAGTCTTAAATACCTAGAAACATAATCTACTATTCAAGTAACTAGATATAACAAATCAAGTTACAGTTCTCATGAAACACAATAATATACTAAATTAGCATACACTACACTCTCAAGGTTGTATGCATGTATAAACAAAGTCCTACCAACTATCATAAAACACGTTATTCATAACAATAACTAGTATGCATATATTAAATCAGTCAAATGTAGGTGTGAGTGTAAACATATCAATTACAGAAGGTACCATCTAAGTTTAACATACATTTACACTATATTACTCTATGATATCTCATACTATCATAGTTCACAACTACATAAATACACATAACCAAACTTATGATTTAAAGAATCAACGACCCACATACATAATAACAATCAAGCAAATATAAGTTTATACCACATGAATAAACCATAAGTTAAAATTGCATACTATCATTCAAAGTAATATAACTTATAAGCATGTATCATGATGCACTAATATATGCTAGATATAACCAAACACTCTTATAATCATGTAATGCACACAAGTACTCAATACATAACTAACATTCAATCAATAATTTATAGAGAAACATATAATTCATAAAATCTATTATAACATTCATTTAAACATCTCATTCTACTTTCAAGAAGATTTTTTTAATATGGTTATAGCTTCAATCCCACGAACATCTAATGATTAGATAAAATCTTACATCTAATTATGAGCTTAAGCTTATGACATAACACAACCATTTTCATTATGTACTTATATTTCATACTAAAATCTATGTATAGATATATTAAAACAAGACTCGATACATAAAAAACATAGGATAATCCAACTAGCATTTGCTATACATTTTAGGGGTCTGAATGCATGTATTCATTGACTTAATAGTATATAATCCTTTTAATACAATTAATATTCCACCCAAGGACTATAACCTCAATAATACACCCCTATGTTCCTAAATGTGTTATTAGGTACATTCACACCTATGTTTTCGCATTCATCAATTCATTGCTAATTTTAATGTTACTTACATGCCACATGTTTTAACTCACCAATTATATATGATAAGCATCATAATGAAAATTAGGCATCATTGTCAGTGTAAGTTATTTTATAACACATAAAGTAAAAGAGTATCCTTAATATTAAGTTATTACATACACATATTAGTACCATATAAGTTATTAAGTTATTGTTTCAAGAGTATCACTTGGTACAAAGTTATCAAGGTAACGACTAAGGTATAAAGTTATAACTTAATACACTTCTAAATAGAGAGTTAAAACATCTCATTAGAGCAGTTTGATTTATTGAAATAGAGATTAAGTATAACCTAAATAGAGATCATATAATAATAATATTTATTATATTAACCGAACTTCCATATAAATTTATCAGACCTCTTCCTTAGTATAACTTGGATAACTTAATAGAAGCATATTAAGTTATTAACTCATACTTAGATATTACTCATATATGTCTGTATTCATTTATCCCTTATTTTATGGCCTATACTCTTATTAAATAATTTTAACATAAAACACACCAACCAACACAACATAGTAGAATTTAAAGACTCAAAAGTCAAATGAAAATAAAAGGGGTTGGTATTAGATTTTGACAATAAGGTATAATTGTGCCATATATAAACCTCCAAGGTATACTAGCGCAAAACTCAAAAAAAAAAGATTGTACGGAGTTTGAATAGTTGTAACTAATACTAAACATTCTCCTTCCTTTTGTAATCTAATTACATTAAAATTCTCTAATTGTAATGTTCAACATCAATTTGTTGCCAAGGAGACCAAAGACTCTATTGTGTGGCCACAAGGAAAATAAATAAATGAATGAATAACTAAAATGTTCTAATAGTTGAAGTGATACATGAGACTTGAGTAAATATGTAAAGTGCCAATCACATTTAAAGTGGGGAACAAAATGCCATACTGTAAGCCAGACACTTTCAAGGAAAATGCCATGCTAAAAAAAACCAACTATTCAAACTCAATAAAGATTAAGGAAAAACAACATACTATATATTTCCATGCACATCTCAAAAGGGACACAAATGTCTAATATATACACTCAACATTACATATATTTAAATTAACAACATGAAAATCATCTTGGTATTAGAGCATATACATCTTGTTACAATATGTTGTTCGCTATATAATGACTAACATTTACTATATATACATAACTCTTACAAGCATTGGCAAAGCACTTATACAATATTATATTCTGGTGATATATGTATCGATCTACCAAAATTATAGGAAGAATTACTAGGTAATTAACACTTTTTATAAATATATAGTTATAAACAGAGTAAAGGTGGATCATTGTACTTTTTAGACAAATCACTGAAATCAGATTGATAATTAATGACTTAAATAAACTATATAAAATCAGTGTTAAGACTTATCAAATCACTGTAATCCATTCTTAAATCATCTTGTTATATATATATTTCTATATCAGAATTGTATTAACCTCCATTTGCCATATACTAGGTTGATTGACATGCATCTCTATATAACTAAGATGAAGTGGGATGATGTTGAGAAAGTATGAAGTTTGCTCGAGCTGGATATTTTGAATTTTTTAAATTCAAGATATATACTGAATGACATCACTCCACCATCATATACCTGTTAGTTATATCATTTGAGAATATACAAAACTAGGCTTTAGTTATATTAGGCATTTATACTATAAATCTCTCTAAATATTAGACTGTGTAAAGACTGAATGTGATGCCTATATGCTTTAGTTAAGTTAGGATTTAGTTATACTATAAGTTAATATTACAGGGAATAAGGACTCGTAGTTGAATTAAATTGGTTAATATCTGGTCATAGCACCGTTGTTCCAACATATATATATATATGTTGGAACAACGGTGCTATGACCAGATATTAACCAATTTAATTCAACTATGAGTATATATTTTTTCTATGTAAAAGTACATATCATTGTTTCTATGTGTTCACTCATATATATATATATATGCTAGCTAAATAAAACTAGTTCGTATTTTTTTTAAGTAGATATATGTATACTTGATATTCACAACCACTCTTTACAACAAAATGGAGGAAAAAAGTGCTATACACACATAAATATTTACCATTTTGACTATTTCACTTTTAGATCACCATTATAACACCTAGAAAGTTAATAATTTTCACACAAAATTTTAATACAATACTTATCTGTCTAAAAATTAGAATGACATGATCTGTACAAAATTCTTTCTTTCGTACCGCCCTCTTTTAACTTCTTCTGGGCTATGCCAATTTTAAGCTTCCTCCAATTCTTTCTTGGGATATCCCCCTTCTCCACCTTTTCCCTTTTATAAAACAAGTTTGACACTTTTCCTTTTTATGTTTTAATGGCTTTATTCCCATTATTAAATGTATATTCTCAACATTATTTTTAAGATGGCTTTATTTTTTTTAAAGATCTTTTTAATATTCTTTTTATAAAAATTGATTTTCTTATTTTTGTTTCCTCTTAATTTTTCAGATGCCATTACTAATTATAAAAATTAATATATTTACTAATAAAATTAGCATCTCTAAACCCTATGATAGATTAATAACAAATAAATCAATAAATCTTAATTAAGTCAAATTATGCTAATCTCATCTCTAAAACATTAAACAGTCACATGCACAAATATATTAAATCTCAAAACATTAGTGAACACACAAATAAGTCATGTAAGAAAAATTCTATAGAACCAATAACTATGCTAGCAAATCATGGTTAAAATGATTATTTAATGTAAATGATATCAAAACATATTATGCTAACCACTCATTATGCATATAACATGTGCTAGTTGTATGTGGTGTGTGTAGGGTACCAATCAGTTTCTCTATCATCCTCCGACATCTTGATCTACATCACCCTCTCCGATGATGCTCTCCTTCCATCACACTCTGAGAAATAAGTTCTCTTGCATCAACCTCACAACAAAGTAAGTAGTTAGACCATAACAATCATGATATATATTTATCATAAAATATAACTAAAATGACAAATTAACATGTTTGTAATATAATCTCATACATAACATCTACCTCATAGCAAAGCAAACATGTAGCATAAACAATATCATATTGCCTATAACAATATGTATCTCAAAGCTTAATAAAAAAATATGATTAAATTAGATGTGTCAACTATAAATACCCACATATAGTCAAATAACTTACTTAGCGAGGAATCAGGATGTAACATCCTTCCCACCTCAAGTTAGTCATCATTTTGGATGACTCTTAACAAATATAAATTTTGAATTTAAATCATTATTTCACATAGAAATAAAATACTATAAAGTATCAAATCAAGTAAATAAATGTAGAATTATCTATAGAACTCACCATTGTTCCTTCAAGTTGTACTATTCCTAGAGTATTGGTCCCACAAGACCCTACTCAATGATATCTACCTATTATAAAAACATGGTCTACGAGTATTACTTACTCTGATTGATTCTGTCATGACCACCCCAAGGTCCAGAGCCATCAATACAAGCCTATATACTATAGGATTGACCATTTATATTACCTTGAAGGGTCTCACATATCTCAGTGAAAGTTTCACTAACTTCTCAAGAGCACATAAGATTATCATACAAGCCTAACTAGGGAGAGTTTCACAAAACTTCTAGCCCCTCTACAATCTTTCTAACCCAAAGAGTGTTTTTCTCATTTCAAATAAAAGTATTTAAGGAACCTAGTAGGTATAATGTGCATAAATTAACATTTTTTGCTACCCCATGTAGCTCCTGATAAGTATAACATGTCAATATTGTCATTACTCCACAAAGCTCCTGACAAGTATGATGAACTACATTTCTAATGTATACAAAGCTAAGGAATAAACATTCCACCATATGCATAAATATGGCCATATGACTAGATTTGACAAGTCCATTTGTCAAATTTTGGATTCGATGAGTCTGTCTATCAGATCCAAACTTAATAACTACCAAGTCAATGTGAGACTAAGTAGGATCCACTCCTATCACTTAGTATCATGTTCCTAATTCACCACTCTTGCCTTAGGTCTCCATGACTTAATGATCTCCAAAAAGTGCACAATGTTCAATGAATCATAATTCTATACTAACAGATCATAAAAAGCAATATTATATCCTACGTAATTCTAGATGTATCAATATACATACAAGAGAAATCATATAATCAGACTATAATTGTATTAAGTTTCCACTAGCTAAAATAACCAGTATCATATTTTCCAGTTTAATCTATACTATTATATTCATAGTTAAGAGGAAATAATGTTAAAATTAACTTAACTTACAAAAGTCAAGGATCACATTGTCTTAACAACCTTATAAAGGAACAAGCAAGACAATATCTCCCTGCTTGCTTGGCTACAATGCCATAAATTAAAATTATATCTCAACCCTTAGATTGAGAAGATGTTTTGCACATCCTATACCCTACTCGTTTCCGTCAAAAGGTACAAAAATAACTCTTAAAAAAACATGTTTTAATACAAAAAGAGAATAATATCAATCTAATAAAGGGTAAATAAAAACATAATAATTATAATCAATCTTATAGTTCTTAATCTAAATTTTAATATATATTCAAGATTTACCACTCTACGTGGTATAAAATTACAAGTTAGTTAAAGTAGTGACCCTAAAGAGTCACAAGTGAACAGTAGAGAACTATCATCTCAAAAATAAAACTCCTACATACCCTTATAAGGTAAAAAGAAAACACCACAACTCAATGTTGCCAAAACACTACCTATTTACCTAAATATGTAAGTGTAGTTTCATAATCTATTTTCACAATCAGGAGAAATAAAATACTAATCACAAAGATGTAACAATCCATCCAATTCTAAAACTTCTATCACAACAATAAGTATAAGACATTTATCCCAAGAACTTCTAAATAATATGATTAAACAATAATTCAAAAACAAGTTCCCATTTAAGAGAACACTAAATCCACATCATGGAAATATGAATCCTCTCAGTAGCTTATAATGATGTCAAAGGAAATGAGATAATAAATAATAATATCTAAGATAACTAAGAGATATGACACTTCTTCCTAAACCACATAACTTAAGGGTGCCAATCCATAAATAGACTCCTAACACAAAAGAATTCTCAACCCAAGACAACATCACTCTTCTCCAGGAAAATTCTCACCACACTAGGTGGTACCAACTAAAAATGGTCTTATAAAATTTTCCATTTCTAACATTAGCAAACATAAGATGCAAAAAAACAAAAGAAAATTAAAGCACATATATGTAAATGAGAAGCAACCCGTGCTTATTAACCACTCACAACACCAAACACAAATGACTGATGTGACTTGATTACCAAGTATCAAAACTCCAATCATGATGTAACTTGGTTTTGCACTGAAGTGCTACTAATCCAAAATACTAGTATAATATCTCATGTCACTAGGTTCACACTGGTGAAAAAAAAGACATGAAATGCTAATGGCCTCATTAAGTCCTAGAGTTCGATCCATAAATCTAATACCACATGTAACAAACTCACTAAGGTCAATTAGAAAAATATGATTTTTTTAATTAAACACATATACCAACAATAGATTACATCATGAGAATCTATGAGATCATATGAAATATCAAAATGTGATAATATCAACAATCATAATACATCTCATATCACTGATATCTAATATCATGAGAGCACATCATAATGCAAATATAGAAAGTAAGTATATTAACTCAACCACAGTTGATACAAATCCACAACCATCGCTGACAATATATAATAATAAGTAAATACAACTCTCATATCAATATTCTATAATAAGTATAATACAATATAATGTATATTAAGATACATGGCTCTTCTGGAGCATAGTTCTTGAACTCAAGAATCTGTGGCAATCTCAAGTGTCATATCGGTAAGTAATACTATTGTGGGGAGGGAGAGCATCATCCAAATGCTTTTCCACACCAACCATGGACCAATGATATCTTGCACTAATCCCATTAGGAAATGGCTTTTTTTCACATATGAGTAGATAGTGATAGCATAAGAATTTAAAGAGGTAAGTAAGTACTCATTTGTTGTATGATTTCTAAAACTAAACATGTAGTGTATCATAGAAAATTATTTTATTTCAAGATATCACACAAACATATAAATCATACTCATGAAATGATAATGTATCACTAAATATACTTTGGCCCAAAGTTTTATAAATAATAATAATAATAATCTATAGATCAATCAAATTCATACACACCACTTGATCGGACTGCCTTCATCTGTCATTGTGATACTAGTAAGCCAGTAAAATCTATCTCACTCCTTACTCCGTATCAACAATGTAGATTGGTCAAACACATATCAACCATAAGATTCATTTAATTTACATATTATTATAAAACACATCATATAACATGATAAACATATGAGTAACCAAATCATACATTTATTCCATCAAATGCATGAATAAATTTGACATTATTTTCTATTCCATACTAAAAATAATGACTACAATTTATACCACCTAAATAAATATACATATAATAGCATAATTTCACTATCATAATTATCTTATAAATATACAACACCCTATGATAACCCATATTACCATGGTCTAGTATTCTAAGGCATATCTACTAGTTTTTCACAAACTATCAAATAAAGTAGTCTTAAATATCTGAAAACATAATCTACTATTCAAGTGACTAGATATAACGAAGCAAGTCATATTTCTCATGGAAAAAAATAATATACTAAATTAGCATACACTACACTCTCAAGATTGTATGCACACATAAACAAAGTCCTACCAATTTTCATAAAATACACTATTTATAAAAATAACTAACATGCATATAGTAAATTAGTCAAGTGTAGGTGTGAATCTAAACATATAAATTACAAAAGGTACCATATGGATTTAACATATATTTACACTTGAGTACTCTATAATATCTCATACTATCATAGTTCATAACTACATAAATATGCATAACTAAACTTATGATTTCAAGAATCAATGACCCACATACATAATAACAATCAATCAAATATAAGATCATACCACCCAGGTATACCTTAAGTTAAAATTTCATACTTGCATCCAAAGTAATATAACTTATAAACACACATCATGATACACCAATGTATTTTAGATATAACCAAACACTCTTATAATCATGTACTACACATAAGTACTCAATATATAACTAACCACCAATCAATCATTTGCATAGAAATAAAGAATTCATAAAATCCATTATAACATTCATTTTAAAATATCATTCCATTTTCAATAAGATTATTTTAATATGGTTATATCTTTGGTCCCACGTACATTTAATGATTAGATAAAATCTTACTTCTTGCTACAAGCTTATGCTTATGACCTAACACAACCATTTTCATTATGTACTTATGTTGCATACTAAAATTCATGTGTAGATACATCAAAACAAGACTAGTCACACATGAAACATAGGATAATTCAACTAGCATTTGTTATACATTTTACGGGTTTGAATTCACACATTCATTAACTTAATAATATATAATCCTTTGATTATAGTTAATATTCCACCTGAGGACTATAATCATAAGAATACACCCATATGTTCCTAAATATGCTATTAGGTACATTCACACCTATGTTTTTGCATTCAACAACCCTTAACTTATTTTAATGTTACTTTTATGCCACATGTTTTAACTCCCAAATTGTATATGATAAGCAACACATCAAAAATTAGGCCTAGTTGTTGATGTAAGTTGTTTTACAACACATAAAGTAAAATAGTATCCTTAATGTTCAGTTATTTCATACACATACTAGTACCTTATAAGTTATTAAGTTATTGCATCAAGAGTTCATTTAGTACAAAGTTATCAAGGTAACAACTAAGGTATAAAGTTATAACTTAAACACTTCTATATAGAGAGGTTAAACATCTCATTATAGTAGTCCGATTTAATCAAATAGAGATTAAGTAAAACCTAAATAAAGATCATATAATAATAACATTTATTATATTAATCGGACCTCCATATAAATTTATCGAACCTCTTCCTTAGTATAACTTGTATAACTTAATATAAGTGTATTACGTTATTAACTCATACTTAGATATTACTCATATACACTTATATTTATTTATCGCTTATTTTATGGCCTATATGCTTATTATATAATTTTAACATAAAACACACCAACCAACACAATATAGTATAATTTAAAGACTCAAAAGTTAAATGAAAATAGAAGGGGTTGGCATTAGATTTTCACAATAAGGTCCAATTGTGCCATATATAACCCTTTGAGGTATACTAGTGCCAAACTTTAAAAAAGAAGATTTTACAGAGTTTGAATAGTTGTAACTAATACTAAATAGTCTCCTTCCTTTCATAATCTAATTACATTGAAATTCTCTAATTGTAATTTTTAGCATCAATTCACTACCAAGGAGACCAAAGACTCTATTACGTTACCATAGGGAAAATATATAAATGAATAACTAAAATGTTTCAACAGTTGAAGTGATACATGAGACTTGAGTAGATATGTAAAGCACCAATCATATTTAAAGTGGGAAATAAAATGCCATGTTGTCAGCTAGCCACTTTCAAGGAAAATGGCTTGCTAAAAAAACCAACTATTTAAACTCAATAAAGATGAAGGAGAAACAACAGTCTATACTGTCTATTTCTATGCACAGCTCAAAAGGGACACAAATGTCTAATATATACACTCAACATTAAATATATTTAAATTAACAACATGTAGATCATCTCGATATTAGAGCATGTATATCTTGTTACAATATGATGTTCGCTATTTAATAACAAACATTTGATATATATACATAACTCTTACAGGCATTAGTAGAAAAATTATAAAATATTATATTTCAGTGATATATGTACCTATCTACCAAAATTTTACAAAGATTTTCTAGGTAATTAACACTTTTTTTAAATATATAGTTATATACAAAGTGAAGGGGGATCATTGTACCTTTTAGACAAATCATTGAACCTTTTTAGATAGATCACTAAAATCAAATTGCTAATTAATAACTTAAATCAACTATATAAAATCAGAATGTAGCAACTTATCAAATTATTTTAATCCATTTTTAAATCATTCTATTATATATATTTCCATATCGGAATTGTATTAACCTCAATTTTCCATACACTAGGCTAATCGACATGCATCTCTATATAACTAAGTTGAAGTGAGGTGATGTTGAGAAAGTATGAAGTTAGCTCAAGCTGGAGATTTTGAATTTTACAAATTCAAGATATACACTAAATGACATCACTCGCTCACCATCATATCCCTGTTAGTTATATCATTTAGGCATATCCAAAACTAGGCTTTAGTTATATTAGGCATGTATACTATAAATCTCTCTAAATATTAGACTATGTAAAGACTGAATGTGATGCATATATGCTTCAGTTATGTTAGGATTTAGTTATATTATAAGTTGATATTACAGGGAATAATGACTCATTATTAAATTAAATTGGTTAATCTCCAATCATATCACCGTTGTTGCAATAAATATAATATCTATTTTTTTTGTGTAAAAGTACAGATCGTTGTACCTATGTGTTCACTCAAATATATATATGCTGGCTAAATAAAATCAATTCATATTTTTTTTAAAGTAGATATATATACTTGATATTCACAACCACTCTTTACTATAAAATGGAGGACAAAGGCCTTATACATACATAAATATTTACCGTTTTGACTATTTCACTTTTAGATCACCATTATAACACCTTAAAAGTTAATAATTTTTACACAAAATTTTAATACAACACCTACCTATCCAGACATCAAAATGGAATGATTTATAAAAATTACTCCTTTTGTACCACCCTCCTTTAACTTCTTCTAGGCTATGCCAATTTTAAGCTTCCTCTAGTTCTTTCTTGAGATATCCCCCTTCTCCACCTTTTTCCTTCCTTTTATAAAACAAGTTTGGCACTTTTCCTTTTTATGTTTTAATGGCTTTATTCCCATTATTAAATGCATTTTTTTAACTTTATTTTTAAGATGGCCTTTTTTTTTAAATATCTTTTTAATATTGTTTTTATAAAGCTTGATTTTCTAATTTTTGTTTCCTCTTAATTTTTTAGATGCCATTACTAATTATAAAAATCAGTATATTTACTAATAAAATTAGCATCTCTAAATGTCATGATGGATTAATGATAAATAAATCAATAAATCCTAATTAAATAAAATTATGCTAATCTCATCTCTAAAATATTAAATGGTCACATGCACAAATCTCGTAAATCTCAAAATATTAGTGGACACACAAATAAGTCATATAAGACAAATTTCACAAGACCAATAACTATGCTAGTAAATCATGGTTAAAATGACTATTTAAGACAAACAACAATAAAATATATTATGCTAACCACTCATTATGCATCTAACATGTGCTAGTTATTTATGGTGTGTGTAGGGTACTAGTCGGTTTCTTTGTCATCCTCCAACATCTCGATCTATATCACCCTCTCCGATGATGTTCTTCCTCCATCACACTCTAAAAAATGGGTTCTCCTATGTCAACCTCACAACAAAGCAAGTAGTTAGACCATAATAGTCATGATATACATTCATCATAAAATATAACTGAAATGACAAATAAACATGTTTGCAATGTAATATCATACACAACAACTACCTCATAGCAAAGCAAACTTGTAGCATAAGTAATATCCTACTACCCATAACAATATATATCTCAAAGCTTAGTCAAAAATATAACTAAATTAGATGTATCAATTATAAATATCCATAGATAGTCAAATAACTTACTTAGCAAGGAATCAGGATGTAACAGAGATAAAAGGTTTTATTTCAAGACTCAAAGACACAAAAATTGAAAAAAATTGGGCAATGTAATGACACCCTTTTCAATCAAATGACACATACAAACAAGATTTGTCAAAAGCTTAAGGCAAAGGTATGGTGTAAAATGAGCAACATAACACTTCCTCAAATAAAAGAATGATGTAAAGATAAGACTCATTTTGACATAGTAAGATAGACAAAATAGATAGTTCAACTTAAAATCAAGTAAGAAAGGATTAAAATGACATAAACACCTAACTGTAACGTCCTATATCTTAAAACTAATAAGATTGCATAATACTATCAAATTTTGTCAATATAGTCACTCTTGAGATGATTTTAATTTGTTATTAAAAATGTAAAAGCACATTAAAAGTAATTTTTTTTAGGCCCCCTGTTCTCTCAAGAGTTTGTATTATGACATAGAACTTTAGGCTACTCACCCTGCATCAATAGTATGTTCATAGAAAGTGGGGTTGTTTTAAACTATAAAATTTTTATCATTTTTAGATGGTCCTAAGTGTGGCTAATGTAAGGTATGCTCACATTGATTGGATCCTCATCAACCAACTTGTTGTGAAAAGGTCTTATCCTTATCATAACCACTACATCCATCAATTACTCAGTGTAGTGCGATGTTCAAGTTGATCATATATTTTGAGGGTAGCAATCACTAATAGAAGTAGTTTAACTACTCAAACTACCATCCTAGTGATTCCTCAATTCAATTTATATACCCCACCATGGATTGGAGTTGAAATGATGCTAGGAGATGAATTCTTGGGTCAACTCTTCCCTACAAAACCTGTGAGGAGGTGATGAACTCCCATTCACAAGCTAAAATGCATGAAAATAAAAATAAGTGAAAAGAATTTATGGTCATTTTGGGGTCACCCAAACCATACAAATTTGGGGAGGGCCTTAGCAACTTTATTTTCATGATTTTCAACTAAAATGACAAAGGTAAAGAATGAGCATTTTTGGTCACCCAATTTCCCTAAAAGGGATGAGGGGAGAGTATACACGCATCACTCAGTTTGCTTAAAACAAACAAATTTTAACAAATAAACATAAAACAAACAACTCTTAGGAGTATTTAACTAAGTGTGAAAGTTCATTTTATTGCACCAAAATAAAGTATGTGTTGTGAAATCTGGGCCCCTTGGCATTAGTTGTTTAGAAAAAACTCTATAAATTTTTTAAAAAATGTTTTAACTTTTTTCAAAATATTGGAGTTTTATTCCTAATTTAAACTAAGGGTCTATAATAATAAATCAATAAATAATATTGTAATAATTACACTACTAATTTGTATAATTTATTGTGTCTTTTAAACCTTTCTAAAAATAGTAATAAATAAGGAGAAATATAACTTAGCTTGAAACTAGACTGAGATGGCTGAGATAAGGGATAAAAATGGTTATGCAAGAATGAGATAGTGTCGTAAACTCAGATCTAGCTTTCATTCGATGAAAGGATAAGATCATAAAAAATAAGACACTTTAGGGTCTAGCGTTATAGTCCACTCCTATCGCTATTGTCCAAATTGGTCACAGAGATCTGAGTTTTCTAGGTTTTGTTTTTTGTCCCTGTATGAGTCTACTTGTGAAATCTTAAGTGTTAAATGTGAGCTCCTTATAGAGCTAATTTAATATTAAAACCCTATACCTTTATTATTCTTAAATAAAACTTGAGAAAAGGGGGGGGGTTAGTTTGTGTAAGATGCATTGAATGTGTAATCCACACCCCTTGTGTGGCACACTGCCTACATACCAATACTCTAAAGAGGGATCAAGCCTTATGTAGTTCTCCCACCTAAATGTGCTTTGTGTAATAGTGTTATGCAGATGCAAAAATTCCAAATTGAGAGTGCTTGAGGTGTCTAAGGATTGGTATGAGAGTTTGAATGTGTTTGCAGCTGTGTTGGGAGATTGTATGTAGCGAATAGGAAAATTTGCCTTAGTAGTTTGCTTGTATTCTTGCTTGATTTGACACCTCACTTTGTAAATGACCTTTGATTAGGATTTTATAAGAAAATTGTTGGTCATGGATTAAATATATTTGCACTATGTTGACATGATGAAAGATAGGAATCAGATGAAAATGGTCATTTAGGCTCAAAATGTGATTGGATAGAAGTGCCAAAAATGGGACACCCTAGGGTCTGGTGTTATAGTCTAAGTATGGTGCTCCTATCCTAAAAGTTTGAGACTTGGGGGAACAGGATTGGGTTGGGAAATATATCTTGGGTGAGCTAAAATGAATGTTTTAAAGACTATAGATGATTAGGAGTAAGCAAAAAGGTGTCTAAAGGGTCATAAGAGCATGAAAAGAGGAGTTATGGCTAGGATGTCACCAACCACACTCAAACTACCAATTTGGACATTTTATATGAATAAATTTGCCCCCTCCTTTATTCTAGTCATACAACAAAGTGAAATACTAGGATAAAGTAAAAATAGAAAGCATACATGAACTTATCTACAAAGGTGAAGCCCCTAGATATGCGTGATGCTAAATGATAATGGGTAAGTGTTGGGTATGTGTTGAGTATGTGTTGTACCAAGAGTAATATTGTGAATAGAGCTAAGTGCTCAATTCTCTAAGAGTGGATCAAGAATGTAAAGGCTAACCCTTTGGCTCCATTGTTTCCCATTAAGTGAAGCTATGTGATCCTACATGTCTTAATCATTGTTTGGACTGTGTGTCCAATCCTTTTGAGTAGGTAACTCAAGAATACAAAGGCTAGTTAGTCCTTTGGCTCCAACATTTTCCACTAGGTGAATCTATGAACTGATATCAATATGGATGTGTGTCATATGAGATGGCTCCTGAAGCCCATGAATGATCTAAAATATGACAATGTGGCATGGATAGCTGAATGTGTACTAGAAACTAGGCCAATCTTGGCCATTCTGAAAGGTGAATATTAGAATTGTATGAAAGCCACTCTAAAACTGGGAACTAGGATTATGTAGAAGCCACTTAAGAATGATGCCAACCACCTACAGATGGAATACGACACACAAATTTTGATAATACCTAGGTAATGTACTAAACTAGAAAAAAAGAAGGTAAATGTGTCATGCACATTGCCCCTAATCACTGATGTTTAGAACATGGATTTTGATTTGGAAGTTATACCAATTGCCCAATCTAAAACTAGAAGTAAGAGTCATCATGCCATGCATGATGCCCCCTATATCTGGATTCTTTAAAAAAATTGTACTAAAACTATTGAATCTAAATTGATCTATATCTGACAAAACTATAACTGAATTTACCTATTTTTTTGATTTTAGAAAATCTGGGTTTTTTGTTGTTTGGATAGGAACACTTAAAATAGGACACCCTAGTGTCTAACACTATTGTCCACTTTTGGTGTTGTTATCCTTTGTTGATTTTGATCGTTGTTCCATAATCATCACTATTTTTTTAGTTTGTTCTACCTGGTTTGATCTTTGATTACTATTTTGAGTGTTCCAAAAGCTAATTTTTGATTGGTAGAGGGCTTTGATCTCTGTGACAAAAACCTTGATTATTTCCCCCTCTTTTGAGGGTAGGAATGAAGACCCTACAATGACTTCCCTTAAAATAAAGAGCTCTAAAAGTGTGTTATGCTACAAAATACATGATATAACAATGATAATAAAAAAATGTCTCAAGATATATCATAATTTATATTAAAGTTTGTTAGATCAATAGGGGTATGCCTAGATATACGTAATAATGTAATAGCATGTGCAGTATACTGAATTTAAATTGGAAATGTTAGTTTTTAGTTGTTAGTTGTCAAAAAGGGATGAAACATGATGTCCATCATGATATCCAAGAAAGAAATATAATGCATGATGTGGATCATGGCTTTGCAAACAATGAAAATCAAACAATTAATAAGCACACAAGGCAAGAATCAAAAAGCATAAAAGAGTGGCCAAGGGACCAAGAAAATAAGGGACATAGGCACATGTCACTCAAACTAGAAAAGTAAGCATACAAAGAATGTTCAGACGCTGCATAGACATACAATTGAAAACAAGCAAGGTTGGCACGAGGGCCACATGCACATAAAAAATTATAAGTAAAGGGCATTGGTAAATGTCCTATAATGTGCACACAAAAATAGAATTAAAGGACATTAGTACATGTCCTAAGGCACATATAGGAGACAAAATAGGAACTGAGAAATGCAATCATATCTAGTTATGCAAAGCAATAAAGGAAGGAAATGTAAATGTTTGAAATATAATCGCATCTAACTAATCAAAGTAAGAAGTGAAAGAATGCAAGACATGTAGTACAAGACTAGGTATATGCTAAGAAATATATAAGTGTTATATACAAGTAAATGTCGATAGAGTACTCTATGTAAGCTAGTAAGTAATGTATATCAAAATGATAACTAGAGTGTGTGTTGTAAGAATGACATAACCTGGATGGTGTAGTCATGTAGAAGATGCCCTTAGTGAGTAGATATATCCATGTATGTCTCAAATGTAGAATTAGGATGCCCCCTTAATGGGTAAAATGAATCAATCAAGGATATGGGTGTCACTGCACATACTCAAAGAAGATCAAGTGAAGCATGGTAAAGTAGATAAATTGACAAGTAATAGCATAGAAAAACAAAATGTAAGTCTAGCATATTAGTAGAAATGTAAATCATGGATAATGCATACAATTAAAATGTTTTTAGTTTTTTTGTTTATTTGAATGTTTTTGTATTTTGAATTATTTGAATGTTTTGGTATTTTGAGTTATTTAAATGTTTTTGTATTTTGAAATGTTATATTATTTTTGATATTTTTGAAATAAGCTATGTACAATCAATCATAAGGAGACTATGTACAAGTAATTGAAAGGAATCTATATACAAGTAATTTTGAAAAATTATGTACAAGTAAGCTAAAAGGAAACTATGTACAAAACAATGTGTGTAATGAAATACTATACATGGTGTGTATATGCATAATATTCATTGGATTTTTGAGTTTCTTTCCTTAAAGTGAGGCTAGATGATACACTTTAGGGCTAAGCTTTTCGGTAATGAAGTATGGACCTATCCAGTTTGATTTGAATTTTCCTTTGGTTTCTTCTTTGGCATTGACATTGCGAAGATTTTCATTGAGAATGAGATCATTAACTTCAAATTCTCTGGTATGAACTCATTTGTTGTAGGATCATTGTATATGTTATTGGTAGATTTTGAGATGTTTAGCTGCTTAAATGCATGTATGGTTTAACTACTTGAGTTGGTGTAAATGCTTTTCGTGATATTGGTCATCAGTGAGGATGCCTTTAAGGGATACATGGAGAGATGGGATTTATAATTCCAATGGTAATACTAATTTTATGCCACAAATGAGTGAATAAAGAGTGGCTCTTGTGGGTGTATGAATATTTGTGCGATAAGCCCATAATGCAAAAACTAGTTGATTATGCCAATCATCTCTAAATTTGGTCATTATTTTTCTCAAAATGTTGTTAATGGTTTTATTGGTAGCCTCTACTTGATCATTTCCTTATGGATAGTATGAAGTGGAGAACATGTGTTTAATATTATATTTTGTGAAAATTTTCTTGATAATTTTATTCTTGAATGATGTTCCATTATTGGAAATGATAGTTGTAAGTAGGTCGAAGCATGAAATAATGTGAGTCATGAGGAAGCTACAAATGTCCTCCCCTATGGTAGATTAAAGTGGAATGGCTTCCACCCACTTGGTAAAATATTCTATAGCTATGATGATGAACGTATGCCCATTGGTAGATTTAAGGTTAACTTTTACAATAAGATCAAATCCCCATAACATAAATGGACATGGAGAGACAATAGGTTGTAATTGTTGTGATGGTGCATGCTATAGGTTACTGTGTCATTAACATTTATCACATAGCTTTGTGTATTCTAAATATTCATCTTCTATGGTGGGTTAGTAGTACCCTTATCGAAGTAATTTGTGTGACATGACCTTTCCATTGAAGTGACCACCACACTCACTATCGTGTATTTATGTAAGAACAATTTTGGCTTCTACTGAAGTCAAGCATCGAATAAATTATCCATCGAAGGATCATTTTAAAAGGTCTCCACAAATGATTACATAACGGAGTGCTTGTTTGTGTAACTTATGTTTGTCATTTCATAAAAAAGTGTCTGGTGTAATAATTTTTTTTAGAAAGTTATAGATATCAGAGAACCATTATGGAGTTATAGAACTATGAGTAGTGGCTAAGACGGATAGTGTAATCAAATTTATGTTAGATATTTATGGCAATTGTAATCATTTAATTGTGAAAATAGCTTGATCATCATCGATGTTTATAGGAATCAAAGATGCGGCACTTACCATTGCATCTACGTGTTGATTGTCTTTTCTTGGTATACTTTCTATATAAAAGTAATCAAACTATGATGATAAACATTGTACCATGTTCTGGTATGGGATAAGATGTTCTTCTTTTGTCTGATAGACATCATTGACTTGATTGACCATAAGTTGGGAATCATCAAAGACTTGAATAGATCTAATTTGGAGGGACTGGGTGACAAATAGACCTAAGATAAGTGCTTCATATTATGCAATGTTGTTGGTACAAGAGAAACTTAATTGATATGCAAAAAGAACTGTGTGAACAAAAGGGTCAATAAAGACAATGCCTACCCCTACACTAGATACACATCTAGAACCATTTAAGAACATGGTCCAAGTGTTGGAATGAGTAGAATAGGTAGTAAAATCATGTCTAAATGTGTCACTAATAGGATTGGTGTCTAAGAGTGTTGGAACTACCAAATGGTCTATAATGATTTGGCCCTTTATTGATTTTTAGATAACTATCTTTAAGTCAAACTTTGTTAATAACATGACCCATTTTACAATGCAACCAGAGAGATGTGGTTTTTCCATTATAAACTTTAAGGGATATGATTTTGTGATAACTTGAGTCTCATTATTGACCATGTAATGTCAAAGTTTTTATGTGGCAAAAACTAATGCTAGACATAGTTTTTCTATCGTAGAGTTTTTTTTTTTTTGTAATCAACTAATGTGTGACTGATGTAATAAACTAATCGCTCAGTATGTTGATCATCATGTTATGCTAAGAATGCTCTTAATGCATGATCTATTGTTGAGATATATAGTAAAAAAGGTTGGTCAAGTATAGGTGGTATTAAAACAAGTGGATTAAGAAGATATTTATTGATTGTGTCAAAGTTTTCTTGACAAGCTTGGTCCCAGATAAATTTTGTATCTTTCTTTAATAATCAAGTGAATGACTGAGTTTTATCAACAAGTTGAGCTATAAAATGGTGAATTGCTTAGATCTTGCCTTGTAAGGATTGAATCTATTTTAAGTTTATGGGAGGTGGCATGTTGATAATTATTTTGACTTTATTAGGGTTAACCTCTATGCCACACTGAGAAATAATGAAACCTAAGAGTTTTCTTAATGTAACTCCAAACACACATTTCTTTGGGTTTAATCAGACATTGTATTACCTGAGTCATTGAAAGATATTTTGTAAATCAATAATGTGATGTTGTCATTGTTTGGATTTATTAAATATATCTTCAACATAATCCTTGATAGTATGGTGAATCAAGTCATGAAAGATATACATCATAGTATGTTAATATGTGGCTTTGGAATTTTTTAATATAAAAGGCATGACAATGTAACAAAATTTACCCCAAGGTGTTGTAAAAGATGTTTTCTCTTGATCTTATTAAGTAATTTTGATTTGGAATCCATCCATAAATGATAAAATTTCATACTGAGGGGTGAAATATATGATCATGTCAATATTAGGCAATGGGAAATCATCTTTTAGGCATGGTTTATTTAAATCTCAAGAATCAAAACAACACTAAATTTGTCCATTGGGTTTTACCACAAGGATTATATTGAAAATCCATTCGAGGTGTGCTACTGATCGAATGAACTGAACATCTAAGAGGCATTAGATCTCATCTTTGACTAAGAGAACCACCTTAGGATGCATTTTGTGAATTTTTTGCTTAACTGATTTGGCATCTAGGTATAAGGGAATCTGATGGATTATTATGGATGTATCAATTCCTAACATATTTGGGTAAGACCAAAAAGAGTTCTAAAAAATATATTAAAGTTTGATGAATATCTATATTCTCTTCCTTTCATATGGTAGTGGTTAATAAGACAATGCAGGGATCCTAGTCAGTTCCAAAATTGAAATCAATTATTTCCTCATTAAGCAATGTGGAATGATCTAGTGTGTTTGGGGTTATAGGAATAGTATCATTTGAATCAACGAGTCTATCCTAGGGAGAATTTGAATTTTCTCTAAAGTAAGCATGGGAATTTGTGTGATGAGGTAATATGTTTTTATGATAGCAAGATGGGAGGTCCTCATATGCTCCAAGAAATTATAGGAGGGATTCATCATTAGAGAATTTATCTAATGTGAACATATCTGGTGAAACTATATCATTGATAAGATCATGATAGACTAATGATAATGTAGAAGTATGATTAATTGTATGGTCTATAGGCTCAATGGGTGGACAAAACTTTATAGTCTTTGAAGTGGTGGAAGAAGGTTTATCATGAAGAAGGGTAAGTTGATATCCCAGCCCTTGTTTTCCATGTTGTGTGGATGCCTCGATAGGATTGATGATTCCTTATTCATGCTTTTCAAGACCTTTTCCATGATATACCATCTTATTAAGATATTTAAGTGTAAAAGGGGAGGTAAACTGGTGATTTGGTATCAGTGTTATTACAGAACTTGGAATCTTCTAATGTGTTGCATGTTTTGAGGGTACACTATGAGTAGTGGGTTGTGTAGGTATATTATCGAGATTAAAGTGTGGAATGTAATTTTGTGGAGATTCGATAACTTGGAAGTATTTAAAATGTTCATTATGTATTGGGCATGTGTAGATGTAGACTTTGTGACTAAATTTTAGATAAGCATGGAGTGTAGAAGGGACTGCATGCATATCATGAATCCAAGGCCAACCAAGCAATATATTATAATTGAGGTCATTTGGCATGACTTGGCAAGTAGTTGGTAGTGTCTTAGGCCCTAAGGTAAGATTGAGTGTTATTTGACCCATGACTTTCTATGGAATGTTGTCAAAACCTCTGATGTTCATGTCAAAAGGGTATAGATCTTGAGGTTGTATATTAAGATGTTAGGAAAATAAATGTTGCAAATGTTGAGTCCTGAACCATTATCAATTAACACTCTTTTTACCCCCACATCATTAATTCTTAATTGAATATACAGAGGTAGATGTTGTTTAATGATGTATCATAGGGTTAAATCATCTTTCTCAAAGAAAATATGATCTTCATTTCATTGGATTGTGTTGAGGTTAGAGGCAACATAAGCTGGTTCAGCAGAAATAGAAATTCTAGTATTGCAAAGGGTTGCATACAACACATATTTGTAAACATTTGATTATTGAAGGAGCTTGAGAACTAAAACTGTATCGAAAGGGGTGCTAACCTAAGTGATAAATTTATATCTATGGGTGTAATCAACCTACCTATCTTCATAAACTTGGGTGATAGCATGTAGTACATGATATACTATAGGCATAAAGATGGTAGTAGGTGCGGGATAAGAGCTAGATGTATCAAGTTTGAAGGGAGGAGCAATAGATATAACTATTAGTGTTTTCTTGTGTCTAGTAGTGATAGGGAAATATTAAAAAGTAGCCAATGAGTTATATGCATCTAGGTAGAAATCATGTATGTGGAATGAAATACATGAAATTGGAGTTATAAGTTGTATATAAATATGTTTATAAAGAGCATTCCAAATGAGAGATAGTAAGTAAGGGATAAAGAGCATGGAATTGTGCATTAATGCATAAAAACTTTGCCATGTGATATGATATTTCTAATATGTTTAGCAAGATAACCTTGAAATTTTTTCCATATGAGAGATAGAAAGTATGTAATGAAACCTTGTATTAAAGAAAAGTAAACATTGCTTTGAAAGAAAGGGATCTTAACATGTTTAACAATAAATTTCTTAATATCATCCCATATTATTAACATTCAACATGAAAAGGGAAGAATGAAGCTTTACATTAGCATATGGTAAACTTCATCATTCATATACATGATAGGACCAAGTATGAATTCCGTATTATTTGCGAGAAATATTTTGAAAGGAGTAAGATCCATTTGTAATTTTTATGTAAAAATATGTAAGGTGATACCTCAAGAAACAAAGGGACCTAGTAAATTCAACTAGGGTTTGAGAGAAAATGATTTTCAAAATTATTATGAAAATTTTGATAATTTAAATGTGCAATTCTTATTTAAATATGCAGGGGAAAAAATTAGAAAAATATTGGAAACATACCGTGACCTAGTATAGGCAACTAAGGTTTGAATGAAATTACTATGGTAAATTTAAAAATTAAATGTGAATTTTTATTTTAAATATGCATGAAAAATAAAAAAAATATTGAAAAAATCAGCAAGGAATTTCCCCTAGGGTTTCTAGGGATTTTGTGCACAAATGAAGTATGTTGGGTTCACCAAATGTTTCAGATTTTTTAAGAATATTGGACTTTTATTCCTAATTTAAACTAAGGATCTGAAATAATAAATCAGTAAATAATATTTCAATAATTACACTACTAATTTGTATGATTTATTGTGTCTTTTAAACCTTTATAAAAATAGTAATAAATAAGGAGAAATACAACTTAGCTTGAAACCAGATTGAGACAGTTGAGATAGGGGTTGAAACTCAATGTGTAGGACTAGGATAGTGTCATGAACCTAGATCTAGATTTTGTTCAGTTAAAGAATAAGAGCACTAAAAATAAGACACTTCAAGGTCTAGTGCTATAGTCCACTCCTACCACTGTTGTCCAAACTGGTAATAGATATCTGAGTTTTTTAGGTTTTGTTTGCTATCCCTCTATGAGTTTGCTTGTGAAATCTTAAGTGTTGTATGTTGATAGAGCTTCTTATAGAGCTGATTTAATATTCAAACCCTAGACCTTTATTGTTCTTGAATAAAACTTGAGAAAAAGGGGGGGTTAGTGTGTGTAAGATGCACTGAACATGTGATCTACACCCCTTGTGTGGGCACGTTGCCTACATACCAATACTCTGAAGAGGGATCAAGCCATTTGTAGTTCTCCCACCTAAATGTGCTTTATGAAATAGTTTTATGTAGATGAAAAAATGCTAAATTGAGAGTGCTTGAGGTGGCTAGGGACTGGTATGAGATTTTGAATGTGTTTGCAACTGTGTTGGGTGACTATATACAAAGAACAGGTAAATTTGCCTTAGTAGTTTGATTGTATTCTTGCTTGCTTTATAAGATTTGCCATCTCCCTTTGTAAATGACCTTTGAATGGGCATTATAGGGAAACTATTGGTCATGGGTTAAATGTATTCATGCTAGGCCAACATGATGAAAGATAAGAATTAGATGAAAATGGTCATTTGGGCTCAAAATGTAATTGGACAAGAGTGCCAAAAATGGGACACCATAGGGTCCGACGCTATAGTCCAGGTATGGCACTCCTATCCTATAGGTTTAGGACCTAGGGGAATAGTATTGGCCTAGGAAATACAACTTGGGGGAGCTAAAAGGAACCTTTTAAAAGCTGTAGATGACTGGGAATAAGCAAGAAGGTGTCTAGAGGGTCATAAAATCATGTAAAGAGATATGGCTAGGATGTCACCAACCACACTCAAACTACCAATTTGGACACTTTATATGACTATAAAAAACAACTAAGGCATTAAAAATAATTAAGCTCATTTTAAGCACCAAAGATAAAGTGTGTAACATTTAATCATATTCAAACTTGGCTTTTTCCACCTTAGGACCTATAAATTTTTAGAGGGATTTCCTAATTAAAAGCCCAAAATCAAGTGAGAAAACAATATTTTAAAATGAACTCTCATGTTTTTCTATTTTTTGTCTCAGAGATTGATTGATGTCAATCCACAAAGATCAACGTTGGTCCACAAAGATCAATGTCAATCGATCCACATAGGGACTGATGTTGGTTCATAAGGATCGATATCAATTGACAAGATTGATGACATTTCTTGCAAAAACATAAGAAAATAGAACTTTGTTTTGTTGTAAAAATGGTTAATAATATGAGATCAAAACCAAATTTTCCACTAGATCCTAAAATAAGAGGGTTAGGAAAATAATATTTAGACCCTCAAACACAAAATGATAGCAAGAAAAAATAAGAAAAACCATTATTAGATATGTCTCTACCATAATCTACTTTTCACACAAGGATCATGGTCAATTTAATGAATCAACATTGATCTTAAAGAATCGATGTCAATATTTATTTGGTAATCAATGTCAGTCTTATAGAATTGACATCGATCCCTATGCAACATGTGTGTTGCTAAAACAAAAATATGTGAAAAATAAAGTTACAACTTAAAGATTTTAAAGCATCCATTAGCAAAACTAAAAGTAGCATATCATCCTCCTTGGTTATATGGGATCATTGAGAATCTCACTAGGTATGTCATCATGTGAACTAGGAATTTGACATAGAGTAGAGGTTAGTCTTGTGATAGTCTCATAAAATAAATGAAATGAATACACTAATTTCCTAACACTTCTAGCCTAGATATTAGGGAAAGCTTAGGTAAAAAAAACTAAATGAAATCACAACAAAAACATAAAAGACATATCTCTTTTACCTTCCTTGGGATCTCCAAATGGATTTCTTGAATGGCTTGCTCAGTTTATGCATCAAGAAGCCTTTGACAATGGGGGTTATTTGGCTCCTTATCTCTTTGACACCTTGACTTTGATTTTGCTTGGCTTAAGATTTGGGCATGGTAACACTATTTTCATGAGTCTTATGGAGAAAATCCTACATAATATCTCTTGTTAGGTTGTGGAGATAAAAGCTTCACTGATGCAAACATGGAGGAGGTTGTTGAGAGGTTGCTGAGTTGTAGAGCGACCGACGTCAGTCTGATCAACCGACGTCAGTCATATACAATGAATAGAGCAACTGACATCGGTCAGGTATCGGCCGACGTTGATCATCTCTAGCCATATAGGGACCGACGTCGATCGCCTGTGCAGTTCCAGAATTGCTTGTTGACGAACAGTTAGTTTGATGAATTAGTTGTTTGCATGTTAAAGGCTAATTTTAGTCTTGAGCTGTGGATCTAATTATTGTAATTGGATGTCTAATTATTATTTGCATGGGATCTATATAATAGACTCATGGGCTGTATTCTAAAGTGTGCTAGTTTGAGAGAGCAAGGTTAACTCCTTCAGAGTGAAGAGAGCAAGGTGTCTTCCTCCTAGTTCCACAGGGGTGCCGAGTGTGTATGATCAGGTAGATCTATGGGATAGCAAGATCTGGTAGAAGATCCACTGGGGTAATAATTTGGAGAATCATAAGGACTTGGTGAGGCAAGGACAAGGGTTCTTTAGGGTGTAGAGAGATCTACATGTGTAAGTAAGGTCAGTTGATCTGCAAGTGTGTGTGTGCGAGATCTAGGTTTTCAGGTGTGCAGGACCAGGTTGATTTGCAAGTGTGCAAGATCAAGGAGGTCATCAACACAATAGGTAGCAAGATCAGGTGAGATCTACTTGGAGTACGTTGTGTACTTGGAGTACGATGTGTACTCAGTCGTGGAGTATGTGGAGTACTTGTTTGTACTGGCAGTATTGTTACTGACTGGTAGACTGGCAATATTGTTACTGGCTGGTGGAGGTGAATAATAGCTCTATGTTTGAGTTGTTTGTTGTGACCGTGATTGAGAGAGTGAGCTCTTGAAGTGATTTACTGTTTATGCCCTAGAGGTGTGGGAGCCCTAGAGGAGTGTAAAGAAGAAGACTGTGGCATCTTCTTTGTTGTATTTCCTTCTTGAAGAGTATTAATACAATTGGGTATTGTCTCTCATATTTTGTGTTATTTCTAAATTCTAGTTACTTATTACTTCTGGTTAAATTCTGCATTTAGTTGCTTGTACATGGTAATCAATTGTGCTTACGGGTCCTAACAAAGTGGTATCAGAGCTAAGGTTGTAGGGAGCAGGTTTGTGTTTGATTATAGGTCACTCTCAGGGGTTTCTAATTGAGTGGGAGTAAAGCAATGGCAAAAGAAAGTACACTAAGAATGGAAGAACTCAAATGCATGAATGGTCAGTGTTATGAAAAGAAAGAGCAGGTAAAGAAAAATTGTTGGTTGATAGCGGATCAACATAAAAGGAATGAAGAAGCAGTTGTTGCATGGGTTGCTCTTATATGTTCCTTGTATAAAGTAGAATCTTGGTTTATAGATTTTGTTGCCTCTTTCCATGTAGCCCCAAATAGAGTATTTTTCCATGTTAAGGTCCATGGAGACTTTGGAAAGATTTATTTAGGGGCTGGTGTGCCTTGTCAAAGTTTTGGCAAAGGGGAAGTGCGGCTGAAATTGTAGACGGCCAACACATGGGTGTTGAAGGAGGTCATGTAGGTCACAGTCTTGAAGATGTGGCTAATTTCTTCAGAAAAGTTGGGTGATGAGAGATGCATAGAAACTCTCACAGCAGATGCACTTGAATTAGCAGTTGGTAAGAAAGTAGGTATCCTTTATCTATCTACTTGTGTTACTGATTCTTCTTCTATTGTGAAGACGTGGCTTTGTAGGCTTGGTCACAAGATCAAGAAGGAGATGCATGTTCTTAAGAGGAAGTCAGATGTCTTTGATAGACTTAATAACTGGAAAGCCTTAGTGTTCATGGAGGAGATGACAGATAGAGATCAGTGGAGAAGGCTGAGTAACTCTGAGCAGGGTAATTTGGACAGGGTTTTGATCCAAAGAGAGCTCGCAGGTAAAAAGTCATCACTCACATGAGAACACAGGTACTAGTGTCAGTCAGGAGGAACTGACGTCGAACAGATAGGTGTCGATGTCAGTCATGTGCAGACCAGAGCCAGTGGTGTCGGGCAGGGTAAGACCGATGTCAATCAGGAAATCAATGTCAGCAATAGGTAGACACCAACATCAGTCAAAAAACTAGCATCAATAGTCAGGACAGTCACATGGAACTGACGTCGATCAGATGCAGACTGTGTGGTGACCGAGGTCGGTCATTGAAACAGATTTTGGGCAGACAGCAAGCTGTCAAGGAGTCTCAAACACCCATATGGAGGATTGAAAGGGTAAGTAAGCCTCAAATTCATTATTCCTCTTCTTTATACTTGTTGCTCACTGTAGAGCAGGAAGGATCCAGGAAATAGTGGGAGCATGGCATGAATGAGGAATTTGATTCCTAGGATGCAGAACCAAACTGGAGATTTGGTAGGGTTGTCAGCCGGTATGAAAGCACTGAAAGATGAATGGATTCCTTGGTTAAAGAATAGAGTGAATGGATACGTGAGATGGAAGGCCAAGTTATATGGTCTTGAGGAAGCTACAAGACAATGGTACAGGTTTGACAAGTGTATGAAAAAGTATGGCTTTAGTCAGTGTCATTGTAACCATTGTGTTTACTTTACCAGGTTGGATGATGGTCGCAACATTATCCTATTAATGTATGTGGATGATGTGCTTGTTGCAGGTGCATACATATAGGGATTTGCTGAGCTAAGGCTAAAGTTAGTTCAGTGGCATGTCATGAAGAATTTGGGAGCAGCAAAATTCTTTGGCATGAGTATTCCTAGAGACAGGGAAGATCATAGGTTGATGTTGTCTTAGGATGATTGTGTGAAGGTAGTGCAGGATGTAGAACGGCAAGTGCACCTATGGATGGACAGTTCACAGAATAGGGTCCCAAATCACATGATGAGGTTGAGTACATGTGTACTCCCTGATATTGCCCCAGTAGTGGGAGTTGTCAACAGGTTTGTGGTCAATCCGAGAAGGAAGCACTGAAAAGTGGTTCAGTGGGTTCTCAGGTATCTGAGAGGGACCAGAAGTAGGGATTCATGCTATGTAGGGTTAGGCACTTCGGATATGGTAGGTTACTTAGATGATAGGTGTTGCACCACAAGTTGTGTTATGGTTGGTCTTCAAGATTGAGCTTGAAGAGGGATACAAGCCAGGAAACAAATTAGACGGTGTATAGGTATAGGTATAGTGCAGCTGTTTATCTCCAAGTGGGAGATTGTTAGGTTGTGGAGCTAAAAGCTTCACTGATGCAAACATGGAGGAAGTTGTTGAGAGGTTGCTGAGTTTTAGAGTAATCGAAGTTGATCTGATCAATCAACATCAGTCATATACAGTGAGCAAAGCAACCGACATTAGTCAGGTATCGGTCGACGTCAGTCATCTCCAGCCTGTTGGGGATCAACCAACAATGATTACACTTGTGAAAGCAATAAATGCAGAAATAAATCAGATAGATAAGTAACTAGAATGATAAATAGCACAGAATAAGAGATACAAGAAAACACCCTGAAAACTTCTATTAAAACTCTTTACAAAAGGAATACAATTGAAGAAACTTCTTTCTTCCACACCTCTCTCAGATGCACAAGATCTCTCACTAGATCTCTATTCCTCAAGAGCTCTCTCTCTCAAGTACAATCAATTCCAACAACCTGGATTGATACAACTCTATACTGTCCTTCAAACATTCACAATGTTCTACTCATACAATTCAACATCCTAAGCTAGGAAGATCTTTCCTACATATAGAATTAGGAAACTTGAGCATGCACTTACAACAAACAGTTAAGCCTCTTGAACAAGGGCTCTAAAAACAATCTTGCTAATAATAGAAACGCGAGCTTAAGACTAAGACTTAAACTCATCATGCAAACACTCGCTTCTGTCCTCGGAAATAGCATTCTAGACACACAGGTAACCGACATCGGTTCCTACCTGTTTGCCTGTGACCGTCGTCGGCTGATCCTCTATCGACACCGATGTTCCTCTAACTGCTCCTGACCGACGTCAGTCGCTCCTGACTGACGCCGGTGACTGTGTAAACTTGAAACTGTTTAAGTATGCTCCTTGGTGAAGCTTTTAGGCTCCACACCCTAACAATCTCCCACTTGGAGATAAACAGCTGCACCAGTACCTGTACAGCAACATCTTCTAGCTCCTCCATCTTCAACTCAATCATGAAGACCAACAGAAGTTGAATGAAGATTCAACTTCTCTTTAGTAACCGGCTTGGTTAACATATCAGCAGGATTCCTATCTGTATGGATCTTCTCTAGCTTCAACTCACCATCTTCCAATACCTGCCGTATGAAGTGGTACCTTAGCTGTATGTGCTTGGTTCTTAAGTGAAAAGCTGAGTTCTTAGCCAAATGGATTGCACTCTGACTGTCACTATATAATCTACAACTTCCATGCTCCCTTCCAAGCTCTTCCATGAACCGTGTCATCCATATCATCTCCTTGCTAGCTTTTGTGGCTGTAATATACTCTGCTTCTGTAGTTGACAAGGCAACAACCTTCTATAACTTAGATATCCAGCTAACCGCCATTCCACCTATAGTAAAAACATAACTTGTGGTGCTCCTCCTGCCATCCAAATCACCTACCATATCTGAATCTACATAACCATGTAGAGAAGTATCTGAACCTCCATAGCACAAGTGTCTACTGTTGGTTCCTCTCAGATATCTAAGGATCCACTAAACTGCTTTCCAATGTTCCTTTCCTGGATTGGCCATATACTTACTTACAACTCCCACTGCTTGGGCAATATCCGGTCTAGTACACACCATTGCATACATCAAACTTCCTACCGCGGAAGAATATGGAACCTTACTCATGTACTCTACCTCATCATGTGAATTAGGACATTGTTCTTTACTCAACGTAAAATGTCCAGCCAAAGGTGTGCTTACCGGTTTAGCATCCTGCATATTGAACCCTTTCAACACCTTGTCCACATAATCCTCTTGAGACAATATCAACTTGTGATTTTTCCTGTCTCTCTTAATGCTCATGCCAAGGATTTTCTTTGCTGCTCCCAAATCCTTCATAGCAAACGTTTGAGCTAATTTCACCTTAAGCTCAGAGATATCCTACATGTGTGATCCTGCAACCAGCGTATCATCTACATACAACAATAGAATAATATATCTACCGTTATCAAATCTCTTAAAATATACACAATGGTCAGATTGACACCTACTGTAGCCATGCTCAGTCATAAACCTATCAAATTTCAAATACCATTGTCTAGGAGCTTGCTTGAGGCCATACAAGATTTTCTTCAACCTGCACACTAACTTCTCCTTACCCTTGACCTCAAATCCTTCTGGTTGTTCCATGTATATTTCCTCATCCAAATCTCCATGAAGAAACACTGTCTTAACATCTAGCTGCTCAAGATGCAAATCCTCAAAAGCAACCAAAGACAATACAACCCGTATAGAAGTCATCTTAACAACAGGAGAAAAAATCTCACCAAAGTCAATACCTGGCTTTTGTGCAAATCCTTTCACTACCAATCTGGCCTTCTGTCTCATCTATCCATCCTCACCTTCCTTCAACCTGTAGGTCCATCTGTTCTTTAGTGCCCTCTTACCGGCTGGCAATTCAACCAAATCCCATGTTTGGTTCTCTCTTAAGGACTCCATCTCCTCAACCATGCCACGTTCCCACTTACTCCTGGACTCCACCTGTAATGCTTCTTCAAAACTCTCTGGTTCTCCACCATCAATTAGCAATAAATAATATAAGGAAGGAGAATATCTAATTGGAGGCTTACTTACCCTTTCTGACCTCCTGATGGGTGTCTTGGACTTGTTTTCAACACGCTGTCCACCCAAATTCTCTGACAGTGATCGACCTCGGCCACCTGTAGACCTGTTACTGGCCGACGCCAGTTCTTCCTGGCTGATGTCGGTGCCTGCTCTGCCGACGTCGGTCTCTGTGTTTTCCTGCAAGTGATTATTTCTTTTTCTTGCGAGCTCATTTTGGACCATCACTTCATCCAATTCTCCATTGCTCTGCCCAGATTGATTCAGCTTCCTCATCTGATCACTATACATCACTCTTTCATTGAAAAAAACATCATGGCTCCTAATTACCTTGTTAGTTCCTAGATTCCAAAATCTGAAACCAAAATCATCTGAGCCATAGCCAATAAACGTGCACCTCATAGACTTAGCATCAAGCTTCTTTCTATTTTCCTTATCTACGTGCACAAAGGCTTCACAACCAAAAACTTTGAGATATGAGAGATCTACCTTTTTACCTATCCATGCCTCTTTTGGAATTCTACCATCCAGAGCTGTAGAGGGTCCTCTGTTAATCAAGTACACTGCGGTGTCAACAGCTTCTGCCCAAAACTCTAAGGGCAACCCAGCATGTAATCTCATACATCTTGCACGCTCCATGATTGTTCTGTTCATCCTTTCAGCAATACCATTCTTCTGAGGTGTCCTTGGAACCGTCTTTTGCCTATGGATTCCATGTGTATAACAATACCAGTTAAACTTAAGACTGCAGAACTCACTGCCATTATCAGATCTCAAGCACTTCAATATTCTGCCTGTTTCATTCTCAACCATAGCTTTCCAAATCTTAAAAGTCTCAAAAACATCAGATTTATTTTTAATACAGTAGATCCATACCTTTCTTGTAGCATCATCTATGAACGTAACATAGTAATGTGATCCTCTAATAGAGGCTACCTGAGCCGGTCCCCACACGTCTATGTGAACAAGCTGCAACTTATGCCTTTTCTTAGTAGACCCAGTCTTGAGAAAACCAACCCTTTTCTATTTTCCAAATACACAATGCTCACAAAATTCTAGATCCATACTTTTCAAATCTGAAAGCATACCTTTAGACTTAAGAATTGACATCCCCTTCTCACTCATGTGGCCAAGCCTTAAGTGCCACAATTTAGCATCCACATCTGAAGTAGATAATACAGAAGGAGATTTGTTAGTAACACAATTACACAAATAGAGAGTACCTTCTCTCTTACCTCTGGCCATAACAAGTGCACCCTTGGTCACCTTCCAAGATTCTGCTGTGAGAGTTACTGTACAACCCGCATCCCTTAACTTTCCTGTAGAAATCAAATTTATCTTCAAGCTAAGAACATGCATCACATCTCTCAACACCCATGTGTTGCCATTCTGCATCTTCAGCTACACTTTACCTTTGCCAATAATCTTACAAGGCTCATCATCCCCTAAGTACACTATTCCAAAATCTCCATGGATATAGTCACTGAAATATTCTCTGTTAGGGGTAGCATGGAAAGATGCACCAGAATCTAATACCCAAGATTCTATATTATTATGCAAAGAGAAAATTAGAGCATCTTGTGCAATACTTGCAACCTTTGCCTCTTCCTTTCCTTCGTGCTGATTGTCCTCCTTAGGCTTTGACCAGCAATCTCTGCTTATGTGCCCCAACTTTCCATAGTTCCAGCATTGTGGCCTTCTGCCATTTCTGGATTTGGATCTGCCTCTTCCCTTAGACTTAGATCTTGATCTCCTCTTGCTCCTTTCTTTTTGCCTTCCCCTGCTCTCAAGATTTAAAGCGTTCCCAGATGTCTCTTCTGTGCTTTTCCTGCAAATTTCCTCATTCAAGATAACACTAACAACATCCTCTACTTTTAAAATATTCGAAGCAGATGCAGTATTAGAAACTGCCATTACCAAGCCATGCCAGCTTTCAGGCAAAGAACATAATATTAAAAGAGCTTTTATTTCATCATCAAACACAATATTGACTGAACTTAACTGACTAACAATTCCATGGAAATCATTCAGGTGATTAGATACAGATCCACCTTCTTGCATATGCAAATTAAATAACTGCTTCATAAGATATACCTTATTAGAAGCGGAGGGTTTTTCATACAAATTTGCTAACGTAGTCATTAACTCTACCGTTGTTTTTGCCTGTGACAAATTAGATATCACAGTGGATGTGAGACTCAATCTTATAGACCCCAGAGCCTTTCTGTCAAGAACTTCCCATTCTTCATCCTCCATGTCCTTGGGCTTCTTTGCAATCCCACCTAACGGTAAGTAAAGATCTTTCTGATACAGATAGTCCTCTATCTATATTTTCCAATGTTGATAGTTCTTGCCATTAAACTTCTCCATTCTCAATTTACTTTCTTCTGCCATTGCTTCTCCCACTCAAACATAAATCCCTGCAGAAACCCCTATGAGCAACCTGTAATCCAAACACACTACATAGATCTGAACCACCTGTTAGTGAACCTGAGCTCTGATACCACTTGTTGGGGATCAACCAAAAATGATTACACTTGTGAAAGCAATAAACGCGAAAATAAATCAGATAGATAAGTAACTAGAATGATAAATAGCACAGAATAAGAGATACAAGAAAACACCCTAAAAACTTGTATTAAAACTCTTTACAAAAGGAATACAATTGAAGAAACTTCTTTCTTTCACACCTCTCTCAGATGCACAAGATCTCTCACTAGATCTCTATTCCTCAAGAGCTCTCTCTCTCAAGTACAATCAATTCCAACAACCTGGATTGATACAACTCTGTACTGTCCTTCAAACATTCACAATGTTCTACTCATACAATTCAACATCCTAAGCTAAGAAGATCTTTCCTACATATAGAATTAGGAAACTTGAGCATGCACTTCCAACAAACAGTTAAGCCTCTTGAACAAGGGCTCTAAAAACAATCTTGCTAATAATAGAAACGCGAGCTTAAGACTAAGACTTAAACTCATCATGCAAACACTCACTTCTGTCCTTGAAAATAGCATTCTGGACACACAGGTAACTGACCCCAGTTCCTGTCTGTTTGCCTGTGACCGTCGTCGGCCAATCCTCTACCGACGCCGGCGTTCCTCTAACTGCTCCTGACCGATGCCAGTGACTATGTAAACCTGAAACTGTTTAAGTATGCTCCTTGGTGAAGCTTTTAGGCTCCACACCCTAACACAGCCAGACAGGGACCGATGTTGGTTGCCTGTGCGGTTTTAAGACTGCTTGTTGATGAACAATTAGTTTGATGAACCAGTTATTAACATGTTAAAGGCTAATTTTAGTCTTGAGTTACGAATCTAATTATTGTAATTGGATGTCTAATTATTGTTTGCATGAGATCTATATAATAGACTCATGGGTTGTATTGTAAAGTGTGCTAGTTTGAGAGAGCAAGGTTAGCTCCTTCAGAGTGAAGAGAGCAAGTTGTGTTCCTCCTAGTTCCACAGGGGTGCTGAGTGTGTATGATCAGATAGATCTGCGGGATAGCAAGATCTGGTAGAAGATCCACCGGGGTACTGGTTTGGAGAATCATAAGCACTTGGTGAGACAAGGACAAGGGTTCTTCAGGGTGTAGAGAGATCTACATGTGTAAGGTCAGTTGATTTGCAGGTGTGTGTGTGTGTGTGTGCGAGATCTAGGTTTGTAGGTGTGCAGAACCAGGTTGATTTACAGGTGTGCAAGATTAGGGAGGTCAACAACACAATAGGTAGCAAGATTAGGTGAGATCTACTTGGAGTATGTTGTGTACTTGGAGTATGGTGTGTACTCAGTCATGGAGTACGTGGAGTACTTGTTTAACCTAGTAGTATTGTTACTGACTGGTGGACTGGCAGTATTATTACTGGTTGGTGGAGGTGAACAACAGCTCTGTGTTTGAGTTGTTTGTTGTGACCATGATTGAGAGAGTGAGCTCTTGAAGTGATTTACTATTTATGCCCTAGAGGTGTGGGAGCCCTAGAGGAGTGTAAGGAAGAAGACTGTGGCATCTTCTTTGTTGTATTTTCTTCTGGGTATTGTCTCTCATATTCTATGTTATTTCTGATTTCTAGTTACTTATTACTTCTTCTTAAATTCCGCATTTAGTTGCTTATACATGGTAATCAATTTTGCTTGGCTTAAGATTTGGGCATGGAAACACTATTTTCATGAGTCTTATGGAGAAAATCCTACATAATATCTCTACAATATCCAAGCCCTTTTTATGAAGAGGTATGGCCTTGTATTTATAGCCTTAGGAATCAACTCTCACCCAAGGTGAATCAAGATTGAGTTTAGGCTTGAAATGGGTTCAAAATAAACTTAGGTGAGTTAAAACTAACTCTAGTATAGTTAATAGTTGTCAAGTAATTATGATTTTCAATTACTAGGCATGGCTCTCAAATGAGATATTTTAGGATATTTTCAAAGAGATCGACAACTCATAAAGGCAATGATAAAAGGCTTTGATATTTTAATTTTTAAAATTTCCATTTTTAGATATTCATTAATTTAAAATGGATAATTTAACTAGGCATTTAATCTTGTTTGACTTGTTAATTGATTTATATTAACCTTTTATCTCTCTCAAGATTTGATTTAAGTAAGTGACCCACTTAATAGGTCTATAGGCCAAATTGATAGTTGTGATGCCGCAAGCTGATGAAGGATGAATATGTGAGATGTTATTATTGCATACAATATAATACCTCAATTAGGGATTTCTCAACATGAGTTTGAGATTTGATGAATGATGCACAAGCAAATTTGGGATGTTTAGTGATTCTAGGCTTAATTTGTAATGTTTGGTAGGAATCAATCTGAAGTTTGATCAAGAAGCTAGTTGTGCCCAGTTTTAGGTGTTTACAAATACTAGATCATATAATGCTTTACTTGGTTGGCCATAAATACATAAAATTCAATAAATTTACTCTACTATGCATTAATATTTTTAATTTAGACATCAAGGTCAAGTGGTTAAAATCCAAAGAGATACTATTTTTTCAAAGGAACAACCGAAGGATGAAGTTGTATACATAAAAGCATCACAAGATTCATTACAATGTCTCCCTAAAATGGTGCATAAAATACAAGTGTGTGAGTCTATTACAATGAGAGTGTGATCACCATATACTATGTCTCCAAGACAAACATAAATCATAAATAAAATTAAAATATGAGAGAATATAGTCATCAAGATAGTTGCTCAGTGCACAATGTGACCAATGAATGTGATGATGATGAAGTTTTATCCTTAGATTCATAGGTATCATAATGCCATTTACATATTTTTAACAATCTAAGTGAAACTTACATATCTTATGACAACTATCATGTACCTCCTAGCATTATTGGTTCGCTTTGCTAACCAATCTCTTATTTTGAAACCTAAACTCTCTCTATTTATATGATGTATCATATTCCTTTTAATTATTTTAGTTTACTCTTTCTAATGTTCATGTTTATTGGTCACTTTATGTGTTCCTTATGTGTGTTATATCTTCCTCTTACATGCATTGTAATTTTTTTTATATGCATGCTATTGATGTCATTATCAATATAGATGCAAAGCGTGTATGCAATATAGGTTCATGACTGTGGATTCATAGTATTTTAGGGGCACATTCTATGTTCATTCAAGTGAAACTTTTGGGGCATCTCCAAGTATTTATCTTCATTGACTATATTTTTCACATTAGGATTTCGTTTCATTTTATGCTCCCTTGTGTACCTTAGTTGCTAGATGTGTCTTTATATGTTTCTTGATTTTAGACAAATTCATGTGCTTGATATGATTTTCATATGTATTCCTTAAATGTTACTCCATGCTTGATTACACAATTGAATTTTTATATGTGCTAAGTACATTTTTAATGATGTGTTTTCTTTATCTTCATTATTTTATATGCATGCTTAGTGTTTGTTATGACTTCATCGTGTTTGGCATGATTACTCTATGTTTTATGCATATTTTGTTCCTTATTTGTCTACTTTCTATTTTTTGTGTATTCACTATCATATGTCCCTTATATATGTTTTGTGTGCTTTTAATATCCAAAGTGTTTGCTTTGAGTTTGTTCACATATGTGACATTATACGTATTTTAGTTCTTGTCATTGTGTGCTTGTTTATCATGTGCACAATGCTTGTATTACTTGCTTATGTTTTCATGATTAATACCATGAATATATATGGGGAAATAACATATATGTGTGCTTAAATTACTACATCTTAATATACTAGTACTACATTTCCTACATACTATTCAAATATAGGGCATCCCTTCTTGATCTTACACTATTTATATTATGTGTTCATATAGGGCATCTTATGTTTTGTGCTATATTACTTACATTTCACTCATGTGGGGTATATTAACTTACACCTACATTGACTACATAATAGTCCCATGAATGTTAGCTTATTTATAACATACATTCGTCTAATATGGCATCTTTCTACATTATACATTAATTCAATTTTATATCTTATCTTGCACATGATGCATGCAATTTATTTATTTTGAGATACATACTTCACAAGTTAATCATAAATCTCAAAGTTGGGGCATATATCCCACTCATCGTATTTAAATACATGTTATTAGGTTATGTTAATTATCATATTCATTGAGATTGACTTGGAGGGCGATGGCTAGCAGGGTGCCTAACTCTAATTTCTAGTGCTTTATATTTTATTCAGATTTGGGTGCCCATATCTAATAAGGGTTTCTAAATCCACCTCACATTAATATTAGATCATATTTTTTTTAGTTATCATATTATTTTTAAGCCTTTATTTTTTGTCACTAAATATTATACTTATGAACGTGTGTAAGATTTAGCACATATTCATATGCATATGATATCACAAGGCATCATCACATCTTCAACCAAACTAGGTATATCATTTTCAGTTCTTCTTTATAGATTTTAATAGATAATTATTGTTGACACTTATCAATGCATAACTATTCTTATAGGATTAACATGTACATTGGATTTTACTCCAATATATTTAGGGGCACAAAATCTTATATCCATAACATTCTTATTTTACTTTGATATGTATGCACACACTCTTTTGTGTGTGCACGCGTGCATGCACACATGCACGCACACACGCGCACACACACACACACACACACACACACACACACACACACACACACACACACACACACACACACACACACACACACACACACACACACACACACACACACACACACACACACACACACACACAAAATGGGGGCATTATGTATACATGTAATAAATGGCCCATAGTAAAACTCATTTATTTTAAAATACTTGTATATTTGTTGATCTTTGGTCCAAATTAGCATTATTTACACTTTTTGGTTGTTCTTAGTGTCCCTTTTTTTCTTCTCTCTCTTACCTCTCTTCATATTGTTTATAGTTCACCCATAAATGTATGGTGTAAATTTATGGGGGGTGGAGTTTTTTTACCTATTAGGGTCCCCAAAGGGTTTATGGTCTCATATTATATGTTTTTGGACTTGTTTGATGTCAAATTATTGCGGTAATAAAGTCCTAATATTAGTGAAATCATGCATTCATTTAGAGAGTATTTAGTATAGTGTTGAAGTTCATGATAATAACACATTGTATCACACTATAATTATTTTCTAAATGATGAATACTTTTACTTGGCATGTTTTCTTTGATATTATATACCATTTAGGGGCCCGATAAGTAGTCACTACTTAAAATCCTTGTTGACCCTAAATATATGCTCCAAAACAAACCCTTTTACTTATCATTTGTAGGCTCAACTATCCTATTAGCGTATGAAAAAGAATGTAAAATTCACAGTGATTGGTGTGCAATTTAATAATATTGAGTGAGGTGTTTGGATCCTCTTACCTAATGAACATAACCATCAAAACAATTTTTTATTATGTGTTAGTTATGAGAAACATTTTTCTACTATTCTAGGGCCCAAAAACATGGAGTGTATAGTCTTGGGGAGGTGTTATATTTATGAAAACATTTCAAGTTTCTCAATGTCTTACCACAAATTTAAAAAGGATTAATTATCTATAAATCAAGATACTCTTACAAACCCTATAGTAGTCATTTATTTCTCTAAATTTAGAATAGTTAATTGTGTTTGATTTGTTTTTTTACATTTTATTACACTTTATTTATTTATTTTTAAAAGATACATTAAAATATTACTAACCAAGAAGATCAAATAAAATTACATAAAATTGAGGCTTTTCATGCCATCATTTGATAGAATATCTAAAGCCACCCCTTATCACATTTCCCAACAATCATACTACCACTATTCATATACACATATAACCAAAAATGACTTAAACTAATACTCATATAAATGAGCAACCATAAGTAACAAACAATCTATAAGAAAATGTTATCAAATACCATCAGGATTGCCTTCTTCCTAAACTTTAGCTTTAGCTCCTTCAACATTATTATCCTCATTAGTTAATTGCATAAGTTGATCATGGTCAAATTGGCCCATAGAAACTCAATTATCATGTGAGGCCACATATCCCTCCAACATGTCTACTCGCATCTTTGCTAAAATATCAATAACATCATCATTTTCCTAAGATGGGTGGGCAACTATTACTTTTTCAAATGTATCCAACAGTTCCTTGATCTCCTAAATATGGGGTATTAAGATGCCAATGAGTAGAAATCTTAGTGAAATCTATACTTAGAAAGTGAACTGGAACCATAAAATCTATTTCAAACCACAGCTATAGGATGCCATAATCCAAGACATATTAAAGTTTGTTTTAGATAGCTATGACCTTAGATATGTTGTTAGAATGAATAATTATACAATAAACCCTATGAACCTTAACATTTATTCTGTAATTTATGTCAATAGAATCACTTCTAACCCAACCTAGTTTACCTCTTGAAGCACCATTAGTATTAATCTTAATCCAAGGATGTGTTAGATCTTTCCACACATGAACTAATCCACATAATTATCCATTGATTCATTAGGAAGTGCAATTTCTTAGCTAATAATCCTATTATTTTAGTAATAAGTTTCTCATTAAATTGAGCTTTAATATCATACCTAAAGAAAGCTCTTCCTATCTCAATTACTAATTGATTCATCCAACCCCATATCTGCCAAAAAATTATAGAGGTATTTTGGAAGATTTTATGATTTATTTCAAGCCAATATTACCACCAAATATTTTGGAATCTAAAACTTCACAATGTATTCAAAAAAGGGTTTTTTATTGGGACCTCCTTCCATCTCTCAACAAGCTTTGGGATATTTTACATTAGTTGTCTAGTTAATTTTTGAAGTATCCATGTAACTTGATTAAAAGTCTCAAACTAACAAGCCCAAATAACATAAATAAAATTGCATTATATAAACACCTAAATTTGATATTATGTATTAATAACATCAAATTTGGCATATATTGACATATTTGGAATCTTTTGTACACATTTGACTCTTGTGCACAATTTTCCCTATCTATTTACCCACCTATTATCTTTCATATCCCAATTTATTAATATACATATTCAATATCCCCCTAATCTAGGGAAGAACATTCCATAATCCTAAGAAAATTATTTTCATGTCTCATAACAATGATTTTCACTCCTAGGACATTACTAACAATAATTGAATAGCTAAAATATTATGCAGGTGTCTACCTTTTCTGATAATGTACAGGAACCCTCAACAACTACTTTTCAAATTGGGACATCTACATTATCTCATCCTTGATACATTTTGATGTAGGGGCATATAAATATATTCACATGGTCTCTAATTTTGGTTTTCATAATTTTTTCAAGTCTTATAGGAGGTTTTAACACTAGTTAGGAGTCTTAAAAGTCTTCAAAATTTAAATTGTTGATCAAAAGGCATTTTCCTGCCTTTTTGAAAATTTGAATTTTAGGACATTTTGTCAAGTTTTGGTCTTGAAAAAGAAGCCCCAATGTTATATTCCTCTATGAGGGTGTTAAAAAGGGGTCAATTCCATAATGTTACATGTTTAAAAACATTTAATAAGTCATTAGAAAAGTTTGTTAAGTGTAGGTAGTTAAGAGACTCTCCCCAATGTACTTAAGGGAGTTAAGAGTCAATTAGGTAGTTATATAGTATAAAATCTTGTAAATGTATTTTGGAAGGTAGAATGAGAGTATTTAGGGTTGGGTTCTAAGGGAGAATGAAAACAAACCCCAATAAAATGTATAAACAAATTATGTGTTCTTAAACAGAAAAGTTGTAGACCATATCTTGTGCATGTATAAGGACAAATGTTTATGCATGATTGATTAATAGAGGAAGAAATAGTTATGACTTAATTTTGTGAGACTTTGTGTGATTCAAGTGGAACACATGCCTATTAAGGTTGAGAGTTTGTTTTTATTCTCTATAAGCTTAGTGTAAATTTTGAACTTGCATTGATTGTATGGATACCCTGCATTTCTTGTTAAGAGACTGAAACAAGGTAAGTATTCTATGGAGAGCTTATATAAATAGGAATTTTAAATGTAATGGTGATTATAAAGTGGTTATAATAATTTTTTAGGTTTTTTGAGTTATTTTTATATATGCTTTTGTAAGTAACTTCTAAATTAATCCAACACAAATCGTATTTCATTGTTACCCTGTGTTCTTGAGACTGAGTTGCCAAGTTTGAGAAGCAAGATTGGAAGAATGTGTTATAAATACAATTTTATGGTGAAAAATGTTAAAAATAAAATATTTAATCTTGATAAATTCATGTTTTTTTGGTGTTTGAATAAAATTGATTATGGATAACAAAAACAAGTCATGTGTCTCCTGGCAAGATTGCAAGAAAGAGGTCTGAGTCAACGTAGAAAGCAAGAAATATTTTCGTGGATGGTAATTTTGGAGGACATACATAGTGGTAATTTTCATTTTCAATTTTATAAGGTCCTTGAAGGGTCTCTAAGAGTTTTAAAACCTATAAGTTTTACATATAGTGTATCTGGTCTAGTAAACTACTATAATTTAATATACATTCAAACAACATCTAGTAATAATTGTTGAATGAAGGGGTAAAGGAAATAGTTTAAAGATTTAAAGTGGTGTCAAAATATGTATTGTAACTTTTTTAACTTATATAGAGACTAAAATACTTCTTTGAGATCCAATAACCCTCAAGGGAACATCTACACGCCTTACACCTTGTAACTGTATGTAAAGTGGAAGAGAAAGTTGAATAAAAAAGTGGAACAAAGGTCAAGGAGAAAAATTATATTGATTAATAAAGGTTTAGAATAGTTTTAAAAACCCTATTGAGGAAATTTTATTTCTTGAAGATCATTTTATTGGTTAGAGATTCATTTAGTCCTCTCTTGGGTTACACAGACCTTGTGAACCATGTTTCTAGGGTTTTAAAGAGAAAATATGAACAATAAGAGATTCAACCATCCAAAAAAATCCAAAACTTGGTAGTTAGTGAAGGTATAATGTCTAGAAAGTGATTTTGGAGATTTTAAGATGAACCCATGTAGATCAGCATGTAAATTAGAGGGTTGTGTGCTAAAGAGGCTAACATTGACCTAATAAGCCTAATTGGAAGCCAGAAGATGGACAAAAAAGTGAGTTACTAGTGGATTTAGAGAATGAAATTTTATACAGAGGAGAATAAGGATAAATGGTACTTGGATCAAGATTTAGTTTCTCCATATGTAATTGTATAGGATCTTACCAGGTGAAAATGATTAAAAAAGGCTACTAGCCTGTCTTAAGAAGGTATAAGGTAGTCTTGAAGTAAGTTGAAGATTTGAGGAATTTGTGAGTTTGGTAGAGATCTTATAAGATATTTAGGAGTGTGAAAAAATACCTAATCACTTTGAATTAACCTAAGAACTTGCCTTAAAGGTTGAGGTAGAGATGACTAAGGAAATGGCTAACCAAGTATCTAAGAGTATTATTGTCTAAAAGCAGTGAATGGCTAGTGTTCATTAAGTTTAGAAGAATCTAAAAGAAAGAATTAAGGTTGTATAAAATAATTGTATAGATATCAAAGAAAGTACACTACATGTAAGAACAAAACAACAAATAAAGAAACATAGAAAATATTGAATGATGTTGGGAAGGACTCATGCATGATGGAGCCAGGTTAGGATATGTAAGGCAAAGGTAAGCATTTGTGATTATGTTTCTTTCTATGTATGACAATAATGAAGATAGACTCTGTATCATTTGGTATTAGAGCCAAATTATTTTGTGGACAAAGGTATGTTTATAATTCAAAAGTGTTATGTTATTTTGTATGAAGAATATGTTGAGTAGGTAATGAGCATTGTTAGAGGTTTTGTTAAAAGGTTAATTTGATATGTGATTTTGTGAATGCTAATACAAATTGTAGGAATATATAGAGGTATAAAGTGAGAAGTTATTTCAAATCCCTAAGCCAAAAGGCTTGAAGAGAGAGAAAGGGGTGAGCTAGTGAGATCTCAAGAAGGAAGCTCAAGAGAAGAGTTTGAAGAAAGAAGACATATACCAAGTAAAGGTCAATAGGACAATTGAGAAGGCTTGTAAAGATGAGACATAGGTTCATGAGAGAGACCTTAGAGATAATATGAATAAAATAATTCAAAGATGATGAAGGGCTTGAAACAAGAAGATGACCACAAGAGATTGAGGAAAGAAGAAGTGGATATGAGGGAGATTACTGAGTTAAGGGTAGTATTGGTAGAGTTGGAACATGATTTGGTATTACTTAGACCCAAGTTTTCAATTGGGGTAAGCACAAGAGTGAAATTACCTCTCAAAGACATCATGAAGAAGAGGAAAATACAAAGATAAGTGTGCCAAGTGAATAAACAATTGAAATCACTAAGCAATCATGAAAATATGAAGTAAAAAGAGGCAATCAAGCCTCATGTTTTAAAATCTATTATTGATTTGACATGTGTGAATGTACGTATGAGAGATGAGGAAGAAAATGAGATAGTTGAGCCCATTCATAGGCTCAAGGAATAAAAAGAGGAAGCGTATGACCAAGTGGTGATCAAAAGAAGTCAAGATGAAGAAGAGATTCAAGGTAGAGTCATGTTGATGGAATAAGAACAAGTGGGTCCACCATCTTGGAATCAAAATAGCATGAATAATGAAGAGATACTCACTCATGAGGATGCAATTGAAGCCAAAGGAGTAATGGGACACTAGCATAAAGAAAGTTATGAGGCATATTCAAGTTTGTATGATTCTTTGAAGGAAGACTATGGATTTGATCCTCATCAAATGTATAGATAAATGGTTACAAAGGTTATAAAAGAGAACATAGAATTTTAGAATGAAATAGTGGTGTCCAAGATAATGGCATTAATGAATGCAAGAAGAATTCAAGCACATGGAATCACTCTATATGAAGAAGTTACAACTATTGAGGTTGGAGAGCAAGTTGTATATGAAGGAGAACACATGCAACGAGAAGATCGAGATGCATTGATGGTTGATGCAAATAAAAAGAGTGAAGCATAAAAATCACATGAAGGTGATTGGGAGAAATAAAAACACATGAGAAAAGAGGAGGGTTTGAGAATGGATCAAGGGCATGCAAAAGAACATGTTTTCTTTAATGATTTGTTGTATCTTTTAGGTATAGCTTGGAGGAATATGGCAAGAGGCAAGAGAAGATACAAGTGTGGCTCAAGAGAGCATGCACATATACAAGAGGAATTATTTATAGTAGTAGATAAAAGGTAATAAGGCCTACAGTCCTCAATTAGGCCTTGGGATCCGGGAGGCCAGGCAATGAAGATCACAAGTGAAGCACATCAAGTGATATTAGTTATAACTTTCAATGAAAGTTTTCTTTGCCCCTTGGTACCATGATGTAGGGGCATCTAAATATCCTCACATAGTCTCCAATTTTGGTTTTAATAATTTTTACAAGTCCTATATTAGGTTTTAGCACTAGTTAGGAGCCTTACAAGTCTTCAAATTTTGAATTGTTGATCAAAAGGCATTTTCCCACCTTTTTGCAAATTTGAATGTTAGGACATTTTGTCAAGTTTTAGTCTTGAAGAAGAAGCCCCAATGTTTTAGTCCTTTATGAGGGTGTTCAAAATCGGTTGATGCCATAATTTTACATGTTTAAAAACATTTAATAAGTCATTAGACAAGTTTGTTAAGTGTAGGTAGTTAAGAGACTCTCCCCAATGTACTTGAGGAAGTTACAAGTCAATTAGGTAGTTATATAATATAAAATATTGTAAATCTATTTTGGAAGGTAGAATGAGATTAGTTGGAGTTGGGTTCTAAGGGAGAATGAAAACAAACCCCAATAAAATGTATAAACAATTTTTGTGTTCTTGAATAGAAAAGTTGTAAACCATATCTTATGCATGTATAAGGACAAATGTTTGTGCATGATTGAGTAATAGAGGAAAAAATAGTTATGATTTATTTTTGTGAGACTTTGTGTGATGATTAGGTGGAACACATGCTTATTAATGTTGAGATTCTATTGTTATTCTCTATAATCTCAATGTAAAGTTTGAACTTGCATTGACTATATAGATACCCTACATTTCTTGTTAAGAGACCAAAATAAGGTAAGTATTCTGTGAAGAGCTTTTATAGATAAGCATTTAAATGCAATGGTGATTATAAAGTGGTTATAACAAGTTTTGAGGGTCCTTTAGGTATAGTTCTATATGCTTTTTTAAACAACTTTTGAAGTAATCTAACAACATAGACCCTATTTCAGTGTTACCCTATGTTCTTGAGAATGAGTTGCCAAGTTTGAGAAGCAAGATTGGAAGAACGTGTTAGAAATACAATTGCATGGTGATAAGCATTAAAACTCAAGCATTTAATCTTGATAAAGTCATGGTGTTTGGTTGTTTGAATAAAAGTGACTGTGGATAACAAAAATAGGTCTTGTGTCCCTGGTGTCCCCAAGATTTCACCTGAAAATCTTGGAGTACCCCTTTAAAAAAATTTGGTCTTTTTGACTTGTGTTAATTGTGGGTCATGTTGTCAGTTTCTCATTTAGTTTAAATTTTAAGTTTTGTTTTCCACTTTCAATTGCACACATTGCTCAAAATTGTCTCCAGGAAGTCATAAATCCACTCGCAAAATGCCCGTGTGCTTAAAGTCACTTAATTTTTCATCCTAGACCCAATTGGGTTTTATAAAGCACTTTACTTATTTTAAATGAGTTAAAAAAAAGGTTCATTTGATATAAATTGAGTTAATGAGTTAAAGTGAGAGATTAAAAAATATATAAAGCACTTTTCCAGGTCATAGTTACCACATCATTCTTATTTACACCTCACTTTGGAGCATCCATTCATGCAAGAGTTTTTCACAGATTAACTAATTGGAGAATTTTTTTAGCGATCTCCCGCAATCTTTTCTTTGCTTTTAAGGATGTGTTTTTCTTTATTTTTGATTTGTTTTGTGTGTTTTTCCCTAAATCCATTTTTCCTAAATTCATACATTCTTCCAGTTAAAAAACCCTAATTAATTTCTATTTTGCCTTGGTATTAATTAACGATTTTTTGAGCTTTTCTTTGCTTAGGGTTTGGAATGATCATTTCACCAAACTGCAGACCTGGTTTGTGGTTTTCAAAATCAATTTTGTTTACTCCATGAAATCAATCAATCATTTTCCCAAAGCATTCCAAGACCATAGCAACAAAATGGAGTTTTATTAAGCCATTACTTGCTTTGTGAAACGAGTCAAAGTCTTAGAAAATTCCATAGTCCTTCTAAACACCATCCATTTATAGACCAAATTGTAGTTCTATGAGTTGTTTACTTAGTTTATAAATTGAGTTAAGCATTCAAAAATGTTCGTAGTCCATAGCAAGAGTAAATCAGAATTTTTATCCCCCTTTACTTCCTTCCTTTGCTTCTATTCACAAATAGGTGGAGACTTTTGAAAAATACATTTTTTTATGAAGACCAATTCAAATTTTTATCTAATCTTTACTTATTTGCAAAATAAGTAAGTTGAAGTCATCAAAAAAAAATTAGTCCTTTCAAGCTAGCTTGGGCTTATAAACTCTCATTACTTTCTTCCATTCACAAACAATTTGAAGGCTTTGAAAAATCGGTTATTTTAACTTTATAGACTAAATTAGAATTTTAGGGCTGCATTACTTCACTTCTTATCAATTCTTTCCTCTTAAAACTTATGTGGTCCATAGTAAGAGTAAATCAGACTTTTTTACAATCATCACTTATTCCTTGATTTAATAAGTTGATGCATCCAAAAAGTCTTTTATTTTAATATTGAAGTGTAAATCAGGATTGGCTTAAGTGATTACTTCTTTTGTGAAGCAAGTAAGTAAGTGAGTGACTTCAAAAATTCCTAAATACAAAGGAAAGCTCAACCAAAACTTTTTTAAGTCATTACTTATTTCTATTTTATAAAACTAAGTAAGCAATGCAACTCGAAAAGTCCTAAATACAAAGGGAACTTTTTTAAGTCATGACTTATTTCTCTTTTATAAAGTAAGTAAGTAATGCAACCCCAAAAGTCCTCAATACAAAGGAAAAGATTAAATGTAATTTTTATGACTAAAAAATGAGTAAGGCAGCCCTCCAAATCCACCATCCGAAGGCAAGTATACCAAAACAACTCTTTGTTCTCTCCCAGTTGAGCCAACTTCTCATTATGTGCACTGAAATTTTACTTGAAATTTCATAATAGCATGATTCTTGAGAAATTAAAATTGATCATATGCATGAATGAACTTGACAAATGTTGATTTACACGTTTGTTCAAATTTTCTACAAGAACATTTTAAGTTGTGCATATATTTATAGGGAAGTTGTGGAAAATGTCTCACATACAATAGATATATTCAGAGATAAAATAGGTAGGAAGGTCAAGAGAAATAATTTTCACACAAGAAGATCCCAGTCTTGCAACTACAAAAGCTTCAAGAAAGAGAGGAAAAGAAAAATCTCAGGCAAAAGCACATTCAGGTAGTATGAGATATGAGTACAATGGCTATCCAGCGGAATCATGTATAGTGTCTAAACTTGATGAAATAAGTGATATTGATATGGGACATGTGTCTATAAGTGAACTAATTGATAGATCCAAGGCAACCCACAAGACACCCCTTATGCAAGCTATGGTTAATAGTGGGATCATTCAAGCTGTAGCATTTCCAAGTACTGCCTAATTGTTAGAGTTTGTTTTAGAGTGTGCCAAATTTTACAATCCTCTAACTAAAACAGTCAAGGATATAACAATCAATATAGTGACAAGGTTGGACACATAATTCTTCAACTACTATCTTAAAATTCCAACAAAATCCAAAGTACTTGATGTCAACATGCAAAGGGCTATTGATAGATGGGAAAGTAGCACAACTGAATGTATAAGTTCATGAATAAAAGTTATCTGAAGAAATTTAAGCAACCATCTAGATTATCAAAGACCATTCAAAGGTCAGATCTTGTGCAATAAATTGATGGCATCAACCAGTTGTTATGCAAAATAAATGGAGAAAGAAATGCAAAATTCTTCTACTCATGGATGTATTACTTCATCAGAACAATTGAGGCCAATAGAGCCAATGCAATGATCAATTGGGCTGAAATAATAAGTAATAACATTGGTGACCAGCTCAAAAAGGTTAGACAGATGCTTGATTTCAAAATGACTTCATATCTAGTATATGTTGCAGCCTCAGAAAGAATATTCTCCAAATTGGATAGGAGAGGGATGTTAGCAACAAACCCTATATATGAGTATTACCCACAGTTGGTATTGCCTAAATAATTCAATAAATACAAGACAGTAATTGATGGCTTATTTTATGAAATCATTTGTAAGCTAAATAATGATCTGAAAACAAGTAGAGTAAGCAAGGAGGCATGGGAGGTTGTCTCTCAATTTGGCTACATATTCATTCAATTTGTTGATTTCACTTAGCTCAGGATTAGTGGTTTCTTAGGATCACCACTTAAGCTACCAAGATACCCCAATGACAAATGGGTAATAATGTAATTATGTAGATAATTGGTAGAATTACATGACTTGCAAGTAAAGCAACACAAGGCAGCAGTTAACTTCCCCATCACAATTGGTAATTATAATTGTCAGAGTATCCAAAAGGCCAAGAATGTCCAAACAGAAATGTTTCTTCATTATGAGCAGGAATACTTCCAAGCTAGGATGAACTTTGATTATAAAGGAATTGCAAAAAATATGGTCTCTATAGAATGTATGCACATCCCTATGTTGGAGGACTTTTGGATGAATTGTAGGAATGAATTTGAAGTTAGAAGGGACTTCACTAGATTAACAGTACAATAAATTGTTAATTTTGGTTTGGAAAAGATATCTTAAAATCTTATTGATGATGGCCATGTGACACTTGATGCATACAATCAAATGGGAGGAGACAAGGCCCCTCTACCAACCATTAAAGTTAATTCCAAAAAAATAAAGGAGAGAACTTCAATCATCCTCATTAATACTTCAAATTGGTTATAGGAAAAAGGACATTGTTTGGATGAGGAAATAATGCAACAAATAAGGCAGGGGAGTTTCAGAAAGAAGAAACATGAAGGTGAGAGCAGTTAGAGACTAGAAAAGTTAAAAGTGCATATAAAATCTCAAGCAACAGGTGAGTGAGAATCTTCATCTACTTCATAATAATCTCATGTTGACAAAATTCCTTTTATATCAGCTCATAGCACTTCAACATCCCCAGTAAACCCCACCTTAGAAGCTTCACAAAAGATCACAATTATTCCACCTTTAAAGCCAACATCTTTCACTCTTCCTTCATTAAAATAAATATATCCATCACCTCACTCTCCTCCTTTATCACCACCTAGATACTTACTTCCTCCTTCAGATACCATTTCTTCATCTTTGGGGGATTCTCATGCCCATAAAGAAGTATTGGTGAAAAAGGCAACTAGAGTAGAAAGTGGTAGCAGGACTACTATAGATAAAGAGTTGAGGAAGTAGTTGATGGTGGAAAAAATGATAGAGTTTGAAAGGGTATTTTCTCTAGATGGTACTAAAGGAAAAGGTTATGATATAGTGTTAACTTTTGATGCAATAGGTTCTAATCAAGAGATGGTGGTACATGTTGACACTTCTCACCCCCTAAATAGTGACTTCTCATCTTGGTTGGCTTCACAAGTAGTTTCAGAGGCTAGGGAAGTAATAAACTTGGAAGAGGAAGATCTATAGTTGCTCAAGATCCTTGGAGGAAGAGATTAAAGGTCAAAAGCTACCAAAATGACTTCAAAGTTAGTCATTGAACCTTTTGGTCAAAAATTTTCTCAAATGTCAACTCCAACAGAGGGAAAACAAAAGGGAGAATTGACTACAGTAAACATAATAGTAATTAGAGTCCCTCTGGGAAAAGTTACTACTGAAAGACTGAAACAAGATACCTAGGCTCTAATTGATACACTCTTCTCCAAACTGGATAAGAAACAAGATAAAAAAGCTAAATTAAATGAGCAAATCTCCAAGCTATGTGAGATCATTGCAAAGGTTGAACAATATTCATCTTAGCCCGTACTAATAGAAGATCAACTCAATGAGCACGTCATCAGAGAATTTGAAGACATAAGAGACAAAGCTAGGTTTTTTGATGAGTGGATAGAGTAGATAATTCAAAAATCAATAGATAAATACAAAGAAATACTAGATAGCTTGGGTGATTTGTAAAGTAAGTTTACTCAGTTGAGGGAGTTGATGGAAGAGATAGACAATGTAAATAGAATTTTTGAATGCCAGTTGGAAACCCTAGTTGAAATAAATTCATTGCCTAAGAAAATATTGATTGAATAATATATTTTACTAGATAAATTAGTATAAAGGGGTAAGCAATTGGAAATAATCATGTCTTTTTGCACAAAAACTCTAAAAAAACATTCTGGGTGAAATGCAACTACTAGAAGAAGAGGTTGATAAAGTGATGGAGAAATTGGATAATTTTATCTATTATATTACAAATTATACACTTGATAGGCCTCCATAATCCCTTGAAGACTTCCTTCCACTTCTCTAGAAAAAGATAGATGAATTTTTCACTCATTTTACTTGCAATTCAATTGAGAAGCTGATTAAACTTCACGGTGATGTCAAAGAATCAGAACCCATCTTGAAAAAGGTAAACACATTCTACAAGATCCTAGAAAGAGAGTCTTTAAGGTTCAAAATAGAGAGTGAATCTATGGCAAAGGTTGATGGAGGATCAATGCGATACATGTTTGATAGGTACATCCAATACTGGAATAAGAACAAGATTAAGGTCGTGTAGCTAGATTAAATTTTTCTTCTTTCTTCTTCTTATTTTTCTTTCCTTCTCTCTAACAAAGTAATTAAGTAATTAAGTCAAGTTTTAAAAACTTAAGTAATTGGTTTAAAATCCATTACTTCAATTTGTTTGAAAAATTTAATTACTTGGAAATAGGTGGTAGATATGCAAAATGGAAGATTTTATTTGAAGTTGAAATACATCCGTGCCATACAATGAGGGAATTGTGGAGAAAGACTCTTAACTGTCTCCAATTTTATAGATTACACATACGATAAAATTAATTAATGTTTCCTATTTGTATTTATCTTCTGGACACTCTAAATATGGGAAGAAGCCTACAGGATAAAGATCAGAACATTTTGGCAAAAAGCTATTGTAACTTGTGCATTTTTAAGATTTCAAACTTTGTATTGAAAATCTTGGATGTGATTTTGTGAACCAGTCTGGATTGAATGAAGGGAAGTATATTTTTGGAAAAATTGGTGTCTATGTAATTTTGGTGAACATTCTATTAAGATCTTAGGATGAATTTTGTGTTATTTTTTATCTGAGGTAGAATTTTTTCCTTCTCTTTCTTGTTGAAAGTGTGATTTTCTTATTTATTTATGATTGTGTGGATGCAATAAACTTTGAAATATATTTATTGTTAATCACATTTTCCCCCTTATGTCACTACTTCTTTATATCCCCCTCTTCTCCAATATTCAACAAACATAACTGCTTACTTGCTACCAAATTACCCAGCTATGGTTCATGAGTTGAGGCAATTAAAGTAAAACCCCAAAAATTAGTTATTAGGATCCAAAACCTCAATAAATAAACATATTATATGGAAGATTCACCATTAAATTAAGGATATTTATCTCATGACTGCCTAGGTTTTAAGTTGTGCATAAAATCTAGCCAACAATCCCCTGACAAGCTTACAAGAAAGAGGTTTGAGTCAACATAAAAAACAAGAAAGATTTTTGTGGATGGTAATGTTGGAGGACATACATAGTGGTAAGTTTAATTTTCCATTTCCTAAGGTCCCTGAAGGGTCTTTAAGAGTTTGAAAACCTATAAGTTTTACATATAGTGTATCTAGTCTAGCAGACTACTATAATCTATTATACAGTCAAAAAACATATGGTAATAAATGTTGAATTAAAGGGTAAAGGAAATAGTTTGAAGATTTGAAGGGGTGTCACAATATGTATTGTCACTTGTTGACTTTAGATAGAGACTAAAATCCTTCTTTGAGATCTAATAACCCTCAAGGGAACATCTACATGCCCTGTACCTTGCAACTATATGTATAATGGAAGAGAAAGTTGAATAGAAAAGTGAAACAGAGGTCTAGGAGCAGAAGTCTATTGATTATTAAAGGTGTAGAATAGTTTAATAGATCCTATTGAGGCACTTGGAGTGCATGAAGATAATTTTATTGGTTAGAGATTCATTTAGTCCTCTCTTAGGCTACATAGACCCTGTGAACCTTGTTTCTAGGGTTTTAAAGAGAAAATGTGAAGAATAAGAGATTCAACCATCCAAAAAAATCCCAAACTTGGTAGTTAGTGAGGTTATAATGTGTAGAAAGTTATTTTAGATATTTTAAGATGAACCCATATAGATTAGTACAAAAATTAGAGGGATGTGTGCTAAAGAGGCTAACATTGACCTAATAGGCCTAATTAGAGGCTAAAAGGTGGACAAAAAAGTGAATTATCAGTGGAGTTAGAGGGTGAAATTTTATACAAAGGAGTATAAGGATACAGGGTACTTGGATCAAGATTTAGTTTCTCCATATGCAATTATACAAGATTGTACCAAGTGAAAAGGATGAAAAAAGGCTACTAGCCTATGTCTTGAGAAGGTAGAAGTTAGTCTTGAAGTAAGTTGAAGATTTGAGGAATTTGTGAGTTTGGTAGAGATATTATAAGATATTCATGAGTGTGACAAAGTACCTAATCACTTTGAATTAACCTGAGAACCTACCTTGAAGGCTGAGGTAGAGATGACTAAGGAAATGGCTAACCGATTATCTAAGAGTATTATTGTCTAAAAGCAATGAATGGTTAGTGTTCATTAAGTTTAGAGGAATATACAAGATGGAATGAAGGTTGTATAAAATAATTTTATAGAGAAAATAAATGACAATGCATGTAAGAACAAAATAGAAAACAAAGAAACATAGAAAATCTTGAATAACCTTGGGAAGGACTCATGCATGATGCAGCCAAGTTAGGATATGTAAGGTAGAGGTAAACATGTGTGATTATGTTTCTTTATATGTATGAAAAGAATGAAGATAGACTCTAAATCATGTTTCATGGGTCAGTCATGACAAGATATATAAAATATTCTGTTATAAATACAAATCAAGCCTAATGTTATACTTGTTAACTTGGTCATTTCTTGGAAATCATATTAAGAAATCCATTTACACTCTCTTGAAACATAATAATGAATGAATATACATTTATAAACCCCTCCAAGGATCAACCCTAGATCCAAGTATGAAAATAAATGTAGTTTAAATTTGCATGTTGTCAAGTGTCAAAATCCAAACATTGCATTATATTATATCTTTATCACGATGGTGCATGTAGACACCTAGGTAGTAGAAATACATGTAGTTTGAGCCTTGTTTGTAGTATTGGAAATTAGGAAACACTCATTCAATTATAGAGGAGTGTTTGGGTCTATCCAACCCATATTTATAACACCTTTTTCCATGTCATCTTGTGGCTAAATTTAAATTAGGGTTTTCAAAGCAAGGAGAAGCAAAGCAAAGACCAATGCATAGGAATAAGGGTGAGTGGGCATACAAAGTCATTTACAAATGCATGTGAAATGATATGAGATTACACAGACCTACACAATCAACTAAGATAGTCTAAGTAAATCTTGGATAGTATAGGTTGTTGCAGGGATTTGAGCTTTCTTATGATAAATCACGTAGGGTTTGAACTTTTATTTCCTAATCTGAGTGACTACAAAGCAAACATACAAAAAAATTTAGGGACTGTGACAAATGCAGTGAACAAAAAAATTAGAAATTAACTAAATGCATATTTTCTCTCTTGGTTTGTAAATTATAAATATAATATGTATAATAACAATCTATCATTTTAAATTCATATTTGTATGAATAATGCCCTATTTTACATAATCTGAGTATTCAAAATTTTATCTTATTTAGATTTCATTAATCATATAATAATTAAACCATTTTGGTGAACTTGAGAACATTAAACCCTAAGTCCTTTCTACCTTAGGGATTCATTTGTCCTTCTTAGGGTTTTAAATTTATTTCCTATTAAGGTTTAACTTTTAGACCTGATTTATGATTTTCCCTTAACAAGGAATAATCTATGCATTTTACTCTAGCTTTCTTGATGTTTTCATAAACATATCCTATGTCATATAAGAAGGTTATATCTCATATACTTATAAGGCAAAGCATGAGGTTAATTGATGTCTTTCTTGATTGTAAACAAATTCATTTGATTCAACCACTTATTTATGTGTAATCTAAAATCAATAAAATTGATGAAGTGTAAATTCCTTATTAAATTGATACAAATGTTGATAAAGAACGCAGATGTAGAAAAACATGTTATCAATAATACTATCGATGGTATAGAAAATGCTTATGAATATGTTAATGAACATGGTAATGAATATCATGGTAGAGTATACCCTTATGAGCTTAATAATGTAGATATTACATAAGTAGAAGCATTTTCAAATTTTCATAATCGAATTCATATGTAACTAATGACTTGGATAAAATTTTAAACATTATCCCAAATATTAAGAATGTGTAAAATTCTAAAGAAGCCACATCTAAAGATAAAATATGAAAATGATATTATTCCACCTTTTATAAGCATATATTATACAATAAGTGTTCAAACTGTTACCCCTCATACTACTATTTATATGTATTCATATATGGCTACACAAGTGATACCCACACATGGTGTGGGGGAAACACAAGTCAATCCCCAATGTTTTATGGCTATTCTTTTGTAACATACATTTTTTCCTCTTATTATTGTCACTCACATGACATCATCTAATCAATATCCTATGCCTACTAATCAAGATCTTATACAATCCCTTATTGATCTTCAAGCCAAGGTTTCCCAATTAGAGCAACGATTCTTATAGAGCAGGTCATTCAAAAAAATCTCAAGCATTATCACATAATCGTTTAGACCTAAATATTTATGCTTATCCTTTTCTTATAGGATTTTTTGCACCCAATATTACACCATATGATGGCAAAGGTGATCCAAAACAAAATCTTAGAGCCTTCCTGCAACATATTTAGACTATTCATCTAATGATAAGTTATTACCCAAGTTTTTTCCCAAGTGCCTTAAGGATTATGCCTTGTGATGATTTTATGACATTAATTTCCAATTAGTGGACTTTAAATCCTTTGAAAAAATAATTCTTAGCGCACTTTTTTTATCAATATCAATGATAAGGTCTTCTGTACTAAACTGTAAAATATCAAGCAAAGGCCTAATGATCCCATTAGTGACTAAAGCTTTATTATAAGACCGTGCTTTCCAAAATTACAAATCCTATGGTTAATAATGAATTGAATATATATTCAATCAAATTTTTCATGCACCCATACATGAGTCTATTATGTTTAAACATTTCCAATATTACGATGGCATGTGCCATATGGTCCAAGACCATGATGTTAAGATAATTGCTATGAACAAGCTAAACTATGGGACTAATCCTCTAACATATTATAAGGCTAAGATACAAATAAAACTAAATTTTAAATCAAAGGAAATTGATACTAATAATGAGGCTAAAGCAATTGTTATTGTAGTTTCACAATGTACTAATAGGTTTTTCTTATTGGCTCCTCAAAATAGGAAATCTACATGATTATCAAAACTTCCTGATAAGGTGGTACAAAATATACTCAAGTGCAATCTCATATCTCTTCTTATTATAATATAGGTTGGTATGACAAAGGCACAACCTAAGGAGTTCAATATCAATACATGTCATGATTGGCATAGATGCACATGACATTATACTAATAGATGCTTTAGTTTGACATATAAGATACGAGATAATTAATAATAACACTATTGAGATTAATGATGATGATACACCTACAAATTACTTGGTTTGATAACCTAATGTAAAGCTTAATATATTATCATATCCATTTCTAAAAAATACAACACAATAAACCAAGACTAATGTTGACGTGTATATGTCTTATAATGTGCATCTTCCTCTAACTTTTTATGATTTTATAATTGAGAAGGCTCACTATATAGATGATATCATTGGTACACTTAAATATACACAAATATAAAGTCCTTCAATCATATTCATTGACCATGATATTTGTGATGACGATTCTACCAATGCACCTTTTTTACACATGTTTTCATTGACTTGCATCTTATACATAATCATAAGGTCACTAACATGTCAAGTAAAACATATGCAATATAACATTGCTTATAATCCTTGGGTACACACATAGATATTTGATTGGTATGACTACTATGGTAAAATGATTCAATGGAAAATGACAAAGCCCACCAATTGTATTTCCACTTATGGTAGGGCCCACAATTATTACTACTTGGTTCTTAGTTTTTCCCAATATTGGAGCATTCAACATGTTATTAGTATGTCTATGGATACATAATATATGTACAATACCATCTTCAATACATATGTGTTTTAAGTATATCTATATCAACCAAGTGGTTATAGTTTTAGGCAATCCATATGAGTATCCCATTCAACAAGAGACATTTATCCACGTCTACAACCACTTATTGTACAACTTGTACATGTTCAGTTCACAAAGACAAATCAGATTTAGATAATTGATCTTCCTTGAATACCAATTCTCCAATGTCCATTACATTTTTTATCTATTCAAGTTCAGAAAATGTTACCTAGTTTGTCACATCCTAAGATAGTTCTATGGAAATATTTTACATGTTTTCCATAGTGAACACCAACACCTTTTCTTTCCATACAACAAATTCTATAGGTAACTATAAATACACATTTACATAGCATACACATGATGATTTTGACTATGATAATGATGTTGGATATTTTATAACACATGATCACTTCTCCGATTTAAAAAATAATACATATATTACTCCTCACCTACAACGTGTGACATTTGCATTGATCAATCTAAGACCACATGTGAGCATCCCATTGATAGGATCATAGGCTAATTAGAACATAATTAAAATTAAAAAAAAAAAATGTTTTTGTGTGTGTGTGTGTGTGTGTGTAACTCAAAAATACTATATATATATATATATATATATATATATATATATATATATATATATTCAAAAAATAAAAACCTAGGACTTATGCATGATATTATTTTCTAGTATACATAATTGATTGATGTTAGTTTTCATATACCTAGTGAATTACATATCCATTTTCTATGCACATATTTTTTACATTATACATGAGTGGGATGCAAGACATATGGATTACATATGATACTTGGATATATAGATGTATAACACTATTTACACCCATGGGATACCTTTCTACATTGAGGGCATATTTACACTCTTATCAGATTATATATTTATATATTGATCCATTGATTATAGTAGAATATTACACAGATTTCTCACTTATACTTTGTAGAGTGTCATTTCTTATGGATATTTTACTTTGTTTTATTAGATGATGATATTGATTTATTATGAAGATTAACATTTCTTTCTCCATGCGTGTTTGATGTTGATGATTATTACATTGTATGATCATTGATGTGTGTTATATTTTGTATTCTATGAGTGCATTGATTGTTTTTTTTTGCATCTTGCATCTATTGTGTTAGAGGATACTCAAGACCATGTCATGGCCATGTTGTGTCTATGTCAGGTTAGAGTCGATCCATGTCTTCAGTGCTTGTGTGCTTCATGATTATGATATTTAATGTGTGTGTGTAGTTACATATATGATTATTACTGAGATTGGTTCCATGACTTTTGTAACACATAATTTTATTGTGTGATGCCATGATTTCTATCGTGCATCTATTGCATTGTTTATTATTACATGACTAATTTATATATCTATTTTACATGACACTTGTATGTCCATTGCCTTAGATTTTATGTTTCATACATCCTTGAATGATCAAATATTAATATGATGACATATCTTATCATGTTTGTATATATACTTTACATGACTGCATCTTTCTATAAATCACGTGATGCACATAACTCTTTCTTTTGAGATTAATCATTAATAGGATTCATCCTTCATATCAAAAGGAGTGCATATGTGGGATTCTCTTAGGGATTCATGCTATGATAGATAGATAGTTCATACTTTAGATCATATTATGTGATTCAGATGGAACAAATTGTGTAGATTGAGACATATGTGGGGAATTATATATGATTGTGAGGAATAATAGGGATTTTATATGACACTTTGAGATAAATGATATGGGTTAGATTGAGCATATTTGTCAAATTTATCATATTGAACGTGTTGAGGAATATTATATGACATTATGATATAAATATTATTCAATTATGTATCACTTTAAGGTACAAATGGATTAGATTTAGGGCATGAATTTTGTTAATATAAACATTTTTCTATCTATATGTTGTGTACTGATTGGAAAATATGGTACTACATAAGCATTATAGATTTATAATCCATCTGTAATGCTTAATTCAGAGTTTCAATTTACATATGGACCTATTTTGGGTTTCTACCTTGACATATGAACCTATTTAAGGGTTCAACCTTTATATACAAACCTATTTCAAGGTTCCAAAAAAGAGTTGTGATGGTTTTTATAGTAGTTTTGTTGAGGTTTCTATGACACTTAATTTCTCACACTTATTTTTCTCCAATGATGGTTGAGTCATATATACTTATTAACTCATGGTTTTAGCATTTATATATTTTTGGGGCATAATCACCCCATGAAATTATCTAAATGAAGTTAACAAATGGTAGCTTGGTTTATATACCCTCAAGGGTATTTTTTGATGAAATAGAGCTTATATTATTAATATAAATATATCATATTTACAAGATTATTCACAAAAAAAGGGTTAGTAGTAAGAACGCATGCCAAAATGACACATTAGGTGAAGCCTAGGAAACATAAATGAGGCAAAAAATCCAAGGAAAAAAAATTAGGCCAAGATTTGAAAACCTCTAAAACATAAAAAAGAGAGACACTTAAGTAGTAATAGTAAAGAGACCAATAAAGGAGGGGTCATGATCAGGAGGATCACCCCATTTAGAGCCTGAAAGACCTTTCCCTTCAATAATAGGGTCCTATATAGAATTGGTAACTTTTTAATTACCCTCATCTTTCATGTTAGTATCTTGCACATTATGGTGAGGAGAGATATCCAAATAGAGCCTAGGGAATCCTTTATCTAGTGGTAGTTTCTTGCCACCCTATGACCTTTGGAGTGAGAGACTCCACCTGCACTACTCTATAGGAGGTGGGGAACCCCACCCTTGGGCCTATAGAGGTCAACAAGGTAGAGAGCCCCAACCTCCATGTGGGGCTAGGTGAGGAGAGTGGTGTTATGGTGGATAACTAAGAACACAATTGTGAGAGTGCCATAAAAAATGACTACAATGAGGTTCGCCCTGAGAAAGGCCACTACCACATATTTATGGTGAGTTTTCCAAAGGAGAGGGTTGGATGTGATAAAAATTATAGGGGGCATCACCCTAGTGATGAATTAGCTACTATAAATAATCTAGCTCCATAGTCACTTTTTAGTTTGTACTTGAATTTTCAAAATCACATTGGAAATAACCATAACTTTATTATACATAGAAAAATGAATGTTAGTAGAAAAATAGAGAATAAAGTTGAATTCCTTTATTTCCATATCTAAAATATGATTTCCACTCTAAAATCATGCCAAACCTGAGTGAACTAATATGTCATTTTTAGGTTTTCACCCAGAAGAGTGTGAAACAAGTTGAAGTGGTCTGTGCAATAAGGCCAAAAAAAATCATGCATCCAAACCCAAACACTATGATCCTTGGGGAAAAACCAAAAAAGGTGCATGAGAGTCTCCAAGTTCCCATAAAAAGGGCATTGAGGCTACAAGACCCATAAATGAATTAGCCTCCTACCAAGCAGAAGCCCTTGATAGAATAAATGCTAGGCAAAGTGGGCTAACTTAGGCTCCACACATGCATCCCACATTGTTTGGAATCATCTCCCCCAAATAAAGAGGGAGGATTGAATGATCCATTGGCCATTAAGCTTATCAACCATAGGCAAATGTGGCAAAATCCATTCATAACCTTTCAAATTTTGTATTTTTGGAAAGGGGTATCAACATACCATTTCTAGTCTTTCCACCAAGGGCAGGGAGAATTGATTATGATTTTGTGAAGTAATTTTTTAAGAATAACTTCCATTACTCTATCAATAATAGACAAATTATACTTAACTTTGAATTCATTCCATGGGAGCCAAATTAAAGTGTATTTAAAAAATAAATCTTGCATTATACAAATTCCTCTGTGGAATAATTTGAGGGAATGTGTCTAAGGCACCTCTACAATATGAATTACATGAAAGTTAAGGATAGGGGACCACCATAAGGAGCATTTATTGATAGAGAGACCATCTTGAAACCCTGATCCATTCCATTTTAATCAAGGTTTGACTTTTTCCCAATATTTCTAGATAATTTTTATCGTAAAGGACCCCACAAATTTCATAGGAACAATAAGAGTGAGGAGGTTAACAAAGTTGGCCTTTCCATGTTGCCTTCCCATAAGGGTAACCTTGAGCAATACAATTGTGAATGAGAACCTTCCAGGATTCATTTCTTTCAATATCCTAGATAAACCATTTGACACAAATAGCTAAGCCTTGATGAGATACATCCATTAAGTCCAGCCACCCACCTCCTAAGGAAGGCAATAATAATCCTAGGCAACCCTATGAAAATTGTGTTAGTGGAAGAGTTAACCCAAATTAAGTCTTTGATAATTTTTTCAAGTTTGTAAATCGACTGTTTAGAAGGTACACAATAATATGAATAAAACACATGGGTATCTGATATCACTTTAAAACAAATTTGGAATTTACAGCGAGAGACAAGGGTTTGGTGATCAAATACAATAACTTTTTTCCACCCTATCCACAACATATTACTAAAGCATAGAGTGGAAGGCCTATAATGCAAAAGGGATTCCAACAAACTTTAAAATTTCATCATGTTGGATCAATTTCCACTCAAAAAAAGCCATCCAAAGAGGTGGGCACAGGAAATATTAGTTGTAACATTGGGTTTTACACCATTAGATGAAAGAGCTAGAACCAAGATAAAAAATATCAAGGCAATACATGGCATTAGAAATATTATCTTCATCTTCAATGAGATTAATGAAGTAATCACCCATAAAATTCTCATTAATTAGTTGTAAGGCTCCTTAGTAAATAAATGTCATAGATAAGGCCTTAATATTGGTATTATCAAGAAGATAGTTGAATCCTTCATCAATAAGAACATAAAAAGCCGATGCCAACGGGCAACCCTATTTGATGGATATGAAAAATACCAAATTTCTTTGAGATAACTCCATTAAAGGAGAGAAATTTGAGGTGTCGGTAAAGAGCATACAAACCAATTGCAATAAGGTAGGGCCAAAGCCCAGATCTTATAGCATAACCAAAATAAATTACCATTCGATACATTCATGATCTTTTTCAAAGTCAATTTTTATAATCATGGCCTTATAACTGGAACTACAAGCCCATTCCATGCCTTCCCAACCACAATAACATTATCCAAGATATATTTGGCTTAAATAAACCCTATCTACTTGATTTAAATAATTAAAGGTAGGAGATGGTGAATTACAGAGTTAACGTGTTAGTGATAATTTTTTAGGATATATTAAGTAAAGTAATAGGCCTCCAATTACAAATCAATTCAAGTTCACCAGCTTTTAGGATGAACTTGATATGTCCTTTATTAATACTTGGGCCCAAGGAACATCTATGAAAATCTTTAATATAGACTTGATAGAGATTAGGTCCAATAGTATCCCACACTTTTTTGTAAAATTCACACAGAAAGCAATCACACCCTGAATATTTATCATTGAATGTATGCATAACTGCCTCACATAAATCATCCACAGAGAGTTTTTATCATAGGCAGCCCTTTGGGTAAGAGAGACTTTACTTGGAATAACTAAGAGATAATGGTCAAGGGATTGTTAACATTCTAGGGAAGGTTCCTAATCTATAAAAACCTATTGGTAATGTCAATCGAAGGCTTTGAACATATCAATCATCTCATTGAGGTGGAGACCATCTTCCTAGATGGTGTGAATCTATTGGGATGGAATTTTGGCTCAAAGCATTTGGAAAAAATATTTGGAGACTCTATACCCCACTTTGAGCCAATGTATATGCATAGGAATTTGGGATCTATGAGCATTTTACATGTCTATAATTTATATTTTTTACCTTAATCTAGCCACTTACACTTGCATAAGAACATTGAATTGGTTTTGTTCAAGCTCTACCATTACACAACTCAGCTCTGAGGAGGTGGTAGAGTAAGAATGTGATCATATTTTGTCCATTTGTAAGTCATATATCCATAAAAATCTAGCCATCCAATTAAGTGCATCATCCCACCATTGAATCCAACCTAGCTACTTAGTAGGCTGGGAAACCAAGTTCTATACCCGATTAATGTGGGCCATAGTGGGACTGTGGTCTAATAGAGATATTTTTATGAAAACTATGATATTTTATATTTTTAAACTACCAAATAAATCATAATCTAATGGGTGAATGGTCAGAGACGACAAAATATAGCAAGGCTTTGACTAACAGAGAAAAGGCATTATCAAGGGAAAAGTATGGTTGAGTGGAGAGCATGGCCTGATCAAGCCATTTTACCATGCAATCAAAACTACTTTTAAGGTTGTTCCAAGTGTACCAAACTTTAGACATGGGATAACAACCAGTATTGGGGTCATGAAACCCAAATTTATTTTGAAAAAAAATCCACGCCTCTTTTTCTTTGATAGTCCATCCCTTTGGCAGAAGACCAATATTTTTGGAATGTCTTTCCATCATGTTGAAATCATCATAGATAGCCTAGTGGGCATCAATTATTGAATTGGTGATTCACCACTAAAAATTTATCCTGTCATGCACATCATTTGAGGCATAAACATTAATGATGCCAAAATAATGGTTCTCAATATTGAAAAGGGCCCAAATGAGATGATGTGAGGGGTCCCACCTAGAATCAACAAAATGTGTCTACCATTTTGGAGTAATAAATGTCATGAGGCTGCCAAGACCCACCTCATGATTAGTTTTCAGAATTAAGCTCTCATGCCAAATTACTTTATTGATAGCACAGAGAAGGAAACTTACCACCTCAACTTCCTGCAAGCAAAGAATATCCATATCTACAAACTTTTTCCTAAAATATCTCACCATGTACTTGTAAGTTGAGTTTATAAGACCCCAAACTTTCCAAAAATAAAAATTCATAAATTATGGATGTTGAGAGACATATCTTTTAAATCGAACCCTTCAAGGGTTTCATATATATTTTTTAGGAATTGCTCATTGTTGGACATCAATAATTCATGATGTTAAATAACCCAATTGACTATCGACAGACCACATACTTTATTTCTTATGTATATTTATGAAAATAAGTGATATGAGAATAAACTATGGATTCTCAAGAGGGACTGCATGAGTGATTTCTTGTACCTATACAGGATACCAGATGTGGCTATAGAACAAAAATGCATAAAGAAAATTTTGAGGAAACTTGAGAATTGGTCAAGGCATTATTGGCCATAGGCATGATATATAAATGGGGTTTTGACAATTCCACCTTAGAATGAGTGCACTCCTTATAATTTTGAGTGCTAGCATGCAACTCCATATCATGTTGAGCTGAAGGCAAAGGTGATAGACACAGAACTAGAAATAGTTTGTTATTGCTCACTCAAGTCAAATGGGCAGGTCCCTTATTACAATTATTTTTCTTCCCCCAATAGTTTTCCACCCATCCACCTAATGACTCTTAAGGTTTCATAAATGGGTTTGGGAGATGGCATTTTACAAGTTAAATATAATGGATAGTCCTTGATCTTGTGATTTATAGCTTGACAATGAAAACATGTGTTGGTAAAGTCAATATAAAGGACCCATTGTGAGTGTCGAGACTTTCCAACTTGAATCTCCACAAACTCTTTGATATCCCTCAAGAAATTTACTTCAAAGTAGACTTATTTTTAGGGGTAGGAAATAGAATATTGTAGGTTCATAGCTGATAACATGACCAATGGATATGGTAATTTGGTTAATAAAATGCCAACAAGGAAGAGGCAACCCTATAAATTTCACCTAAATATGGAGTTTTAGAGCAACATACTTTGAGACAATAAAGTCACAGGTCCATGGAGAGAGCACCAACAAGTAGGTATGGATGTACCAGGTGGAAAAAAAATTAGTATCACACTCACATGGGTATGGTAAAAAAAATGTAGCAGGAAAAATCCTTTCATCATTTTTTGGATGTTTTATAGCTTAATGCCATGAGAGGTCTAGGTATAGTGAACCCAAGTCTTAAACATGTTTTTAGAAGGGAGAGAACCAAAAAATAACCTATTAATCAAAACTATTCCAACCATTAATAATCAAAATTAAACTCAAGCATATGCAAAACAACATCATGTTGAAAAACATTACCTCGTGCTACCCTTAAAAGAAAAAATTTCTTGATCGTTTGAGAGGCAGTGTCATGGAGCTAATCTCTTCCTTTGTCCATCTCAGCTTCAATAGTTGAATGTGAAGGTAGGGATGTCATTATACAGCATGAGCTTTCCTAAGGGTGAATCTCCTAAATTCTAATAAATGTTATTGTCTTGTAAATGCCAACAAGGACCGTAGTATGGTTTTGAGGTCAATAAAAAATGATAGCCATAACACACATAACCAAAACCTTAGTAGAGCATTTTTTCAAGGGTCTACTGAAACATCCCCAAGATCATAATTAGAATTTATAATACCAACATTCTCCTCTCACTTCCTCAAGGGTATTCATTCCTTGATTGTTTACTTTCAAATCACTCGGTGTTCTAGATTGCTTTGAGATTTATATCATGAATGGACATTGATTTATGCATGTTTCATTATAGGCTTTGCATGGAGAAAATGGGACATTTGGGGCACACTTGGAAACATTAAGTGAAATTAATCATAGATACAAATTTCTTATTTTATCCTGTAAATTTAGATTTTTTAATACTAGAGTGAAAGGGTTTTTAGACACATAAATTTGGTATTAGACACTTGCCAACATCAAGTGTGGTATAGTTTGACATACTTTGACTCTTTATTATACATTTTATTCTTATGCACACTTTCCCCTATTTATCTACCCACTTATTGTAGGCTAACCCAATTTCCCAATATACATATTCATGACCACCCTAGTTTGTACAAGAACCTTCCATAGTCCTTAGCAAATTGTCACCATATCTCAAATCATCGATTTTCACACCTATGACAGTACCAACACTAGTTAGCTAGTTTCAATTTTCTATAGAAGTTTATCTTTACCAATAGTGTTCAATATCCCTCGATGACTACTTTTAAAATCAATACATGTTCATTAGGTCAGCCTAGACATGTTTCATGGGTCATTCATATGAGAAATATCAAAGAGTCATATATAAATACAACTCAAGCCTAAGTTTATACTCGTTAACTTGGTCATAACTTAAAAATCATATTGAGAAATCTATTTTTAGTCTCTTGAGATTTTATAACAAAGGTATACACATTTTAAAACCCCTTAAAAGAGCATCCTTAGAGCCATGTCTAAATACAAACATAGGTCAAATTTGTTTGTTGTCAAATGTTGAAATCAAAAAATTGCATTGCATTGTAACATGATCACAATGGCACACACACACACATAGGTGGGAAAAGTACATGTAGTTTGAGCTCTCTTCAGATATTAGAACATAGTCATTTCTAAATCACTCAATTAAGAGTGGTTGGGCTTGTCCAAACCCATATTTCTAATACATTTTTCCAAGTCATCTTGTGTTGAAAGTACAAATAGGGTTTTCAAAGCAAAGTGAAGACAAGCACATAGGATCAAGGATGAGCACACATACAAACTTAATTTACATTTGTAGGCATAATGACATGAGGTGGAAAAATTCTACACAATCAACTGGGATAATGTTGACAAAGCCTAGATAATATTGATTATCGTATGGGTTTGAGCTTCACTAGCAACATCCACACAGGGTTTGAGCTCATGTTTCTTACTCTAAGCAATTAAAAAGTAGACATATAACATTATCAAGGACTGTGACAAATACAATGAGTAACATAAATAAGAAATCAGCTATGTGTATCTCTTCTTTACTGCTTTTTCAATTCTAAATATAGTAAGTGCAATATCATTGTATCCTTTTACATTCATATTTGTATGATTAATTACCTATTTTACATAATATAAATATTAATATTTTAATATTATTTATATTACATTAATAAATAAAACACATTCCAAAAATATATGGGAGGCAATTTCCTCAATTTATTCACAAAGACACAATGTTGGGGCCATACCTCCTCTCTCTTTTTTAATTTTCTTGAGTAAGAAACTTGACATGCATATCTAACCATGAGAAAACATTCACTTTAGGACAATTTAAGGGATTCTAAACCTTATAATTTTTGGTTTCCCTTCTCCCAATAAGATTTTTTAACTAACCTTTACTAAAAAAAATCTCAATCATTTCCATTCCTAAATAAGGACATCTCTCTAGCATTTGTTAGTTCTCTTGCATAAGGTCTACTTTGGAGAGTTTTCCAAAGTTGTTCTCTAAGTTCTCTTTGGCCTCCTTGAGTCCAAAGCTCCATTGATAACCACTTCTTGATGAGGACACTATTTTGATTTACAAATTTTTAAACATCAACCACTTTGATCTTATTGAAAGTATCTCATATTTCTTTAAATGCATAGAATTTAGGAAATTCATGAAACAAGGGCTTGTTTTGATCTCAAGCATCTTCCAAAAATAAATAATATTCTCCATTTTTACCATCCAAAATATAAACTTATTAATGATAGAACATCCAAGCTTCAAATACCATCAAATAATTGAATACAATCCCTCCACCATAAAGTGAGGAGCCTCTCTTTCATCACCAATACTGAGCTTAGTAATTAAGAGTTGGATCTAGAATTTTTTAGATTTTGTGCACAATGGCTAATACAACTTGGAAACTATAAAATTATTACTACTAATGGCCTTTCTTAATCCCAAGCCTCCTTTGTTTCTTTGCTAACAAAATTTATCCCAACTAAGCAAACTCCATTTCCTCTTCCCTTCCCCTAAATAAATAAATTGATGAAGGCCTTTATCAATTTCCTTTAGGACCGATCTCAAAGTCGTCAAATATTCAAAGAAGAAAATAGATATATCTTAATGTACATAATTAACCAAGGTAATTCTTCTAGCAAATGATAACCATCTCAATGTCTAATGAGAGATTGTATCTTTAATATTTTTTATAATCACCTTCCATTCTTGTTTTTTAAGTTGGAGAGTAGATAATTTAACTCCATTGTATTTTAAAGGAAGAGTAGCCCTTCTAATATGGAGAATATTTAAAATTATATTTTGGATTCTTCTACCAACATTGAAAAAGACCACTTGGGATTTTTATTCATTAATATATTTCATGAGGTACACAAAAAAAATATAAGCATTTTATAAAATCATGAGCTTCAACTAATTTATCTTCTCTCGACAAGGAAGTTTCATTATCAAATTGTAATTATAAATATTGATAACCATGATGCCCCACATCTCTAAAAAGTAGATATCACTCTTCCAAATCCTTCAACCAATATGAGAAATAAGTAAGGAGAGTTTAGGTCTTCCTTTCTAAGGCCCCTACAATAATTTTAAAAAAATGTAGGAGATTCATTAATGAACATAGATAAGGATGTTGAAGAACAAAAGCAGTGGATCTAGTTCACCAAAGCTTGATGGAAGCTGAAATTTAACATCAAATTTTCAATAAATTCCCACTCAACCCTATAAAAATATTTCACCATATCTATCTTAATAAACATCCCCTTATCCTTAGAGTGATGTATGGAATTAATTACTTATTGGGAAATTACAATGCCATCCATAACTTTCTTATTCTTAACAAAACCCCTTGCTTATTGGAAATAATGCCTTCCAGATGGGATTTTAGCCTTACAACAATTATCTTTATGAATTCTTTATAAAAAACATTACACATAGCAATAGGGTGAAATTGGCTCAAAGATTTGGGGGTCTACATCTTATGAATAAAGGAAAGCGTAGTATTATTGAAGAGTGAAACATCTTATAAATTTTTTTTGGACTCCTCTACAACTTTGCATAGATAAATTTTTTTATGATCCAATACTCTTGAAAAAAATCAACTATAAATCCATCAAGACCTCGAGCTTTCACCCTATGCATAGAAAAAACAAAAATTTACACTTTTCAACATTTATGGCAACAAAAACATTGTCATTATTCTTCTAAATTAAATTTGATTATACATAAGTAAATGTATTTAGATATATATATTTTATTTTGATGTGAAATCTATTTATTCATTAAAAACCTACTAATATTTTATTAAATTTTAAACCCTATAATATTTTGTTAGGATACACATTACAATATCTATTAATAAAAATATAAATAAATAATTGTCATAAATATAAAAGTACATAATATTTTAGGCCACACAAAATATGTAATACAAACTACTTAAAATTGCCTAAAAAATAAAATGATTTCTCATTTATATAGTTCTCAAATGGTTGGGTGTTATTTTAACTATTTTACACCAACGAGATATAAAATTAAGAAAATTATGCAATAAATTAGATTATGTAGAATATAGCAATAAACACACTCTAAATTGAAATGGATTTTTAGATAAAACACGCTTAATTTAGAAAATACAGTGTAAGAGAAGAATGATGTACTTAGCTATTTCTTCTTTCCCGATGCTCACAAAAGTTGTCATTATTTATGGAAACACTTTGTATGTGTTCCGTCAACTGTTTAAATTAATAATGGGAGATGAAAACTTTCCTAGATGTTGTCAATGAAGTTAGACACTTGCGGTATCTAAACTATAAGAGATTACTAGTAGTTTCTCTATCTAAACTATAAGAGATTACTAGTAGTTTATCTACATATAATGGGAATTTGATATATCTTAGATCCCTATTCCAACACCTACAATTTGATTGTGTATGCTTAGCTTTCTGATTTTGCATTGAAATACTTGTAATGTGTCTTTTATGTCTAAACCCTAATAGTTATTTCAACCATAAGATACTCTTTAAAATGGGTTAGAATTTTTATCTAGATTAACCCCAACCACTCCCCATTAAATAGTTGAGCACTACCCACATTATAATACTCCAAAGAGGGATAAAACTGCAAATGTTCTCACACTTATGTGTGTGTGTGCAACATATTGAATAATCGAGAATTCAATGCTATTTTTTTTATCTTTGATACTTGGTGCCATGGAAATAAACCTAGGTTTCTTTCATTTTAAGCAATGGCGAGGTTCACCAAAATGTTTTAATTATTTTATACCTAAGTGATATAAATTTAATAAAACTATGCACTAACTTATATTATGTAAAATATAAAAATAAACACACTTAAATGAATTGAAATAAATTGTTAGATATTACATGCACTTAATTTAGAAAGGAAAAATAAGATGGCACAAAAGAAGGCAGCTAATGCAAGGTAACATGGGGAACAAGTGAAAGTGGCCAAGAAAGGATGTAGGAAGAAACATGAAGAGCAAGTGGAGATTAGCAAAGTGGTAGCATGGACATAGGAAAGAACTGAGGGTGAGGATTGGGAGTTTTTATAGGAGGATCCATCTAATTTTAGAGATGAGGATAAAACCATGTCTAACTCCAACCCTCACATTCTAGGGGCACCCTATCAATGGATAATAGTGATTATCTCTAAAAGGGGCATAAGATGGGAGACTCCACTAGTTTTTTGGTGGATTCTTTGAGTAGGTCTACCCAAATCATTGTCCCTAGTCGAGACCTAGTTTTGGAGGATGGTTCTTTGAAGAATAATATTAATTTATGTAAAAATTTGGCATCATCTACAAATAAATGGGTAGATAGAATGTGATTATGGAAGTGAAGGCTTGGGTCTCAGCGAATAGAGGAGTGGATCTTCTTGTCACTTTTTTTAACTAATGATTTTTTCTTGGTATCTTGTCAGGATGGTGGAACTAGCAATTCTATCCTTTCCTCTATCATGTGGATGTTGAATGGGGTAGGGATATATGTGTAAACCTAGTGTCCTAAATTTTATTGAAAGAAGAAGATCCCTTCTAAGGTGTCAGTGTAGATTCATCTTTATGCTTTTCCAATCGAATATTGGGGGGAGGCAAGTCTCAGAGAGATTGGGAACTTAATTGGTATTTTCATCTCTATCAATCCCATCACCTTGGATGAATCATTAGCTACTTATGATAAAATTTATGTGAATTTGGATTTAGAGGCTAAAATTCCATAGGCCATTATCCTCAAGTCCTTTGGAAGAGAATGGGTACAAAACATTGACCTAGAAAAGATTTCTTTTTATTTCCATGGATGTCATAAAATTAGTCATATAATGAAAGAGTGTCCCCTGAGGTCTCACCCCTCATCTAAAAAAGGTGCCTGAAAGGTCAAGAAAATGTGGATAATCAAAGGCTCCCGAACCTCAAAACACTTCTTAAAAATAAATAAGGGAGATTAGTTCCAAAATATTTTGACCTTTCCTCCCAACCAGATCCCCACTGATCAACATTCCAATGAACATATGGAGCCCTCTTCAATCCAAACAATTTTGAATGATACAAAAGAATTGGTTACTCAATCCTCTAATATTTTTAACACTTTTTCATCTTGTTAACTTGTATTCTATTAGGAGATTGAAAATGATATCCAAGGATTAGAAGGTATTATGAATTCCTCCCTAAAAAAATGTGGATTTGTTGTAATACATGGAGGTGGTCCTCATTGGTGAAGCCCTAGACCTTGAAGGGATTGTTATTTTAACTTTTGAGGATGAAAAAGTATTGATGTAGAATAAGGATGTTGAGGGCTATTTCACTGATGGTAGCAACTCAGAGGATGCCCTCGGGTCAAAGGAAGTTTTTTACATCTCACAACAAGGTTGTTTATTAGTTGAACCAAATTATGGTAAAAAAATAAAAAGAGGATAGAAAATAAAATCATAACTAATTGTTAAGCATGGGCTTATGGTGAATCAGAAGCCAATCACCATTTTCTATCCTAGAGTGCAAGGGGTGAAAATCCCCTCTCCCACCCCATGAATCTCACTACTTGGAATGTTAGGGGAATAACTGATCCTAACAAGAGGCACTTACTATTACATCATATTGCTCCTCTCCATGCAGACATTATATTTCTCCAAGAAACCAAACTATTCAAGGAAGAGGCAGAAAAAGGTATCCTTTCAAGCTTGTCAAATTGGAAAGGTTGGTTTGCTGATTTAATTAGAACTTTAGGGGGATTGGTCATTATTTACAACCCTCTCAAGTGGAAGTGGCCCATTTAGTTCACAATGCTAATAGGTAGTGGAGTAAGATCAAAGACATGTCCTTTGACATAGTGTTTTTATTCTTTAATGTCTATGGACCGAATAGTCCAAAGCTTAAGCACTAATTTTGAAAAGAAACAATGTAAATACTCTCCACACATTCAAATGATAAAATTTATTTAAGGCAGAATTCAATGCAATTCTCACTTTAGAAGATATGTTGAGAGGCATGGAAAGACCAATTTCATCCCAAAAAGATTTTTCACCCTTTGTTGCTTCTTCAAGACTCATGGATGTAATTCTTGAGGAAGGAATTTACACCTGGACCAACCGAAGGAAAGGTTACAACAACATTGAAGAAAGATTGGATTGATTCTTGATTAACCCTCTATGGCTAAATTCTATCTAGATATTTAAGAGTCACATTCTTCCTATGTCAAGTTTTGATGATGCTCCTGTTGCCCTTTTAAATTCAAGATAATGTAGTTAAGAGATCCATCTATATTTTAAATAGTCAAATTTAGGTGGTGATCTTATCCATTTCAAAAGGTAATTGTATGCATATATTTGTTAAAAAGCTCATTTTCATCAAAAATTACTTCAAACATTAGAACAAGACTCATTTCAAAAATATCTATGAGGGAACCAAAAGAGTGGAAGTAGACCGGCATGCTTTTAATGATATGGTCATGACCTTTGGGATGAATTTAGATATGTATGTGCAAGAGCATTCACTCCTAGCAGAGCTTGAAGAATTACATATCAGAGAAGAAATCTAATAGAAATAGAAATCAAGAGAAACCTGGTTGAAATAAGTTGGTCAAAACACTTAGTTTTTCATAATTCCACGAGGGACAAAAGGAGCAATAAAAAAATCTCAAATATCTTGGATGTAAATGGTGTGCCCCTATATCTCAATTATGATATTTAAAAGGAAGCAGACAAGTTCTTTTTAGCCCTTTTAGTTTATCCTAATGCTTCTAATTCTACTTTCCCATTTCACCCAAGATGAGGTTTGAAAGGTGGTGTTTGCTATGAATAAAGACAAATCTCTAGGCCCTAATGGCTTTCTCATGTATTTCTTCCAAGCCTTTTGGGCCATTATTGGGGAAGAAGTTATTGTTATAGTGGAATATTGTAGAAAAATGAAAAAGGTAAGTACAAATGTCAATTACACTTTTCTAACTTTAATCCCAAAAGGGGTTTTCCAGACATACTTTTTTATTTCACTCCTTATCTCTATGGAGCAAGGTGGGTTTATTTGAGATGATCACATTTAAGATGGTATTATTATTGGTCATGAGTTTATGCATTATTTGAACTCAAATAATAAAAAAGGCATGCTTATTAAAATAGACATTAGTAAGTCATATGACAAGGTTAATTAGAGATTCATGATGAAAGTCTCAAATCACTTTAGCTTTGATAAAGACTGGTGTGAGTGGATATTTAGAATTATATCCACCACTAAGTATTTTGTTCTTGTCAATGGAATTCACGTAGGATTATTTGATGCTATAAGGGGCATCAGACAAGGGGACTCGATTTCCCCTTTTTTGTTCATTTTTATGATAGAGTCCCTCAGCAGGTCTATTCATGCATCTAAATCTTTGGTTTGATTGATGAATTAACCATAATAGAGCATGTAGATAATATGTCCCACTAGTATTTTTTGGATGACACAGTTATCTTTGGAAAGGCTTCCATTAGGGAGGCATCCTCTTTTAGATCAATACTTGATGATTATGCTCTAGCCTCAAGATAACAAGTCATTGATCTTAAATTTGAAATCTACTTCATAAACGTTACCAAACAATAATAGCCTAGATTAATGCATTATTTAAATTTGAAAATTATTATTCTACCTACCAAATATATGGGTGTTCCTCTATTTTATGGCAATGAAAAATCCAACCTTTGGGTAAATTTATTGAGTTATTTTAGGGACAAAGTGACTTTATGGAAGGTGAAATTTATATCCTTTTCTAGCAGGATTAATCTAATTAAATTTGTACTTAGTTCCATGTCTATCTACCTCTTATCAAATTTGAGGCCTGTAACAAAAAACATCAACAACATAAATCAAATATGTAGATCCTTTCTCTAGCAAGGTAGTTATGAGGCTATAAAAGTGTATCTAGTTAGCTAGGATAAAGTATGTCAGTCAAAAAAAGTTGGTAAAGCTAGCATTTAGATTATAGATCTCTACAATATAGTTTTGGGGGCCAATTTGGTGTGGAGTGTGTTTTTTGATCCATATGCTCTTTTTAGCAAAATCATCCAGCACAAGTATTTAGGGGTAGTGGATCTAATTGCTACCCTCTCCATAGCTTATCCACCTACTAAATCTCATATTTGGAACTTTCTTCTCCATTATCATCCTCTCATTACCAATCACATCTTGTGGGTCTTTAATAATGGAAATAAGGTTGATTTTTAGGATGATTTGTTGAATGGCCAAAAACCATTGTGTGAATTAAGGGAGGTGGAAGAATCCAAATTATATCTTATTTATGCTTAGGGGGGAAAAGTTGGTGATTAAATTGAGAATGGAAAGCTTGGGTATGGTGTTGTTGGTAAATGGAAGAACCTTGAAAATGTTCCTATATTTTTCAACCAAAATATATTTCTTGAATCCATTTTGAGTAATCATAATGTGTTTTTAAGCAATTAGGATGACTCCATATGTTGGATGGGTTCAGGATCTGGAGACTACAAAGTTAATTTGGGGTATCAGCTTGTAGTGGTTGAGGAGGATTGTTGTCCTCAGGTTAATCTTCTATGTTGGAATAGCAAGTGGCTTTCAAAATTTGGTTCTTTTATTTGGTTAGTGACCTAATAAAAGATTCTGACACAAGACCGACTCAGGATTCAAGAAAATGGGTTGGTATGTCCCTTCCAAATATAACATTTACTTAAAAGAGTAATAAACCATTGACCACCTTTTGTTCTTATATCCTTTTGCCTCTACATGTTAGGACTGGTTATGCAATAAGTTGAGCTAGGAGTAGGCTCATGCTCCTTCATTATTCCTCACTTTCTCTTCCTAAAGGATAAGACAAGAGGGAGATGTTTTGAGGGGTTTTTGGATAGCTAGCCTTTCCATACTCATTTGGATTATTTATAAAGAACATAATTGTCATATATTTAGTGATAAGGCTATCGATTTATTATATTTTAAGATTAAATTAGAAATAGTTATCTTTGAGTTTATTTCTTCTCATTTTGTTAAGAATCATGCTAACCTCTCCTCCTAGGACATGACGATCAGACCCAATTGGATGATAATAAAAATCCCCCTATTAATTAGTCAAGAGTAATTAGATAAAAAAATTAGTTTCACCTCATAGCTTCTTGGTTTCCTCCCCCTACAAGTTTCTTCAAGTTGAACTTTGATTGTACAATGTAAGAGAATCTAGGATTTTTGGGTGTTAGGTGTAGTATTAGGGATTGAATTAGATCCCTTATCCAATATTTGTCTTCTCGTCTTAAATATGGAATGAATAATGAGGCTAAGGCCTAAGTTGTAGTCTTTAGCATTTAGTTAGCTTGATAGTGTGACATTAAGCATTTGGTGATTGAAGTTGATTCCAAATTCATTACATATGCTATTCTAAACCACTAGTTCAAGGCATGGTGTCTGAATAATATCCTCAATATGGCATGGACCCTCTTCGATGAGATGGTGTCATGATCCATTTCTCATTATTTTAGAGAGGCTAATAAGTAGGAAATTTTTATTACTAATTAGAGAGTTGAACAATTAGAAGATGTGGTGATGGATAATAACTATGGAAGGTTGTCAGGTATATAATTACTTGACCATTTTTAAATTTATTGCTCCCTCATCATTTCATCATATTTTGGTGATTTTGTTTGGACTACTTGGATCTATTTCCATTTATTGGCTTTCATATATTTTGGTATGTGACAGCTTGATGAGATGCCTGACATGGTTGTTATGATTTTTAAAATTGAGATGACATGTGTCATTAAATTATTCTCTCCCTATTGATACTTGTGTGATGTGTTGTAGTGACAGTGATGAATTTGATAGTAGAAACCATTACTCTCATTGAGCCCATTCTTTCTCTCCACTTAAAGAAAAGAGATATGGCTTTCCATGATAGTGTTTTTTTTTATGATTAAGGATGATTTTATAGTTTCTAAATGTGGAGGTCTTAAAGGCCATCAGGGCCATAATTGGTGATGAATATATGTATGATATCTGTAAGAACAAGACTAATGTAGATGCGGTGTCCATCTTTGTCATTAATTTGCTACATGTGGTCAGAAATGTTGATGTGGTAAGGTCTGTGGTGGAGACATTGGTTTGGAAGGAACTTTGGCGTGGTTTGGTTAGTTGGTTAAATTGATTCTTAGAGGCAAATGGTCTAGTCTTACCCTTCTCTAGCTTTCATTGCTTGGGTCTGGATCCCCTTTCTATTTTTTTTAAGTTAGAATCTTGATGTGGGAAATTGCATGAAATTTTGAAGGTACTAGTGGATGGTTATTTAGGTGTGATCCCCCTACTTTCACCATGGAAAAATAGTTGAAGCCTCTATCCTCTCTAAATTTTTGCATTAAATATTTCAAATCTGAGCCCTTGGCTTCAGCATCATAGCTCTTGGTGGAATTTTGCTCTAACACAGGTGGGTAGAAGTTATGGAGGATGAGGAGGCTAATTTTTTTAGTGGTGTTAGCTTGAAGGTTTTTAGGTTTTTGGTTTCCCAGCTCATATAGGGGAACTTGTAATCTATGGTGGATGTAATTTTTCTAAGTGGTATGTTTGTACTAGTTAATCATAATAGGGAGGATGAAGACTTTTTTGCTTATTTGGGTCTAACGCACAAGCTCACTCACTTGAAGTCTCATTCTTCCTAGTCTTTGGTTTCTTTATTTCCTATTGGTTAATCCTTTTGTCAATTTTTTCTCTTCATGATCTATATGTTTATCCCTCATTTTTAGTTTCACTCCCTTTGTGATTTGGTTGAGGTTGGTTATTTTCATGTCTTGCTGGAACACTACCTATATTTTGTTTTTTGTATCTCTCATTGTATGGGTGAGGGCCCTTACCCTTAATATCTATGAAAAAAATAGAAAGGAAAAATCAAGATAAGGATGATGTGATTAGGTATTTTAACTTGCATGTTGCTCACATAAGGCTTCACTTAATTTGGAAATAAATTATATGCACTTTGTCAACCACTCATATCAAAAACAAGAGCTAAAAACCTGCCTAGATGTTATCGGTAAATTCAAACACATGGTAGCTTAAAATTTTAGGGATTTCCAATATTGTCCTTTCACACAATGGGGGTTTAATATTTCTAGGATCCCTACCCTTGCACGTAAAATGTGATTCAATATATATGCACCTATCTAATCTTGTGCTAAAATGCCTATAATTTCTCTCTTTCATCCAAACCCTAATTATGATTTTAACCATAAGGCTCCCTTTAAAATGGGTTATAATTTTGGATTTGATTGACCCCAACCATTCCCCATTGAATGGTTAAATGTTACCTACATTCCAATAATTTGAAGAGGGCTCAAACCACATGTAGTTCTCCTACTTATATGTTTTTGTTCAACATCTTGAAAAATATAAAGGCAATGTTATATTTTGATCATTAATACTTAACACCATGTAACTTGACTTCATGTATTCATATTTATCTCTATGGACTACTCTAGGAATGCTTATTTAAAGTTTGAAATGTCTATGCCTTTTTAATAATGTCTCAAGAGTGTTATGTATTTGCCTAAGGATACTCAAGTGTGCCAAGTTAATAATAACCTTAGGGATGATTTATATATAGATGAATATTTGTTATTTCCCACTATGACCTACCCATGAAACATGTTTAGGCCAACCTAAAGGAGACCTTTTACTAATTTTAAAAATAGTTGTTAAAATCCTGTGGACATTGTTGGTAGAAGGTGAAACCTATGGTAATCAATATTGCTCAAGTTCACCCATATTGTCTTAGAAATGTAAAACATGGATCTAAAATATGAAGATGGTCTCTATAGGATTTTAGAAGGTTCCTATATAGACTTAACTGATCATAAATAAATGCACCTAGCGAATATAGGTGACTAAGATGATATATATGTATATGGATAAAGGGAAAGTGTGCTTAAGATTCAAATATATGCATAATGTCCAATTGTATCAAAGTATGCCAAATTTGATGTTTTTAAAGTGATAAACCAAATTAGGTGTCTATGGTTTTGGATGACTTGTCAGAAGAGCCCAATTTTTGGAATACTTTACTTTCCAAGGATGATCTATTACCTCCTCTTTCTAGTGTTGTTTCTCATGTTTGATGTATCACACTCATTATCATTTTTTTATATTATGCTATTTTGAGACTTATTATTTGTTCATGTTTTCAATCGATGTTGTTTTTAGTACTTTGGTTTGTTATCATATTTTTTACCAGTGTTGATTTTGGGTCATGAATTATTACTGACCACCTTTTTATTGTAACCATTATTATACTTTATCTTCTTATTTTTTTTATTAATAAATATAACAATATGATCCAATAAAAATAAGGCCATGATATTGAAAATCTTATCAAAGCTAGTATGTTTTAGTGATGGATAAGAAAGTAATACATCTGAAAGTGAAAGATATGTTAACAAAAAAAATTGGAGAAGTAAGAGTATATAAAGTGAGAAGCTGAGAAGGGTTCAATAAATTTGGTGTTTTTCATGTAACAAATGTCAATTGTACTTGTATGATGTATACATTTGTTTATGTCGTCTTATCTATTAGCATTGATTTTGTAAGTGTATTTTGAAGTTGATGTTTTATAAACTATGTTAATAAGACATACTAAATTATAGAGAATAAGTAAAGAGTTCAATGACTTAATTGTTATTGGAATGAATTCGATGCATTGTGATTATGTTTATATAAAAAATTCAATAAATGTTTTATATTTCAATGGCTTTAATTGCAAATGACAAAAACATGAATTTGATGTCTTTTTTATTAATTATAATTAGTTGTGTATAAATGCTTTTATACATTATTTTATATTTATAATTTTATATATTAAGCTTTCCAATATACATTATTTAAACTTGAACTTGAAAAGGAATAAAAATGTACAAATTGAAAAATGCTATAACATAATTAGTATGAAGAGTCTTTTTTTTTGCCTTTATCTTGTAGCATTGGCTTGGTTGAAAGAAAAAGAACATTAAAATTTATTTTGTCTATATTTTTTAAGAATCAAATTGATTCTAAAATTAGTTTCATTTGTTATTTTTTAAAAGCATTCATTTATACTAAACAAGTTCATATTTGTATTGGTTAGAAATAAATAACGTGTTTTTTAACATCTTTTGTTTTTAATTATTTACATGTGATGTTATATAGAGTAGTTAGAATCAGGGATGAACAATTACTTTTATATGAAAATTTGAAGTCATAATTTTACTTCTTGCTCATGACAATGTGATTAAAAATTGAGATTGAGATAGGATACATCATTTGTAGAGGAAGTGTAAAGTTTTTTATGGTCTAATTCTAGTTGGAAAAAACTATTATGGACTACTTTATTGGTGCATATACATATATACATACATACATATGTATGTATTTATCTATATTTATATTTGAATTAATACAAATAAGTGGTCACATTTGAAACTTTTACTTCTTTATCTAGTTTTTTACTAGTTACAAATTTTATATTCACATGTACAAGTTATAATGTATTATATAATTTCATGAGTAACTACACTAGTTTACCTGACCCTATGCTATGTATATGTAAAAATGTATTTTATTGAATTATATTGAAGTATTCACCAACATAGCATTGAAATTACATAGAGATTGACTTAAAAGTTTTTTTTCACAATGTAAAAGACAGATAGACATTTTACATTATGACATGATTTTTTTTGAAAGCATTATACATTCATGCTCAAAAGGCATACAATTATTTCTCATATGTATTTGGTTGTTTTCAATAGATAAGCCAACAAATCCATTAACATGAACATTTGAAAAGAAGTTTCAAGGTTATTAATAACTTATCAAGATGCACATAAAATAATTACAATATCCAATCACTTTTCAAACAAGGAACATATATTTGTAGTAGTAGAACTTATAACATACATCCTATTGAATGCAATGAAGAATTATGTGGAACCACTAATAATAAGTCTTAGATTTTGCATGGTAGTAAAAGAATAATATTTTTATTCACAACTCAAAGTACAATATAACCTCATCATGTAAAATGGAAACGAATATGATTTTTTCCCCACTTTCATGATGAAGTTGAACTATACTAGTGTAATTTATAAATTTATTCAATGATTTGATCTATTTGATAAACATTTTTTAAAAAATTGAATAGAGTATGCCATAACCTATTTGGATTTACCATTTTATATCATATAGATATGATGTCAACTTCCTTACATTATTTGTCTTATTTATGAGAATATATTTTATCATCTATCTCATATATGAGAGCATATTGATATATCAAGTGATAGTCCAACCTTTATATCAAAGGGAGACAAAGTCGATTTTCATTATCATAAATGTTACTTAATTGTTACACAGTCAAATGATGAGTTGAAACAAATACATGAGAGTAGTATTTTACAACATTTTTTTGAATAATAGATTATATTTTAAGTAAATGATATCCACGTCATAACTGTTGACCAAAAGGTGATGATAAAATCTATTAGGACGTATATGTGAAAATGAAAATTATTGAGCATTATTGGTCCTTGACACTGAATAATTGAGTCATTATTATTGCATCCACACAATATTACATTCTTAAGTCATTAAAATATTGTTTATAGCCATGTCATGGCCTTTGATGAGAACACACAAATTTTGAGGACTTATAGTTTGTTCAATAAAATTAATATTTACTTTTAGAAAAAATTAATGTTTATGATTACAAGTATATAATAGATGTCATTAGATTAATAAAACATGTCTTTTGGGAAACTGTGGATGGAAGCATTACTAAACAATTGTTAATAATTGAGACTGAAGCATTATTAATATTACTAAAAAATCATATATATGAATTATAATGCATTAATTTTATTTATTTTTAGATTGAATTCAATATATAAAACTATATTATCAGAATTAATGTTTGTTGGTTCCTTTTGTAAATACAATGAAGACCAAGCAAGATTGTTTATTGTAAATTGCATGATAGATGTGTTACATTTATAAGATTTTGTTGTAATAGTGTCAAGTTATCTTTTTACTTCATGAACCACTAGTCTTGTGAAACAAAAGCAAAGAACTCTCTGTAAAGAGTATATGGACTCACATTTGAGGTGAATTTAGAATTCCATAGTGGAAAAATCAAGGATTCAATAATAACTCATGTTGAAAAGACTATGTGGTAGTTAGGTCAGTTGTTTTTATGTTTTAAGTGCATCTATAATTCTACGTTCAAACTATGCAAATATTTGGTAAGTCATTCCAATGAAGGACAAATGACTATAATTTAAAAAAAAATGTTTAAACTAATACAAAATTTAAAAACTTGTATCCAATGCTATTGGTTTTCAAATAGATTGTAAAATGGACAAGGGTGAGAATGATCATATGAATGGGAGATGAAATCTTTTGAGTGCAACAAGTATACAATTATTTTCTTTTAGAGAAAAGACATCTACAAAATAAAATAAAAATATTAGAATTATCTTAACATTATCCAAAAAAATTTAGAATAAAGTATTGCAAATAATTTTTCTTGCCATTTTCTCTTAATGATGGTCAAATTAGAATAAAAGATCAAGGAAAAATGTTACGTCAATGATCTTCAAAGATTGGATTGATTCTAACTTTAAAATCACATTTTATGTGAGCTAGGTATATTTTCATATTGAATATGATGTTATATTTTTTGTTTCTAATTATAAGCTTATATTATTTAATTTTTTTCCCTACCCAATCACAACCTAACACCTGCCATTTCTTATGTTTTTTTTAAAAATATATACATACATACATACATATATATGTATATATATATACATACATATATATGTATATATATATACATACATATATATGTATATATATATATATACATACATATATATGTATATATATATACATACATATATATGTATATATATATATATACATACATATATATATATATACATATATATATATATATATATATATATATATATATATATATATACATACATATATATATATACATATATATATACATACATATATATATACATACATACATACATATACATATATATATATATATATATATATATATATATATATATATCATTGGTGGAAATAATTTTCTAGCCATAATGAAATTGTCAATTAGTAAAAAAAAAAAAAATGTTGGCCAAGAAGAGCACACCAAGTGAAAAAAATTTGGTTCGACTATATTTTAAGTAAAAAGAAATATTTAAAAAAAAATATGAGTCATAAATGACTTTCATCACTTGTGTTGGCATGTTTCTTCATTTAATACTCTTGCTTACTTTGCACTCAATGGGTTTGTCCAGGTTATGTCAACAATTTTAGTGTGCCTCAAAAAAAACAATTTTAGTGTGCCTCAAAAAATACATATAGCTTTGACATACATGATATCATTGGCATTATGTTGTACTCCTCCATTAGGGTCATCTTCTAACTTTGAATGGGTGCAACGCAAAGAGTTTTTTGGTATTAAATTATTCTTTTGTGTTTCTATGTTTTTTTTATTGAAATGTTGAGCAAAATAATATGTTATGCAAATTAGATATGGATTGATGTTTAAAGATTACTCACGATGTGGGTTTGTGTTTTTGTACAATTTATATTTTTTTTATTAAAATAATTGTGCATTGGACATTATTTGTTTGTGTTGTGAACAAAGTGCTTTCATGAGAAATACATGTTTGTGTGTTTGAAACACACTAAGTAGCACATTTTTTCATCATATTCTTTTATTTCAAGCATTTTTGACATGTGAACGTGTGTTATGTGTAGATTTGTATTGATAATAAACACTTATTTTATGATCTAGTATTTTTTTCATTTATATGTGCTATAAATGAGATATATTCATTATATATATGTAATTTATGTGATAAAATACATGTGTATCTCCCTAAATAGACATGAATTTATATTTACAGAATAGTCGCAAGGGAGGTTTTATATTTTGTATAATTTGTATTTTTTATTAAAATAAATTATAGCCTAGATATATGGATTGTCTATATTATGAATAAATCATGTGTATCTAAGCAATACATGGTCATATATGTTCGAAGCAGATTGAGAAACAATTTTTTTTTTTTTTTTTCAATTTTTTTTTTCTTTTGAATGGATGATATGGCCTTTATATTCAATGTGTATTTTTTGTACAAGGAAAAGATAAGAGGACTTGTACATAGGTGAGGTTGTAGCAGTGTGCTCCTCTAACCTGTGAACACTTCTTTTATGTCCCTGTAAGTTATATTGAAATGTAATTGAAGAAGGATATAATTTGGTTATTCCATCAGCCTAAAACCTTATTTATTATTCTTATGAATGTAATTAACATCATGAATGCAGATTGAGCATTATGAAATGTAAATAATATGTAAAGCATTTCAAAAATCAACTAGAGCTAGAATTATTTCAATACGTGTTGACTTATTTGTGTAATCAAATCATGATATATTATATTGATATAACTTATTTGATTTATTTTTTCGTATGTGATATTTTTTAGGAATTTGAAATTGATGGCAAGTGTAATGAAATGAGGCATTCTCTATTCCAAACACAACTATTAATCTACATATTCACATTGTTAGTGCAGAGAAGTGTGTGCGCAGGTTGGTACATAATATTTGATGTATTTTCTTGTTCAGGATTATGTTTGAGGACTTTTAGATTGAAGGAAAGTGAAACAAGTTGAATCATTGTGTATTCAAAACATAGGTATTAGTCAACATGAGCATGTATTTTTATTTTTAATGTAGGGCAACACATGTGAAAGTGTAAAGATATGGAAATTTTATTTTTTGATGATAAAGTGAAAATGACAGTAGAATGACTTTTTTTTACGTGGGCTTACAAATTCTAAACTTATTTCCAAAGTTTTTTTGTTACTAGTTATTGATTTCAATTCATTTGTTTAAGTATTTATATCAATTTGGTCGACATAAAAAAGTATAAAGAAACAAATTTAACAAACCAGAAGGTTTTGCACTACCACTAACACTTGTAAGAAATATTATAGAATATTTCTTTAATTAATTACATAAATGTGATCAAGATACACTAAAATCATTGAAACTAGAATTAGTATCTAACATGGTTTAAGGTTTGGATATGATGGCATGGTTATGTCATGCTAGTGTCTTTCAATTTTATTCAATGGTCTCATTTTTGTCAATTTTTTTAGCATTTATAGTTTTTATTGTGCACATAAAAACCCAGTTAGAATTGACACAGATAATATCATTGGCATTGTGTTGTATTGCTCAATTTTGGATGTCTTCAAGCTTTCAATGGGTGGATTATGTATCTTTTTTTTGGTAATGAACACATTTTTTCTATATCTATATTTTTCATCAAAATGTGATATAAGTAATATATATTCATTACATATTTATTTAATTAAGAAGTAATAAAATCTAGGTATACACCTTGTGTATGTGTAGTTTCTCTAAACAATACATATTGGTATTTAACAATAGCCATATTTTTTTTGTATAGAGAATATGTAAACGCATAGTTTTTTTCTAGTTTGTATTTGATGTCAATGCAAATGAAATTTAATTATTGGGTGACCATATTTATCTACATTGGTTATTGTTCCATCTGGCTCGTGTAACATCACCAAATGTATTAATTTTATTTTCCATGGTCTAGTTGTTGTTATCAACTTTAATGATATTTTCATATTTATGATTCCATTTAATTTCAAACTAAGAATATGAAGAGATCATTAAACTAGCAAAGAACAACTACATTATCAAAAAAAAATGTCATTTAGTGGTGATATGTAAGTGATACAGAACAATAAATATGTTTATTCTTAATTATAATATTTGTTGTGTATTTTATTTTCAATCTAGTAAAAAAATCTTAGCTTTTTTAACAGTGTCTTATTTCATGATACAATATGTTTTTGCAACTTCTATGGCCATTGTATTTGAAATAATTTGAATTCAAAATATTAAGGTATCATTAAGTTAGCCAAGAAAAACGATAATATAGAAAAAAGCTGAGGTTTATACTAATGTTACACAAGTGAGATAGAAAAATAAATATCATTAACTATATTATTTTTGTAAATTATATTTTAAATTATTTTTATGTATTTACTAATATACACATGCATGGGCATATATCTAAGCACACATTGAAATATATCAATGTCTAAACAAGTTTAATTTACTTTGAGTTCATACATTGTGAATGGTTTTATCATAGTTAAAAATTTATTAAATTTACAAAATATAAAAAAAATTGGCAATTTTCAGACAAGAACATTGTGCTTTGTGTTTGTACATTGATTGTGAAAGGTTTTAAGTTAATAAAATTCCCAAAAAAAAATAAAAAACTTTGCCACTATCCAAGATAGTTTTGTTGATAAAACATAGTTAAGCACCTTTTTCTATGGTTTTGTTTCACATAAATCTTGACAAAATCCAAAGAGATGTATATATATATATATCTTTGGATTTTGTCAAGATTTATGTGAAACAAAACCATAGAAAAAGGTGCTTAACTATGTTTTATCAACAAAACTATCTTGGATAGTGGCAAAGTTTTTTATTTTTTTTGGGAATTTTATTAACTTAAAACCTTTCACAATCAATGTACAAACACAAAGCACAATGTTCTTGTCTGAAAATTGCCAATTTTTTTTATATTTTGTAAATTTAATAATTTTCTAACAATGATAAAACCATTCACAATGTATGAACTCAAAGTAAATTAAACTTGTTTGGACATTGATAAGTTGCATAGATAGTTTAAGGACTAGAATACATACATGTTATGCAAGTAGTGCATTACATAATATTGTTCAAAAATTTATGAAGCTCTGGTATATGATGTCCTACCACAATTTAAAAGAATACACAATTAAAATGAGTAATTTCTTGAAATGCCAAATCATGTATGTATTGAAAAATATTAGAGGAAGGATATTAAATCTACCTAATGCATAATTGTGGGTATTTTTTGTATAGTTTGTGTAAGCGTGACATGACAAGAAAAACCAACAATTGAAAATTAAAAATTTCAATGTAGTCACAGGAAAAAAATCATTGCACTTATCAAGTATATTAACTTCTCAAGTTAGTAGTGCAAATCTTATCAAGATAATAATTACATGGAATGAGTAGTAAAGGCCAAATTATTTTTGACGTTTAAAAGGCCAATAATCTAAGTGAGCAAGTTAAAAACAACCTGTCATTTGGTTGTTTCATATGGCTCACTTTCTTTAGGCTACTGTTATAATAAAAATGCTAAGCACAAATAAAATATTGGTTCTTTTGAAGTCTTCTACATGAGGTAATTTACAATAAGATTTACCATATATAAGAAAAAAACTAAATTCAATTTTAATCATATAAAACCAAAATAAAATGAATCTTAAAAATAAAAATTATACTTTACACAATAGGTAAATCAAAGGAAGCAGGTGAGAATTTATAGATCATGTGTTGAGCATTGAACCTTTTTCGTGTGTGTTTGTGAAAGTGTAATCTAAAGATGAATTGTAAGATAAGTGATTTGAAAAATAACATGGAAATATTGAAATAAAGGAGTGTATGTTGTAACAAAATCTATTCTTTCAAATAAATCTATACTTTTAAATATTTTTTTGATTTAAAAATATTTTCCAATGAAAAATAATATTAATTGGGCAAGATTATAATTGACTCCATGAGAAGTTTGTATTTTCCATTATTATACACGTAATCTTTATGCATATGGTTTTTTTGTCTTTTTGGTAAAAAAATACTTGAATTACACCAAAAGACATGGAAAATGCTCAAAGTTCAAGAGATGGTATATTAATTCCCACTAGATTTATGGTTACCATTGCCAAATACAAGGCACAATATTTTATTTTTCTAACTCTACTGAAAAAATTGAAACCTGAAAAGAAAAAGAATAAAAAATTATAATACTATTGATAACAATAAAGGTGGATAATGATCTAGAATGGAAACAACAAAATGCATTTCCACACAATTTTAAGCAATGAAAAAAAAAATAGGTACTTAAACTTATCAAACAATAGAACTAAACTTTTAAAATAAAAATAAAAACCTTCGAAAAAGGATGCACAAATCATTACTTAAGTTGTATTGGTTAGTTGGATTCCCTTCAACTAAAACGAATTTGAAATTTTTATGCAATAGAAAAATTGGCTACAAGACAAAGTACATGCCTCATTTTATTATTTTAAAAAATACCTTATTGAATTATGGGATCACATGCTCTAAAATTGGTGCTTGTTTTTCATAATTTAGGCATTTTTTAATGTCCTTATTTATTTCAAAGTAATATAAAAATGACATGAAATAAGTATAATGCTCAATTCACCAAACTATGTTGACATCTTATTAAATTGCTAAATTTCAAATTTTAGGACTTTGAATTTAGATTTTGCAAGAGAAATTATTATAATAGATGCAAAGAGTTTTCATTGTTTTAAATATGGACAATATTCTTGTTATTATTATTGGTATCACTAATTGAATATAACTATAACAGCATGCTTTCTTTATTACATGGTCAATGGTTTTGAATTTGTAATAGAAGCTTATGCAACTCTAAATTAAAAAGCTTGATGAGGAAGCAAAATTTTGAGAAGCTCAAGATAATCAGAAGCAAACTGTATGCAATTAGAAATGCATCATGTCTATAAATCAATCTTAGCTTAGAGAAGATAGAGCATTCCTACACTTCTGATTGGGAATACATTTGTTAAATGGGAGCATGACTAAGATGGGGATTTGCTAGACTCAATTAGGGGATCACTTGTCACAATACACCATGTTAAAAAGGGTTCCAAAGCTTACAATCTATCACAAACATGCAACAACCCTAAAAGAGTCCTAGGTTTAATGTTCAATCTATTCGAATAAACAAGAAAGTAAATCTAATCTAGTGCACACCAAAGCTTGTGTCACAATATGAGGGGTTAGTAAGGCAATAAAAACATGTATAAGAAAATATAAATTAAGATAAGTATGATTAAGACCCTAATACATGGAATATGAAGAGTAATATTATTTGATCCACTACTTCTGCTACTTCTATCTACTAAAGAGAGGAGAACAAAGTTAGAATATACTTACATGAATGTGAACCAATTGAGACTCAATCTCTCCTTTGGCCAAAGGGGCTTCATAATAGGTTTTTATGGTTTATAAGGATAAATAAGAAAGGCCAAATCATCCAAGACTTATCCACAAGACTAGATTCTCTAAGTAGAAACCCTAATCTAAGACTCCTCAAGTAGAATGGTGGAAGAGCAAATTGTAAAGAAGCACAAGTGAATAATAAATATTGCATGCATATTGAAATAATGATGAAATTATCTTGTATTTATAGGTGTATCTCACCTTAAATCTTTCTGAATATGTCAGTTGTATAGGGTTGACCTAGTCGACTCTATATGTTTTTGGGAGATAAATCACTAGGTCCTGATCTAGGTCAATTGAAGGGTTAACAAAATTACAAGTGAAAAATATCCTTAAATAGTAAAAGGTCAACCCAATCAACCCTATATAGTAATCAGAGTCTAAAAATTTTACAGGGTTGACCCAGTTGACCTAGTACAGTCAACTGGGGAAGGGGGATCAAGGTAAAGAAAAGAGGGATGGAAAGAGGAAAAAGATTGGAGGAGTGTGAAATGGAGGATTAATAGCTTAGGGAATGGTTTTAGGAGTTTTTTAGATTGGTAATAATGTGTTAATAAGGGATAATTATCCTATGAATCACCAAATGTCTGCCCACCCCTTTCTTGGTGTACACCTTAGGGCGTGCACTCAGAGAAATTGAGTCTCAATGGGTTCTTATAAAATGTAAAGCATCAGTATTTGATAAAAGTTGAAAATATTATGTGTATACATATGCCCCACTCAAAGCCCATCACATGTCACTAAGGTGTAACAGGGGATGGTAATTTGAGAAAGAACATAGCAACACACAATATTGATGTTAAAAAAAAAAGTTGTATTTTAAAGCAAAAATAACTGAAAGTAAATGACTAAAAAGTAAATAACTATAAAGTAAATGCAATGCGTACCTTGACTTACCTTTATCATTTAATGGTTGTCTATTTTTTTGTTAGTTTTTATTATGTAGGGAATAGAGACTACTTTTGACAAACCCAAGAATACAAAACTAAAGAGCAAAAACAAACACAAGAAAAGCCAAGATAGTTAGTGCTATGAGGAAAAGACATACTTAGGAAATTTGGAAAGATGGGGTAACAAGTGCTATGTTAGACCAAATGACCAATTCAAACAACAAGAGCAAATCAGGTAACTGAAAAGCTAAGGCTACTCAAGATTGAAAAACTCAAACAAGCTATCCTTAGTAAGAAAGGCAAACTCACCAAGTCAAACCAAAGATACATGTCAAACAAGATGGTAATCAAACATCAATGGTAAAAGAAGAAACAAAATGTTAAAACAACATTGATGAGTGATCAGTAAAAATATTTATCTCACTCAATAATAGAAAAAGGTGCATAAAAAAGGAAAACAACATTGTTGAGTGAGAAGTAATAAGCCAACCTCACTCAACAATGGAAAAAAAAGGTATGAAATCAGGTGTCCATAATAGCAGGATAGTACAATAAATGACAAATAGTAAAAGAGAGAAAAATAATTCTAAGAATTTAATTTTATGGTATAAAGAAAGAAGTAATCCATAGTTGCTCAAACATGTTGTTTCTCTCTAAGGATAGATAAAACTGAAACAAAGTAGTGCTAGCATGTTTTTAAGAGGTGAAGAAGAAGGAAGTAAATAAGAAGGGAAAACAGACTTGGAATCACAATTTTTATGTCAAGAGGGGGAAATTAAATGGGTGGAGGGGAGAATGAAGGAAAAACCAAGGTAGAGGAACTCTTTATCGAAGTCAAGACACTCAAATTAGGTTTTTCAAAACAAGAAGACTTTCAACCTTAAGGACTCTAAAGAATTTCTCTTAGCCACACAAGTCTTAGGTCAATAGACTAAGTATATATATTATCCCATGAAGGCTATATGCATGAAAATTAAAATGGACCTACCTTCCCATAACATGTTCTCCATTCCTCATGACCCCTTACAGAGCCATAGGTTTACTATGAATATTATGTACTTACATGATAAAGTAGGTAGCACCATATAGTTTGTTGAACTCCCCTATTCCAATCTACTAACCTACCACACCCCAAAGGACCTTGGCACTATGTGAGGCCAACTGTGGAGTTTGAGATTTGATTGGAGATATGAGGTGTGCTTGTAATAACTTCTTTTGGTGTGAATTTGAATTTTGAGATTTGTATGTTGCCTTTTGAATATCATTGCCTTTTGTTTCAAATAATTTGGCTCTTAACTTTCTTGATGGATTTTTCTATTCCTCCTCCATACGGATTTGGAAAACCAAATATGGGTGTTATAGATGACTTTCATTTGAATACTTGGGACAAGATTTCTAAGATAGAGAACTTCAAAGAGCATGGGGTCTAAGAGTCTCCTAAATTTAGGTGAAATAAAAGTGCTTTCTTGACTTCAACCTTGTTTTATCTAATATGGAGTGAAAGGAAGGAGAAATAAAGAGGAATGATACATGAAATAATTTAAATTACTTTAAATTGCAAAAAATGTGACAAAGGGAGAAAATGGATACAATGATAGTAAAGTGTGATTCTTTATCATAAGAATGAGGGAAATGGAGGAAAACATGCGAACATAGATTATTGTGCAAATTTCATCTAACAAAAGAAATCAAATCTAAAGTTTGAGAACAAAAATCAAAAACATGAAAAGATGATAATTTTATGAGGAGTGTTGGGTCCTATTTATGGTCTTACACTACAACTTCATAAAAGAGAAACCATGAGGGTGCCAAAAAGCAAGTGAAAGATAAAGTGAGGTAAGTAAAAAATAGTAGTTTTGTGAGGAGTGTTGGGTCCTATCCACGGTCTTATGAAGTAACTTACAAAATAAAAACCCAAGGAGTGCAAAAAACAAACTGGAATACATTAAGGAAAAAAATAAGTAAAAGTTGATAATTTTATGAGTGTCGAGTCCTATCCAATTCTTACAAAGCAACTCACAAAATAAAAAATCAAGGGGTGTCAGAAAGAGAAAATGCAAGAAGATAAAGAAAACTATGGTACATCAATAAACCAAAAGACCAAAAGGGACGACTAAAGGTTTATGAAAAGAGGGAAATGTTGTAGAGGGAGAGACCCATGTAAGTAACCTAAAAAAAATGTTAGATATATGTAGATAGAAATCATGAAGAGAAAGAAATGTTTAGGCTAATTAATTTTTGAGAAATTGTGTGTTGGTGGGATCTTTGAAAACATGGCCTTCATTAGTTTGAAGACGGTAGGTGCTTGGACCAAGAATATCTTTGACTAAATATGGGCCTCTCCATTTTTGGGCATATTTGCCTTCTATACAATGGGTGTAGTCTAATTTAAAGAAAATATCACCAACATTAAATGTGTAGATTTTAACACATTTGTTATGTTGTCTAGCAATGTGACGCTTGTATTGGCAGTTATGTTGTAAGGTGGAAAGATGATGTTCATCAAGTAGATTAAGGGAATGAAGATGAGCTTTGCATAATTATTCATTAATAATAATACCATCAAGAGATATATGAAGAGAGGGAAGCTCAACTTATAAAGAAAAAACTAACTCAGAACCATAGACTAGCAAAAATGGCATTATCCTAGTGGTAATACATATGCTAGTTTGATAGGCCCAAAGTGCAGGGTAAAGATGAAGATGCCAATTTGTGTAGGTTTCATGGATTGTTTTTTGGAGAATTTTGTTGAGAATTTTATTAGTGGCTCATCTCATCCATTGTATTGTAGATGATAAGGCATGGAAAATTTATGATTACATTACAGATGATAAGGTGAGAGTTCATGAGAGACAGTAATTAGTGGAGGACAAGATGGAGTACCATATTCAATACAAGTGGTTTATTCAATAAACATGGCATTACCATCTTGAAAGTGGTATGGTGCATTGGGTAAGGCATAAATTGGATTTGTTTTAGGGTCAATGCTAGCAATGAAGTTGTTAAAGCAAGGAGTTTTAGTTTTGAAATTCCCAAGTTTATGATGTTGTCAAGGAAGTTGAGGTTCTCAGGCATAAATTAACTCAAGGATAGCTTCATTACCATCTAAGGTGGGAAGAGTACCATAATAATAGACATCTACTTCAAGATCTATAATTTGATTGCCATGGTAATCATACTCAGAATGTAACTGATGAACATCAGTTGCCTTGGCATCTAGTGCAATTTTAAGAGTAGAAGAAGTAGATGGATCAGAAGGGGTTGGATTATTAGTGGATTCATTGATGGAAGAAGGATTACATGCAATGATTGAATCAATACATGGTAAAGGAGATGTAGAAATTTTTAGAGGTTCAAAAGGTATAATTTTCTGTACCACCCAAGGAGTATCGATAAGAGGAGAATTTGTAGGAGGCACGTGAACCTTGGGATCTAAGGTATAATACATAGAAATGGTATGAACATCCTAATTAAAATCATGAATTTAGGTTAAAGTTTTCTGATAATGCTAGACATTTAAGTCTCTAGATTGAGCTTGGGCTTTTATATAGTTATCATCATATGTTGGAGCAATTATACATTCTTGAGAATCAGGGGAAGTTTTAGAGGGTGAAATCCTAATATTATTGAATGTACAAGGAGACATGATGAGAGGATCTTGAAATAATTTGGACACTCAAAAATGATTGCAAGTGAAGGCATATTTAGGTAAAGAAGGCTCCTGAGCATTGTATGGAGGGGGAAAATCGGTAATCTCATTGATAATAGGAATAGTATGATCCCTAGGTAATAGAGAAGGAGGAAGCCATTATAAAATGTAAGGAGGTAATTTTATAGTATTTCAAGTATGTTACAAATCATTGGGATCATCATCATTGAAATCCACAAAAGTAACTTATAAATCATGATTCATGTTGATAAACTTAGGTAAAAGAACACTATTGATCTTAGGAATGGTAGGCATACGATATTATGATTTAGGATTAGGAAGCTGAATGCTCTATGGGTTGGGATCAACTTCATGCTTATACCATTTTCCATCATGTAAGAATTTAATACATTTGCTACCAGAAGAAGTAATGGCCCTCATTCGATGAGTCCATAGGCAACCAAGGAGTATGTTGCAAGATAGGGGTAAGTCAAGGACCATAAGATTGGTTTGAGTAGTCTTAGGTCCAATGGTTAATGGAAGCTAAATACAACCAAGTGGATTTTGATTAGTCTTATCAAAACCATGAAAAGTAATATGGGTTTGCTTAAGATGATCTTTGTTATAAACAAGTTGTTGGATGAGCCATAAAGATGTTATATTAATAAAAAAACCTTCATCAACTAGAACTTTATAGATAAGAGTGGTATTAATGGCTACTTTGATGAAAAGTGGTGGATTACTAGCATGAAAGAGAATTTCATTATTGATCATGTCCTCTTTAAGGAATGCAATAGAGGGCTTGGAAGAAGGACACATAGTTTCAATGGTATTTATGTTTGTAGGTTAAGATTCAATAGAAGGAGGTTCTTCATCTAAGGAGGATGGATCATCAATTTATTGGAGCTATTGTATAAGGAATTTATGATGATAGGGTGAGGTATGAACCAACTCCATAAGAGGAATCTTACAAGGCATAGTTTTGATTTCTTCAAAAAAGTTTCAATGAGGCTTGGAAGAACCAACATGAGGTTTAAGAGGTAAATTAATTTTTGGAGGAATAGTTATAGTTGGAAGATCAAAAGGAGGAGATGGTTCCTCTTGGAATTTTGAAGCAAGATTAGTGGTGGTAGTATCTTTAAGAATTTGTTCCTCTAAATATGGATTTTTAGGCTTGGTAACATGATCTTTATGAGCTAGTTTATGATGATAATAGACCTTAATAGTATTGACATATTGAGAATTGTTAAAATATTGGTCATAATCAGCATCAATGACACAAACATCATTGGCATTTGATTGATTATTTGAAGATTATTTTTGGTTATTAGAGGTAAAATATTTGAAAGCTTGTCATTTTTGAGAAGCAACAGTGTATTCTTGACAATGAAGATTGATCATAGCTTCATGATTGAATGAATTACCAAGCATATATGAGACAAAAAAATTAGTGAGCCCTCTATAATATTTGTGAGAATGCCCAATGTTAGCATGGAACCAAAAAAATAGATTGGGGTCATCCCACTTAGGAGGAGCATTGGGATAGATGAAAGGTTTAGTGGGTTGTAAAAATTGTTTCATTTGCTAAACCGAAAGAGGTGTATGAGAAGGTGAAGGAATATCGGTTTTATTAGCTCCTAGTTTGGTTTATGGAGAAAATTGATAGTGATAGATGTTTTGAAAGATAATTTAAGAGCGTAGTATTAGGTTTGAATTGTTTTATAATAATTTTTTTATGTATAGCTTGGTCAAGAGCTTCATTAAGTGTTTGGGGAGCAAAGGTTCAAACCTTATATTGGAGAGTGGAAGTCAAAATGGTAATAAAGAGTTTGAATAAGCTATCATCAGTCATGTTATGGTTGGCTTTATGAGCTAGATATTTCCATCTTTTAATAAAGTCATGAGCTAATTTGGTGGGAGATTGCTTAGCATTGATGAAGTGGTTAAGACAATTTTTTAGAAGATCATTGTGTTAAAACTCTTTAACCAAAGGATTAACCAAATCTTCAAGTTACCAAATAGAATGTTGGGGTAGTTGGTTATACCATTCTAATATATTACCAGTGAAGGTTTTGACTAAGAGTTTATTTATGGTGAAGGTATTAGTTTAGATCCACTCTTTGTAAAGGTTGTCAAAGGCTTTAAGAAATGAGGTAGGGTCTTTGGTCCCATCATATTTGATAGTTGGAGATATGTTACCAATATCAATGGATATAATGAAGGGGGCCAAAGGCTCATTTTGAATGGTTTGAAGCATCTTGTTATTCACTATGGGTTGAGGAATAACATTACCTAAGGCATCTTGAAGAGGTGGAGGAATGTAATTGGGATTAGCATGAGGATGAATAGTTGGAGGTTGATTAGCCACACTGATTAAATGTTGTTAAAGATGAATCATTTGGTTGGTGTTAGAATTTTTTCATTATGTTCATTTGTTGGATAACTTGGGCTAAAAGTTGAGTTGTATCAGGAGGTGGGTTGGTGTTGGTAAGAGTACTTCCCAAATTGGTATTATGGGGGTTACTAGAAGAAGGATTGTTAGAAGGATTATTAAGTAAACTTGTATCAATTACTCCCACATTAGTTTGAATATTTTGAAAATGAGAAGTTTCTTGGTAAGTATAGAAAGGATTAGACCCATCAAATTCATCTTGAGGTGTTATTTGCACCATATTACAATTCATGAATGAAGGAGGAGAAGAGATGCCCCAAGAGTGATGGTGTTCTTGGGAGGAAAATAAAAGAAGAAATGAACATCCCATATAGTATTTAAATGGATTCAAGATATCCAAGAAGATTATAATAGGAGACTTCATTATGACTAAATAGAGATGAATAGAATGCAAAGAAGGATGAATAGAGAAATAGATTGATAGATAGGGAAGGTAGAAAGTAGTACAAGGTTGACTAGGTTGACCTAGCATAGAAAATAGGATCTACAAACAATACAGGGTTGATTGGGTCTATCTAGTACAATGAACAAAGGCTAAAAAAAGATACAAGGTTGATTGGGTCGATATAGTACAGCAAGCAAGGAAAATTAAGAAGCCTATAACATATTTGTAAACTAAAACAAGATAACTTTTGCAAGTAATTTGAAAAGAAATAATAGAAGAAAAATAAATAGTCAATTGGATTAACGCTAGCCAACCTAATTGAGGCACATAGCACAAAACCTTGTACCAACATTGGCTAATGCAAGTTTTTGTAATACAAAATATAATTGAGCAAAGAGCAAGCAATCAACTTAAAAAGTAAAGAGCTAACTAATTGGTTAACCTGAATGTTTATAATATTATTAAGATATAATTTTTTTAAATGTGATGGAAATTTCGCTATAAGCAAGGAACTAGAAAGCAATCTAAGGATGGTTCTAGGTAGTTTGGGTTGAAAAGGATCTATAGTGGTAATGATACAGGCTTGGTATTGGTGTTTACCCCCTCACTTCACATACCACAATGATAAGGGTGTCAAGTGTTTAACTAGTTTTATACTTGATCAGAACATCAAGCCAGCTTCCCCTTTGGTGATGAAATCTAAGTAGGTTGGCCTTGGGTAGATAAATGTTAAAATGTTTGTTTAAATTTTATGATTTGGTCATGTGTGTATAAGATAAAAAATAGTGAAACTACATGATTAATTGAAAACCACCTAATTAAACTATGTGATCTATTATAAGCATGCAAGCAACAAGAAAAAAAAGTGTAAACTAATTAATAACATATAAGGTTAAATCCAACTTTGAAACAAGGTACAATGTTGATATAGTCAACAATGTATGTATAGAATATAGAATAGGTTTGATAGGGTCAAACCTATACTACGAAAGCAAGGTCTAAAAATGAACAAGGTTGACAAAGTTGACCTAGTTATCCAAACAACACATAGAACACAAAACTAGGTCAGTAGGGTCAATCCAGTCGATTGTGTAGGGGCAATTTTAAAGATTAAAAACTGTAAAAAGAAAGACTGTAAAGAAAGAGATAAAAAGGAATTGGTGGATCAAAAATGCAGAGAATGAAGATTGTTGTTCAATAACCTTGATATATGCTTGCAAATTTTGCTAATTGGGTCAACTAGGTCAATCAAGCTTTGCAAAAACCTACTATTGAATGCTTGAAAATGTACATGGTTGATTGGGTTAACCTAGTAGTCTCAACTAGATGTCTGGAAAGCTAAAAACCTATATTGGTTCAATAGGGTTGATACAGTATCCTATACCTATAATCCTATGCATAAAAATTAGATATTAGGTCAATCGAGTTGATCTAGTATGGCAAATATATGATAAAAATAATGATGAAAAAATGAAAGAGATCAAATATGGTAAAAAAATCCTGAAAGGGTTAGTTCACATTGGGTTCACCAGAATGTATGCAATAAGAAATGCATCATGTCTATAAATCAATCCTGGCTCAGAGAAGATAGAGCATACTTACACTTCTGATTGGGAATACATTTGTTAAGCAAAACATAACCAATATAGGGATTCGTTAAACCTAATTAGGGGATCACTTGTCATAATACACCATGCTAGGAAAGGTTTCAAAGCCTACAGTCTAACACAATCATGCAACAACCCTAAAAGAGTCCTAGGTTTAATGTTCACTCTATTCTAATAAATAAGAAAGTAAATATAATCTAGTGCACACCAAATCTTGTGGCACAAAATGATGGGTTAGTAAAGTAATCAAAACATGTATAGGAGAATCTCAATTAAGCTAAATAAGAGTAAGACCCTAATACATGGAATATGAAGAGTAATATTATTTGAGCCAATACTTATGCTACTTCTATCTACTAAAGAGAGGAGAACAAAGTTAGAATATACTTACCTAAATGTGAACCCATCGAAACTAAATATCCCCCTTGGCCAAAGGGGCTTTGCAAGAGATTTTTGTGGTTTGTAAGGATAACTAAGAGAGGCCAAAACATCCAAGACTTGTCCACAAGACTAAATTCTCCAAGTAGAAACCCTAAGCTAAGACTCCTCAAGTATAATGGTGGAAGAGCATATTGTAAAAAAGCACAAGCAAATAATAACTCTTAATTGCAGATTAAAATAATGATGAAATGATATTGTATTTATAGGTAGATTTCACCCTAAATCCTTATGAATATGTTGGTTGCATGGGGCCAACCTAGTTGACCCTGTATATTTTTGGGAGATAAATCACTAGGTCTTGAGCTAGGTCAGGTGAAGGGTTAACAAAGATCCAAGTGAAAAATATCCTTAAATAGTATAGGGTCAACCCAATCGGCCCTATATAGTAATCAGAGGCTAAAAACTATACAAGGTCAACCCAGTCATCCTAGTACAGTCAACTGGTGAAAGGGGATCAAGGTAAGGAAAAGAGGGATAGAAATAGGAAAAAAAATGGAAGGGTGTGGAAGGGATGAGTAATAACTTATGGAATGGTTTTAGCAGATGGTTAGAATGGTAATAATGTGGTAATAAGGGATAATAATCCTGTGAAGCACTAAAGGTATACCCACCCCTTTCCCAATGCACCCCTTAGGGTGTACACTCAGAGAGATTAAATCTCGATGGGTTCCTACAAGATGTAAAGCATCAATATTTGATAAAAGTTGAAAATATTATGTGTATACACAAACCACTAAAAAATGTACAAAAATATGATGATAGGAATTTTTAGATATGTTCAAGCTATCTTGCTAATGAATCATTGTAGATTATTCAAGAAATTGATTTCCAAGATATAAAAAATGAGTAAGTCATTAAGGTCCTCTAAATCCAAGCATAAGAATCTTTGTTATCATCCCCCATCTTATGCCAAATTTTATTTTTTATCATAGGGTATGAATATACATTAGAATAAGCAAGAGAAGACTTTATCCAATGTTAAAAGTTACGACTACCTTAACCTCATATATATAAAATGTGAAAGCACATAAAAAACACACTAATTATTTGACAAAATGTTACAATAAAATATAGTCTTTTGAATAAAAACTTGTCTCAAACAAATACTAGCCCATGTTCACTAATTATTTGACAAAATGTTATAATGAAATATAGTCTTTTGAAGAAAACTTGTCACAAACAAATACTTGCCCATGTTCACTATTTTAAGTGTTTTAGACTAGGATATGAAGGCCCATGAAAAAATAATCAAAAGATGATGTATTAGAAGTTGTTTTTAAAAAATATGGTTATCATTAGCAAAAAAAACTCTAATGGAAGTCAGTTCTTTAAGTTGTTCTTATTTATAATCTCAATCTACTAGTTATAATCATCATCAAGAAGTATGCACGAGTGTTTGGAATGGGATCAACAATCAAGGGGAAAGGGCCAATGCAACATAGCAAGTAACATATACCAAGGGGATAGAAGAATGCTAAAAAAAGAGAAAGCAAGGGCTAAGATGTCAAACCTAGAATAAAGATAAAGCATGCAATCAAATGCATAAGATGAAGTCACATGAAAGGTATGACATATATAAGAAGTAAGCCATTTACAATAAGAAACTATATTACAGTAAATATATATCAATGAAGCACAATTGATAGGCTAGTATAGCTAATAGATGATATCATCTATAATGCGATATCTTGGATGACAGGAGTCAGATGCATCAATGGAAGTATCATAAAGATAGTCATGATTTGTGTAATAACCTGAATCATTGTCCTAATGATAAATATGTGGATAGTAGAGTCAAGGAGCCATTGTAATCACTTGAAAATTAGGCCTATGAGTTTGGATATATCATGGTGAAATTGAAGTAGGGCTTGGATATTATCCATTGTAAGAGGTTGTAAACAAATCTTGAGACATGGATGAGTAGGCCTTGCATGTCTTGAATATGTTATTGTAGGATTCATAACTCTAGGATCTATGACTTAAGACATCAAAGTCATATATAAAAGGTTAATAAGAACCATAACCAAAAGTGGTGAAATAGTATCAAATATCACATGAGGTTGAATGATTTGATTTTTAGACACTTTAGGTAATGTCTCATGTTATCTCTAATGTGAGGTATATCTAAATATGTATCATGAATAATATTTAATTTCTCATTATGTATGAACTTGAGACAATGATGTAGTGTGAATAGTATAATTTCATTTGACTCAACCATGACCGTCTAAGTAACAGATTGTAGTCACCAATTTTTGACACTAAGTATAACCACATCAATATAATTTTGGAATAAACTATGACCGGTAATGTAATATCACCTAGGGGTGTGCATGTAGTACTATCATAACTCTAAATTATCACAGTCTTATCGAGTAAATATTATTGTATGTAACCTCAATTATCTAGAAATGTCATTATAATTAAATTTCATCTTGAAATGTTATCAACCATAATTACATGTGTGATTGAAGGATGAAAATCCATAAAATCATGTATGTATAAAGGACCATTATTTGAATCATCATGTGGAATCTTGTGGTCATATAATGTTATAGATAGTGGTTGATTTTGAGAAGCAATAACCCTACGAATAATTATATCAGTCTCATGCTCATGTGAAATAGTTGAGTGATGTATATGTGTTGTCATATGAATGTTGTATTTTTCATTAGTATCATGATTTGGAAAAGGGTTATTAAATATTTTAAAGCATCCATTTAGTCTTGTGACAGATTCTTTCAATGTTTAACTATGACCATCAACTTAAATAGTTATTCTATTATGAGGCCTTCAATCTTATAGCATGGTTTGAATCATCAATTAATAAAATGCCCTGAAGCTCTATGCTAGTCATAATATTGGTTGGCATCATATCTTTTAGGCATAGGTCTAGAAGTATCCAATTGATAAGTCTCAAGTAACATAATCATGATGTACTCAAGTACGTGTTTAAGCACTTTGTGAGGAGGTTCAAATAATCTTGTGAATTTTTGCATGTTTATAAAAGGTGCAATGACTAGCTTGTTAGGAGGTTGTGAAATTACATTTAATGTTTTGGCCTAATTCTTACCTAGAAAGGTAGGTACATCATTAGTATTATTTTTTAATGTTGATTTTTCTTGATATTTGGAGGTAGTGGATGTAGAGGTGATAAATCTATATTTGAGCATATTGGCCTCTAAAAGGTTAATCTTAATGTTGTGAAGCATATGACAAAGTTTGTCAAAATATTAATAAAGTTTGAACATAACTTTTTGTTTAAGTGGTGGAAGCAAAATATTTGAGAAAAGACTTTGAAGTTCACTATGAGGCTTTTGATATGACATTTTGTAAGCATTATCTTGAATATAAGCACATATTCAATAACACTCTCACTAGGTCCTTGTTTGAGTTGGGAAAATTGAGATAACGTGACTTTTTGACTAGTTTTTATTTAAAAAATGAGTTGGGAACATATTGGCCAAATCATTAAATTGATGCACGAATCCTACAAGTAGGGTGTATAAATAAGATAAGCTATAGTCATTGATGTTTCTAGGAAAAAACTTGGTCATAAGTAAATCATCTTGAATAAAACCAAAGCATGATGCAAAGTAGGCTCTAATGTGATGTGAAGGGTCACCCATCTCTATATAAATCAAATTTAGGCATTGGAAAATTAGAAGGAAAAGTGTGGCCGGTGGGTTATGTAATTTTTCATAAGATGTAGCCACATGATTAGGACTTTGATATGTTTAAGATATTTGTGTGAGTTGTAATTTCATATATCAAAGTTGTTGAATCAATGGATCTTGAGATGCACTAACAGGGATACGAGCCAAATATTATTATCATATATAATCACATATATAGGGTACGTGCCTTCATTGATAACACTCGTAACAATAATCACATGATTTGTTTTTCACTATGTCTAAGACCAAAAGATGAAACACAATAAGTTGGTTGTAATGGTGCACTAGTCATTGGATTAGAAGTACAAAGCAGCAAAAAAGAATTAGGTCATATAGAAATTTTAGGAATAACATAAGGAGATGTAGCACTAGGTAGAGGCATAAAAATCATTAATTCATATATAAATTATAGGAATAACTTAAGGTCTTGTAGCACTATGTAGAGGCATAAAAGAATTAGTATCACTAGGAGCACTAGCCTTTCTACCTAATGTAGATGTAGATTCTCCAATATGTGGAGTAGAAGTATTTAAAGGATCTATGGGAGTAGCCTCAAGTGAAACTTCCTTATCCCTAATTAATTTATTTCATTCTTTGGTAACTAGATAAATCATGTCATCAAGTTCCTTAGGAATTTTTTCAAGGCACTATTTCAAAAGCAATTGTGTCCATGTCCTCAAGATTTGGGTCATCAATATCAATAGGAGATTGCCATTGTATTATTTATAGTTTTCATCACTAGAAGAAGCATAATTATAGAAAGTTATGTCCTTGGTAACATATTTGTTTCTACAATTAACATGACCAATAGGATGGATTTCAATAATGATTGCCATTTTTGAAGCACAAGTAGAAAAATGGAAATTGGGTCAAATCACAAGAATTGCCACTCTACCTAACACTTTGCCTGGTAAGACGTTTAGATGTAGGGTTCCTATTCAACATAAGATATAATCATGAATAACATGAATGAATCTAAGGCTAATGATGGAGAAATGTAATAAGCACATGAATATGTAAATATGAAAATCAAATTTAAAGTATAAAGTAAACCCTAGGAGTAAACCTTAGAAGGTGTATGCATTCAACGAATGGGTGTATGCACCAAATTCTAAAAAGTGGATGTGAATATGAAATCAAAAATAGGTGAATAGATAAGACAATGCTAAGGTTTGATTTATATAAATAATATGAAGATCTGAAAATCATATCTAAAAATGTAAAATGAAAAATGAAACCCTTGGGAGAAACCTTAGAAGGTGTAAACATTTGAAGAATAAAGGGGTTCACAATTTTTTTTTAATCTATTTTGCACACAAGTAAATATAAACTTAGCCAAAAATGTTAAAACATTACCACAAGGGAGATCTAAGATAATACAATATAAAATAGTGATCAATTTTTCCCTAATGCGCAAAAACATGAACAAATTGAACATGAAAATTATGAAAACAATTAAGAATAATGAAATTACAAATAAGATTATAATTTAACACAACTGAGAATGGATACAAATTTTTGGAACTATGTCATGGACTTACAAGTGATTGTGTTTATCTGTGTTAAATCCAACTATCTGACGGCACTGGGTTAGATTCAATGTTGCACCACATGTGTATGAATCAGATTTGGCAAATTAATGAATCTACATCACCTATTACCATTAAATGTGTACTTAGACACCAAATATGTCCTCCTCCATGTTTCTAATTCTAGGTTTTTATGGGTAGGTGCACAATCATATGTTGATTAGTGTTGTGTTGTGTTGTGTAATACTTATGCATAATAGATGGAAAAATACATTAAATTGTCTCTCTTTCACTTCTTGACCTAGCCCTCAAAAATAAAATTAAGATGAGTGGGTGCAAGGTTAGCTAACTCAAGTTACCCATTGAGGAGTTATAACTACATATCTCATATTTTAGAAACTAGAGTCAATGTAGTTATCTTGTGCATGTGAGTGAATGTAGGAAATATCCAACATTATGGTAGATCAAATGCTCAAAATGGGTCAATTAATCAACATATTATTAAACAATGAAAGTTACAAATAAATAGGCCTTTTCAACCCATATAAAATATGATACCTATTTTATCTCCATGAACCACTAACACTTATCTGGGTGGGTTGTTTCAACAACCTTTATTATCTCCTATAGAATCTTTACAAATCTCTTATTCTAATGTGATTGTTATTCTGTAACAATTACTTACACCCAATATATTATTTTTTCCACATATTATTATTTTCCACACACACAAATATTTTAATGTGAAGCACTAATTCCTAACATTCCCCCCTTAGTGTTTACATAGGTGAATACAAACCCTCCAATAAAATGGGTGTTGGGTTTGCCTAATAATACATCCATACAAAAGAAGGGAGATTATTACATTGAACATCATTGTTCATGATTTATTGATACCTACCTTATAATATAGACTTATTTAATATTTTTAATAATAAATGGTTGACACATGACACACTAGACACATATGACAAAAGATTGTAGATATAATATTGACTATGGTATGCACAGGGACCATTGATGATATTAGAATAACAACTACTAGATATCTTAAGATTTTAAAACCAAATAAATTGATAGAAATATAAAACTCTAAAAACATAAAATAATAATCAATTAAATACAATTTAACATACTAAAAAAATGAATAACTTAAACTACACAAATACTAACAAAAAATTAGAGACACAAAACTAAAACTAAAAGACTTGTTAAAAAAATGAATCTAATATTAAAACAAACTATAACACAACCTAATAAAACATTTAATGAAGTAATACAAACTTAAAATAAACAATACAAAAACTAAAAATCATTAAAATAAACAACTTTGTAAACAAATAGAACCCTTCAAAAGATAATGGAGATGGATGAAAAGGTAAGGAGGGTAATGAGTAATGCAATTTCAAGCTATTTTCACATGTGTTGAGTCCAAGTTAGATGTTGTGTGAAATATTGAGTTGATTTTTTTATGGGAATTTGATCTACTAAACAAAAAATCATTGATTTGGGGGAGATAATAGGGTGAGTTGAACCAGCACACACTAATGATTGACATGCTGGCATGAATTGTCGATCTTCACCGGTCCTCATCATGCTCAACTTGGGAGGGATTTTCAAACCTATATCAACTTTTTAACCACAACTTATAGGCTAACTACAGTCATCTATTTTCATTTTGATCCCCTTCATTAATAGACATGGAGCATCTGACATGGTTGTGAAGTCTGACGTGGCAATGAAGTGGGTGTTTTAGTTGACTATTCCACACAAAACAATAAATAATTTAAATTTTGAAAACCCTATGTAAACAAATCTTGCTCAAATACAATAAGGGCATTCTAGTATTCATTGTGGCATGTTACTTTCTTTATATGTAGGGTTATGCTTCATTGAGGAGCAAAATACAAGGTTTGATTGTACATTGAGGAGTTGGCAAAGGAGAAGTGTTGAAAGGATGTCAGATAAAGGGTGAACTCATGCATTACAAGAGTGTTGTAGTAACAAAACTATAGAGCTTCCAAAGCTCTAATCAAGCATGGATGATTAGCGAGTGTAATTCATACATTTTTGGGCAAACCCAAAACCCAGATGTGTAATATTCATTTGTAGACCACATTATTAGCTTGGCAGAGGAAGAGGATGCCTTGCCTTGTAGGTAAGGAACAACATAGTTTTTTAATATGTATATATAGGGTTATTTTTATTACTAAAGGTATTTATTGAATTGCATATCCAGATGCTCTATTCAGTATTACAGAGAAAGGGAGCATGAAAGAAGGTGATTGTGTTGAGTATCTATTCAGAATGTATTCTTCTAGTGAAGGGGGTAGTGGGGGTGTAAGTGAGCTAGATTTCTACCATTTCCAAGCAAAGTGGGAAAAATTAGGGTGTGTGTACATCTCACAATGTACATTTTGTTCTAAGTAAAGATGATGGTGAAGGATGTTACTCTGCCCATTACAAAACTGACACCAATGCTACCTTTAACTTAAGAAACATTGAAATGATCTCTGATGGCCGAAATATATTTGCATATAATTTAGCCAATAGCTACTAGACTTGCCTTCCTCTAGGTGGAGACAACTTTCGACATTCTCCTTTAGAGATGACTATGATGGCATACGAGCCCAAATTTTTAGCAATAGATTCATAAAGCAAAGTCATAATCACAGTTTTATTTACTACTATAGACAGTGAAAAACTTCATTCATGAAAAATATTTAGATTCAATTTCTAACAAAAATATGTTCTCACGAGTGGAAACTAATATTTTATTATTATTTATTATTAAGGCCATTTTTTTTAAATTGAATATTTTAAGTTAAAAAAATAAGTATTGTCCAATGTATTATATTTGAAGGAATAAACTTAATTGATTTTATTTGAGTGGATATAATTGTATTATAGCTAATCTAAATATGTGAACCCATGTGTGTGTGTGTGTGTGTGTGTGTGTGTGTGTGTGTGTGTGTGTGTGTGTGTGTGTGTGTGTATGTATGCATGCATATTCATTCACTATAATGGATACCAAAAACAAAGAGAAGTTTTTTTTTTTTTTACTATTTTTGTTGCCATAACCTTGATTCATAATCTCTGACATTTCAAAATGATTTTTATAGAGATGTCATTGAAGGGTTTGATAGTTCTGTGCTCATTTGGTTTCAAGTGAAAGTATATTTTTAAAATCCCCACCCCACTTATATATAGTGGGAAGCCATGGGAGAAATTGTCCATCTATTTATTATAATCAGGTTGACACTCGATTGATCGATGAGAGTACCTATGTAATTGACCATTAAGTTAATTGAAGGTATCTACACATAAAGGTTATTTTATTCTCCCCTAAACCACTTACCATTTTTTTTAATCTACACACTTAAAATGATGCCTTCACATTTATAACTATTAAATTCTATAATTTTAGTGTGTTTATCTATTTGTTGATAATTGGTTTATATTATGTGTTATTAGTGTGATTGACGTGTTTTCTTGTCTCTTTCTCTCCACTTTCTACATATTTAAGTTTTTTGAATACATCATCTAGAGTGACCTTGATATTTTAGGGGATTTCTTTGACCTTAGTTGAGTTAGGGTGCACATGTATGATGAATCCAAATGCTATCAAAACAAAACAATATCAATTGGCACAATACTTAGAACTTCATAAATTAATAATATTTATTGATTCTCCATTAATCAATTAAAATGTTTACATACAATTCTTCAAATAAATCACAACCCAAAATTAGAATTGACATGCAAAATTAAAAAATAAATAGATAAAAAGAAATACCAAGCCTTAACTACCTTGGTATAAATAGGAAATTATATTTTATAACAACTTTTGCATGCAAGTTCCGATGGGACTAAAATTTTAAATATAACTTGTTATCACTAAATTCATGATGTTGGAGAAGTTTCAACATAGCTTCACATCTGGTTAAAAAGTTATGTAATTTTTGTTGTTTTTGGCATGACTAAAAATACTAGAATGCAATTTTGGACCCTTAAATGATCTCGTACGACTCTCCAAACAACCTAGAATATCCCTTAATTGTAGAAATGGGTAACAGTTGAATGCATCTTTCCTTTTCATTTTTATATGAAGGAGAGCTCAATCAGGTTAGCAAGTAAAAATATATGGCCTTTGAAAGTTTGATTTCTACATGATTCTCCTTTGGTTGAAAACAACTTAGCTCTTTCAAGTTACCCTGATTATACTCCTAAAATTTATTATTGTAAATATTTTTCAAATCCCTTTATTAAATCCAATTGTTATCTTCTTATTTTAGTCCTTCCCACCATACCAAATAGCTATTATAACTTCTTTGTCCTAAGTTCATTGTCTTCTTTTCCAAAACATGTGTTATCTTTTCTTTATTTTTCCTTTGTACCTATAGCTTCCAAGATAATTCTTAATATTCTTCCCCTTCATCATCTCATCCACAAAAATAATATAGATCTAAAACATTAAAAACTTGAGAAATATCAAAAATCTATGGTAAATTCATCTCATAAGCACTTTCGTTGATTTCCTTCACAATTCTACATGGACCAATTTTCTTGTACCTCAACTTGTATGTTTCTTTGGGAATATTTATTTTCTTAAATAAACCATCACCAAACATCCTTCTTCAAATACATTTGACCTTATTGTAGCATATGTTGTTGTTTTATACTTTTCATTACTTTCCTATAGATTCCTTCTTACTTATTCTTGTAACTATATTATATATGTTTTGTAAATGCTTCCCAATCATTACTAATCCATTCTGAAATTGGTAGTTTCCTATTGATCTATTCATGGAACTATTATATACAAACTCAGCTTATTTAAAACTAAGTCACATTGTTTACTACTTCTATTTGTCCATTTATTTTTTGGTGGTATGCACTACTAAATTATAGTTTAGTTCTAACCTTTTTCCTTAGATTCCTCTATAAATGATTAATAAATGTTGTGTCCCTATCTAATGCAATGGATTTTTGAACACCATTTAATCTCACAATATCATTAAAAATGTTTTGTTACTCTAGTAGCATCATTGGTTTTCTTACATGCAAAAACATGAACCATCTTTAAAATATTATCTATAAAAACAAAAATTTAATCATTACCTATCTTTGTTTTTATAAATGTCAACACAAAGTCCATAGTTACATATATCCATGGTCTTCTTAGAACCAGTAATGGCATGTACAATCGTGTATTTTGTGCATGACCTTTAGCCACTTTAAAAATCCTCCACCTTGAAACGTACCTTACCATATATCTCTTCATATTTGGCAAAATCATAGTTCTCCTCCACCAAATTTATTGTCTTATTTTTACCAAAGTGTTCATCCAAACCACCATTATGTAATTCTCTTATATTATTGTCTCTCAGAGGCCTAATTAGAATACATAATTATTTTCCTTTGAAGTGATAATCGTCATATATAAATTACTCACCATGAATAGTACTATTCTAACCTATTGTTGGATTCTTACATTGTTCAACAATATTGAAAAAATATGGATTAGTATAATATAATCCCTTAAAAAATTCAAATCTAATTAATCACTCACCATAGTAGTTAATAATCCCCCTTGCCTACTCAAACCATCATCTACCCTATTATGCTTTCTGATTTATGTTTCAAATATTTTTAATATCCCTATGATAAATACACCATCTTTTAATGTTTATTATTTAACTTATTTTGAGTGTTTACATACTTCAATGCTTATGGTCTATAAATAGGATAACTCTTTAGGCACTAGATAATGCTTCCAATGTCTTAATGTTTGTAAACTGGCATAAAATTCAACATCATACGTAGAACACTTTTTCTTACCTTATTAAATTTCTCACCAAAATATGCTATGGGTTTTCCTTCTTGACTCAACACAACTTCAATACCACATGCGAGGCATCACAATCAAACTCAACCACTTTTTTAAAATATGATAATGTTAAAATAAGGTTTTATGTAAAACTTATTCTTCAATAATTCAAAGCTTTTTATTGATACCCTCATCCACACAAATAATTTTCCCCTCATGCAATCTATTATTAGTGCAACAATATGACTAATATTCTTAATGAAATTTTTGTAAAATTTTATTAAACGATGGAAACTTCTTACCCATATTATGCTTTTTAGAATAGATCATTAAAAATTGAATTAGCCTTTTCTTCAACCATTATTGCACCATTTTTTGAAACTAAAAATCCCAAAAATACCAAACTAATCTACATAAACTTGTATTTTTATAGATTTACAAAAAGATTTTTTGTTATTAACAAATATAACACCATTCTCAAATGTTTTAAGTGTTATTATTTACTCTTACTGAATATCAAAGCATCATCAAATAAAAAATCATGAAATTACCAATGTAATCTCGTATCATTATGTTTTTCACCCTTATAAATGTGTTGGGTGCATTAGATAACCCAAATGCCATCACCAAACACTCATATAATTCATCCCTAGTCTTGGAGTTTGATTGTGTATTGGGGAGGTGGCAAAGGGGAGCACCCAACAAGGATCCATGGTTGTCAATAAATAACTGTTGAAGATCGGCTCATCACCCCAATGATAGAGAATCCATTATAGGGTAATCAAGTTCCATAACAACTTTATTCGGTTGCACTTGAATTTTAAAGAGAGCATTAGAAATAATAATAGTTTTATCATAAGTAGAAAATAGGGACTCAACCAAATTATGAATAAATAATGTTGAATTATGTTTTTTCCATATCCAGAATAAAATTTACATCTTGAAAGCATGCTAGACTTGGGTGAACTAGGGTTTTATATTCAAATTATCTCCTAACATGACATGGCACCAATTGAAATTATTTGGCTAGATAGGTTGAATAAAGCTTTGTATCCAAGTCCAAATACATTAGGCCTTCAAGAAATACTAGAAAAAAAGTATAATGGTCTTTAGGTGACCACAAAAAGGGCATATAGGTTAAGCCATCCCCATTTGAATAAGCCTTATACCAAGAGGTAGACCTTGATGAAGAAGGCACTAAGTAAAATGATAAATTTTGGGCTCAGTATAGGTAAACCAACTCATTTGGAAGCATCTCCCCCAAGTGAAATGAGAGGATTAAATGTTCAAACATTAGTTTTTGGAAAAAAAATATGACTAAGAGGGGGGTGAATTAGTCTTCAAAAAATTTCATTCAATTCCACTTAACTATGTATGAACCATTATAACATGCATGTACATCTTAACAAGCATAAACATCAAATCATTATATAATGAAACACATGAGCACACCATATACATGGGAAACCCTATAGGCATATAAAACCCACTGATGAAGAAAATAAGTTATATTCTTATAAGATAAACATCAATCTTTAGTGAAGCACCAACTTCACATGGATCACCAACCCCAACTAGCTCAGCACCAACTCGGCTAGACTTTAGCAAACACCCACTTGCAAGGAGACACCAATCCCCTAGATGACTCAACACCACCTCATCCACATAATTTTTTTATCACCTTAAAAAACACTTGTTTTTATAATAAATTATGATCTACTCCATCTCTTCAGTCCCTCTCAAACTAACCTTTAGCCTTCTTCACTCAACTAGCCCTCTTCATGGCTTGATTAGGTATTTTGACCTTGATCCTCATATGTATAACCTTGTTATATATTCATAAAAATTATTTGATGGTTTTCAAATCCTAATTTTCCTCACCAATGATCTATATCATTCATTTATACTCCTTTGCTCTTTTTTCCTAAGCAGCCAAATAGGCCTAAACTACCTTGCTTTTATACAAGTCACTTGATCATATATTTTTTGGTTGGCCACATATTCAAATCATTTAGGTAAGATAATAATAGGTATTTTCATATTAAAAATAACATGACTTAATCATGAATCAATCAATACAATAGGTCATCCATACATCAATTAGCCCTTACTCCTCTTTTAGGATTATGAAGACCTAATAGGTCTTCTTAACAACATGTTGCCCTTTAATCTTTATTAAAGCATATAAAAACACCTCACACAATAGGAAAAAATCATACACCACTCCAATAGACCTTAGCCAACTTTACTTTAGGTCCACAATACCTTTTAGGTCCAACTACCACTTGAACCCTTATTCAAATCACTGCTTATAAAAGGCATGTGCATATACAGAAACTCTATCTTGAAAAATTGAGGCATATACTCAATTTTTACAAAAAACCATTGAAAAAAATTAATATTAAAAAACTTCATGACCTCAAGATCATCACAAAATTCATCTGATGCTTCAATTCAGGGTAAACAGGCTCAAACACTTTTCTACAAGATGTTCACTCAGAACTGCCAACTGATTCCAAAACATAGTTAAGGAAACATGAACATTTGACACATGATTGAATATATTCAAGGGATTTAAATAAATTAATAGGATCTTAAAACATATTTAGATCAACCTCAACCAATTAAATCATGAGCTCTAATAAAAACTATTGCTCTTACAGACCAATCTTCTGACCTTCTTTTTTATAGACTCTCAGCCAGATAAGTTATTTTGGATTTAATGATTCAATCTATTACACTAACTTCTAAGATTAAAAAAATCATGGATATATCATTGATAAACCAAATAACATCTTCATGCATTTCAATGCATTACTCTTACATTAAAATGCATCAAGAAACATCTTTTCACTTCTACTTGATTCTCTTACTATCTGCACCACTAGGTTTGTTAGCAACTGGCCAACTTGGATCACCAAATTTTCACACCTGAGATCTGTAACCTATCCATAAATATTCATGAACAACAACTACAAGTCTCACATTGTTACTTTCATCCACTTTGCAACTTTGAATTGGTCAACTCTATTTGTTACTACAAATCTCTAAAAGATAAGCACTTTTTTGTAGGGTCTACTCACTCACCTAAGAAACCAATCACACCAAGAGATGCCTGGGAGAGTTTAATACAACCTCTAATCACTTGTATGACCATATCAAACTATTCTGAGCTCTTTATAATAAGATCTTCAACATCAGGTCACTGTTAGGGTTTTATGATGATTTAGACCATCTTCTAGTCTTTAATGATCATTCATAAAACTTAGCTCCTTTTTATAAAAACAAATACATGAAACTTTGAGTTATAACCCTTCCTCATCTACCATGAACAACTTAGGTTCTCATGTAGAAGTTGCACATTCTAATGAGCACTGAGAGAACCTTCTCAGGTAGATAACTCTTCATTCTATTCACTCGAAAAACCTTGAAATACTTTTTAAGACTTTTTATTACAAACCTTGATCTAAAACTTCATGTACATATTAAAAATAACTTGACTCACCTCTATCAATGTTTACCTACTCACCTATATCATGAAAATTGATCATAGTACCTCATCTAGCCACCATCTCTCTTCTTGCTTTCTAAGCCTTGACCTACAAGTCTTATTATGTCTTGAATCTGATCTTCTAGCCACACTATAAAGTCCACCTTAAAAATATTCTATGTTTTAATGTCTCTTGTGTATGCTCAAGAAACCTCATACACTCACTCTTATTTGGATCTTCAATAGAATTTTTTTAGAGCTACTTACAGATCTTCAGAGCTCAACTGTAACATCTTCAGAGCTACATATTTAGATATTCAAAGCTCATCTTCTAATCATTTTTAAGGTCTTCAACATCTCATGTACAACCCCAAACAATCTATCTCATGCTCAAATAATTTCAAGTGATCTTCATATCAATCTCATCTTTATAGCTCATTCGGAGCATCTTCAAAAATGTTTACATATATCTTCAAAGCACACTACTTCTTCTTCAGAGATCACTCATATCATCATGCCTCCTACAAATACCATCTTATAAGGTATAGATAAAGCATTCAAGATGCTTTAAATTTTATAAACTAACATGTACTTACTCATGTTGCTTCTCAATGATTTCATTCAAGTTGAAAATAGTATTCTTTCATCATAGCAACAACACTCATTATGTTGGCAATAGAACTCATCATATACATACCACAAGGCTTACTTGATCAAGAATTTACATAAGAACTTTTGACATCAATGATATTATATTGAAATTAATGAAAGAACCTTTGACATCAATGACAACATTAAACATCAAATCTCAAGATTCAATTACAATTCTCAACAATATCTTCCTTAGTCAATGACAATGTTCAATAATCTCTCTCTTTGTCATTGATGGAAAACATACTCAAAAAACTCTGTCAACCACTCTTGATGGCAATCATCTGTTAGACCTAGTTATTGCCTTTTCTTTCTCCATTGCTGATCTTGCCCCTTTTCTCATCTTTTCAGATCTTTCTTTCTTATCTATCTCCCCCTTTGACATTAATGACAAAGGTCTTCCACAACTATCAATTATTTCAGAATGGACTCAGATTACAAGACCACTTCAACAAAGATCAAGCTCAATTAACAACTTGAATATCTCCCCCTTAAACCAAGCATCCACCATGCTCATGTTAGTAGTAGACATCAAATATCATCTACAACTACTAAAATCACACTCTTCTACTTGTAATTTGATACTGTCTCTCAAAGAAACTAGATAACACACAATCTTCAAAACTATGGCAACCATTTTCAAAAACGTCTCAATCACGGCACTCTCCCAACTAATTCATCAAAATATCAACAAACAAAGTCTATGAATCATCTTAGACAATCTCTCCTTATCTCCATGCATGTCAAAAAGCAATCACTTTCTTGACAAAGAAAATAAAGCTACCAAGCTCCCCTTTCGATGAAGCATATCTTCTTTTAAAGAACTAGAATCTCATATTACATACCTTTATTTAATATATCAAAGAAGATACCAAAATCTTGACCATACACATGGCTATCCTTTATTATATACCAAATATAAAAATAGTGACTCCCCCTTTGTCTTCACAGATTAAGATCAATTATTCATAAAACTTGATTTCAGAAGTTTACCTCTTATATACAATATTTTACATTTTGACTTCAGATGCCTCATACCAACCTTAGATCTCTTATCATTTTGCCTTATTCTTCAAACCATAGATATATCAAGATAGGAATCTATAGTATCCATCTTCATCTCCTTTCTTGCAACATATACAACCTAGAATCTTATAAAAAAGAAACCTTCTTTTTTATGCACCCTCATGCATCCGTTGATAGAAGAATATCTCCATGAAGCTTAATGGAGCCAACCATTTTTTATAGGGCACTAAAATAATATGAACTCAGGAGATTCCCAAATATCCATATCTTTGCAAGACTGAATGTTCTTCAACATTCTTCTAGACTTGATTGGCTTTATAGGCTTGATCTCATCATCAACCTTGTCGTCCTTCTTATTTTCTTTGACCACCTTATCAACACATACAGATAACAAGTTTTCTTGACATTCCTTCACTTCTATCTTATTATCTATAGTATCAAACATTCCACCTTGTTTTATGAATTGATCATGACTCACCTTGTCATTCTTCTTCTTCTTAGCCAATTCTTCATTCTCACTGCTTTGATCAACCACATGAGAACCAAGACCTCTCTTATCTCTTAACATGTGGCTTGAGCAACCAATATCTATACTCTGAGCTTTCATATAATCTTCTTCTTTAGTCTTTTGCTCCATCTTTACCTTATTTATATGGTTGGTCTTCTTGATCCATTTCTTAGTGGCATGACTATGAACCTTCTTGTCTTGACTAGTCTTCTTCATATACCTCATTTTTTAATATCTTGTAATGTGTCCTATATTATGAAAATTGTAACATACCACCTTATGCATACCATTTGACTGATAATGATTGTGATCTTCCTTTGATCAATTGTTTTTTCTTCCATAGTTCCATGAGTACTCATTCTTGGAGGGTCTTATATATTCTCTTAATCTATGACCAAACTGATTGCATGTAAAACAATAACCATTAAAATAATTAACATACCTTGTATCATTGGCCTGTATGATAAGTCTTTTCATGTTGACCTTCTTGTCTTCAATAGACTTCTCTTTGACTTGAGGTGCCTTCTTTTGGTCTTCTTTGAAACCAAGACCATTATTGTCACTTGTAGACTTTTGACTGATCGGGATATCATCTAGATCCTCAGTGCTCTTTTCAAACTTCACAAAACTCATTACCTTGCTAGAAGCTTGATCCAACTCAGCTCTCAAATATTTTATTTCAGTTTCATATCTATTGTAGTCTTCTTCTTTAGCTTGTAGGCTTGTTGCCACTATCTCTAACTAGGTTTTAACTTGTTGGATGATCGTTTCATCCTCCTTTAAAGTGTTGCTCAACCTTTCCTCAAATAATCTAATCTACTCCTCATAGTCTTGAGTTAATGACTTTAGTTACTTGTGCTTCTTTTTCACAAGTTTCAACTCTTCAAGGGCACTTCTAGTTTTGCCTCAAGATCCACTTCAGCTTCTCCTTCTTCATTGTCATAGTTTACCTCCTCTTTTGATTCTAAATCAATCATGAGACGTTTTCCATTTTAACAACCCTCATTATCTAACTCTATGCCTATGAAAAAAGTTTTATTATTGTCATATTTAGATTCATTCCTATCATCATCTTTGTCAGATGTGTCTAAATCACTTACATTAGATGAGTTATCTTCTTTGGTATAGAAATTCTTCTTATTCTTTAATGATCCTTTCCTTCATTCTTTTTGAAGTCTCACCTATTTTTGTCAGACTTATAGGCCTTTATATCATCTTCATGAGATTCATCATGTTCTTAATTATGCTCAGATATATCCTTATTAGGACACTTGGTTTCAAAGTGACCAATCTTTTCACAATTGAAACATTTGAAGGGTAACTTACCCTTGTATTTTCCTAAGCCAAACCTCAACTTCTTAGTAAACATAACTATGAGTTCATCATCATCAATATCTAAACATACCTCATATTTTCCCTTCTTGGCCTTTGACTTCTTTCAAATTTTAAAGTTGCTTTCTTCTTTATAAATATTCTTTCATTTATTCTCATCTCATAGGTAGTCAAGATGCCATGAATCCCATCCATCTCTAGCTTATCCAAATCTTGCATCTCTTCTATTGTAGACACCTTAGATTCAAACTTAGGAGTTAGTGATCTCAATACCTTTTGAAAAATAGTAGACTATTTCACTTCTTCTCCTAATCCTCTTATGATATTGACAACTTCATCAACCCTAGATTGGTAGGATGCAATAGTTTCATCTTCAGGGTCTCAAATTGTCTTATGTGGGTATGCAACTTGGCCAACTTCATCTTGGTGTCGCCTTCATAGATGGTAATTTATCCCATATATATTTTTATAAAACATAATATATTACTTTTACAAGCTCTACCTTTGATAGGCCACATAGAATGACATTCATTATCTTGGAGTTATTTTCATTAGCCTTCTTACCTATTGTATCTGTTGGTGGAATTGAAGGTGCAACATAACCATCCATAACTAACTACCAAATATCATGTCCCTATGACATAATATATATTTTCATTCTAACATTATAAAAGGCATATTTATATCCATTGAATAACAGTGCCTTATTGGGACAGAAACCACCTTGAGCTTATTGACTAGTCATCCTTGCTTATTAGGATCTCCTTTAGGCTGTCAAGCCTATTCCAAAGTACCTGATCTGATACCAATTATTACAAATAATATGACTTGGGGGGGTTGAATCAAAATATGATTAGGGGGGAGGTGGGGTTGAATCAATCTTCAAAACTTTTCATTCAATTCCACTTAACTATGTATGAACCATTCTAACATGCATATACATCTTAACAAAAATAAGCATCAAATCATAAGAACATGAAACACATGAAAATAACATATACATGGGAAACCCTCTAGGGGTAAAAAACCCACTAATGAGTCAAATGGACTATAGTACTATAAGACAAACATAAATCTTTAGTGAAGAACCAACTTCACATGGAGCACCAACCTCAACTAGCTTAACACCAACTCAACTAGACTTTAGCAAACACCCACTTGCAAGGAGGCACCAACCCCCTAGATGACTCAACACTAACTCAACCACCTTATTATTTTATCACCTTCGAAAAACCTTTTTATTTCTATGATAAATGATTATCTACTCCTTTAGCTCTTCGCTCTCTTTAGTCCCTCTCAAACTGACCTTCAACCTTCTTCGCCCAACTAACCCTCTTCATGGCTTGAGTAGGTCTTCTAACCTTGATCCTCATATGTAAAACCTTTGTTATATATTCATAAAATTTATATTATGGTCTTAATGACCTCATTTTTCTCACTAATGATATATATCACTCCATTATACTCTTCTACTTTTTTTCTCTAAGCACACCAAATAGGCCTAAACTGCCTTGCTTTTATTCAAGTCACTTGATCATATATTTCTTATTTAGCCACATATTTAAATCACTTATATCAGACATGAATATGTCTTTGCATATTAAAAATAACATGCCTTAATCATGAATCAATAAATATAATAGGCTAGCCATACATTAATTAGCCCTTACTCCTCTTTTAGGATTATGGAGACCTAATAGGCCTTCTTAACAACACATTACCCTTTGATCTTCCTTGAAGAATATCTAAACACCTCACATGATAGGAACAAGTCATATTCCACTCCAATATATGTTAGATAACTTTAATTTAGGTCCATAATACCTTTTAGGTCCAACTACCACTTGAACCCTTCTTCAAATCACTGCTTATAAAAGGCATGCATATATATAGAAACTTTGTCTTAAACAATTAAGGTATATACTCAATTTTTATAAAAAACCATGAAAAAAAATTGCATATTCAAAAACCTCATGACTTTTATATCATCATAAACTTCATCTGATACTTTAACTCAAGGTAAATAGGCTCAAACACTTCTCTGCAATATGTTCATTTAGATTTACCAACTAATTCCAAAACACAGTCCAGGAAACATGAACATATAACACATGATTAAATATCTTCAAAGGATTTAAATACATGAAAATTATTGTATAACATCCTTAGATCAACCTAAACCAATTAGATCATGATCTATAATGAAAATTATTGGTCTTATAAACCAATCTTCTGACCTTCTTTCTCATAGACTCTACTCAACCAGATAAGCTATTTTGTCTTTAATGATTCAACCTCTTACACTAAATTCGAAGATTATGAAAATAATGGATAGATCATTTATGTCCCAAATAACATCATCATGTATTTTAGTGCATTACTCTTACATGAAAATACATCAAGAAACATCTTTTCACTTCTGCCTGACTCTCTTACTATCTACACCATTAGGTCTATTAGCGACTAGCTAACTTGGATCACCAAATTTGCACACATAAGATATGGAACCTATCCATAAATATTCATGAATAAAAAATACAATTCTCACACTTTGATCTTCATCCACTTAATAACTTTGACTTGGTCAACTTTGTTAGCTACTATAAATCTCTAAAAGATAAGCACTTTAATGTAGCATCTACTCACTCAATTGAGAAACAAATCACACTAAGAGATGCCTGGGAGAGTTTAATGCAACATCCAATCACTTGTCTAACCATATCAAACAATTATGAGCTCTTTAGAACAATATCTTCAACATTAGGTCACTATTAGGGTTTTATGAGGGTTTAGACCATCTTCTAGTCTTTAACAATCATTCATAAAACTTAGCTCCTATTTTCAAAAACCAATGAATGTAACTTTGAGCTATACCCTTCCTAATATACCATTAATATCTTAGGTTCTCATGTATAAGTTGTACATGCTAATGAGCACTAAAATAACCTTCTCAGGTAGACAACTCTTCATTATGTACACTCAAAAAACCTTAAAATACTTTTCAATCCTTTTTATTGCAAACCTTGATCTAAAACTTCATGAACATACTAAAAACAATATGACTCATCTCTGTCAATTCACCTACTCACCCATGTCATGGAAATTGATCCTATTACCTCATCTAGCCACCATATCTCTTTTTTCTTTCTAAGCCTTGACCTGTAAGTCTTATTATGTCTTGAATCTGATCTTCTAGCCACAGTGTAGACTCCACCTTGAAATTCTCCAATGTTTAAATGTCTTTTGTGTATGCTCAATCAAGTTCATATAGTCACTCTTCTTTGGAGCTTCAACATAATATCTTCAAAGCTACTTATATATCTTTAAAGCTTAACTGTAACATCTTTATAGCTACTTATACAAATCTTCATAGCTGATATTCTAATCATTTACAAGGTCTTAAACATCTCATGTACAACCTCAAATAATATCTCTCATGCTCAAACATTGTCAAGTGTTCTTCAGAGCAATCTCATCTTCATAGTTCATTCAGAGCATATTCATAACTGCTTACATAGATATTCAGAGCACACTACTTCTTCTTCAAATCTCACTCATATAATCATGACTCCTAAAAATACCATCTCACAAGGTCTAGACAAAGCCTTATAATATGCTTTACATTTGATATACTGACCTATACTCACTCATGTTATTTTTAAATGATTTCACTCAAGCTGAAAATAGTATTATTTCATCATAGAAAAAACACTCATTGTGATGGCAACAGAACTCATCATATACATACCTCAAGGCTTACTTGATCAAGTATTTACACAAGAACCTTTGACATCAATTATATTAGATTGACATTAATGAAATACCCATGCATCTTCATAATAACCTTTGACATCAATGACAACATTAAACATCACAGTTCAAGATTCAATGATAATGCTTAACAATCTCTCCCTTAATCAATGACAATGTTCAATATGAGTTGTGTTTATACCTAATGGGTACATGAAGAGAGAGCCATTCATAACCTTTTCTAGTAGTATAATTTTGGAAAGGTGTCTCTTTATACCACATCCAGTCTTTCTACCAGGGATGGTTGGAGTTGACTGATGGAGGAATTCTAGAGGTAAAAGTATAATAATTTCCTCAAAAGACTCTTTCTTATCATATGAGAGTTTGAATTTAGTTTTAAAATCATTCCACTAAAGCTAGAATCGATTTTTTTTCAAAAAAAATCTTGCACAGTATGGATTCCTCTACGATAAAATTTGAGAGCATGAATCTGAGGCACTTTAGTAAGAGCACAACATGCATGTTTATGATAGCGGATAACCATAGATAGTGTTGGTTTATAGAGAGACCATGCCAAAATCTAGACCCATTCCATAGAATCCAAGGCTTGACATTTTCCCAGGTTTTCTAGATACTCTTAATAACAAAGGAGCCCATAATTTTGAAGGGGTCGATGAACATAAGGAGTTTGGAAAAGCCAAGACCTTTCTAAGACATGTACCCATAGGGGGAGATCTAATTAATATAACTATATATGAGGACATTCTAGGTCTCCTTGCCTTCAATGTCCCAAATATTCCATTTGGCACACAGAGCAGATCTTTGTCATGAGATATCAATGAGGCCTATACTGCCTGCTTCCTAGGGGAGACAATAATACTCCTATGAAATTATATGAAAACTATTGTTCATGGAGGTGTAAGCCCATTTAAAATCATGAATGAATTTTTCAAGCTTGCACACAACCTATTTGGAAGGAACCAAGTAGGAGGAGTAATAAACAGGGTGGTTGCAAGCACTTTAGAGAAAATTTGGAATTTTCTAGCCAAAGAGGGGTTTGGTGACCCAATATAGGAGTTTATTTTCCACTTTATCCCCTACATACTACCAAAGCTGAGAGGGAGAGGCTTGGAAAGAAAATATTATACCCAAGAATTTAAAATTTTCATCGTGTTGAATCTATTTCCAATAAAATTATGCCACCCAAGTTGGCAGAGGGAGAAAAGATTATCTGTAACATTGATTTTTATGCCATTGAATGGATGAGATAAAAGCAAGGAAAAATTGATCCAGGAACTTCATGGCACTTCATGGAATTGGTGCAAATGGTGTCTAGTGTATTTGGCATGGAGAATGACATGGAGTTATCATTCCATCTAAGAGTAATTGGTGTAAAATAGCATATGGAGCCAATGTGCCATGCACATGCCCACCAACTAATATTTGAGGATATGGATTATGGATTGAGTTATAGTAATATATGTTAATTCATGTCTAAAACTAAAATGGAAGTGATCACACTGCATAATATTCCTCCAATCTGAGTATAATTTGAGTAAGCTATTTGGGGGATGGGGCATGATGTCCAACACCTATGCAAATATAACAATATAAGCATGTTTATGAACAACAAAATCTTAGTATAATATGAGTAAGCTACTTGGGGTATGGGGAATGATGTTCATCAAGGCACCCAAAAAGGAAGGGGAGACGTATGAGGTCCCTCATGGCATCATAAATTGAGCATAGAAGGAACAAGCAAGCAACAAGTGTCATGGCCATGACGCATACATGAAAGAATACACACAAACACATAAGGCACAAAAATTAGGATAAGGGGCCACAATATAAGGTGCATGGGCACATGTCACTAATACATAGGGTACATCCCTTAGGACATGTATCTAAGTTTGTCTAAGTAATAAAATGTAATGCAAATGGTTAGGCATCACATTATGTGGATAGGGTTTTTTGTCCAACTATGATATCCAATGTAATAGAACCCAATGCCTATCAGGGAATGTCATCAAAACCTCAAATGTTTTTATATGTATTTTGAATGTATGCTATATAAACCCCCATATTTATAAAGGTGAGGTTTTATATGTTAAGTTCTCAACCACTGTCAATTAGAACACATTTAATAGTGGTGGTTTTATTTTTTGCTTGAATGTAGAGTGGGAGATTTTAATCAATAATTATCTATGAGGTAAAATCTTCATTTCTAAAATATATAACATCTTCAATGTCCTTTATGATGTTCATGAGAGATGAGAAATAAGTTGTCTCAATATCATGAGGTAAATCTACTTGATTAATTGTTTGAAAAAATATATCTTTGAATATGGTTTCCTTTTGAAATAATTTTAATATAGAAATCTTAATTGGTAGGTTTCTTAACTAATGAACAATATCATATGGTCTATGTTGATCCCTAGGTCCTATTGTAGTGTGTTGGGGATGAGGAGGAATTGTGGGTTTATCCTATTCTTGTATAGGTTGAGGAGGCATCCTGTCTCGTAACAACTCGAACTATGGGATCTACTATTTGTCGAAGGTGAGTAGTAGAGGTGAAATGTGAGTAACCAAGATTTATAGGTTCATTGGTTGCCACTAGCCAAATGTTGTATAACACTTCCTTCTATACGACATCCAAAATCTATACATTTTTGGTATTGTGTGGGTACCAGACAGCATCCATTAGCTTGTCCTTGAAGGTACATCTAAATTTTTGAGCTCTACAAACACTTTCACCAATAACAGGAGTAACTAGCTAGATTAAGAGAGAACTTCAAAATGGTAAAGTACTAAATAAAATAACAAGTAGATCAATAATGAAATTAAAGGCATTTTGGAGTGGGTTATTGGGTCTTTGTTTTCCTAAAAACATACAATAAATTTCCTTGAAGCAACAAATAAAGGCTAACATGCATTCTCCTAAGTATTATGAACCTTATCAGAACCTAAAAAATGTGGCAATCTCATATACAAGCTAGTTACCCCAGTTTGCATTCATACGTCTAGTAAAAATAAACACATCATTACACATCTAATTGACCTTACTGTGACTCTAACCACTTCTTATACCTTTATTTGGACCTAGTAAGAAGTGTAGACATTCTTGAACCACTTTGCACTATTCACCCCTAGATAGTATTCAAACCTTCACTTCATAAACCTTAGGAGTGTTCTTTTAAATTTGTATTTCATTATTTAAGTTTGTTTCTCCACTTAAGTGGCCATTTTAAAATCAAATTTCGGATGGATGTAGTGGAACAACTTTTTAGAATGCGTTAAAGTGAATATTTGATATTTTAGGTTTATTTTTGGTGTCTTTGGACTAATAGGAAGGCAAGAAGGTATTCCAAAAAACCTTAGAAGACTTTAGGGGTAGACCATGTGCCATCTATGGCTTGGGATAGATATCTCATTTATTAAGTCATGAGATTCATTATTTGCTCACATGGGCTTGTAAGTAGAGTTAAGAATGGGGAAGTCTTATTGACCTTAAGCCAAGGGATGGGAAGGGACACATGTCTCCTTCCCATTAAATTTTTCAAGGATGATTATTATATATATAAAGAAGTGAATCCTTATTTTTTATTACTCGTGTTCTCATTTTTGAAGATTAGGAGAAAACCATAAGTGGAGAAGAGAAAGAAAATCTTGGAGAAGGGGCATAGGGAAGAGAAGTTGCTAGTGTCGAAGACTTGAAAAAGTGGAGTTCTTGAAGGAATTCATGAGGAGGAACCATGGTGTGTTCCCTTATTTATTATCATTCAACATACCCTTTTTTAAATTAGCTTTTCCATACTCTTAAGTGTAGTTTTCAAGAGTGGTAAGGCTATTTGGCTTACCTCTTCATTTACTTGTTTTCTACGGTTTATGCTAAGGCCACCATGTGGTTTTGAATGTTTTGTTGGCTTAGATATGTAGCATCCATTATATATTTTTTGTATAATGTTTAATCCTTTCTCTTATCCTTAATTGGTATTTTCATGTTGCCCTAATAAGCTTGTATTGAATTGTTATATATGCATCCCTATGTGAGTTTAGGAAAAAATGTTTCCAAAGTTCTAATCCTTCTACCCCAAGTGTAGAGAGTAAAAAATAACGTCTACAAATGAGTGAGTAAAAGAATTTATATGTTGTGCTTAACAAATTTTTTTTAGTTTTGGTACTTCATTTATGAGTTTTGTTCCTAGATGCATTTTCCTAGTATGGCTATTACCTAAATCTCCTTTTCTTAAACCTTTGTAGCCGTGGACACTTGCATCAATTTAGGATGGTTGCATTTATTCTTGTATCTATATCTATCTAGGTGGCTAGTATGAATTACCTACTAAAATTGGATGCAACCACCTGGATGTTTTTGGGTGCTATGTCACTTTTGCTCTAGTGCATTTAGATATGGGTCATGGACTATCATTCCTTATCAAATGAGAAAACCCTAGTTATTTATCTTCATAGTGGCTATGGGAAAAATGGGTGGGAACATGGTGTGGAGCTACCCCAAAGACTCCTATGTCAATAAGTGCTAACTACATAACCAATACCATGAAGAGGAACTCAGAGTTATGTAGTTCTCTCTTATGTGTTGGCTTGTGTGTGCATCATGCAATGTGTGATAAAGAAGTATATAGAGTGGCATATCTTTTAACTTATAAAATGTGACTCCTGGGGTGCTCCTTTAATACCTCAAACCTTTATATGTGTTGTTTTTATGACTAATATGAAAATAAGAGAAAATAGGGAATTTCACTCACTTGAGTGCTTGATTGAATACCTTTAGTAACTTCTCTTGTGAGTAGGTAAGAATTTTATAGGTGAGGAATGAATGAAGGTTTATCTTGTGTGTGTGTGTGTGTGTGTGTGTGTGTGTGTGTGTGTGTGTGTGTGTGTGTGTGTGTGTGTGTGTGTGTGTGTGTGTGTGTGTGTGTGTGTGTGTGTTTATTAATCCCTTTGTAGAATATCTCACATTAAAGAACTTAGACCGACCATAGGTATATGTTTCATTTGTAAATTGGATGGCTTTAGGGCATTGGACACTTGCATTGGGATATGACACTTGTGTCAATATAGGTGTCTGATTAGGATGTAAGTTTTGGGTAGTTGGAAAATAAACACATGTCCAAAACTTATAGAGATATATTATAATCAAGCTTATAACATTTTGAGCATTATAGAAGGTCTAAATCATCAGAATAACATTAAATTTACTTTGTGTGTCTCTTTTATACTAACTATTTATACAATGAATATGTGGTGCTTTTCATTCCCTCCATTCATCATATAATCCATAGTCCCCCTTGATGAATATCATATAATAGTTGATCACACCTCAATGGTTTTCTTTTTATGAGTTGTAGTGTAATACCTTGGATAGGACTAGGCCTTCCTAAAAAAATACCCTTATCAACTATAAACACCCTCCATTTTTACACCTCGTTGGTTTTCCTTTTGTGAGTTACACTATAAGACCTCAAATAGGACGAGACCTTCATATAAAAACTATGTGTCATGTATTGATATAAAAAACCATACTCTTTTACACTATAGACTAGCACAAGCCCTAAGTTTGGTTTGTCACTTAAAATTTTCACATCTCTTATTGTTCTTTTATTTACTTTTTTTTTTGTTGTTCTTATCTTACATTGATATTTTTATTTCATTTACATATCTTTTTTTGTGCTCTTATCTTACATCTATATTTCTCTCATTACCATTTAAGTTTTTCATCATTCATATTTTTATTTTTGACATCTTTTACAAGTTTTTTCTATTAGTAATTTTGGTTTCACATTTTCATTTTTCTATACTTCCAATTTCTTTGATTATCATTATTTTTTATGATGCATTTGTTAACATTTTAAATAAAATAATAACACATACATCATATATTTTCCCATAGCATATGTAATGATTAATACATGTGCTAAAAAGAAAATAAATGCATATATAAACATACATGAGTCATCCATAACACAACTATTTATATATAGGGATAAACAGTATTATAAAATAAAACATGATACAATCATACTAAAAATAATATCTCTAAGGATGAATTCCATAATGAGGACATGTTACACAACCTATAGAGGCCTGAGACTGGCCTCGCTAAACATCACTATAGAGATCGTGTTTGTTATCATAGACCCTCCACCTACCCTTGTAGATGATCTGCCAGGACTTTCACCTATGTTAATTTTGTAGATGTATCCAAATGAGTGGATATCTCTTGATATATTGAATGCCATGCTCACAGTTCCCCATCACTAAATCCTAGTGGTACCACTACCTAAGTTAAATTTGATAGTATCTCCAGTTCTTGAGTTGTATCACTAACCAATCAAAATCAACTAGCATAAGTAGGTGATGAAGGCACCATAGATAAACCATTTGAATAGTATCATGTTATGGTAGCATGCCATCTAATACATCATGATGGGTAATCTCCACCATAGTCACCCATTTGGTCTCCTCCACTACAGCATATATAAAAATTAAACCAAAAGTTACATCAAATCTTACATATATCTCTAAAACATACATATATATAGAATGTATCTCTATCTCTTTACCTAAAACTAAAATAATCACAAGAAACCACATTTTACTCACCAATAGTCACTCCATCTACTCAGCCACCAAAAACCTCCTGTAATGCATGGCTTTGTAGTGGTGTGAAACCTATACTTTGACTAGGTTGAATAGTGTGAGCATGACATGATCCACTTCAAATCTACCTTATGATAGAAAAAATCAATGTAGGTTGCACACCTAGGTCTCCTTATGGCTGTATTAGATCCTATCTATGTCTTCATGGTCATGGTGGTAGCTATGGTATCTTTTGTTGTGATATAATACCTAGTATTATATGTCCTCAGTCTCACCAGTGTTTTCCTCTAAAAACCCTTGCTTGATGAGGCCATATAATAGGAACCTTTGATAGTTTACTTATAATGTGTCAAAGCTATGTCCATATGGCATGCCCCACTAAATCTGCAAACTGGTGTAAGTACCAAATAATGAATAAATGTGGAGAGCATGCTTCCAAAGAATTCCCCCACTATAATCTATAAAATATGAATGCATGGAGTCCATGTCTAAATGGCATGCCCCCATTGAATCTTCAAATCAGCATAAGTATTGAATATTGAATAAATGTGGAGAACATGCTTTCAAAGTTTTCCCCCACTATAATCTGGTAACTATGAATGTGTGGAGGCCATGTCCATATGACATGTTCCCATTAAATTTGAAAAGTATGCAAAGTGTGGAGAGCGTGCTTCCCAAGCATGCTCCCACTAATATTCCCCCCTGCGAGGTGAGGGAAAAATAGTACCTAGAATTTATCTCACCTTAAAAGGGTAAGACAACTATAAATCTACAAATGGTTTCTAAAATAAAAACTTCAAATCCAAATCCCAGATTTAGTTTTTATCCAAAAAATTAAGCTTCCTGAAGCAGTATGTCTTGACAAGTGTTCTAAATCCTTCAAACTCTTTACCTTCTTTTCTCTTTGAGATAAGGGTCAATTAGGTGGTCTTTGTGACCTTTGCAACAAATATTCAACTACTTTCTCAATTTTGGACTCTAGGAAATATAGGATTTACCTTAGGATCTCAAGCCTCAAAGAGAATATGTATTTTTCATCTTAAAGTGTATGTTCCTTCAATCCTGATTGCTAAAAAATTGATGTGGAAGGAAATATCAACGGTTTTGAACTCTTCTCAAGATGAACAATATATTTTGGTTGGTGACTTCAATTGTATATTATGAAATCATAAGAAAAGAGGTTGGATTCAAAGAAATAATCAATCCCAATTAGACTTCATTAAATTTGTAAGTGAAAATAATATTTGAAACATCAAGCCTAAATGTGGATCCTTTACTTGGATTAACAGAAGGATTGATTTTGTAAATATTACTAAATGAATTAATAGATTCTTGGTATCTAATCGTTGGCTAAACTAAAATTTGATCCTTCACTCAGATAATATAAAAGTCTCATGGTCTGACCATCTATGTATTTCCTGCTATCAAAAGAGATACATGTCCTTTTGGAATGCATTTCATATTTTAATTAATGTGGCTAAATGATCCAAATTTGATGGGCCTTATGAAATATAGGTGGAAGGAACCAGCCCCTAGAGGTAGCACCAACATGTTTATTATAGCTCATAAGCTGAGAAATGTTAGATAACACCTCTGCAAATGGAACAAGTATTTGGGAACATATTTAGAGGAAAATATATCATTGATTTTAATATTTAGAGCTTTCAAGACCAAGTGCAGAGGGTAGATCATGACATAACCTCACTTCTTATGTAAAAATAACTAAGTGTAAAACTAAACTTGGTTTCGGTAAAATATGAGATTTTATGGAAACAAACATATAGAGTGTTGGCTTAAGAAAGGATAAAATAACACTAATTTCTTTCACCAATCAACCTTGGTTACTCGTAATCATAACAATATCTCTAAACTCAAAACTAGTATGGGTCCATATATTGAAGATATGGATGTGATAAAAAAGGAGGTTGTCCATTTTTTGAGAACTTCCTTAAGGACACCTCCCCAAATTTTGCTTTAGAGTAACAAGAATTTGAGAATATTGTTCCAAAAACTATCAATGATAAACAAAATGTTAATTTAATGATTCCTTTCATAGAAAAAGAAATCTAGACTATGCTTTGGAGTATGGACAATGAAAATGCCTTGGGACTTGATGGGTTCCCTCTAGGATTTTTTAAACATTTTTGAAAAATTATAAAAAATATATATTTTCAAAGTTGCCAATGAATACATATCCTCGATAAAAATGTTGAAATATTTTAAGTGCACCTTTATAGCTCTAATCCCCAATAAATCTAATGCGGGCTCTTTAGAAAGCTTCATACTTATAGCCCTATACAACACCATTTGTAATATTACCTCAAAATCCTTGGCTAATTTTCTCCAAATCCTCCTTACTCTTCTTATTTTAGAACAAAAAGGAGGTTTTATCCAAAATAGGCAAATCTTAGGAGTAATTATTTTGCACAAGCTTATTCACTCAGGTAAATTGAATAAGGAAATGACAATGATCATCAAACTTGATATCAACAAAGTGTATGATAGGGTTAACTAGAAATTTATTTTCAAAATCCTTAGGAATTTTAGGTTCGTAGAGGTTTCATGTGATTATATCAAGTCTTTAGTTTATAATCCTATGTTTTTTGTTCTTGTAAATAGAGTCCTAGCTAGATTTTTCAATGCTTTAAGAGGTCTATGTGAAAGATATATTACCTCTCCCTACCCTTCATCAACATGGTAGAAGCCCTAGGTAGAACCTTCTTAAAGGTAAAATAGTTAAATATTGTTAGTTGCTTTGAAATATAACTAAGAATGTAAACTTCTCTCATGGTTAGTTTGTGGAAGATATGATTTAGGAAAACTCTGCGTGTGTTTAAGAAGCTAGATTGCTGAAGAAAATTTTAGATTATTATCAACATGCTTCAGGTCAGGGGATTAACCTTTTTAATTCTATAATTTTCTTCCTCCACACTTCACCCCACAAACAAAATAATATCAAACAAATTCTTGGATTTTCTTTAAGTTCTCTTCCTATAAAATACTTGGGGATCCCCCTCTTTTATGGAGTTCAAAAAATAATTTTGGGACAACATGACCACAACCTTCTAGAATAAATTGGCTTCTTAGAAAGGAAAATGGTTATCCTGGGTAGGAAAAATTCTATTAATTCAAGTTGTTCTCCAAGCAATTCTAGTATATATGATTTCAATCTTGGATTCTCCTCTTAGTGTAAAATCCAAATTAACTAACATTATAAAACAAAATTGTGGAATGGTCATTTTGAGTCTAAGAAAATTACTCTAATGAGATAGGAAGAGGTATACTTCACTAAATCAAAAGGTGGGCTTAGAATCAAAAATTTGTTCAAGATGAATGTAGCTCTGAGAGCAAAACTTATATGGAGAGTATATCAGGACAACACTTGGAGCATCTTGCTTTGAATAAATTATCTTGATAATATAAATTATTTGGCTCATATTTTTGTACAAAGCATTAGATGTATGGTCTCACATATGGGACTTCCTTGACAAATGTAGACTCCTTATTTCTAATTCCCTTTGTTGGGATATTAAAAATGGTATTAACTTCTAGAAGGATGCATAGTCTAGTGTGGGCCCTCTCTACAATCATCATTCCTTCAACATATTAGAAGAGTATTTTTCAAACCTATAGAGACCTTTAGTTTGTAATTACTGGGTTGAAACCCAAAGGGTATGATGCCCTCAGAGAAGATGGAAAAATCCAAGTTTTTATGTTGCTAACCATTCTTCTGATCTTCTAATTTCTTTCAAATTCTTCTTAAACTCTCACCATATCATTTATTCAATGGAGGTTGATGGATTAAAATGTTTTAGAGATCCTTATGATAATTTTTTGGTGAAACAAGGCTATAATAAGTTGATATTTCATATTAATACACCTTTATGGCTTATTTAAATTTTTTAGATCTCTCAGGGTCTTTCTAAAGCTTATGTAAATATGTGGTTTGTCATGAAGAAGAAATCTCTTTTCTGGGACAAACTCCAAAGGATTGGTTTTTGGGGGCCCTCTTGGTGCATCTTCTATAAAGATAATTTAGAAACCCCAAACCATGTCCTCATTCATTGCTCCTTTGCTTAGAGAATTTAGTCTTGGTTATTTAATAAAATGAATAGATTTTGGGTAGTAGCCAACTCTATTCAGGTAATTCTAAAATTAACTAAATAGGAGGAGGACAATGATTTAAAAGTATCTAGGCAATGGCCTATCTGTGATCATATGGAGCATATGGAAAGAAAGAAATAATAGGGTCTTTAAGAACCTATCCCTATCTGAATATCTCCTCTCACTTAAAATTGAGACACTCATTCAAGAGGTCTTTAAGGATAAATTGTTGTAGCATAAAAATAAAATCACTAGAGACGATCTTCAAATTCTATGAAAATGGTAATTACTAAAAAATAACTTCATTCTCCCTTCCTAAATTTACAAAAGGTTATTGGCCTCTTGGAAGCCTCCTAGTGAAAGTTATTTCAAGCTAAATCTTGATGGGGCATCCAATAGTAACCCAGGTCTTTTTGGTGGAGGAGAAATCTTTAAAAATTATTTAGGATAAGTGATTTCATGTTCTGAATTCAACATTCCATGATCTTCTAATAATTTGGTTGAAGCTTTAGCTCTTCTCAAAGGTCTGATAACCACTTTTGATCCAAATTTTAGGAAATTATTCGTGGAAGGTGATTCTCTATTGATTATTAATGATGTTAAAATGAGAAGAACTAATTAGGGGCAACTCAATGTAGTGATTCAAGATAGCCTCCATGTCATTCCTTTTTTTAAGACATTTCTTTCTCCCATAACTATCATAAGACAAACTCTCCAACAATTTTTTTACCAACTCTAGAGCTCTTCACCTTCCTCCTAATGAATATTGGTATTATGAAGGCCCCATCCTTAAGAAGAATGCATAGAATTAATTAGAAAAGGCTTGACCCACTAGAAACTTCCCTTTTTTTCAATTTGTCATCAAGGGATTTAGTGGTCTAACATTTGGATTGTGTATTGTAGTCTCATTGCTTGAATGATATTCTAGTGAATAGTGACCAAGGCTTTTAGTGTTGGCATCTTCGTACTTTCCAAGGGTGGTTCCATGGTGGTGCTTCCATCTAACACTCCTAGACTGATATGGGATGTGTAGCTTTTGGAATTTGTTTCTTTGATCTTATCTCTTGTATCTGGGTTATTGGCCTTGTCGATGCTTGGCTTTTGGAGTTTATGTCTATCTCCCTCTATTTTCCCAGAGGCTTATTTTGTCTCTTTTTCCTTGATCTGCTAACCAAATCCTTTTGTATCATAGGGTAAGGGTCCTTTTTCCCTTATTATTATTTATCAAAAACAATCTTATAATTATCTATAAATATCAATGTAAACATAATATAAGTCATTGCATTCAAGTTCAACTTGTTTATGTGTACGATAAAAATCAATGTCAAGGAAACAATAATACATAATTTTACTTACAATAATTGACCAAGCCTCGTCTTGACCAAAAAAAGGTTATTTTCCTCTGCAAGTTCTACAAATAACTCATTTACTATCAAATACACTGCATTTTATCAAAATATAAATCAAAAATTTAACACACCTATAATTTAATTTAAAAAATATATATAACTTTTCTTAGACCTTAAAAAAAATATTAATAATAATATTATAAAAAAATTTAATTATTTATTTTTAATAAAATAATATTATTTTAAATAAAACATTGAAAACTATTATTTAAAGATATATGAGATCTTACCTCTAAATCCAACACACTAAGTTAAGGGAAAATGAAAAAAAAAATTAATCTTTGAAAACATATAGATTCATTTAAAACTGAAAATATAAATTAAAATAGATTTTTCAACAGTTTATCTATCATCATGTTGTACATTTGTGCATTATTACTTATCATGTTACATAAAAAATTATTGACATGGTGGGCTTTAAAAAGGACTTTCTATTTTTAATTATACTTAAGCTACCCTAAAATATAAATACAACATTTATCGATGAGATGTGGGTGAGTTGGTAAAGTGACTTGGTTGCTACAAGCACCACCCAAGTTCAAATCTCAGATGGTATTAAAGTTTAGATGTGATCGATCATTGGTATTATGGGGCTGGTTATGGCCGTTGATGGTATTCTCAGGCTAGTTATGGTCATTCATTGGTATTCTCAGGCTGGTTATGGTCATTGTTGGTAATTTTGGTACTTGTATACTTGGGGATCTAGGCCCCTGATTGTGTCCTAGACTGATTGGATCTCTGGTCAAAATCATATAGGGTGATGTAAATACAGCCACTCTTCACACTATTTAATCCTTAAAGCATGAACAGAAAAAAACTTCAAATGGAAGACATAAAGAATATATTCTGACAGAGTCCACAGTTTGGATAAATTGGATAGTAGTTTTTAAAGGCCTTCATCTGCTATTACACATATATGCTGGAATTTCATTGCCATTCACAAAGAAATAAAAATAAAAATCATTCCCCATATTTGGACGCCCAGCATAATGTGATAGGATCAAATTTTATCTTCTATAATTTCCCAGGCGCACTATTACACAAACAGCACAAGAATTTCTAATATATTAATGTGAACCCGACTGCATACTTATATACTCATAAACTGTATGCAACGTTTGTCAAAACAGAACTTATATGGTTTTCCACGTCACTTATGTTTTCAAAGCGTTGAATGCGTCCCAGCAAGTTTCATGGCCCAGTCAAGAAGTTTAGCGGCCCAGCAAGATTTCATACGCATATAGGCATATATATTGGAGCGGCCCAACAACAATTTATTCAATTCTTGGCGTCCATATCACGGTTTCAACATAACTTTTGAAAGAAGAAAAAAAAACAACAACAATAACCAGAATTATACTTGAGACATTTCAAAATTACTCTACCGTTATATGCAACCCAACATATATGCGCTTTGACCTGTAAGTTTATGACAGACTCAACATTGGGTTGACATTCAAACTCTTCCTTTTCATCTGCTCTATGTCTTCGCGCCCCTTCCTCACATATCCCCTGTTTTTTTTTTTTTTTAACACACACAAAACCTTCGAATGCAAACAAAAACTCTTAACAAATTATTCCATCCTGGGCTGGGCGCAACAATCTGCCCCAAACTGCACTAAAACAAACTCCTAAGATAAGGAGATTCTAACTAAACTACAGGCTTAAAACAATATTAAGACTAAGATAAATTTTCAAAAAAAATGCAAAAGTAAAAAGGAGGGAAAAGCAATTTAATTCTTCAATTGATGCTCCTGCATCATTCTTCCAACCAGCAGAAGAGGTGTTCTTCACTTGTTGTTCTTCTGCATCACTTCGTCTATACTTGTGCCCATCTTAAGGATATCATCTGCAGTCAACCATGTTGCATCTTCAGCTGGTAGATTCTTCCACTTAGTGAGATACTGGAAGTATTCTTTGTTTCTTGTCTTTTTAACTATTTTCTTTTCTAAAATGCTCTCAATTTCTTTTGGCACTTCCTTTGGTAGTTGCTGTTCCCATTGGATAACTTTATCCACTTCTGTTTCAGTTTCTTGGTCTGGTTGTTCTTCATCCTTGTATGGATATAAATCTGCAATATTAAAAATTGGAGAGATTCCAATTCCCTTTGGCAGTTCTATTTCATATGCATTATTTGAAAATTTCCTTATTACCTTGCATGGTCCTATTTTCTTTACCTTCAACTTGTTGTATTCTTTCTTTGGAAACCTCTCCTTTCTAAGATGAGCAAGAACAAGGTCTCCAATATTGAAACTGACCTCTCTTCTCTTTTGATCTACCCTTAGCTTGTACTTGAGGGTGTTTTCTTCAAGTTTCTTCTTTACCTGTTCATGCAAATTTTGCATGGCATTGGCAAATTCTTCCGCATCAGCACTCCTTGTCTCCATATTGCTTAAATTTCTTAACTCATACACGCCTCTTGGATGCATTCCATACATGATTTGAAATGGGCTCAATCTTGTACTTCTGTTAGGAGAATCATTATAGGCAAATTCAGCTTGTGCAAGTGCAAGATCCCATTGTTTCGGATGCATACTTACCAGGCTTCTCAAGATGTTGCCCAAGCTTCTATTGACAACCTCTGTTTGGCCATCCGTTTGAGGATGATAGGCTGAACTGAAATTTAGCTGTGTTCCCAATTTCTTCCATAAGGTTCTCCAAAAATGTCCAACAAATTTGGTGTCCCTGTCAGAAATAATACTTCTAGGCAATCCATGCAATCTAACAATATCCTGGAAGAATAGATTAGCTATGTGAGTAGCATCGCTTGTTTTGAAACATGGAATAAAGTGAGCCATCTTTGAAAACCTATCTACCACAACAAATATGGAATCATAGCCTTTTTGAGTTCTTGGCAAACCAAGTACAAAATCCATGCTTATTGAATCCCAAGGCCTATTTGGAATGGGTAGTGGCTGGTACAAACCTGTATTTTGACTGCTTCCCTTGGCATATTGGCATATTTTACATCTTTCAACAAATTTCTTAACATCTTTACTCATACCTGGCCAATAGTAGTGAGCACTCAATTGTGCTAATGTCTTGTTCTGCCCAAAATGTCCTAATAAGCTGCCACTATGTTTTTCTTTCAACAAATTTTCCCTCATAGAACTCTTGGGAATGCAAAGCTGGCTGCCTCTGAACAGCAGACCCTCTTGGACCATGAAATCTATCCAGGGACTTCTTTCAACTCTTACCGGATTCATGCAAGCTTCATATGGTTCCTTAAAGTCTGAATCTTCCTTATATAGTTTCTTCAAATCTTCAAATCCCATAATACTTACTTGAGACTCTTGTATGATCAGATTTCTCCTGCTTAAGGCATCTGCAACCTTGTTAGATTGTCCCTTCTTATGCTTAATAGTGAATGTGAAACTTTGTAAGAATTCAATCCATTTGACATGCTTTTGATTCAACTTATCCTGATTGCTAATGAACTGTAAAGCATAATTGTCAGTGAACAAAACAAATTCTTTAGGCAAAAGATAGTGCCTCCACTTCTTCAAAGCTTGTACAAGAGCATAGAATTCTTGATCATAAGCTGAATATTTCTTCTTAGCATCACTCAATTTCTCACTAAAGTATGCTATAGGCTTCCCATCTTGACTTAAAACAGCGCCTATTGCAATACCACTAGCATCACATTCTACTTGAAAAAGTTTATTAAAATCAGGCAAAGCCAAGATTGGCTCTTCAGTTACCTTCTTTTTCAACAATCTGAAACTCTTATCAGCAGCCTCAGTCCAACAAAAACTTCTTTTATCACCCTTGATTGTATCTATCATTGGAGCAACAATTCCACTAAAATTTCTTATGAATTTCCTATAGAAGCTAGCCAAACCGTGAAAGCTTCTTACCTCATATGTGCTCCTGGGTGTAGGCCACTCAAGTATGGCTTTAATCTTTTCTTCATCCATCTTCAATCCTTCTTTGGAAATCACAAATCCCAAATATATCAATTCTGTTTTCAGAAAACTGCACTTTTTGACATTGATTAGCAACTTCCCCTCATGTAATTTACTCAACACCATTCTCAAATGTTTCAAATGATCTTCTTTAGTTTGACTAAACACCAATATATCATCCAAATACACTATCACAAACTTACCAGTGAACTCTTTCAGCACTTCATTCATCAGCCTCATGAAGGTGCTTGGTGCATTGGTTAGTCCAAATGGCATAACTAACCACTCATAGAGTCCATCATTAGTCTTGAAGGTTGTTTTCCATTCATCCCCTTCTCTTATCCTAATCTGATGGTAACCACTTTTCAAATCTATCTTAGAGAAATATGTAGCTCCACTTAAACAATCAAGTAAATCATCAATTCTTGGCAATGGAAATCTATACCTGATAGTAATCTTGTTGATTGCTCTGGAGTCTGTACACATTCTCCAACTCCCATCTTTCTTAGGACTTAACACTGTAGGGACAACACAAGGACTTAAACTCTCTCTTACCAATCCTTTGTCTAATAATTCTTGAACTTGATGCTTGATCTCTTCATTCTCCTTTGGTGTCAACCTGTAGGCAGCCTTGTTTGGTAGATTTGCTCCTGGAATCAAGTCTATGTGATGACTAATACTTCTCAATGGTGGTAACTCATCAGGTAAATCATCTACCACAATGTCAATGTATTCATTCAACATATCTTGAATCTCTAGTGGCAAATCAATCAACTTAGTACTAGTGACTACACTTCTTGGCTTACCAATTACAGCAAAGTTTACCTCTTCTTTCTTCATTTGATGTAGAAACTCTTTGCCACTTACTATCAAAACTTTAGAATTCTATCCAACAACAGCAGCAGCCTCTTCTTTCAATGGTGTAAGTGTATGCTTGATCCCATCCTTTTCAAACATGTATGTATTCTGCCTTCCATCATGTATGGCCTTCCTATCAAATTGCCAAGGTCTTCCAAGCAAGATATGACATACATCCATGGGCATGACATCACATAAAATCTGATCCTTATATGTTCCTATCTGAATATCTACTTTGCATTGTTCACTTACCAGAAGTTTGTGTCCTTTTTGTAACCAAGAGACTTGATAAGGTGTAGGATGTACCTCCTTCTTCAAGCCTAGTTTCTCCACCATCTCAGTTGACACAAGATTGTCAGTACTTCCGCTGTCAATAATGACTTTACAACATTTCCCTTTACTCTTACATGTGGTTCTAAATAAAGTTTTTCTTTGAGGTGGTTCTATAACTTCTTTATTTGGTTTTAACAATATTCTTTTCATCAAAAGAGACTCACCTTCTTCTGGAGTATCTTCATAAGCTGCTGTAACTTCTGCATTTTGTTTTTCACCTTCAATCACATGTACACTTCTCTCATGGCTGGTAGAAGGGTTCTCTGTACACTCATATGCCCTATGCCCTGCATACTTGTTGCATTTAAAACATTTGCCCATGAATCTTCCTCTTCCTCTCTGATATCCTTGGTATGGTCTTCTTCCTCTTGGTATATAGCTGCCTCTTGAACTTTGTGAGCTGCTGGCTTCTTCATGAGATGTTTGCAGCTGTCTTCTACCTCCTTGAAATCCTCTACCTCTGTTGAACCTGCCCCTTCCTCTTGAGAAAGATGTTTGTTTCCTTGCAATCTTCTCCTTAGCTTTCAAGGCAAATTGATATGCCTCCTCAACTGTCTTAGGAATGAGAAGACTAATTTCATCTTGAATGGCAAATTTCAAGCCATTGGTGTATCTGGCTACCTTTTCTGTGCCATCCTCAATGTGACCTGATCTTATAGTCAACCTATAAAATTCTTCAGTGTATTCTTTCACAGACGATTCTTTTTGCTTCAAATTTTGTAATTGCTTAAAAAGATTTGCTTGATAATCTTTAGGCATAAACTTACCTTTCATTTTTGCTACCATTCTGTCCCAGCTTCTGATCTTTGGCTTCCCTTTCTTTTTCCTTTCTTCTTGCACTCCATCCCACCACAGGGATGCATGTTTCTTTAGCCTTGTCATGGCATATTTGACTTTCTTTTCATCTTCTTCAATCCCTTCATACTCAAAATATTTATCTAATGCATTAATCCAATCAATTAATTCTTCAACATTCAAATTACCTTCATACATTGGAACCTCCATTTTTGGCTTGGTGTTCACCTTCATAATGGCTTTGATCAACCTTTCCTCAGCTGTTTCTTCTTCCACCACCAATTCATCTTCTGGTGGTTCCTCTTCTCCGTCACTGACTTCACCCATGTCAGTGCCCCTTCTTTGAGCCATCTCCAGGTCTTGCAGCCTAGCTGTCAGGTTCCTAATCTCCTCTGCCAATGCAACCTGTCCTCCAGGTCTCCTTCCTCCAGCTCTACCTCTGTTCCTGATTCTCATGGCCATCTTTGTTTTCTGTCCACAAATCTGGTTCTGCTTCTCTTTTGCCTGGATCACAGGCTCGTTAAGGATCCCATCAAAACCATATCAATCCAAAAATATATATAAATACAACATTTAATAAAGAATACTTGAAATCCTCCAAAATCTTAGTGCTCATGAAAATTTGTTGTTGAAATAATTTCTCCAAAACTCGAATGATCTCTCCAACCTTACAAATCGCCAGAGATTTAAAAAATAATAATATTATTATTTTTGTTGAGGTTATAAAATTAATAAATGACATTTATTTTTAGTATAGGAATGCCCTGATTTCATTCTGACCTTGAACTTTGGCTATCTATTTAAGGATTTCATACTAGAACAGGCAATCTACCAACAAAATTCAATGAAACCACCTCATACATCTTGTACTTCAAATAATAAAAATGAAATAACATTAATATTTTATGTTTTATTGGAAAAAAATCCATTTAACAAATTAACTGACAATGTTCCATATTCTAGAATTATAGATACATAGAGTGATAATGATATGTGGTTCATAGCACAAAGAAAGTGTGTTTCTTAAGTTAAATGTAGTGTTAGTGTCAGTTGGGCAATGGGCAGAGTAGCACACTTTACCACCATCTTTCCTTAGAATAAAATTTGAGATTGTGAGATATACACACACCCTCATTCTACCCTCTTCACTTAGGAATGGCAACAGTCTAGTATAAATAACACCATTCTCACTAGTCTCACCCCCACTTCCACTCCCTCTCTCACTACCCCCTTGACTGGAAGAATAAATTCTAAATAGATACTTGACATGATCACCTTCTTTTGTGTTCCCTTTCTCTACAACATTGAGGAAAGTATCTAAATATGTATTTTAATAAATACCTTTAGTAACAATGATAAACCTATATATACATATTGAAATATTGCATTGTTCCTTACCTACAAGGCGAGGCCTTCTCTTCCTATGTCAAGATGATAACGTGGTCTACAAATGAAGAATACACATTTGGGTTTTTGGCTTGCCCCAAAATGTATGAATTTCACTCACTAATCATCCATGCTTTATTAGAGCCTTGGTAGCTCTATAGTTTCATTGCCATAACACTCTTGTAATGCACAAGTTCACCCTCTATCTGACATCCTTTCAGCACTTCTTCTTCACCATCTCCCTGATGTATAGTCAAACCCTATATTTTGCTCTTGAATGAAGCAGAACCTTGTATACAAAGAAAGCAATGTGCCATGGTGAATGTTGGAACATCCTTATTGTATTTGAGTGGGATTTGTTTGCATAGGGTTTTTTTTATTTAAATTATTCATTATTTTTTGTGCAATAGTCAACTAAAACACCCACTTCATAACGATGTCAAACTTCATAACCACATCGAATGTTCCATGTCCATTATCAGAAGGGATTGAAACAGTAATGGATGACTATAATTAGCCTGGAAGTTACAATTAGAAAGTCAATATAGGTTTGAAAAGTCTTCTTAGGTCGAGCACAGTGAGGATTGACAAATATCGATAGCTAATGTCAGCATGTTGATCATTAGTGCATGTTAGTTAAGCTTGCCTGAGACAATGTTAAGTTTCAAGTCCAAGTTTACTTAGGATAAGCTCAAGGTGTTTGTTATGGAGCCAAGAGGAACGCATCTAAGTCGAGGAGTTTTTTTATATGTTGTGACATCAAGTTGGGGTTAGTTTTGTTCAAATGTAGACTATAATGTGTTGGATGTTTAAATGCACTGAGTAGGATCGATACAACTAGGGTTAAAACCAAGCTCATGAATCAGAATTTGAATGCAACAAAGTGAAATTCACTATGAAATCAATCCATAATATTAGCCTAATTAGATCTTAGAGTCAATAGGATCCAAGTTAGGGATCCAAAAAATCTATGAGTATATACAACAAGACAGTGGAAGGTTCTATGAAACCATTGCCAATGCAATGTGTATGCCAAATGTAGTGAACAAGGTGGATCAATGGGTCTCAAACCAATGCCTTGCAATGCAAATCAAGAAAATGAATGGATAAATCCTCAAGTAATAAGATGTACATCCAATAACCAAGTGCCCAAAAAAGTGTACGAGGGTTAGAACTCCTACAAATCAAATTTGTCAAACACATTTGTAGAATTTTTATATCCTTGCATATACAACCTTCAAATATGTCTACAAATGCTAAATAAATTGATACTTGATGTACAGTCACATATGGTAAAACTGATATATACATATACATACATACATATATATATATATATATATATATATACACACACACACACATATACATGTACATATATATATATATATATATATATATATATATATATATATGTATGTATGTATATGAATGAATATTGCAAACAAAATGGAGTGAAAATGACAAACATAATGAACAAAGTGGAAAGCGGAAACATGGAAGTAATGCATGTGAATGATGAATGTTAATAGGGTTCGTACATGGTCTACACTGCTAAGTCATTGACAAATTCAAGAAGGGTGGATAGACAAAATAATGAGGTTTACAGTGGTTTCCACTACATAGTCATTATGTTGTGTTGACAGAAGACTAACGAATGTGGTAGATGCACATATGATCAAAGAAGCCTAATAAGAAACCTGATCTGATACCAAATGTAATAAATTTCCAACATTATGGTAGAGTGAATGCTTAAAATGGGTCAATCGATCAACATAATGTTCAATAATGAAATTTATAAATAAATAGGCCTTTTCAACCCCTATACAATAGGACACCTATTTAATCTACACAAACACTAACAATAATCTATGTGGGTTGTTTTAACAACCTTTATTCTCTCCTTTAGAAGCTCTACAAATATTTTATTCTAATGTGATTGTTACTCATGTAACAATCACTTACACACAATATATTATTCTTTCCACATATTATTATTTTCCACATACACAAATATTATAATGTGTTGCACTAATTCCTAATGGTGAATTGTAATTGAGATAAAGGTTTCACCTTCCCACCCTAAGAAATCCAATGCAATTACACGAACATTTGTTGAAACCCTCTTTTGGTACAAGTTTAAGATGTCACAAGTCTTGAAAATGATGTAAAAATAATGTTGGCTAAATGTGCAAGCTTAAGAGCAAGTTTAGAAATAGATTTGATCAATGAATGACTCAAACTTGAATAGAGGAGGACCCATTGTACTTCACTTAGTAAATAACTAGGGATTGATTTGTATATATAGGGATCTCTAAGATAATACATGCAATTTCTAACCATGAAATAATGTAGTAAAAAAAATAAAGGCATGGGGAATCAGGGGAAGGCAGAAGGACCCACAAAAAAGTAGTGGATAGATTCGACAAGCTATTAAATCCATACAAGATAGATTTAGTAGGTCACCAAATCTGACCCAAGTTGAAGAAATGTTTAGGATGAGATGAGGCTGAATCAAAAGTGGATGAATAAAACCCAATAGCTAATAATAGAAGAATTTGAGATTATCAAGATGAAACAAGGTTGGATAGAGTGTAAAGTGGGCTAAAACGGAGTCTGAAAATGGCTAAATATACAAAAGTGGACCAAGTTTGCAAAAATAGGGACAAGACATAATAAAAAAGGGCCTTGAACCAAACCAAAATTACGGGTCTACAATGGAAAAGTCTTCAATTTAGGTTTTAATATACTTGAAATTTTATCTTATTCAGGTAAATTCATCAATTCAAGTATAATGTTAAGATATCTAAAATATTGTGTTGTTTTGGGAAAAAAACTTTTTTATTTTGAGATTTTTGTAAGACCTGAAATTTAATATTGTTTTGGGTGAGTAAGAGAAACACAATTTAACTAGAAATTTTATGCCAAGCCTAAAAAATGATGTTGTTGAGGGTAATGAAAAACATTAACACAAATTTTTTATGTGTATGCAAACTCTAAATTTAACATGTTGTTTAGGTAAAGTCTCTAATTTATGTTTCTTTTTGTCAAAGCTACCTAGGGTTGTGAGAGACCCCACACCCATAAAATTTGGAGAGTTCATCACCTAGGGGGTATTTATTCACCACACTAAGTCCAAAAGATGATAAATATGAATACAATCATCCAAAAGGTCAAGAAGTTAGCTCTACATTATCAACAATGAAATAAAAAGATATGCCAACAAGATTTTGATAAATTGATCAAACCAAGTAGCAATTATAACTCTATTTATTGATATAGAGAAGTGAATCTAGCATTCTTCGATCACTTGAACTGAATTACTATAAAAAACATTGTTATTTTTATCAAAAAATTAAACTCCGGTCTACCAAAATAATACACCTCTCTAAAATTCCTCTCTTCCCCCTATGATCAAAATACCAACTAAAAGAGCATTCATTTCCCATTCATATTTTCTAATCAAATTTATAAATCATACATTCATTTGTCATATATTTATAATAGAATGAACTAACAAAAGATTATTCTTGTAGTCTGATAAGCTTTTCTTGCCTCTCCTCTCAATCACATGTATTTTAACAGAAATTTAAACAACCTTTTAGATCACTCTAATCCTTACTTTTTTTAAATCAAGCAAAATAGGGGGAGAGCAAGTGGTTAAGTGCACAGAGTTGGGAGATGATTCTTTGGAAATTTTAGGATAACATGTATGTGGTATTGCATAATGCATATGCTTTATATCAATAATGTGTATGTGTATTTGGATCGAAGCTCAAAAATCACCAAACCATAATGCATACATATTATTCACACTATACATAATGCGTACACATTATGTATAGTATACATACGTGTACACATAATGTATAGTATACATAACCTATACTATACATAATGCATGTTATGTATATTATACATAACACTCATTATGTATACTATACATAACATGTACACATTATAATGACTAGAATCAAAAAATGAAAAGCCCAAGCCCACGATCGAGCTTATTTCATTTCCATTTTGATTTGGTGTCTCATTTCTACCCTATATCGAGTTATGTTGTGCTTAGAGGAAGAGAAAGCACACTATCATTGCTCGTTACCTCGATGAATTGATAATTTCACTATGAAGGGGAGGTAAGCAAGCAAAAAACAAAACCTATTAACACTAGATTTTTGCATTTTTTTATTTGCATTATTTTATTGTTAAAACTATTTTTTTTAAAACTTGTTCATGTGTAATACAATAGTGTCCTAAGCCTCCATAACCCTCCTATCCCTCTTATCCCTCATACAATTCCACAAGACCCCCCAGGTAGTCAAGAGGATTTGGCTGCACACATAGTCGAGAACAAATACTCATTGAACAAACAATTAGGAGAATGAGGGACCCCACTTCAACCTATTGGTTGAATATTTTGTCGATCAGCGGACTGATAAACAAAATAGGTCTGATCAGCCAAAGTAGGAAGATTAGTCATCCAAATGTGTAGGTTTACCACATCAGAAGGGGACTAATCTCTCGTCTCATCAAGGGGAGGTTCCCTATAGATAAGCTATATATATATATATATATATATATATATATATATATATATATATATATATATATATATATATATATATACATATACATGTGTGTGTGTGTGTGTGTGTGTGTGTGTGTGTGTGTATGTATATATATATATATATATAAACAAAAAATAATACTCAAGGGTAGGATAAACCATCCATCTCTCTTTTTTCAGAGATGATGTGTGTGGATCAAAGGAGAAACTCAAGGAAAATGACAGAAAGCACTCCTCTTCTTTCAAAAGTACTATTCAGTAAGCCACAAGAATACTCCAAGTAGTAACAACAAAATGTAACAAAGGATGTAATAACCAGCAAATCGAAATGCAACACAAAGTCTCCACCTGAATTGCTCAAGAGTAAGATACGAAGGACAATGAGGGCACAAAGTCGCCCCAAGGTCCTTTACACAAAAATGAAAAGAAAACACAGTAAAGACAATTATGGGGGTACAAAGTCTCTCCACAGTTGATTCTTCAAGACACCTTCTTGACTGTTGTCACTAATTCTGCTTGTTGAATTAAAGGAACAAAAAATATATTGAAGAAAAAGACGTAAGAAAAATTTCCTCAACAACAAAGATATTACAGCAAAAAGTCTGAAAAGTCACTTGCTTTCTTATTCCAGTAACAAAATATGATCAGCAATCTAAGCTCAAAGTCTCAGTAATGCCTTACAATTTGGGCAGGGTTTCATTCTAATTGTCAAAAAAGAGATCCTTTTACAATAGAAGAGAGTTCCTTATATAGTCATTTCAAGGACTCGGGAACAATAATACATCATGTTGCGTTGGAATCTGTTAAGAAGACAAGCTGAAACTTAGGGGAATTTTACCCATTTGATTTTATCAATGCAGGGAAACAAGTCACGGTTATTGAAAGTTTGCAACTTTCAATGTCCACCTGGCAATCTGATCTTACCTTCATCATTCCTCCTTTTCTAGTTAATTAAATCAGGTCCTGGATTTAGTTTGCTATTCTTTTCCTTCCTCACTTTCTGTTGGTCTTGGCCTTGAAGTCTGTGAATGCATTTTGGTCTATAGGTTCAAAGGATCAACAGTTATTTTGTTGTCTTGAATTTTGACGTTTGCGCACCCATCACTATGTTTTCAACAACTAATTAACTGTGTTGAATTTGACATCTTCAAGTGCGTCACCCCTTGGTCTTCTTTCGGCTTTCTGCTTGGCACTTTTTCGGATTGGACTTGCCCTTTCGAGCCACGGCTTTGAACCTCTTGTTGAACCACTTCATTGAACCAATTGGTTGAACCAAGCTTTGAACCAAAATGGTTCAAGCCGATGGTTCAATTGAATGAACCAAGTTGATGAACTAAGCATTGAACCAAACATTGAATTTGCCTTTGAACCATGTGTTTGAACCAACTGTTGAACCAAGTTTTGGTTCAATGGTTCAAACAAAGCCTTGAATTGATTGATGAAATATTTATTTGAACCAAAGGATGAATCAAAGCATTGAAACTAAAACAAAGCAGATGAACTAGAGTGAAACAAAGCATTGAACCGCTTGATTGAGATTTCTGTTTGAACCAAAGGACGAACCAAACGTTGAACCTGCTGTTGATGCTTGCCGATGGAGATTTCTGTTTGAACCAAGGCGATGAACCAATTCTAAAAATGACCAATTGTTAGAAATCGATTCTTTTGATTGAACCCACCTATATAAGCTGTGAAGCCCATTGAACTTGTAGAAATGAGCTTGTTTGCAGAGTCTGTAGAAACAAAGTCCATAGTTTTAAGCCTGCAGAGTTCGTAGATTTCTAAAAAGCTTGAAAAATGAGGAATTTGAATGCCCAAGACTAATTTTGGAAAGGGAAGAGATAATTTTGGTCTGTAGGACCAAAATAGTTCAAATGTTGTCCCAAAAATGAGTGATATTTTTGGGGGACAACAGCTGGCTCCAGTTGGGGAACTTCTATCAATTGCAAAAAGAATTGAAAGGAGTAGAATCCAGAATCTCCAGTGTCTTCAAGTATGCCATTGGGTTACATAGTCATGCTACCCAAAAATGAAAGGCATCAAAAATGGAAACAAACAAAACAAAATAGAATTTAAAAACTATACAAATATACATATATACGTATGCAATGCTCTGATACTTCAAGAATTCAAGTGTTTTAGATGCTGTTGCTTGAGAGACAGTGAAAATAGTGCACCATTTTGGTAATCTAGCAAGAAGACATTTTGTCCCTAGAAATGGTGACGGGTGAATGGAGCTCTCCACCAGGAAACCAATTTTTTCCATCTTCTTCTTGGTCTTTCCTTTTTTTTGCTCTGTGGTAGGACGTGGTCTTCAAACTAAAAACCATAACTCCTTACTCTCCCTGCGAAGGGTTCCTTTGCCTGATTTTGATTTGCAATAGCATGGTCCACCATCATAACTTATTGTTTTGCTGGTCTAGTCCAGCACATGCTTTGATTGTCAGCATCAGACCCCTGACAAACCATCAGTTCAACATCTCCTTTGATGTGAAGGAGTTTGACCTCTTCACCTTGAGCAATGTTTAATTCGAGCAATAGAGATCTATATCCAATTGTGGAAGAAATGTTGCCATCAGATTCCAAGATCCAAGCATCATCAGAAGCTGATCTTCTATCAGATTTCTCTTCATTAGAGATGGAAGATCTTTCTTGATTTGTATTGTGCCCTACTAATTCTTTTGATGCCTTGTTTGAATCAAATCTTGGATTGCCAGCTATAGGACTTTCATTAGCTAAGACAGGAGCATCATTCATGGTCAAGAAGTAATTACCCCTACCTAAAGGCTCAAATAGAATTTGAGCTATAGGGGTTGACGTTTGGGTAACCACAATTTTTGCCTTAGACAGGTCTGCACCTGGTTTTCCATCAATGTCCAATTGCTTAGGATTGGCTTGTAGGGATTCAAACTTAGTCATTTGAATTTTGGATTCCTCAACATGATTAATCATGGCAAATGACTGAGATGGATTTGGAAGAGAGGATGGGAGTTCATCCTTTTGATTTTTGGGAGGGCGAGGACTGATCTGTGAAGTTAAAGTAGACGGTGTAGAGATGTTTGATGTACTTACTTCTTTGGTAATCACCAGGTCCTTTGACTGAAAAGGAAGAGGGGTTCTCAGCTTAGCAATTGAAATTACTGGCTAGGGTCACTCATCTGTCTTCTCTTTGTTAGCTTGTTGTATTGACTGATTCTTGGACCTGGTGAATATGGTGTATGATCCTTTGACTGCTTCACCTTCACTTCTAGGTTCATCCTGGTAATTCAGGAAACTAATGTGGGAGTTACCAGTTGATTCTTCTAGATCCTCCCTAAAGAGATCAGTGCCATTTTCTTGCTCTAACTCAGGTTGGAAATAGGAAACATGCTCTGTTTCTAGATATCCAACTACAGAGTTTGTTGGAGGTGCTTCAAGGGCAGGATTCCTTTGTGGGGGAGGAAGACGATTTGGTTGCCCTTGACTTCTGGCAGCATTGCATTGATATGGTTGATTAGGGAATGTCCTCCTTGGTGCATTTCTATACAGAGGAGTAGAATACATACCTTGTGCCATTTGCCTTTTCAAGGCTAGCAATTCATTTGTCAGCTTTTGTACCATTGGGTCAGTGGTGACTATGGGTGACTATTTAGAAGATGAAGAGGGTTTAGCTCTATTAAGATCTCTCCTTATCTTTTTTGCCAAGATAAGGTCATCTTCTAGCTCAATAGCCAAGTCTTGAGTAGCCTCAATGTCTATGTGTCTAGCCCGTCTCAACAGAAAACTTGCTTCAGACAGCTGTGAGTTGATGAAGAAACACATGAGATTCTGAGGTGTCGATTGGGCGATCATGGGAATCCTATGCCTCAGCTTGTTGAACCTAGAAATGAAGTCCCTCATAGGTTCATGGGGCTCCTTCTTCATTTGTGTGAGCTAGACCAATAAGGCATGTGCATCTTCTGTGGGTTTGAATCTTGATTCGAACTTGGCTTTAAGTGTATCCCAGTCAGTCACTGATCTAGCTTGCAGATGGTAGAACCAGTCTGTAACAGCACCTTGTAGTGTCTCCACAAAAATCATGACTGCCACATCTTCAAACTCCACCTCTGTAACACCACAGGCTATGCTGAAGGTTGTAATGTGTTCATTAGGGTGAACTATCCCATCACCAAAGAATTTGGGAAAATTCTTTCTTGAACTACATGGGAGTTCATGCAGAGGTGGAGTCAAGTTGAGTGGGCCAAAAGAGTTACCCTAAGGGCCTCGAACTACCATGATTTAATTAAAAAAATAGAGATAACAAATCTAGATGGAGTGGCTAGATTACAAAACAAAAATGGAAAAGGACTGGCTCAGCTTCAGCTTGAGGCTTGAGGCTTCAAACTGCGCACTCTTTCCCAACAGCTCTGGTTTTGCAAACTAGATAAAATAATGGAGGTGGAGGAAGATGGTAAGGCTATAATGAATAATGGGTAAGACATGAAACGGATTCGCCAGAGTCTATAATGGATAAGGGTTATAATGATAATGGGTTATATTCCCCAGCGGAGTCGCCAAAAACTTTTGGTTGAATATTTTGTCGATCAGCGTACTGATAAACAAAAATAGGTCTGATCAGCCAAAGTAGGAAGATTAGTCATCCAAATGTGTAGGTTTACCACATCAAAATGGGACTGATCTCTCCTCTCATCAAGGGGAGGTTCCCTATAGATAAGCTATATATATATATATATATATATATATATATATATATATATATATATATATATATATATATATATATATATATAAATAGAAAATAATACTCAAGGTAGGACAAATCATCCATCTCTCTTTTTTCAGAGATGATGTGTGTGGATCAAAGGAGAAACTCAAGGAAAATGACAAAAAGCACTCCTCTTCTTTCAAAAGTACTATTCAGCAAGCCACAAGAATACTCCAGGTAGTAACAACAAAATGTAACAAAGGATGTAATAATCAACAAATCGAGATGCAGCACAAAGTCTCCACCTGAATTGCTCAAGAGTAAGATACGAAGGACAATGAGGGCACAAAGTCGCCCCAAGGTCCTTTACACAAAAATGAAAAGAAAACACACTAAAGGCAATTATGGGGGTACAAAGCCTCTCCACAGTTGACTCTTCAGAACACCTTCTTGACTGTTGTCACTAATTTTGCTTGTTAAATTAAAGGAACAAAAAATATATTGAAGAAAAAGACATAAGAACAGTTTCCTCAACAACAAAGATATTACAGCACAAAGTCTGAAAAGTCACTTGCTTTCTTATTCCAGTAACAAAATATGATCAGTAATCTGAGCTCAAAGTCTCAGTAATGCCTTACAATTTGGGTGGATTTTCATTCTAATTGTTAAAAAAGAGATCCTATTACAATAGAAGAGAGTTCCTTATATAGCCATTTCAAGAAGGACTCAAGAACAGTAATACATCATGTTGCGTTGGAATATATTAAGAAGACAGGATGGAACTTAGGGGCATTTTACCCATTTGATTTTATCAATGCAGGGAAATAAGTCACGCTTGTTGAAAGTTTGCAACTTTCAATGTCTACCTGGCGATCTGATCTTACCTTCATCATTCCTCCTTTTCTGGTTAATTGAATCGGGTCTTGGATTCAGTTTTTTGTTCTGTTCCTTCCTCACTTTTTACTGGTCTTGGCCTTGAAGTTTGTGAATGCATTCTAGTCTGTAGGTTCAAAGGATCAACAGTTATTTTATTGACTTAAATTTTGACATTCGCGCACCTGTCACTATGTTTTCAACAGCTAATTTGTTGTGTTGAATTTGACATCTTCAGGTGCATCACCCCTTGGTCTTCTTTTGGCTTTTTGCCTGGCACTTTTTTGGATTGGACTTGCCCTTTCAGGCCATGGCTTTAAACCTCTTGTTGAACCACTTCATTGAACCAATCGGTTGAACCAAGATTTGAACCAAAATGGTTCAAGCCGATGGTTCAATTGAATGAACCAAGTTGATGAACTAAGCATTGAACCAAATGTTGAATTTGCCTTTGAACCATGTGTTTGAACCAACTGTTGAACCAAGTTTTGGTTCAACGGTTCAAACAAAGCCTTGAATTGATTGACGAATTATTTGTTTGAACCAAAGGATGAATCAAAGCGTTGAAACTGAAACAAAGCAGATGAAATAGAGTGAAACAAAGTTTTGAACTGCTTGATTGAACCCGCCTTTGAACCATTTGACGTTGAACCAAAGGACAAACCAAACATTGAACCTATTGCTGATGCTTGCTGATGGAGATTTCTGTTTGAACCAAGGTGATGAACCAATTTCGAAAATGACCAATTGTTAGAAATTGATTCTTTTGATTGAACCCACCTGTAGAAGCCATGAAGCCCATTGAACTTGTAGAAATAAGCCTGTTTGTAGAGTCCGTAGAAACCAAGTCCATAGTTTTAAGCCTGCAGAGTTCGTAGATTTTTGAAAAGCTTGAAAAATGAGGAATTTGAATGCCTAAGACAAATTTTGGAAAGGGAAGAGATAATTTTGGTCTGTAGGACCAAAATAGTTCAAATGTTGTCCCAAAAATGAGTGATATTTTTGGGGGACAACAAAACCAACACCCACCATACATATTTAGTTAATACCATAGAGTCAATACTAAGACAATTTGACTCGATAACGAGTCAAATTTATAGATAGGCATCATATAGTGATAGATGTAGGACTTACTATGTTGATAAATTGTCAGCACATGAGGTGAAGGACAAATAAATATCAAAAGACCTAAATTATGCCTTATTCATCAATCCATCAACCAATGCACCTTTGACTTTATACACAAAATGGTTCCTAATCCATTGATGCCAACATAATTTGATTAGATATGATTTTTTGGACTGATGGTGGATGGTCTTTGAATACCCACATTGTAACAACCATGAGATTCCATTATATTTTTTGAGTAAACTCTATTGTGAGTTTTTCCTCAAAGAGATTCCTAACTATTTTGACTACTCATAGTTTCAAGGTTGAGGGAAAGGATCTACACATGATAGACCAGATGCACGTCATGTACCTAATCATCTTGCAAGAGTCCCTACCTAAAATCCACTTCAACTTGAGATTTCCTCTGTAGTGAATGAGGTCATCAAGATTGATACTTTACTTATGCTTCGTGATCTGATTGACACATTTGTTCAACATATGAGTAATCTTTTTGGGACTAATGATGGAGAGGGTGGACATGGGGATACTCCACCTATTGTGCATGCTCGACGTCACCTTTGCAGATGTTGTAGTGTTATATGCACTGGACCTTCAAATGATGATGGTGGTGCTTATGAGGGCTTAGGTGCTATAATTTTGAATGGATTTTTTGGCATGTATATTTGGTGTGCACACATAGAATACACATATACATGTATATTATATATTTGACACAATAAATTTTTTTTTTATTTGTATTTAAAAAGTAACAATTAATTTACATATAAATTCAATAATATATATGTAATTTGTATGTTACAGGAGGATCTAGTTTGTGGGTTGTTTACTATTGTATTTGTTGATGTTACATATATGAAGGTAATTATTCATTAATATTACACTTCGTGTACTTGTATTTATTTATACATATCTATGCTCAACTAATAATCATATGGATTTTGTTCAATTGATGACCGCAATGGATACTCCTCTATTTCTATATGCTAAAGCATACATAGGCATTACTACTATAATTTCATTTGTTCAGTGACTCATTGAGGTATGTTAACTTGTAATTTTAAATTGTAAATATAGATTTGTTTTAATAATTTTATTCTATAGTTGATAAAATATAAGTTACGTGAATGTATTATGTATGCAAGGTTGTCTGATGACATATGATAGTCCTATTTAGATGATTACTAGGGCACCTTCTCATGTTTTCCCCTTTCACACTCCTATGCGTGCACCTCAAATTTTCACTGGCCATGTTGAGCTTCAAATACAAATTGAACATAACCATGATATTATTGTAAGTGCATGTTTAAATAATTTGTGTATTAGTTTAAAAATAATTTTTTAACTTAGTTGCATGTCTAGGAGGTAAAGTTTCTAATAATATTTTTATATGAACAGGTTCAACTACAAGAGATCTATGAGCGTAAAAAGACTCATAGTTGGACCTTGGAGGAATCCAAAGTATCTAAGGGATCTCCATTTATGAGAAGGGTATCTAAGGAAGAGTCTTCTTTGAGGAAGTCAAAAAGAGGGAGGCTTTTTCATGAGTATGATGTCTTAGATGATGTACATTTTTGTATGCTTGTATGGTAATTTATGCATTTTTGGCATTGTATGCATATATGGCATTCACTTGACATTTTATTATGATCTAATTTTTTATATCTTTATGGTTTTTATGGATATGTATGTATATGTATGTATGTTCACATTTTGTGGTGATCATCTTTCCACATACAATTTGACTCGCATTACAATCTGGATGTCAAAATCAATAAATTTAGATGGTTAAATGTGGAAATGGATGTGAAAATTCTTGGATAGAAAATTCCCTATTATATTTGATGTTAAAAAAATTATGTACACATGCATGTCAAATTTTCAATGTATTTAAGTGGGAATTTAAATTGCATTGATTGCTCCCTTGGGAGTGAATTTCCACATCCCCTCTATTATTTTGACATGCACATCTATGTCAAAATCATTATGTCATATGTACATGTCATTTTGAAATAATTGGAATATATAAAAAATAAAAATAATAGCATAGCCATCAAGTCCATGTTAGTAGTAGTTGTCATCTTCTTATATCTTCGCTCAACATATATATACACTTGCACTATTAAAGAATCTCAACAATATTTGTTTAGAAAATCATCCCCATAATGAGGAAATAACACAAACAAATCATTATTATTACAATGTTAGGATGAGGATGTTTTCAAAGAGAGAATAGTTTTTATCAAATTCTAAACCCTTCCCTATGACATGCAAAATGGACAAAGCAAACTCCATGTATAATAGTGGGGTGTTATATGTTTTTACAGTTGTAGTAGTTCAATATCTCCACCTCTAATGCTTTGTGGCTAGAAGTTGGCACTTCCAAAAAATTTGAAGTGATGGATAACATCAGGACCAATTTTTTATCTTTTGATCATGTTCGGTCGAGAGGCCCACTTACATTCTAGCCTCTAAAACACCCTTTCCAATACGAGAAAATTATACTTTTTAGGCTAACTTCAAATGCTCCTACAAAATTAGTAAGTCATTTGCATGAACTAAAATAACCCTTACATGTATGTTGAATCCCTCTAATTTCACCTCAGAGCATGTTGATGGAACATTGAAGATGAATATGTGGCATGCACTGTAATAATGGATCTTGAAATGCAACATTTTTGTAGTGAATAGACAAGTTCTTGCCCTCTAACTGACATTTTTGCCTTCAGGATATCTAGATGCAATTATATCCTTTTAAACATGTCTAAATAGGAAAATGACATGTGATAGCACAACCATGACATATATATCAATCCATATGTATGTTTTCACTACTATTTAGGAGACTGGAAACACTGACAACAAATATTGTCAAAGTTAAAGTAGCAATTCGAGATCTCCATCTTTAGTGCTTTGTGGTTGTAAACTAACATTACCAACACATCTAAGTGGTGGTTAATTTCCAAGACTAGGTTCTTAGCCTTTGATCACACCTTGTTAAGAGACCCTCTACCCATTTCGGCCTCAAGAATGCCCTTCCCAATACAATAAAATTGTAGTTTTTTAGGCTAACTTGAAATGCACATAAAATGAAAATTATAAGTCATTTGCATGAATCAAAAGAACATTTACATGTGTGTCAAATCCCTCTAATGTCACCATGGAGCACATCGATATAAATTTGGAGATCAATCTATGGGATATACTATAGTAGTGGGTCTTGAAATGTAACTTTTTTCTAGTGAAGAGACAAGTTCTTATCATCCAAATAACATTTATGCCCTAGGGACCTCCAAATGCAAGTTCATCACTTTGAACACATCTAGATAGGCGAATGACACATGCTCCCATGACCATGACATCTAGATCCACTTGGATGTGTTTTCATTACTATTCAAGAGCTTGGAAACACTAACAACAAATATTGTCAAAATTGAAGTGGCAGTTTGATATCTCCACCTCTAGTATTTTGTGGCTGGAAATTAGCATTCACAACACTTATAGGGTCATAGATAATGTCTAAAACTAGGTTCTTGGCCTTTGATCACACCCAGTTGAGAGATAGAGTACCCGTTATGGCCTTAATAATGACCTTTTTGTAATAATAAAGTAATTTTATTAAGTTTATCTTAGCTTCAAGAATATGAAATTCTTTACTAACAGTGCTAACCACATGAGGTGGAAGCTTATTTGGCACCACTAACCTAAAAAAAATTTGTTAGTAATTAATTAAAAATGAAATTTATATGTCCTACCTACAAAATCAATAAAATTAGGTATGTTAATATACCTTAGAATTTCAATCCAATGAACCACTATGATCTACTCTAATCTTGATAGTAGTAAGAATAACTTCATGGTATGACTCGTGAACTTTCTGTAGATTATTGTTTAATGGACTTCCATGATATTTGAGTAATTGAATATTTGTTTCAAGAACCAAATTTGAATAGTGCAGTTCTTCCTATGTGTTTTAAAGTATTCAAACCACCATACATATAAATTTTTGATAGTGTATCATCGAAGCCGAGTTCCAGTTACTACCATAGACCCAGTGGGATAGTCAATGTTTGTTTCATCTATGACTTAGGAAGTCAATTTTTTTCATCTACACACCGACATTAATGATGTGTTCCCTCTTTGTTGTCCTCATCAATAATAACTATAAAAACATGCCATGTATCATAAAACCAAATTTTCATGACGTTGTCAAGATAGATAATGAGAATAAATAATATAAAAATGATTACTATTCTACTTATTTGCACTAGATCATATATATAGTCAAAGTCATGTGATCATGTCATATCTGTAAGTTATAATGTTGATAGAACCTAATATGTGTTAAATAGAATTAGAGGTCTCCAATTCCACTCATCCACCCACTCTTGTGACTCACACTCATTCCAAACAAAGTTCATGCCTGTGGAATAAAAACATGTCAAGTATCTCATATGAATAGTCTAAGAACATGCATTTGAGTTACTAAATGTGTGGAGCTCACTTGAGCCTGTTACAATGATGCAATCATCATACTTTGCCAAGTGTTATTCCTCCATCAACCAAAAATATCTATGAACAATAGAATTTTATTGAGCACCATGTCCCATTTTCTCATTACACCATTCAATAATAGTTTTTTGCATCAGTTAAAACATCACCATCTTCAAACTTCAACTCCTCTCTTGCAACAACTCTCTTTCACACATGCTCTATCACCGTCATGCTCCCCTTTTTTATGGTCAGCCTTAGTGAAACTCCAAATAATGTTATATGCTAATGCTAATATGCATCCTACTCAAACAGTAAAATATACATGCGTTCTTGAATTGTGATGTATAATTATCTCACCAAATGTAATGTTAATTGAAAGTAATGTTCCTTTCAGTCAACTTTCCATATAACATTTCAAAATAACCTTGCATGTAATTTGTATAATGTGATTGATCATCACCGATATAGAAAGGGTACTCCCTTAATATTTTTGATCTTACTTTGTACTATGAGGTGTATGCATAAAAATGGTAACATGTACTAAGTTATAATATTGTGACTGAACTTCCATTTGTGGTTTGAATGTGTAATTATTAGCAAAGTTAACTATTGAAACAATAGAACCAAGTGGGAATGTGTCATTGCTTAACTTGAAATGTTCATCCAACCATCTAGCTCTGTATGTGTCCCTTGCATACTTATAAATAATTTCCTCCATGAATTTGACCATAAATTCTAAAATAGGTATTTATTTTGTAACAAGCTCACACCTTTTAGATTTATTTTCCATATTTTAATTGATATGTTATAAATTTGTATTTGCCTAAACCAACTAATTCTTGTCCAATTACACTTATGCTCTCCTCATGGATATATTTTTTTAATTTTAGCAATCCATCACAAATGCTACAATTTCCATCCAAACATGCTTTGTTATAAAAAAAATTGTCCAATCGATCTTTCACAAAAAATGGTTAAAATAAATTCCCTTGCTAATTTTGGCAAAACTTGTATGCCACACTCTTATAAAATGTTTTAAGTGTGCAAACTACAATGTATATGGCAAAACAAATCATAGTGCATTGAAAATTCAACATATTACCTAAACAATATGTCGTGCATGTGTGATTTATTTTTATAAAAAAGGGTTTGGCCATCTCAAAATATCTTTGACTAATAGAAATTTTTGGATGTTTTTCTAAAAATTTAGAGTATAATTATGTTTGAGTCATATCCAAAAAAATGTTTTGGATGTAATTCACGGTTATGAGAACCAACTCTTCTTTTCACTACATTTCTTGTATTGGGTGAAACTCTTGTATCATCTTTCCAAAATTGTGAAAGTAAATCTTTCAAAGCATCGGTTATAACCTTGTCCTTTTGTGGAAGTCTACTAGAGAATTCCTAGAGCTCATTGGTATTCACACCATTAAGTATTTTACGTATTCTAATTGTTTTCATTATTACTTTACGTTTATGTTCAGTGCTCGACTAGTTTTTTGAATCAAGCATTTTCTCCCTATTTCACCATATATTTCACAAGTTGTAATTATGCATCGAACAACACTACAATCTTTGTTACGTGTTTACATGCCTATAGTATGATATGCATCATGTATATTTTCAATAATTTCCCTTTTTCACCATCTATGTTAGATGTTCTTAGTCCTAGGGTGTACATTATAGGTTTCATCTTAATAAATTTCATCTATGAAACAAATAATTGACATTTTTGACTATCAAAGTCTAATGTTTTAAATATATTATCCCAAATTATTCATCTAGTATTCTTGAATGGCAGTTGGACATTTTTTTTTGCATTTGTTTCAAATATTTTCATCAAATTCAATTAAGTATTTACCTTTTATATGCAAAATCCTTGGATGTGTTATTAATGATGGAATTTGTTGAGATGGTGTTTCCATATTTTTATGTTCACTACTAGTTTATTTATTGTTACTCTCATTGTTTAGTGTTTCCATGGAATTTTATTCATTGTTGCTTTCATCATTATGTGTTTCTATGTAATTTTATTCATTATTAGGAGATAAATCATCAGGCATAGACTCATCATCAACAAAATTAAAACCATCATACTTTGAATGTGGACTTGAAACATAATTTGAAAATTTAGGTAAACATTCATCATCATTATCCATTTCATCATTGTCTATGACATTTGGTTCATTAGGGATAGTGTTTGTATATTGTCTCGAGTAAAATGCTTGCATTCATACCTTTTATTTTTCTATTGACACTTGTGATTGCTCTAGTGTTTTTTTTTAACTTCTTCCTCTTATTTGAACAAGATTTATCACCCATGACTAGAAAAACTTGATAGCCTTCGAAGGTGGGGTCCAAAAAAATAAATTGATAACTTTTTCCCTTGACTTGTAGGTCGTAGAATGATGCAGAGAATGTAAGTGGGGACAAAATTCTTGATCAAGGTTAAAAATAGTCATTGAAAGAAGAGTTTTTGTCTATTATGAACATAGTGTGTATCCATTATATTTACATCGTTATATACCATATAAATATGTTAATATAGCATGTATACGTTATACTTACATAGTTATATACCACATGACTATGTAAATATAGAGTGCACATGTTATATTAACATAGTTATATATCATATAGTTGTTATTAAAATATTATTTGATTCAATTTCCTCTTGATTGATGTCCAAATCACATCCTATATAGCTAAAATTGAGTTTAATTAGCCCTACGTAACATCCTATAATCGTAATTAGGTTTAATGAGTTTAAATTACCCCAATTGCCTATATGATTGCATTTATGATAAAACTAGGGTCAATTGATCCTTAGATCACATTATATAGTCATAATTAGGTTGAAAGGGCTCATATTGGCCCAATTTTCCTTCATGATTGAATTATTGAACTATTTGATTTAGGGTGTTATAACTATGGGGTCGATTGACCCCCAAATAACATCTTAGAATTGATAATCCCAATTAGACATCTCAGAATACCAATCCTTGAGTTGAGAAACCCAATTTATATTTCTATAGATAAGGGCAACCATAGACTAGTTGAGAATTCCAATCCCAATCCCATAGTTGAGTTCTTATTTTATCTATATGTCATTAAGATTTTATCCATAGTAGAGCAAATTTATAAATAGATAGATAGGTTGTCACCAATCCGGTAGAGTGTGTTCCAATCTGGTAGCCGATACAATGTGTTTCCAAACCCAACCTAATATATACCCAACTTGATCTATGAATGCAACAAAGGGAACATGCCTTAATCCAATGTATCGAGGAGGGGATACTTAGAGCTTGGGCATGACCCATTGGGAACTAAAGGCTAAACTAGGACTCTATCATACTCTTAGTATGCTCCAGTCCCTAATACAATATATCAAAGGATAGTTATAATCACCCAAAAGTGGTTTTTGAGTGCTAAGAGTGATACTTGAGACTACTTATCCCTAGTTTCACCTTATACATATCCTAGAGCCTATTATCACACTTTGCTAGCCTTTGTGTGGACCACAGATGTCCCTAGTCATCCCTAAAGCAGTCTCATACCCTCATTTCCTAATCCTAGCCCTTCATGCCTAGTGTTATGCTAGTTAAACATTAGCACCGTAATAAGGACACTAGCACCAGATGGTGATAGTGTCCCAAAAATGGTGTTAATGTCCTTTACCTCTTTATTTCCCAAACAAATATCTTTTCAAAAATAAAAATTCTTAGGGTTAGCCTAGACATCTTTTATCACCCGCACAAACACTAGAACAATATATATACATGACTTTTAGCCCTCTAAACACTAGATGGAAATCAGATTCAAAATATAAATTCAAACTCAGAATAAGTTATGCAAAATTAAGGTTATCAATCCCTATTTTTCCCTACTTCTACTCACTACCATCTAAAATAATCCTAAGCTCAGATTACCTAAATTTCCAATCTCAAGAACATTCAAGGCACTCAAGGCCACTATCATACTAGTTTTACTTCCACTTGTACCAATACTTAGGTAGGTAGAACTACATCAGTCCTGATCCCTCCTCAGAATATTTGTATGTAGACAACTCTCTTCACATCAGGGTGTTGAGGATGTCCAACCTACCCTACTAACAAACATATTTTTTAGTTCATGGTAACTAGATACCCTAGCTATATGGAGGATTAGGGTTTGCTCACTAAATTAAAATACATGGTTTTAGGACTTGTGCATGAAGGAACAAACCTCATAGATCTTGACACAGGCACACCCAAAAGCTTGGGATAGTGTTGCACAAAAGACACTACCACCAATATTAGGACACCCTTACCATTTTTCTAATAATGGTACTACTCTCTAATTGTGGTGTTACTATCCAAGAAGGGTTATGACACTAGGATATAATTTATGACACTTAAACCAGCTTCCACCCTAGTTTTCAACATTGAGATCACTTGTCTTAGTTATTTTCTAACTAAGTTCTTACATGTACTAGTTATTACTATTTTAAAAAAATCAAAGCTAGTCAATTATGTAACAAATCAGTAGTTGTATTTATTCAATATTATTTATCTAATTTAGTCTACTCAACTTTTTAACAAACATAAGATTTATATTTAATAAGTCTTAAAAGGTTAAAACATTTGGTGAACCCAACTCACTTCAAACATTGCTCAAACCCTAACCCTAGATGTTCTTAGGGTATGTATCCTTTTTATGTCTATGCTAAGATATTAGTTCTAAATTCTCAAATGTGTTTCAATATTTGTGTGTGCCTTTTTAATTGTGTATATGGACATTTGAACATGTCCTTCTATGTGGCTCTAAGTCAACTTACTATTGCTTGTGTATGTGGACATTTAAACATGTCCTTATATGTCTTATTCTCTCAAATTAAGTGAAATGCACTCATGTCCCTTGTATTATGGCCCCTTGGCGTACTTTGTATGCCTCATGTGTTTCGTATTTATGCTTTATTATATGCATTATAGCCATGACACTTGTCTTGCTTATTACACAAACTAGCTTTAGATGCCATGATGGACCTATTGCATCTACCCTTCCTACTTGGGTGTCATGATGAACATCATGCCCCATCCCCCTAGGTAGCTACCTAGTTTTACTCAAATTTATTGTTAACTATATTATTATATCTATCTTAACACCCTTGTGAATGCTAGACATGACATACATCTTATATTACATACTTATACTTAGATTATCTTACATTTTGATGTTATATATGCACATTATAGTGGATTATTATGAATTTATCGTATATGCTCCAACTAACACACATTTTACAGAGCTTTTTCTTTTAAGGATAGTTCTTGCATAGGTTTAATAGTTCCCCTAAAAAGAGGGGGCATTCATAAGGGTTTGTCATAGACATCAGGCTTCTATATTGCACTCATAGTACATTTTTTAGCACATAGACTTAGTTATATAAAATCAGACTCAAGTAAACATAGTGGGGAAATAGTGACCCTGAAAGCAATACAGTTGCACATAAATCAGATCAAAAGGACACTAGCACTCAAATTGGGACACTAGCACCACATTTTTAAAAATGATGCTACTATCTAAGATATGATGCTACTATCTAGTATCCTCGGTTTTAAAAAAATCTAGATTGGCCAGAAAAGTGTAGTAGGTACAATATATGTTTATACATATTCATTTAAAGATTTATCATTTATACTCAATTTTACTCAAATTCATACTAATTTAGCTCAGATTCATATTAGTTTTCTCATATTGGGGGCATCATACATGATATGACCATTCCCATATTCAGTTCAAATACCTAGATATAGTTTATTACGTCGAGAATCCATATGCTCAGATATCAGATTTGGGGGGCATGTACATGGCACATTATTTATGTATGCTCATTAACACGTAGTTGATCATATGAAATGACAAATTCCTGTCATTCTCTATGTTATATACACTTGACATCATATTCTAGGTTACATACCAATTTCATGCCTTACTCCATCTACAGTGGTTGGCATTCCTAAGTAGCCTAGAGCCACCTAATGTACCTCAGTGGCTGCAGAGATGACATACCCAATTAGATATACCTAGTTATACATTTACAATTACTTTGTGTAGTTAAATTTTATATGCTTTTACTACACATGGGTGGGTAATGATGGAGTCATAGCCTACTTGAATTCTTAATCCACTTGCATGAGAGGGTTGGACACACTATCAATCCAATCTAAGTTATTCATGGGTCATGATCCATGAAACAGGGGTGGGCAATGATGGAGTCAAAATTGGATTGAGTTCTTGATCCACCCATACATGAAGATTGAGCAAGCCATCATCTCAATCCAAGCTATCCATCGATTGATCACTATATACATATATATACATAGGTTGTCACTAGGTTTATACATTGGTTTGTATACCTAGTGAGGTGTATTCATTCCTTTCCTCTCTCCTATCTCTTTACTCAGTTTTACTTCTTTACTCAAATTAGTCTTTTGCTTTTGATATCTCTTAAGTAAGGACTGATTTATGCATGTTTCACTTGTAGGACATGTATTGGACCATGCTTCACATACTCAGACCCAGCTTCATAGGCTTCACCTCCTAGGTAAGTCTAGGTATGTTTTTTTCCTTTATCCTATTTATTTAGCTTTGTTGCATTTATAGAATAAAGGGGGTAGAGGGGTAAATGTAATCACCCAAAAGTGGTATTTGAGTGCTAAGAGTGCTACATGAGACTACTTATCCCTAGCTTAGCCCTAGACATATCCTAGTTCCTAATCACATTTATCCAACCTTTATACAAGCCACATGCATCCCCAGTCATCCCCAAAGTAGTCCCAAACCCTCATTTCCTAATCCTGACCTTTCGTGCCTAGTGTTCTACCAGCTAGACACTAATGCCATAATAAAGAAATTGGCACCTCATGGTGTTAGTGTCCCAAAAATGACACTAATGTCCTTTACCTCTTTATTTCCCAAATGGATATCTTTTCAAACTAAGAACTTCTTAGGGTCACCCTAAACCTCTTTTAACACCTGCACAAGAAACATAACAATATATATACATGAATTTTAACCCTTTATTCACTATATGAAAATTAGATGTAAAATACACATTTAAAATCAGAATAAGTTGTGCATAATTAAGGTTATTAATCCTTATTATGCCCTACTTTTGTATACTACCAACTACAAGAGTCCTAAGCTTGAATTACCCAGATTTACAATCTCAAGCACATTCAAGGCACTCAAGGCCACTATCATACTAGTTTCACTTGCATTATACCAACATTTAAGTGGAGAGAATTACATTAGGCTTGATCCCTCCTCAGAGTATTGGTATGTAGGCAACTCTCTTCATAATGGGGTGTTAAGTATGTCCATCTTACCCTACTAAAAAATACACTTTTCAACTCATACCAATCAGATGTCATATATACATGGAGGATTAGGTTTTCTCACTAAATTAGCCATTATAGATAAAATATAGGGTTTCAAGACTCGTGCACGCAAGAACAGACCTTAGAGATCTAGACACAGTTACACCTAGAAGCTTAGGATAGTACTACACAAAGGACATTACTACTAATATCAGGTCACTACCACCACTTTTCTAATAATGGCACTATTATCTAATTATGGCACTACTATATAGGAGGGGTTCTAACACCAAGATCTAGTTTATGACACTCAAGCCAGCTTCTACCCTAATTTCTAGCACCTAAATCCCCTCTCTCAATTATGTTCCAACTAAGTTCTTACTTGTACAATTTCATTACTATTTTTGAAAAATTCAAATCTAGTCAATTTTGTAACAAGTCAGTGGTTGTATTTATTGAATATTATTTATCTAATTTAATCTACTCATATTTTTAACAAACATAGTATTTATATTCACTGAGTTCAAAAAGGTTAAAATAATAGCGTATGAATGGGGCCCCCACCATAAATATATGAGGGGCACCATTTTGAAGGCCCTACCCCAATCTAAAACTTGCCCTACCCAATAAGGCAATGGAAACTTCCCCTACCTACTTTATCTATGCCAAAGAGTACGGTAATGGAAGCTTGCCTTCTTGATATCTAGTTTTGCTTCACCTAATATCATATCAAGGGAATATTTCCTTCTTCATAGATACCAAGGGAGTAAGACATAGCTATCAAGAAAAGTTTTCCTTTTCAATATCTAGCCTTACTTTGATATATGTCATTAAGGATGATAAGGGATGAGGAGGGAGTGATGAGGGATGGTGAGTGAGTGACTAGGGATGATGAGGGTCAATGAAGGAGTGATTAGGGATAATTAGGGCTGATGGGGGAATGATTAAGGATGATTCCAATCCCAATTCCATATTTGAGTTCTCATTTTTTATATATGTCATTGAGATTTTGTCCATAATAGAGTAGATTGATAAATAGATAGAGAGGACATCACAAATATAGTAGAGTGTGTTTCCCAATTGAATGGTATATATGAAGGGAAGGAATGGAACATGCCTTAATCCAATATATTAGGGATGGGCTACTTAGATCTTGGGCATAACCTAGTGGGCCTTGAAGACCAAATTGGGGCCTTGTTGTATTTTGAGTATGCCTCTATCCCTAGTACAATATATCAAAGGATAGCATAAGAATGGGACCCCTGCCATAGATATATGGGTGGAACCATTTTGAAGGCCCTACCATGATCTAAAGCTTGCCCTACCTGATAAGTCAAGGGAATCTTTCCCTACCTACTTCAACTATGTTAAGGAGTAAGGCAAGAGAAGGTTTCCTTCCTGATATCTAGTTTTGCTTCACCCAATAACTCAAGGGAAGCTTGCCTTCCTGATAGATAGCAAGAGAGTAAGGCATAGCTATCAAGGGAATTTTTCCTTCTCAATATCTAGCTTTGTTTTAATTCTATATTAAGGCATAGTTATCAATGAAAGCTTACTTTTTGGTAGATAGATTTGTTCTCACCCTATCTACTTAGTTATGCCCTATCCGATAAGGTGAGATAATCTTGCTTCTTGATATCTAGCTTCGTTCTTGTCCTACCTACTTTTTATTTCTATAACAAATTCTTAATTATCAAGGGAAGCTTGCTTCTCGATCTATATCTTGCATATATTCTTGCCCTACCTACTTTAGTATGCCCTACCTACTTGAGTATTCCCTACTCGATTAAATATCTGAGCCATATCTTGATCTTGAGTACCCATATCTAATCTTGATTATATTTATTTTACTCAACCATATATTCAATACAAGATACCTAATTAAATACTCAATTAAATACCCATGACATATCTTGAAAGGAGAGGGGGAATTATTATGCTTAAAACTAAATAAATGGGGCAGTATTAGACCAAGGGATAACGGAGAGGGGCATTATTAGATCAAGGGATAAAGTAGAGGGCGCATTATCATCCTCGTTTTACATTTTAGCCCTTCATGACTTCACTATAACATAACATACATGTTATGTTATAGTGAAGTCATGAAGGGCTAAAATGTAAAACGAGGATGATAATGCGCCCTCTACTTTATCCCTTGATCTAATAATGCCCCTCTCCGTTATCCCTTGGTCTAATACTGCCCCATTTATTTAGTTTTAAGCATAATAATTCCCCCTCTCCTTTCAAGATATGTTATAGTGAAGTCATGATGACTTCACTATAACATAGTGCGTATGCGCTATATTATGTTTAAATTCAAAAACCAAGCCTTTTAGCTCAAAAGTGGTTTAGACCCATTAACACATAATCGAATCCAAGATATTTGATAAAATAAATAAATAAAATTTAACTTCCATCACCAAATACAATATGAATTTCAATAAGACAATTGATAAAATTATTACTATGATGACCATCACGCTCTCCTCTTTCTAAATATATAATTTTTAATTTTTTTGGTTTCTTTTAAGGTTTCCATCTATGTTGATTTCTAATTATAGCTTTTTTAGGCCACTACATGCCATAAATATACATGTATATATATGTTTATGTATTTTTTTCATTGATGCAAATTTAAAAAAATATATATGGTCACAAACTAGGCATAATTCTACATGCATTCAATTTTTTTTAAAGGTAGTTAGGGGGTGCACGATCGACTATCTATTTTTTTATCAATTTTCAAGATCTATGTACTTGTAAAATTAATTGAAAAATTATAAAAAAATATAAGTCACAAAGTAGATGATGTTATTAAATTTTCACCAAAGGTTTTCAAACAATATTAAACGATGCTAAAAAATTAAAAGGTCACACGACCAACTATCTACTCTAATTTTTTAAACAAATAGGGGTTCCTCTTCAAATTTTAGATGTTTGACATAGTTATAATTAACTATTTTTAAAACAATTTAGTGTTTTGTGAATTACACTCAAAATGTTGTAATTCATGTTCTTATATCATCTTCAAATTTTAAGTGCAACGATCTTAAATTATCTATAGAAAATTTCTTAATTTCCAGGAAAAAAACATGTTCATGAATAAACTCCTTTATGTCCTCCAACTTTCTAAAATTATAAAAAAAATATAGGTCACAAAGTAGTCGATGTTATCTAAATTTTCATAAAAGAGTTTCAAACAGTATTAAATGATGCTAAAAAATTAAAGGGTCACACAGTCAGTTATCTACTTTATTTTTTTTAACAAATAATATTCATCTTCAAATTTTAGATGTTTGACTTAAGTATACTTAACTATTTTTAAAATAATTTAATATTTTGTAAATTACATTGAAAATGCTATAATTTATGTTCTTATACCATCTTTAAATTTTAAGTGGAGCGATCTCAAATTATCTATATAAAATTTCTCAATTTCTAAAAAAAACCATGTTCATGAATAAACTATTTTTTGTCCCCCAACTTTCTATACTTATCCAAGTAATCACCAATTACATGAAAAAATAAAAAGTATTTGAGAACAAACTAATCCTTCTCCATTACCCAAAAAAATCAAAAAAGTGTAGTAATGTTTTCTTCATATGTCTTGACATCTTTAAAAAAAAACCAAAACCAAAAGAGGGCTGCCAATATTAAAATAGATAATAGCACTTAAATGTAAAATATATGTTTAGATATTTGTTTCCATTGCTATATAACCAAAGAAAATAAAATGGTACTTTAACACTAATAGTCTAATTTATTTTTTTGGTATGTCAACATATACATATATATATTCTTTGCATCTTCCTTGTCATCTTCAAGAGGGCCTTATAAGCAAGGGTTGTTGGCAACATAATATTTAGGGCATTAGAAAATGGACCTATATAAAATGCATTTAAGACCAACATAAAAATACATTGTAAAATTTGAAAGCTTGAATCAATTTCATTTTTGGAAAATGTTTTTGTTGTTTTTAAAGAAACTTTAGATTAAATAATTATTATTTGATAATTTTCAAAAATATTATGTATGATTGGTTGTACATTATGTAAAGGGGTTATAAAAATGGTTTATGAGGTTAATTAGAACTTTATTATATAATATATCCTTCTTAATATTATTGATTTTTAATTGGTGAGTCTCAAACGCTAACCCAAGCTCTTAATATAATGTTAAGTTGCAAATAAATTTTCCAATTGAAGATAAACAGGGTGGCTTCAGGGACTTGGGTGATTCTAAACAATAAGAATCACTTGAATTCTCTAAATAGATAGTCTCACCTCTACATACCCAACAAGAGGGTGTACTCTATTCAACTGACTTTAAGCTAGAACTTTTTAGAGTGATTTATAGCAAAGACAAAATAAATAATGTACCAAAGTCTATTTATTATTGAATCAATGAAAAAATATTTGTAAACAAAGACCAAATAAACAACATACCAAAGTCTATTTATTATCGAATCAATGAAAAAATATTTGTGGGTGTGTTCCAAATGTTTTCACAACATTTGAATCATTAATAAGCTAAAACACCTAAGTGGATGGAAAATGACTCAATTCACGTGATATGCATCAAAAAATATATCTAAGAATTAACTTGGAAAACATTCATGAGTTAATGCATTACACAGTACATTTTATATTTGGTAGGTAATGATGTAGTCAAGGATAAGGGGTCCAATGAAGAATAACTTTTTTCTTCTATCCTACCACTTAAACACACACATAGACATGAAACTAAAACTAAACTTCACACTTTATTGATCTTTCTTGAGGTAGTATAAATATTATATAAACACAACTCACACTCTCTCCTAAGGCTAAATACAATAGAATAATGCTCACACATAGTCCCTTCACTAGACTAGACACAACACTCTGCCCATTTTGGTTTCATATTATCAAAGCTCACTTGGAATTTCTTCTCCTCTTCAATTTGCCTTCTCTAAATGATTCTCCTCCTTTTTTGCTTCATGAAGTGACTCTTAGAATTTGTCGAACCTTGGAAAATATTGAAAGCAAGCCCTACAAAGATTATGGGTCGTTACTAGGCAAGGTTAATTGTCATAGGAAAATCACTACTTCTTGTAATGTAGTAGTTATGTAACCTCTATGGCAGTTTCATAACTACCAAACTTGTGTTAACCAATGGTTTTGTCATGATATAGAGAATAATTTGTATCATACCCTGAAACCTCACATTATCCCTTTTAGGAATATATTCAAGGGTGACTTAATCTATGAGGATTGATGTTGACTGTAAGAAAGGCACAAACACAAAAGATACATTTTTAGATAATGCAAGATTGTCACACTATCTAGATGTTCCTACATCAGACACCCAGGGGCTCACAAATTAGGCCTAGGTGGTAGAACCAACCTTTTGATTTTAGGTGAAGACATCACAGTGCACCCTTCCACATTGTGATGTAGTGCCATATTTTCTAGCCACTTTGGTGGACTGTAAATTGCCCTCATCTACCAATCACATTCCATACAATCTTATCCTAGCCCCCTCAAACATTGGGCTGACCTCCCTTGCTACATTTCAACAATTCCTAGGTACCTAGTGATTTGTCTATGAGGGATGATTTTCTAAAGATTTGATATCTAAGGGGGATGAGTAGTCTCTTTTGTCATGAGTAAAGTTTTTTTACTATCATTCAACATTGATCTTGAAATGTCACAATATTTCTATAAGATGTCATGTGTTTTTGAGAGCTCTTCATTTGTATTATGAATGAATAGAAGGGTATCATTTAAAAAATGAGAATTAAGGGTAGCAATGTTATTTGGTAATGAAATATTATAAATGACACCTTGAACCCTTACATTCACAAACAAATAACCTACAACATCAACAATTAACACATATAAAATAGAGACAAAGGGCGATATTGTTTAGTCGACATTTCCAACTTAAATGATGGGAAGAGTTCTCCATTTTTTTAAATTATAGCTTAAATCGATGAAAACATCATTTGGATGCGAGTGATACATTTAGAGCTAAAGCCACACCTCTTGAAATTTTCCAAATGAAAGGCCAATGAATTTTGTCATAGGCCTTGTCAAAATCAAGCTTACCCAAAATGGCATCTTGACCTAAATCATTTGCCCATTGAGTAGTTTTTTGGGCAATGATCAAGGTATCCAAGTTGCATCAAGCCTTCATAAACTATGTTTGTTCTAGTGTAACAAGAAGTTGGATTAACAAGTAACAAACGTCTTATGGGCTAAATGAGATGGTAATAGAGGCATGCATGTTTTAGCTTGGAAATATTGATCCCAGGTGTCAAGGTATTAGTTTCGTATCTAAATGGATGATTCGCTCCTTGAATGGTGAAGAACAATGGAAAATTCTCTTGTGCCATAAATATAAGCTTGCCCAAGGCATAAACACTTAGCATGACACTCCTTGGTGGGTAAAAATCTTAAATGCTCAATACTTCAAAATCATAGGCTCTATTCCCACCTAGAGTAATTAGAAGGTATGGCTAAAGGTTGTTCATTTGCTATGTTGGAAAGTGACTCCATAAGGCACGGTCTCAACATTTTAATGAATTGTATTTGTTGGAACAAGATTATCTAGCTTGATAACCTCACCTTGGCTCTTCATACCACTCTTAAAGGCTCATTCCTAACAAGAAAGGTCTTAAGATCCTCAATGATCCTTGAGATCCTATAACCTACTCTTCCCTGCCATAACATATTATAAGAGTGAAATTTCAGTTGTATAGAAACATATAACTAATCTATGCTGCACTAATTAGGCAAATACCTAATATATTTAATATCAAGATGGTTTTGTCAACTATTTTAGTTTGGAAAGACTGGGATTTGCTGACCCACAAAAATATCAAAACAATGTCATCAAAATAAATCCACAAAGTAGTGATCCCTGACAAACAGTTCTTAATTAGACTGAACTAAAAATGGGGCCTTTATCTTTCAGAAGGTCCTTGGGATAAACTTTCTCTTCGAATTTGGAAAATGAAAATAAAAACTCAAATTCACGTGTTGGCTTGGCATATTTTACATTAAAAACTCCCATAGGGGTTAAGATGACTAAGCTATGCATTGCCCCTAATCGTTGGGCCTTTTATCACCAATTAGAATTTTTGTTGCATATTTTTTGGTTCCTCCCAAGATGCAACACCTCTAGAATCCCCTCAAATGTTTAATTAAGGGATTATTCCCCAAGCATTTTAATTGGAAAATAACACTTCTTGGACAAGAACACCTCATTGAAATGCATTCAATGTGAGGTAGTTGTAGATTTATCATTCTTGGTAATATTTGGAAAAGTAGAAGCATAAATTTGCTATTTAATGCAAAGTACAACATTGGGTTACTCTATGAGAATCGTTTCTTCTCTTTCTCTATAGATGCTTCAGATACATGATCCCAATAGCTATCACCACAAGCATGACTCCTTCATTCAAGTGCAATGAGTCACTGCAGGGCGCACATAACAATCAACAACCAACATCAGTAAAAAAATATATAACGAGGAAAAAGTCTATTATAGAGTGTCTTCAATCCTCAATAGGGACATGGGGTAGGGTTTGGGTTTCAACGAATACAACAATGTGATGATTGATGTATGGATTATGGTTTGGTATAGTCTTGTGCATGTTTTTAACTATTATTTTAGTTCCTTTATACTCCTTTATGCTCTTTGAAATGCTCACACTCATTGTGTTTTTTGTATGGTCTCGTTGTTAAGGGTGCTAAAATTTATGGCTTCTATTTCCATCATGAGATGGATTATAAAATATGTTATTTTATTTGAGGGTTTTAGGTAGGATAAGGGATCTCCCTTATAACTCTTTGGAATTGTTTTCTTTCTCTTTTAGTAATGATATAAGCAGTGTTTATACCCTGGGTTGTGTTATAATGGTTAAGTGGATGCATTTATATTAGAGTAACCAAGGTCAAATCCTATCAGTTGTAAGGGAACCTAGAGCGGGAGATGCATGATTGGCATATTAGTATATATAGTTTGGACACTAAGACCCTTAATTGTGTTTCATATGAGTGCAGGCCCATTAGCATATTAGTAGCGACAGATGCATGATTTACATATTGGTAGATAAACGGTTTGGGCATTGGCCCCCCTAATTGTGTTTCAAATAGGTGTGTGCTCATCTAATACCTCATTAATTTGACATATTGGCAGATAGAGGATTAAGGGATTGGAACCCCTAATTATTTTTGAGATGGGTGTGCGTTGATTAAATTCCTCATTAATCAATTAAAAAAATGATATATGTAAATAGCATTTTCATTTTATTATGCCAATAGGGGTTCTACAATGGCAATAATGAGGTGGAGTGTAATGAAGCAAGTTGTTCACTTTTATGTTTGATTTTAAATTTAGTGTTTATTTGACCGTCAAATGTTAATATCGACTTTAAATTTGGCATCCATGTTGAATTAGCTACAGGATCTAATGAATCTAATAGAAATCATAAATAAGAGATAATATAGTAATAGTAATAAACAATAACTGTATATCTAAGATAATAACAAAAATGAATAACTCAAATATAATGAATTACTCTGATAATTCAATATTAATTTGATATAGAATACATAAATAGTCATTATTTATATAAAGCAAGATGTGCATGATAAAGATCAAGGAACTCACACAACACGTGTAGTTCAACTGATATCTATCTATATGAATAGTGGAGTGCAACTCCACACTAACAAGATAGGTGTCCAACCTATGTAAATGATCAACATAAGTTGACTACTAGTTAAGCAATCTTATCCTATCTTACCCTGAATAGTGGAGTGGAACTTCACTGTAACAAGATACGTGTTTAAATTAACAACTAGCTAAGCAAGCTTATCCTATCTAGTGCAAATTATTAATAAACATATTAAATTAGCTACAATAAGTAATTAGTGCACCAAAATAATAAATAATAAATACAAGTAAATGCAATAAATCAAATAAATGCACCAACACCCCCCATAAGCGAAGCTTAAGTAGGGCTATGCAGATAAGAGTCCCGACAATGTGTAGTCATATTAGGTACTTTGTACAAATAGATGAGGAAAGGAGAAAACCTGAAGAAAAAAAGTCCTCTTCAAAATGAAGATCTAGGAGACCCCCTTGAAGAATTGATGTCCCACACCCCCAAAAGAGATCGCAAGTGAAGATAATTGCTCTCAATGAAAGGTTTGCTAAAAATATCTGTAATCTACTCCTCCGTAGGATACTATTGAAGATCAATGATCTCTGCTTGAATCAACTCCCTGATAAAGTGCATATGGATCTCTATGTGTTTGGTTCTCTGATGATGAACCATATTTTTTTAGATTTGAATAGTGTTCTAGTTGTCGCAGTAGATGACTGATGGCTTTTGAAATAGAACACCAAGCTCAATGAGAATATTCTAAATCCAAATAGCCTCAATAGTGGCATTAACAATGCCATGATACTCAACCTCTGTAGATGAAAGAGCAATAGCATTTTGTTTCTTGCTCTGCCAACAAATGGGGTTGGATTTGAAGTGAAAATTTTAACCAGAAGTGGACTTATGATCATCATAATCGCCAACCCAATCAGAATCTATGTATCCCACCAAGTCTAAACCTGTACCTATTGTATAGTAAATCTTGTATCTGATAGTGCCCTGAATGTAACTCAAAATACGCTTGGTGGCTCTCCAATGAAGCTCATGTGGTGTCTACATAAAGCATGAAACCATGCCAACTACATATGAAATGTCAGGTCGTGTATGAGTTAGATAGATGAAGCTACCTACAAGTTGGTGATACAATGTGGCATCAACCAAGGGAGTGCAACAATGAACCTCAAGTCTAACTCCAGAAAAGAAAAGAGTCAGTGTAGGCCTGCAATCAACCATATAAAACTGAGTTAACAAGTCCATTGCATACTTGGGCTGTGAAAGTGTAATCTTAGAAGAAGACTGTGCTATCTAAATCCCAAGAAAATAATGCAATAATCCCATGTCTGTCGTAGAAAACCTATCATGAAGTGCAGTCTTAACACTGTTGATGATGGATGTTGTGCTCCATGTAATAATGAGATATCAACTTAGAGCACCAAGTATAATACTGAATCCTCTTATCGTATAATGTAGAGATTCAGATTTGAGTGACATTTTGAGAACCCAACAAAGAGAAAAAATATGTCCATCTTAGAATACCAAGCCCTAGGGGCTTGTTTTAGACCATAGAGAGACTTCTTCAAGTAGCATACCAGTGAATAATCTTGAACAAACCCCTGTGGTTGCTCCATATAAATCTCTTCATGAAGATCCCCGTGAAGAAATGTGTTCTTCACATCCATCTGATGTATAGTTCAACCATGGGCTGCACCAATAGCTAGTATCAAGTGAATAGAATTCATCTTAACAACAGGCGTAAATATTTTTGTATAGTCAATGCCTTCTACTTGAGAAAAACTTTTGGCCACTAAACGTGCTTTATACTTATCAATATTTCCATCCGTTGCAAACTTAGTCTGATATATCCACCTACATCATACTAATTTTCTTCCTTTCGAAAGAGAAATAAAATCTCAAGTGTTGTTCCTAATCAATGAGTCATACTCTCCTTTCATCATTGAATCCCACTCAACTATCCATGTGGCTTCTTGAAAAGACTGTGGATCAAAAGTTGTGGCAATGTAGGAATGTGGAAGATCATGTTGTAATCATATTCTCCTTCTATCTAATGTATCCCTAACAAGAGGCTCTACATCTGCCAAAGTCTATCTAGTCCACAAAGGCATCAATGGGCGAGGGTCTAGAAGAGGAGGAACATGAACTGCTAAACCCTGTTAGGGAGGTATTACCTCATCATCCATGTGAGTAGATGAACCAGGAGTATCATCATCATTGCTATCTGATTCTTCTAAGGAAGAAGAATGAGAAATATTAGAAGACAAGTCTGATGGACTTTCTTCAAAGTAAACACTTATCGCTATAATAAGATCATGTGAATCTAAATCAATGGGCCGATATCCCTTAACACCATCAAGATATCCTACAAATATGCAAGTTTGACTTTGTTACTCTAAAGTATGACGCTTGTTTAAAGGTATGTGAGCCCATGCTGGACTGTCGAAGAATTTGAAATGATGCATATCTGGCTTCCTATTACACCAAGCTTCAAGAGGTGTTATCCCCTTTAAAGCTTTGTGACGAACTCTATTTTGTATATATGTAGCACAATTAATCACTTCTATCCAATATTTAGGTACTAATAATTTTGCATGAATCATACAACTTGCCATCTCTTTTAAGAATTTGTTCTTCCTCTTTGCTACACCATTTTGCTGAGGTGTGTATGTAACTGAATGTTGAAGATCAATTCATTCAAGAGCATAGAATTATTCAAACTTATTGTTCACATATTCCCTCACATTATCTGTGCAGAGAATCTTGACATAATTCTCAGATTGTTTCTCTATTAGAGCTTTAAACTCTATAAATCTATCAAATACTTCACTCTTGAGTTTCAGAAAATAAACCCAAGTATATCTGAAATAGTCGTCAATAAATGTGAGAACATAGTAAGTTTTACTAAAAGACAAAGTAGGTAATGGATCTACTAAATTACTATGAATAAGTTCGAGGACTTGTGTAGCTCTTTAAGCCTTCCCTTTATCAAACTTATCCTCTAGATGTTTGCCTAAGGCACAACCATAGCATACACCCCCTGAAAATTGAATCTATGGAAGCCTTGTAACCATCTCTTGCTGACTAAACTGTTGTAAAGAGTGATAGTTTAGATGACCAAACCGCTCATGCCATAACTTACTCACTGAATCAGTGTGTGAGAGCAAAGCTGTAGGGGAAGACTGAGGCACAAAGTGGGAGAATGAATAAAGCCGAGTATTGTTGTTGACTTTTTCCATTGCAACTAAGGTATTATCCTCTAATTTTTTGATTGATACAGAATCGGGTGTGAACTCAACTTTCCTACCAGTATCAAAATGAGTGATTTGGTAGATAGAAAGAAGGTTAGTTGATAACTCTGACACACAGAGGACATCCTCAAATACACTACTATCAACATTGATTGTACCTTTTCCTATAATATCTACCTTAGAATCATCACCTATGAGAATATGAGGCAAGGAACTTGGTTCTAATCCAAAAAATTGTTCTTGATCGTAACCCATATGGTGCAAAGTCCCTTAGTCAATGACCTGTGACTGAGAGAATTTGCCAGTGCAACTAGTGTTGTAGCTTTCATTTTTCCTAAATTTGAAGGAGTGGAAGAATCCTTTGAAGATGATTGATTGATGTTATTCTTTTTGAGAAGACCCTTAAGTTCAATCTCTTTCTTCCAACAATCTTATTCACTATGAAACCCCTTTTTACAATAAGGGCAAGGAGTGCCAGTGATTTTTTGTGAATCCTCTTTCTTATTAGTGGATTTATAATCTCCTTGTGAGGAAGATTGTTGCCCTTTATTCTTATCTTTCTGTGATTTATTTTGATTATTTTGGTTTTTTTACTTGAACCTGCATTTGATGCTGATGTTGAAACTTGCTTATGCTGAGATTGACTTGCAACTAGAGCTTGAGATTTGGATGACTTGATTAGACCCATAACTATTAACTTTTCTTTTTCAGCCATTAGAATCTCAGAGAATACCTCAAAAGTGGGCATTTGATAAGATGTGCCCAATGTGAGTCGATGAGTCTGAAAGCTAGAGACAAATGATGAATATTCAAGACCTAATTTGTGTAAGGCACTAAAAATCAATTGAATATCTTTTTTTTATCAATTTTACACTCAAAAAGTTGTGCTCTAAGATCTATGACTTTAGTGATGTAGTCTTGTATTGTAACATAATTTTTAGGATTCAAACTAATGAGTTCGTTGTCAATTTGATAACCATGAACATCATCTATTTTGCCAAACAATGATACTAATTTATCCCAAGCCTCTTTTAGAGTTGTACATTTGTCAAGATGAAAATTCAAATCTAAAGACATGTAAGATTGAATGGATCCAATTACTTTAGTAGTTTCAAAAAGAAAGTGTTGTGACTCTTTTGCATCAGTAAATGGAGTAAGAAGAGTTGTTATATAAGACGTATATCTTAACATCATTAATGCATTCCAAGCATTCTGTTTTCATGTATTATAGTTATATGTTGTTAATAGTGGGAACTTAAGATTTTCCATGATGTAATCGAAAATAAATTGTCACAAAGCAAAAATAAAAGTACATAACACACCAAAAACTCTTCCTGAATTACTTACTTTTATGCTATCTAACAATTATTTTTGGCACTTTATAATTGAGTGTAATTACAAAGCTAGATTATAATTTTTTTCAGTTTATAAAAAGCTCATTTAGACCCTCTAGTCTAAAAATACAAAAAATATGCATTTTATTACAAAACTTTTTGTACCAATGTGTTGTGCTCGAAAAAATATTAATTTAAAAAAAATAGGACCTCAATTCGAGGTCGTATGTGAAAGTTATGAGCCTCTGAAGTTACAAAAATGAAGATGGGCAAGCTCTGTTGTATAAAAATCTGAATTTTGAAAAAATCTAGAAAAAATTAAAAAAATTAAAGTACAACAATGAAGAGCACGAAATTTTAATCTATTAAAAAAAAAAAATTGTTCAAAAATACCTCTCAGTGTTCAAATGGTGGGCCCCTGAAGTTGCCCTTTCAAATATGCGTACTGATCCGTGAGACTTGCTAATTTTTTTTTGGGGTCTGTATAGTCTGTACGATCGTACTTGGGAGCAAAATAAAAATTATTTTTTGAGGTGACTATGTCCAAATTAGACAAATTTTATATCGATATATAAGTTTTGACGTCTTCTGAACGCAACCGTGAGGCCCGTTTTGCTCAGAAATGCTTCAATTTTCAGGTACCCACCAGATTTGGACGTGGTGCTTCTGGATTAAACCCTTGCTAATTTCATCCGCTATGTCCAATTTGAACAAAATTGTACACGATTTTGACTATATCAGGGACTCTGAACTCAATGATGATCTTAGAAATTCTCTACAAAGCTCCAATTTGTCCCTGTATATAAAATCAAAAAATCAATCCTATATCTAGATATGTTTCTCTTGAATATTTAGTAATCTATAGATTCAAAATAGTTTTGATACCATGTTAAAATTAGCTACAAGATCTAATGAATCTAAAAGAAAGTATAAATAAGAGATAAAACAATAATAGTTGTAAACACTAACTGAATATCTGAGATAATAACATAAATGAATAAATAGTTCAAATATGATGAATTACTCTGATAATTTAATATTACTCTGATATAAAATACATAAATAGTCGTTGCTTATATAGAGCAAGGTGTGTATGATAAAGATCAGAGAACTCACACAACACATGTAATTCCACTGATCTCTGTCTATATGAATAGTGGAGTGCAACATAAGTTGACTACTAGTTAAACAATCTTAATAATGAAATGGAACTCCACTGTAATAAAATAAGTGTCTAAGTTAACTACTAGCTAAGCAAGCTTATCCTAGTATAAATTATTAATAAACACAATAAACTAATTACAATAAGTAATTAATGGATCGAAATAATAAATAATAAATACAAATAAATGTAATAAAATAAATAAATGCACCAACAATACATTTGACTATCATGTAATAATTTTTCCTTTATCCTTAAAGAAATTAATTGAAAAACTATAATATTTTAATCATATATTAAAATTTAGAATTTTTATTAGATAAATTAAAAAAATAATAATAAAATTATTAATTAATATAATATGTGAAAAATGTGAGACAAAGAACTTAAACATTAATATGTCTATGAAAGATTATTTTATTTTTAAAAATGTTAATGTCTGATCACCCATATCACACATTATCTTCTTAAAAATATCACATCACGGGATACATGAGGGCATTTTCTGAAAAATGGTGATCAGAGAGGAGAGACGTTGGGACAGCCATTTTATAGAAGATTTGCTGAAAGCCCATCCAGCTAAATTTGGCTTCATAACAAACAACCCAAACAAATTCAGATTCCAAGTGCTTTTATCAGAGCTCACCCATGAACCAAATCCTCGTTTTATTCGCTATGCCTACCGACTTGGAAATGAATATTTCTACCCCGCCAGGTACGATTAGAGGCAACACGCATGGATATACACATGTAATATGGATATATACAGTGTATATATAAACAGTTATTTGTACATATCTTTATAAATTATATAAATATATATGCATATGAATATACACTATATTTATGTACACATGAATATCACTGTACATCTATATATCTATATTATATTCATAGGTCTATATACATTTGTATGTCTGATCTGGCTTATTTGTGTTTTTGAACTTCAGCACAATTAAGCTGTGTGCTGCTGTTGCTGTTGCACAGAAGTTACGCGATTTGCAGTCTACTCTAGGTATTCTCTGCACCGTGTCTTTCCCGCTGCATTAAAAGGTTTACATTGTTAGGGACATTTTAGGGTTTAGGGTGTTCTTGTAGCTAAATATCTGCAAAGAAAAGAAAATAAAGGATTTATCTTTAAAATGTGTACAGAAATTGAAATTTAATCAAACAAATATTATTTTGTTTTTGTTGGTTTGGTTAATTGCCCCCTTTTTAACCATTGCTGGAGCATAGCTTCATAGCATGACTTTGGTTTGGATGTCATGAGTGAGGGGTATCTATTCCTTCGAATTCACCTGGGACTTGCACACCCTGTCCGTTGAGACATGCAGCACCCAGGATTGGATGTGATAGTTACTCAATTTCACAGTTGACTTCTTTTGGGGATTTGAACTTGGATATTTGCTATGGAAGACAGTTGATTTTACACTTGAGATCATTCCAATTTACAATTAATTTTTAGTTCTTATGTATTTATGACCAACAAGTAAGCTGAATAGACATGTGGATATTAAATTAGACAAAAACTATACTTGATGAATCAAATGTTTTCTTGTGACAAGTGAAAATGTCAAAAAGAAGATACGGTGTATGAGTATATTCGGGAGTTAAGAATCAATGTTCATGCTTAGATGTTAGTTCATAGTCATAGAGCTGTAGTGCTTTATTCTTTTATAATTCTAGCAGTGTTTGAGTCTAGAGCCTTTGCAGTTGGAAACTTTTTTAATGTATGATTGAAGAGGGGCGAAAAAGGAAGAAATAAAATATGGAATGTGGGAGAAGAGAAGAAAAGAGGGAAAATTTGCTCGTTTAACTGAGAAGTTCTTTTTCTGTGTGTTTGCTTGTGTTCCTTTGCTGTAGGTGTTTTTTTCTAAGCGTAAATTCTATCCTTAATATCCTCACACTTGCTTCTGAGGCTTTGGTTCTTGTATTTTTACTTTAAAATCTTCATGGCATCAGTTGGGAAGGTTTTAGGTAAACTGCAGTTAGTAGGTTAAGCTTAGTGGGGTTTGGTGACCTTTTATGCCTTCCTTTTATATTGAAGATTACATTTGGAACATTCTTGGCTTGCATGAGATGTAAGGAATGCCCCTTGACCATACCTGTAATGTGCCCTTTTGTTCCAAGCAATGCAAGATGTTCGTGGCCAAAGAGGTAGCGTCTTCTAACATGCCACATGATCGGGGGACACTAGGAAATGTATAGAGCACATCCCCAACCCCTGTGAACGTGTCCCCGGAGAGCATACATTTTTCTGTGATAGGTTCTATTGATCATCCCTGAAGCAACACTCTTTTGACCCACCATTTGAGAGAAACCCATTGTTAGCTATATTCTTTCTTTCAACCCCAATATTTCTTCGTAAAGGCATCTGAACTATCAAATATATTTTCATGGAGTGCGAACCGAAACATCGGTCAAAAACTTAAACACTGTTTAATCCAGAAAAACTCTCTCTATATATTTTCTCTACCCAAAACATGGACCAGTTAGCATGGCCTGAGTCAAAACTTGGTTTCAAAAATAGACCAGTTGGGAGGGCCTGAGTCAAAGCTTGATTTCATTCATCTACTTTTGACTGTAGCGCACTCTCAGTGATTTAGGAGCTTATCCAGGATAACTTCTTCTTAAGCTGGGTTTAGTTCTCCTAGCTGCTAGTGGAGAGGTTTGTGGTGGAGATGTGACGCTCCTTTTGAAGTTATAAGCCTAACATGCTTATCAATGACTTTTGTCATTTCTTGCCATACAGGTTGAGCAGAATGAATAGTGGGATTGACATTCTTCTCTGAAACATGGGAAAATCCAGTTTAAAGATGTTTTGGAAGCCCCTTTGGAGCCCAAAAGGCATACTTTTCCTGGTATCTTGTTTATCAAGGCTTGCCTTAGGGACCAAGGATTCAACATCTTGGCCATCCTTGTATTGAATGCATGGGCTTTCATAGACCTTAATCTTTCAAGCACAATTTTTGGTTTTCCCCAGTTATAAGGGTGCTTGGAATTAGGCTCTCTCTTATTAAACCTTTCTCGTATGAGTTCATATCTCGAAAAGTTGATTTATTTGGGGATTTGACGAAATGGCTTGCACACATAGCTAAGATTTGGCAATTTATCAATGTGGAAAGTTATTTGTACTATGTAACTACAAAAGTGCTGCAATACATGGTCATGTTAAATTTGAAAAGTATTTTCCTGGATACATGACACAGTTTATGGACTTTCTAATTTGTTTTTACATAGTGAAAACCAACAGAGAAAATGACCCTAGAGCTGGACAAACTTGCCTGAGCTTGTTGCGCATTGGGGTGACACCCCATGCACTGTCAGCACTTGTCACCTCTTGGAAGACAAAAGACAAGAAGAGTCGAGATGCCTCCAAAGGTACCCAAAACTGGTTTAAGTATTGTTTTCAATTGCATAGCTGGTCTCTAAACTGCTATTGTTCAGTACCTCTATTCGATCACTTGAACAATTGGACACGCCCACTGCGCAAAGATGGAATTCCCGTGCCGTCTCTTGTAATCTTAGAGGAAGCAAAGCATATGGAGCAGCATGACCAGACCCGGGATAATAATGCACGATCTGATGTGCGTTCCCCTGTGAATCCACTAGACAGCTGGGGCATGTGGGAGAATAGTCACAATTGCCCCTGCTAATGTCAGGCTTGTGGCAGCTACTGCTTAGTTTTGTTTCAATGTATCAGATTTAAATGCTGGATTATACTCATTATTTTCTAGTTAATGTTAATATAATGTGTCTATGACATGTTGATACTCGGGCCATGTGCCTTATGAGTTTTCTTGTGGCACTTGTTCTCATAATGCTCACCTTTCTTTTGTATTAAAAAGCTTTGTACTACAAGGTTTTATGATTGATGAAAACTATTTTTACAAGATAAAGAGTGCTTCATTATTTATACTGTTATGTTTTGTTTATTATCTCTTTCTTTCCCATCCTCACTCTGCATAAATTGCCCACGTGCGATTTTTTACATGATATTAGAGTCTGATACAGATAAGTTTGAGATGTAACAAAGTTGAAGGAGGATGGAACCGCCAAATAAACAGACAGAGTGATGAATCTAAATGGCAAAACATTGGTGGAGTTATCTGATGACTTGTGATATGTCACAATTAATGATAAACAAGGAAAAACTCCTTTTTAGCAATTCTTCGGATCTGCGTTAATTCATAAAAAAAAAACTTATTATTCGTTGGTTGGATCTAGGATCTAATTGCTCATTCATTGGCTATGAAGTAGCAGTGGAACTGGTGTCATTTCAAGTGGAAGTGACTGTAGGAGTGTGCTTCTCTTATACAAATAAGTCCTTAGGTTCAAATGAACTTGGATGCAAAATTCTAGCTCAAGATTCACGTACATTTCTATCAAATTGGCTCCAAAGATTGAGATGTAACAAAGTTGAAGGAGGATGGAACTGCCAAATAAACAGACAGAGTGATGAATCTAAATAGCAAAACATTGGTGGAGTTATCTGATGACTTGGGATATGTCACAATTATTAAAAAACAAGGAAAAACTCCTTTTTAGCGATTCTTCGGAGCTGCTTTAATCCATAAAAAAGAAACTTATTATTCATCGGTTGGATGTAGGATCTAATTTCTCATCCATTGGCTATGGACTAGCAGTGGAACTGGTGTCATTTCAAGTGGAGGCGATTGCTGGAGTTTGCTTCTCTTATACAAATAAGTCCTTAGGTTCAAATGAACTTGGAAGCAAAATTATAGCTCAAGATTCACGTACACTTCTAACAAATTGGCTCCAAAGATTGTTCAAAGTACAAGATTCATCAGTTTTACAGTGTTGAAGAGCAGTACAAAAGATACTATGTGCCAATCTTGCAGAATTGATATACTTTCAGTCAGCCATCTCATTCCCCTTCCATTTCTTGTGTTGTCCCAAAGTTGAATCTATTGACCTGGTCTTTGGGATTTTCATCGTGTTCTCAAATATTTCTCCTTTAGTTGAAACTAATAACATGAATGCAAGAAAGATAGACAAAAAAGGGCATTGGAGAGAAATTAAGTGTGAGATCAAGAATGGACTATGAAAAACAAACAATGATATTGGTGCAAACCAAAATTGGATTCATTCAATTAACGAGAAGCAAGAGTACATATAAATTGCAAATTATATGACTGTTTAGTTCATCTTCTAAGATGACTGTTCACATTCTAGAATAAGACGAAATATTACTCCTAGGATTATGTACAATAATATTACATCCCCCTCTTAATCTGTAGGGATTATAATATGACCAATTATGCCCTTGAATTTTTTAAATTTCTTTCTTCCAAGCAGTTTTGTCCAGATATTTGTTGGTTGCTCTACAGTTGGACAATGTATCAATTTTACATTGTTGTCTTTCCCATAATGCCAAATCAAATGGAATTTGGTGTTGATGTGCTTGGTTCGGTTGTGAAATATTGGATTTATTATCATTTGGATTGCAAAAGTGTTATCAACCATGAGTGGTGTTGATTAAACCTATTTTTCTTGCAATGTTGCAAGAACATTTCTGAGCCATATTATTTCTCTGGTTGTCTCTAAAGCTGCCATATATTCTATTTGTATTGAAGAAATTGCTGGCATTGATTGCTTCTCTGACTTCCAAGTGATGACTATTGTTCCTAAATTCATTAGGAAACTCGAAGTAGATTTCCCATTTTCAAAATCACTTGCATAATCTGAATCTGAATATTTAAGTAGTTTGAAGTCCATTGCCCTAGAGTATTTTAGCCAAAAAAATTCTCTCTAGATATTAAAAATTCTTTTTGTTGCTATCTAGTGACTTTCTTAGGTTGTTGCATGAATATAGAAAGAACACCAACAACAAAATAAATATTTAGTTTAATTGTGGTTGCGTAGATCAAACTTCCAATGAGTTGTCCATATTTAGTTGCATTTGCAAATTCTGTAGTATCATCTGATGTCAACCTTAAATTTTGTTTCATGGGCATACTGAGTGGTTTATAGTCAGTAATTCCAAATTAGCTCAGAATTTCATCAGTGTACTTTTGTTGTGTAATGAAAATGTACTTGGATTTTTGAATTACTTCAATACCCAAATAGTAATAAAGGTGACCTAAATCCGTCATTTCAAAACCCTTCATCAATTCTATTTTGACCTTTGTAGTGTACCTTTCATTATTTCATGCAAGAAGCAATTCATCCACATATACAACTAGATATAGAATTGTTTTGACAAAAAGAGTTGCATCTTAAAATTCAAAATGCTTGAAGTTCATGCTCAAGAGGTGTTCAATGGGCTTTTCATACCACACACTTGGGGTTGTTTCAATCCATACAACAATTTCTGCAACTTTCACAGTTTGTGTTCTTATCTGTCAACCACAAAACCTTCTAGCTAAGTCACATAAACTATTTCTTTGAGATCACTTTTTAAAAAATAGTTAACATGTCCATTTAATTAACTTTCCATCCATTTTGTGATGTTAAAGCTAACAAAATCCGAATAGTAGTTTATTTTACTATTGGTGCAAAGGTCTCATTATAGTCTATCCCTTCTTTTTGAGCATATCCCTTCGTGACAATCTTTGTTTTGTGTTTGTCAAGTGAGCCATCTATATTGTATTTGTTTTGAAAGACCCACTTGCAACCGATGGGTTTACAATTGAGTAGAGGATCAACTTACTCCTAAGTTCCATTTTCGACCAAAGCATCATATTCAATTTTCATTGCTTTTCTCAATGCATCAAGCTTTTCAACTTGTTTGAAGGAAGTTGGTTATGAATCAAAAGTAATATTGACTTCTTTTGGAGGGTCTTCCAAGATAAACTTTCGTAACTTGTCTTGAATCTCTTCTACTAACTTATCTGTTTGTTGTGTGGCTATGTGTACTTCGAGTCCCTGTTTTTCCAATTTCATTAGGTCTAACATATTTCAATCTCTGTGTGGCCCATTTTGGCATCTTTTTTTGTGTTACTTATGGAATAACTAATGCCTCATTTTCTTGATCTGAATCTCCTTTATTTTTTGACATATGTTCATCTTCTGATGAAGTTTCAATTTTTCTCATAGGAGTTCCGTTTTCAATTACAAGAGACAATACAGATTCAACTAATTCCCAACTACATGTCCCCCCTTCACTGTTTGGAATCTCCACATCATTCTCCTTGAAAACATCAAATTTTGCAAATTTCTCAAGTCAACTCAATTGTCAACCAATACCGGTTGTGTCCTTTGTGGTTTCACAGAAGACAACATATTTTGCAACGAGAAATTCTTTTTTTTCCCATCAAATAGTCTGTAGGTCTTTGAGGATTCTAAATATCCCAAAGAATGCATTTTTTACTCATGTGGTCCAACTTGTTCCTTTCTCCTTAGGAATCAATGCATAGCATGTGGATCTAAAAACCTAAAGATGTGGCACTTGAGGAAGATGACCACACCAAACTTCTTATAGTCTTCATTTGAAGAATTGTTGATGGTGACCAGTTGTGGAGATAGACTGTTGTTTGATCTGTTTCTACCCATAAATGAAAATTTACTCGTTTGAAATACATTGCTAGGATCATGTTCATCACAGTTTTGTTCATCCTCTCGACTACTCCATTTTGTTGAGTGTAAAGAACTGTGATATGATGCTTGATCCCATTTTCTTTGAGATAGGCTTCAAACACATTTGATGTGAATTCACCACCATTGTCAGTTCTCGGTGTCCCAATATGGGCTTGTTCTTCATTTTCAACCATTGTTTGAAATTTTCAAAGTTTCGAATGCTTTTGATTTTGTCTTCAAAAAATAGATCTAGGTTATTTTGCTATAGTGATCAATGAACAACATGAAGTACTTATGACCACCAGGAGAACACAAATTAGAGTGAATCAACTACAATTTCCTTTCAACTGTTCAGTCTAATTTTTGTAATGTTTCTCTTCAATGTTTAGCCAAGATGCAAGGTTCAAAATTTTCAATATTTTTGGGAAAAGTTGGCAAACCTCCACACCATTCTTTTGCATTATTCGAATGTTATCATGGTTGGTATGCTCAAATATAGCACACAACAAAAGACACGCTGACATTCCTCCTGCAATAAGATGAGAAAAATGTCTTGCAATTGAAGGTTTACTTTTGAGTTTCAACAACTTTCCTTCCTCAAATCCAGTCAAGACAAGCACATTTTCACATTTTCTTTTGATTTTTACCTCTCCATCATCCAACAAAATGGAGTGCCATTATTGTTGAATTGACACTATAGACAACAAGTTTCGTTTCAGCTGAGAAAGGTTTAATACATTGTGGAGAGTGAAATCTGGGAGCCCTAGTGACTTGAGTCAAATTGTCCCTTTTCCTTCAGGTTGGAGAATTGTTTTGTTTGCCAAATATACTGAACTACATTTTTCTTCATGAAACTTCTCAAATAAGTCCTGTTGGAAAGTTATGTACTGCATGGCATCAGTATCTAGGACCCAATTATAATCCCAAGTTGAATTCACTAAGGCATTATTGACTTCATCTGAAATGGAAAGTACAAATTCACTTGTGAACTGAGCCAACTCTGGTTCTGAGTTTTACTCCTTTTTGTTTTCAATCGACTTCAGTCTTGTCCCATGATTTATTGCATTCATGAGCCTCATGACTCCCCTTTCTACCACATCGTTTGCAAAACAAGTTTTATCTGTTATTTTACTTTTCATGATATTGACCATTGTTTTTGCCAGTTTTGGCTTTTTGTCCCTTATTGCTTTCTTTGCCATTATCATTTCCTTCATTTTTGAAAGAGGAAGCCTTTTTGAAAGAATGGCTCTTTTGATGATCATAGAAAATACTCACTTGTGGTTTCAGTGTTTCTTCCAAAGGCCTTTTCTCTTTTAGCCATCTTTTGTAATGTCCCCAAATTGGGACGGCAACCAAAAAAAGAGGGTTTTGTAACAAACCCTAAGACAAACTAAACACCAAACTGAATTCTAAAATTTATAATCAGTCGATTCCTAGCTGGAATAATTATGATATTCAACCTAAATAGCATCCAAATAAATCCACAAGACGTTGAAAATTATTTAGAAGATTGAGTACCTTTTTGGAGTCCAATATTATGGCAAATTGCTAAAAATACCTCAAAATATTCTGATTTTTTATTGAAAGTACAGTTGTACTTTCCAACCCTTAAATGCCTTGAAAAATTCCCTAAGAGGTTCTCCACACCCCAAAAAAATAGAATAAATAAAATTTGAATTTATTCCTTGATTTTCTTTCACCGAAACATCTCTCGAAACTCACCACACAAGTCGCCCAAGTGCCAAAATTGTGGGAATAATTTCTGACTGTTCTAGGGCATTGAATGACCTTAAAAACCTTGCAAAATCCTTCCAACACAAATCGTCCAAGATAGAAACTTGCAAATCAACTTTTCCAAACAATTCGCTACCCACAATAATTAATTTCTCTTACAAATAGGTTGAAACTTCAAAAATTCATAACTCTTTCAATACTTGAAATTATGGTGCAAATAAGAGCTCAAACTGACCACAAAATTAGTGACTATCGAATAAAAATAATATCAAAATTTTCCTTCCATGGGAAGGCCACCAAAACTTGCTTTAAAATTTTAAAAACCCTAGTTTTCAGGATTTTCCTCTTCAAATCCTAGGTTCACTCAAATTTCTAGAAATATGTGGTGTTTTAGAACACCTTTGTAGATCCACTTGCATGGACAAATGCAATTTGAAGCTCACTTACAACCTTTGAATAGAGTTGATGAAGTAGAAGGAAGAGATGTTTTCGTCTCCAAACCTAAAACACTTCTTGAAGGTTTACATCCTCAAGAGGTGGAAACCAAGCTTGACATACTTGATCAATAATTCCAATATCCAATAATGCATAATCTTCAAATGAATCTTTACATGCCTTTATATGCAACTCCTCTAAGTGTAGCGACCAAGATTGGAGGGAAGAGTTACCTTCCTTTTAAAATATTAAAAGACTCTCTTAATTCCACTTTAGGTCTTAAGTGCCCAAGACCTATAAACACCACCACTTAAGTGACATAGAGACATAAGGTGCTTTTTCATAACTCAACTCAAAATTAGAAATATAAAGTACCGTTTTTATTATTAACTTCTCACAAGTGGCTTACAATGCTCCTTTTCTTTTTTCTACCATTAGCCATTGGAAACAAGAATGGGCTAAGGGTCCCACGAGGGTCTAAATAAAAAATGGGGACATTACAGTCCTCACCACCCAAAATTGCTTGTCCTCAAGCAATTGCAATATCCAAAGAAGTGTCCCAACATACTTTATGATGCAATGTCCATCTGTGATTCCATCCCAAGGAAAAGAATCCTCAATTGGCTTCTTCATTCTATTGTACCTTTACTTTGGGGGCTGCCCCCACGTGCTAAAAGTGTCCTCATAGCTTTCCAAAGGCTCCATATGCTCCCAATCAACCACCCTTTCCAATGCCAATTGATGGATGAGCAAACTTCTTTCCCTTATACCTTCCAAATGGGTTAGATGTGACCAAACATTGTTACGTAGATCATGAGGAAATCAAACTACTGCACTGTGCTATGTGCAAAACCCTCTCATGTGTTGGACCATGACCCACCAAATTTGCAAAAAGAAATCACCATTGTACCTTCCAAGAGGTGAGGCCTCTAAGACATATCTGTCACCATGTATGGGCATTTGAGTGCGAAACACTTACTCAACAAGAGGTTGATCTTTGTCACTCATCTCAAGCATGCATAGGATCTTCTTCAAACTCATCAACAGCTCCCAACCATTCCCACAAGAAGGATGTACCTTTCCATTGTGAATGCTTCCTACATCACCTTCCCAAGGTGCCAACATAAGCATGTTTTCAGAATCTTGTATGAGCTGGACCAAATCAACTTTTCCTTTATGGTAACATGGCTATATATGCAAATAGATTACTGATTTTTCATGTACACAAACACGAAAATAAACATACTCATACCTTTTTTGACCCAAGAGCTGAAACACGTCATAAAATTCAGAATTTTCTCCTTCCATGCATGGCTGTGTTTGACCTCTTAAATCTGATTTTTCTGGGTGACAAAGTTCAGAGTTAGTATATGCATTCATCCATCCTCCTATGAGCTGAAACATGCTCCGGTTTTGCAATTTTGTGACTACACTTGGTGGCTGGAATTGCTCACTTGACTCAGAAATTTCTGAGTAACAAAATTCAAATTTTAAGCTAATTTTTCCAGCTCCTATACTTGGCTGCCACATGCAAAACGAATTGACCTTTATGCCCCGAAAAAATTGTGAATGTGCCAATTTACTTACATAATTCTTTGGTGAGGGAGAGGACCAATTTTGATTGAAATTTGTAACTTGTGAACAGCTGCTCACAATTTGGGCTTGTTCCAACCTCAATAGGGGCCTCATGCCCTTCATAACACCCTCCTTATTACCTTTGCAACGTGGGATAGGGTGCTGCCCAAGACCACTTTGGGGCTTTCCTTGGAAAACAAATTCCTTGTCTTTTCTTCCCAAACAAACATGATCAAAAACAGATTTAACCAAACTTACCAATGGCCTTGTAGAAAATGTTTTCCTTGAAACAAAGGGCTGATCATGATGTCTCATGACATCTCTATCTTCAATTCCTCTTTGCCTTTTTCTCATGCTCATGAAGTAACCTCTCACCATGCTATTGGATGAAGATGAAGGGGGTCCCTTATCACTCAACCCATGCAAAATGACCCCATTCCTAAGGCTGCTAATGATTTGGGTTCTTGCCCAAACTATGGTAGTCCTCAAGTCTTCATCCATGTCTCCATTTTCAACTCTTCCAAAAGGTTGCCCATATATGGAGGCCAACTTATTCCTAGCATTGCCTTTTGCAAGGGATCTCAAAATTAATTCTACACATGAAACAAACAAGTGAGGAAAAACATTGGTGTTTAATAACACTCTTTTGATCCCATTGTCACTTTCTAGGATCATGAGGTACATCCTTGTGGCCTTGGTTTTTCTTCTTTATCCATTTCAAACAGTGGATTGTCCTTTGCGTTCCACAAGAAGTTGGAATCTTGATCTTCTCCCATATCCATTTTGATTGTATGAAAGTCCATCATGGTGTTCTTTTCCTTCAAACATTCCCTCATCTCATTGTACATTGATCCATCAAGAAGCCCCCTTGTGCCATCCAACCTTGACAAGGCTTGCACCCATTTCTCATTTGCGATTAGAAATTGTTCCTTCCAAGCTCTTTCATCAAATCTAGAGTCATGCAACAATTTTGAACAATTATTAGATACCAAACAAAAATCATCATTCAACTCATACCTTTCTATGAATATCTCGATTTCTTTGGCTTCTTCAAAATCATCTTTTCGAATACCAAAGTTTTGGGTAGTTGGCTGCCCCAAAGCACCTAGCATTTCCTCATTTTCATCTATAATTTGCAGCCCTCTTTGCTGCTCCAAAAACTGAGATTTTCGGTCCTCACAGTTTCCCACTCTAGGCTGCCCCAAAGTGTCATCTTTTTGTAGCTCACCTTCCTCCTTCAAATCTAATTTTTTTGTTTCTTTGGCCCCTTTATAAGAACCCTCATGAAGGGTTGTCTCTCATTCTTTCCTTCCAATTCCCCATGTAGTTCAATGAATTTTACTATGTCCCTTCTTGTTAGGGCATATGCTTCCTTAACAAGACATAACAACAAGTGTTTCTTCCAAGCTTCGTCTTGCAATCTGAATCTAAACAAGGAAATTGATGCATGAAAAAGAGCAATACAAAAACTTTTTTTCTTGGCATACCTCTCTATTATGATGTCCTTTTCGTTTTGATGCATTTGCCCTCCATTTTCAATTTGTTTTTCCTTAGACAGCTGCCCTCCTATGCTTTCTCTTTGTGCCTTTGACTCTTCTAAATTTTATGCTCTTAACTTCAGCTGATTGCTTGTTTCCTTAGGTTCATTAGTGGCCTCTTTTTGATGCTCTCTCATTAAGGTCTCTCTATTAGGTGGCTGTCTTTCAAAATCAGCTTCTTTAGCTAATGATTTCTTCAATTTTTCTGAATTAATTCCCTACTGTTTGTACCTCATAGAGGGACTTTGTTTGACTGATTTTTGGACATTGGCCAACTCATTAAGTGGCTGCCCCTTGTACAATTGAAAATCCAATTCTGCCACTTGTTTCAATGGCTGCCTTTCCTTTGATTGAAGCATTTCATCATGTGCCTTTGTTGTTATAGGCTTGATTAGTTCCTCCTTTATCTCAGACTTCTCTATTATCTCTTTCAACAAATCTTCATGTGTTTCCATCATGCTAGGCTTTTGTGTCATCCTTTCTTGATGCGACCACTTATGGACAACCCCTTCCAAATGTTGGATGACGAATATTAGAGCTTCTTTTTCATCTCTAAGCCTCAAATCAAGGTATTCAATAACCTCGTCCACAAAGTGCTAGGATCCCCATCAAAGGTAGGGAGTACAATCTCCCCCAAATCATCCCGAATAACCTCTTGGCTGTTTTGTCTCATCTTGGACCCTGCTCTACTATGTTTCCATGACACAAACTCATTGAAGCTCATTAACTTTCTGAGTTGAGGTTTGCATGTCAAGTACTCATCATAGTACTCCATCAAGTCCCAACATATAGAGGGTTGTTCCTTCATTTCAAAGGGTTGGTCCCCTTTCATGTCCTTCACTGTTTGAAGGAAAGTAGCTATAGTTCCCATCATCCGATCTTGGGCTTGATTAAGCTTCTCCAACCTAGCCCCGTGCATGTCATTGTTTGACATATGCCTCTCCATCCCACAGTTGGCCAAAAAATTGGCTCTGATACCACTGTATTGTCTCCAAATTGAGACAACCAAAAAAAGAGGGGTTTCTAACAAACCCTAACCAAACCAAGCACCAAATTGAATTCTGAAATTTATAACCAACCAAACCCTAGTTGGAATAATTTATGATATTCAACTTAAATAGCATCCAAATAAATCCACAAGAAGCTGAAACTTATTTAGAATATTGAGTACCTTTTTGGAATCCAATAATATGGCAAATTGCTGAAAATACCACACAAAATATTTTGATTTTTATTTAAAAGTACAGCTGTACTTTTCAGCCCTTAATGCCTCGAAAAACTCCCCAAGAGGTTTGCCACACCCAATAAAAATAGAATTAATAAATCTAGAATTTATTCCTTGATTTTCTCTCATCGAAACACTTCTCGAGCTCACCACACAAGTCGTCCAAGTGCCAAAATTGCAAGAATAATTTATGAATGTTCTAGGGCATTGAATGACCCTAAAAACCTTGCAAAATCCCTCCAACACAAATCGCCCAAGATAGAAACCTGCAAATCAGCCTTTCCAAACAATTCGCCGCTCACAATAATTAATTTCTCCTACAAACAAGTTGAAACTTAAAAAAATCATAACTGCCTCAATACTTGGAATTATGATGCAAATAAGAGCTCAAACTAACCACAATATTAGTGACTATCAAATAAAAATAATATCGAAATTTTCCTTCCATGGGAAGGACACTAAAACTTGCTTTAAAATTCTAAAAACTCTAGTTTTCAGGGTTTCCCTCTTCAAACCCTAGGTTCACTCAAATTTTTAAAAATAGGTGGTGTTTTAAAACACCTTTGTAGATCTACTTGCATGAATACATGCAATTTGAAGCTCACTTACAACCTTGAATAGAGTTGCCCAAATAGAAGGAATTGATGTTTTTGTCTCTAAACCTAAAACACTTCTTAAAGGTTTTCGTCCTCAAGAGGTGGAAACCAAACTTGACATACTTGATCAATAATTTCAATATCCAATAATGCATAATCTTCAAATGAATCCTTACTTGCCTTTATATGCCACTCCTCCAAGTGTAGCGCCCAAGATTGGAGGGAAGAGTTACCTTTGTTTTAAAATATTAAAAGATCCTCTTAATTTCACTTCAGGGCTTAAGTGCCCAAGACCTATAAACCCCCCCACTTAAGTGTAATAGAGACATAAGGTTCTTTTTCATAACTCAACTCAAAATTAAAAATATAAAGTGCATTTTCTATTATTAACTCCTCGCAAATGACCCATAGTGCTCCCTTTCCTTCCTCTACCCTTAGCCATTGGAAACAAGATTGGGCTAAGGGTCCCACGAGGGTCTAGATCAAAAATGGGGATGTTACATCTTTTCAACCCATTGATCACAAGTGAGAGTCTTCAACTGATTTTTTTTACTTGCAAAAATTCTAAATAAGTTGAACATGTGGGAAGAAGGGCTTTTATGGAGCCAATCATATATACATTTTTTGCACCAACAACTTCAACATCATGTTTGATTGCACGGATTTCTGAAGCCATACTTATTACATCACCATTTTTCAACTTTAGGTTGAATAATTTCAATTGCAATTGTATGTATTCCAATTCTGAATGAAAATCATACAACTCTGTGAACTTGTTTAGTACTTCCCATGGTGTGTTGCACCCTTGTATTGCATCAAGGCCCTCATCAAGGCCAATGTCTTAAAAAAAATTGCTTCCAGGTTTGTGATTTTGCGTTTGTTGTTGATTCAACTGTTTGTCTCCATCACAAATATGAAACCATAATTTGTTGAAGATGAGAGTATTCTCAGCTTGTTTGGACCATTCTAACCAAGATTCCTTCCTGATTAGTGTTGTGCCAACTATTGTTCTGATTGAATGGATTTTTTTTATCGGAGATGAATTGGTTCCTTATCGCTTCAATAGATTTCACTTTCTATATACCACTAAACCTATATACCAAAGCTTTTGATATGTTCGCCTTTTCTATATACCCACCGGCATAGTCACAAGGTTCGCTAAATTTTTACCTAAAAATTCGGAATTCGGCGAACTTAATGCCCTTCACTAAAAATTCGCTTAAGTTCGCCCTGTTCGGCGAATTTCATGTTCGGACCCAACAATATATAAATAAAATAAACATTCAAGTATAAGAAACTAGATGTCTTATACTTTAAGTTATATTTTATTTATATACTTTCAGGGTGTTTGAGAGGGGTTTCGGACTGCTAGGAGCTATAATGCAAATTCTAGGTTTTGGAGGATCCTATCATATTTCAGAGTTAGTCAGATTCCAGGGTTTCAGGGTTTCAAACTTAGCCATATTTCAGGGTTTCAAGATTTCAAGGAGACATCATAGGAGGTATGAAGGCTGCATGAAGGGATGTATGCATGATAGAATAGTATGAGAATATCTCTCGCAAAGTGCCACAAGCCGATCCCACCCCATTCCCAGTGCACCCCTTAAGGCATGCACTCTGTGAGATTCAATGCACTGATGAGCCCTCGTGAGAGAAAGTGTCAGTAAATGAGATTGTCCCCGCAGTGGTCTCAACACTGGGGGAGAGTAGATGAGTGGTTTAAAGCGGCACAAGAAGACATTATTAGCATGGATCCCCATTTATGGCGGCAGACGTATGGTTCTTCTACTCCAGAGTTACAAAAGCTTGCCGTGCGTGTCCACAGTCAGTGTGCCAGTGCTTCTGCATGCGAAAGAAATTGGAGCACGCATGATTTGATCCATACTAATAAGAGAAACCGACTAGGGGCCAAAAAGTTGTCAGATCTTGTGTTTTGTTCATAGCAATTTAAGATTGCTTGAGCACAATCTTGCAAAAGAAGATGACAATCTTCATCTTGGAGAACCATCCTTTGAAGGAGTTGAGAAAAATATAGATAGTGTTGATGAGCTGGATGGAGGATTCGTTGATGGTGCTAGTGCTAGTGCTAGTTTTGATTTTGAAGTTGGGTTTGATGTTGCAAATGTTTGAAACTTAAGTTGTATATCAATTTTGAGCTTAGGCTCTAAACTATGAATATTTTGATATCTTTTAATGTAATTCAAGTTTGAAATTCTTATGTTTATTTTTATTTTATTTATTAAATTAATTTTATTTATTTATTTACAATTATTTTTAATTTTTATTGGATTTCTTTTTGACCTTTTTTTAAAAATATTTTTTATGTTTTTATATAAGTCGAACTTAATGGCGAATTTTTTTTCGAACTTTATCTATTGGCGAACTTGAATCGAATTTTATCCTTGTCGAACTCGAACTCGAATCCGAACCTTGTGACTATGCCCACTGGTATGTGGAAGAAACCCGTTCTTTCAATATTCTTGATGGTACATGAAAGAAATGTTAAAGCACGTGAGATTAGAGTGATACGTGGCACTTAGGTAGTACATAAAAAGGATTTGTTCTATCAATGACACATGCTTAAAGATAAATTCTTGTATGCGGGTGTAACTTCTCTATTCACTCGGAATTTCTTACTATCAGGGTTTACATCTAGCCATAGAGACAAATGGCTAACGGAGGGAAATAACAAAATGAAAATTTGTTCTTATTTCTCCTTAGCAATCTATAGGGTCAAAGTCTCAAATGCTATTGTTGTAGTAATGTTAGATGTTGGATATAGTAGTTCAAACACAACAACATTATTCGTAAACATGAACCAAAGTCACCACATATACTGAACATTATGTTTGCAGAATTTGTTTTGATTCTGTTTTGAAAAATGCTTGCACCAAATTGACTTATTTTTCATATTTTAAATAAGTTAAAAATTTATCAAAAAATGAAAACATACGCTTTTTTTAAAAGTGTTAATATACATTCAAAGATAAATTTCCTTTTGAATTTAGGATATATATATATATTTTATTTTTTTCCCCTAAATTAAAAGGAAACTTATCTTTGAATGGAAATGTGGTAGCGAAAGAGGAGGGTTTGATAACCAATGTCAAGCTGAAGCTACAAATAATGTGAAATCCAATGATGTTCAGCTCTGCTGTGGCAGGTTGGCTGGTTTGGAATGCCTCAATTGTCAGGTTTCCATGCTCAGTTCCAAGCAGGCTTCCAATGCTTCAATTATATACTGCAAACCAACAACTAATGTCAGGCTTTCACACATCCTAATGGCAGGTTGGAAGCTAAGGCAAAGTTGAAGGCAGGTGGAATGCAGGTCTCCATACTTCAATTATTACCCATTGCTTCAATTTTTGTTCAATACCAGTGTCAAACACATGTACAGCAACACAAGTTGAAAGCAGGTCAATTTCAGGGCAAAAGCAGATTGGATGCAACAGGTTGAAAGCTGAAACCAATGGAATTTGAAATGCCAACGAATGGAATACAGGAGAAGATATAGATATCCTCACGTGGCACTGACACTGTTCAACAAATACAACTAACAGATTTCCAAGCCGACCAATTCATCTTTGGCAGCATACTCCAAGATCCGGGCCAAAAATGTGGAGAGAGAGAGTTAATGTGTGATGGAAATGACAACTGCATTGGACGTGGGAAGAGGATATAGGAGGATGAAAATTGAATGAATAACCTGTGCTTTAATACCAATGTCAGGGCAGGAATGGACTGTGAGAGATAGGCAATGATATTGATGCAAACAAAAATTGGATTCATTCAATTAATAAGAAGCAAGAATACATATAAATAGAAAATTATATGATTGTTCCGTTCATCTCCTAAGATGACTCTTCACATTTCTACAAGAAGACAAAATATTACTCCTAGGATTATGTTCAATTATATTACATTAAGTTGAGTTTTGCATTGTGTTCTAGTGATGCAAGTTGAAGTTCCTGGTGCACAAAAGGACAAAGATCAATTCTTGGAAGGTGTCCTCTGCGCTTTACTGACAAGCCACAACTAGGATCAGGGTTACATTGACATCCTACACTTGTGATTTTTCAATGTATGAGGTGAGAAGAAAGACCTCGTTGACTTTGACAAAATAGGTACCCCTCAGTTATGGAATCCAAAGCCAAAAGCAATGTTCTTAACAAGGCCAATTTCAGTAACAGAAAAGTTGAGTATTGGGAAAATATAGAAGTCTGAAATATAGACACTAGAGATGTCTTAACTAATGGTGTCTTTTTAATTTATGGTTGGAAGTGTATACTTTGTTTATCATGTTTTATCAATGTTATTTTGTTCTTTTAAGTTGTATTTAATATGTGATCCACTTTGTTAACTTAGATGGAATACATATACTATTGTAAACTTGGAAGGATTTCATTTACTAGGACCAATAGTGCTCAGTCTAATAGGAGGTTATCCATCCATTTTAGCGAATAAATTATGCCAAACTAATTCCCAACACTGAAATTCTGGACATCTTATATTTGTCTCTGTCCATTTAAATACAAGTATAGTTTATAAGTTTTACTGTGGCAGTGAAATTTGTAAATTGAAATTTCAATTCATATATATATACCTCCTGCTTATTCAGACCTTTTAGTTACTTGTTGATAGCTTTTTACTTTGTAAGCAGGTATGAAAGTAACATGCACAACTCCATTGTTATTCTATCCAGTAATGGAGGAGGATAATGTACGTGATCTTCATTGCTCCCGTGGCACTCTGGAGATGACAAATGTAGCACACGAGATTCGTAAACTCTTCTTGGTAATTTTAGTTTTAGGGCTTATCTTGCTAATTGCTTATGTTACTTGACAGTTCACAATTGAAGCAAATTATTCCCTCTACTTGCAGTGGTGTTGATTTTGAGTATTTCAAAGCCTTCTATATTTCAATTGAAGCATTTAGAATGATATTTAACTCACAATCACTGAGGTAGAGGAGTTAAACTTCATCGTTAGGGACAGGCACAATTGTTTGTAGTTGTAAGAATGACAACATTTAATATTCTAAGCTGGGATTGTGTATTCGTCTTTTTAGTGGGTATAACCATATAATAAACATGAAATTGGGATGCTTGATGTGTTCAACTATAAATGATCATTGATCCTTTGCAGAAGCAGCTGCAAGTTTAATAAAAATAAAAACCCAACCAAAAACCCTGCTTTGACCTTTTGGTGTGGATTTGTAATTAATTTAGAAGTCTTGAGTTCAATTTGTGATCTATATGCTGATTAGAATTCACCTTTAAGTATTTTTAACACAGGAGGAAGAATGTGAAAGACTTAAAAGTTCTTAGATTTCATTTTTCTTCAATCCAGGTACACAAAAGTTCAGGTTTAAAACAATGACTAACCATACAAATCTTCAAATCTCTTTAATTTGGGAACTTGGATAAAAGGGTCTGGAAACTCAAGAGGGTCCGGGTGGTAGCATGACCAAAGTGTATGTTGCATTTCCTCTTAAATGATGCCAAAATGGATTGAACTAAATCTAGACTGGATGGTATCTGAACCTCTGGCATAAATAAACCGACACAGAATATTAAAGGAGATTTAGACAACAATCCAATATCAAAGATGGGTATGTCACACCCTTCAGGCAGGGTTTCCTCAATAAGCCTCAAGTTCAATTCCTCCAAGAACTGGCCTTTTTAGATCAATGTGAGAAATTTGATCCTCAATGGAAACGGCTTTAAGTACAACTGATCCCAACAGTGACTGAGGCCCGCTGCATGACAGTCGGGGGTCTTTCTTGGAAAATTTTGTTTTTCCAAAAAATTTCAGCAGAGTGTAAATTGCAGTCTTGAAGGCCTTCGGAGCATTTTTGGAGCTTGGAAATTGCTTCATCCCTTCAATTATCTATGGGATGACCTCAACCGTGAGTTGAGCTTTCCAAAAAGGTAAATGGTTCTGAAATCAGAGCATACCCAAAAATGTAATGACCCCAGCAAAGTCGCCACTCCAAATGACTATAATTAACAATTTCTATCCTAGCGGATTTCTTATTCTTAGGAGTTTTCCTATTCGCACGCCTATGCATGTTGAATGAATATTAGTAGCTTTGTTTATCTTTAAAGTAGTTTAATATTCTTAGGAGTTTCCAATTCACATGCCTATGCATGTTGAATGGCTATTATTAATTTTGTTTATCTTCAAGGCAGTTTAATATTCTTAGTTTTGTTTAGCTATAAAATAAGGGTTCACCCTATTGTAATGTAGAGTGGATAACATGCATCTCTTGCACGGAGATTGCTTTCATTTTAGAAACCCTTCTATTATTTTGTAGTAAAGCTTTGTTTTCTATTCTTTCAAATCTGTGTCAATTCAATAGAGAGGAGTTTTTTTCCATTATAACATGCTAATATCTAACAGTTGTGTTGTCATTTGGATTGAACCCCCAGTCCCAATCAATAGTTTTAGAGCGAGTTAATTCCTACATGTACCATAGAACGAGGTCAGGGTATCAGAAGTTTGGGTTGGAGACAAGAGATTGATCCGACTATCTTTCTAATAGATGTAAGTGACCTTAGATGGAAGCAGAAAGAGGAACAATGAATTCCTCAGATCCAGTAAAAGATAGTGTTCGAAGAGGCTCTGGCAAAGCAAAGGGCTGAAATGATGACCCAATTTGCGCAAATTCCCCAGCAAATACCAAGTACATTAGTAGTTCCAGAAAGGAGGCCCTTCCAAGGATCCACACCCTTTAAGTACAAGTAAATTTTGACATCCTGATGTTAAGGTAAAATAGAAACAGATGCACTTGAGAATGGGATCATAAAATTAGAGTTATATTTTTTTGTAAATACTTTAGTTTAGAGAAAATAACGTTTGCCTTGTTAAAATCTGAACTCCAAGTCCAACAATGGTGGGAGGTTCACCTTGAGCAATTTATGGAAGATGCAGAGGATGGATCTACAGTCATCATAGTTCCATATTGGAGTGAATTTGTTGATGTTTTTACAACTGAGTATTGTCTTGAAGATGCCTATGAGGAGAAATACATGCAGTGGCAATTACTTCAACAGAAGAAAGACCAATTTGTGCAAGACCACACAAACAGCTTCCATGCTCTATCAATTAAACTTGGCATCAAGGATTTTGAAATGCATAGAGTTCTCAAATACAAAAGTGGTCTTCATAAATATATCCAAACAAAGGTGGGATTCCTAGCCATTGAAATGATGAGAGTAGTTCATTTTATGCAACAAAGATAGAGGAAAAGTTCAAACAAAAAGGGAAATTTCTTGTAGAAAAGCATACACAATCAAATGACAAAGTTAACTCCAAATATGGAAGTAGGCAACAAACCAGAGAGACCACACAACAAAGACAACACTTGAGGTTCTCGGTCTCAAGGTTTTTTTCAGAAATCCCATAGATAAACCTCCACAGAAGGAGGCTGGACAATGGAGTGAGAACCATGGGAGCACGACTCCCTCCATGGCAGCATTGTGTTCCAAAAGGACACACATGAATTTGCTCTGATATAAGCATTCAATGAGGATGAGCACTTATTTCATCCGACTGATAGAGGTAAGCAAATTATGGATTCTAACCCATGTTTTGAGAAGGAAGAACATCTCTTTCATTCACATATGTGAGTGCAAGGGAAAGATTTGCATTTCATCATGGATAGTTGAAGTGAGAAAAGTTTGATCTCTGCAAAAATTGTTCGAAGGATGGTTCTAAAAGCAACACCTCACCCTCAACTGCACTCCATCGGATGGCTTAACCAAGACAAAACTATTTGTGTCAGTCAAGAGTGTCTTCTACCATGCACAATCAAGCCATTCAAAGATCGGTTGTTGTGTGATGTGGCATCTATGGAGGTTTGCAATGTTTTGCTTGGGCATCCATACAAGTGGAAACAAGACATAATCTATTAGTTGAAGACCCGCAGTGTCATCATCATGTTAGGGAAGCAATTATACATGATCCTAGGCTTCCTTCTAAGAAGAAAATGGCCTTGATTAGTGCAAAGAAGTGTAGGTGTGTTATTGGTCACATTGGAAAGTTTGTGCTAATGTTGATTAGGTAGGAGACCACTCGGTAGATCATTGCAACCACTTAGGCCTCTATACAAAATTAGACTATACAAACAAAAATAGGTGGATCAGGTCTTAACAAAGTATATAGATGTTTTCACTACACCTACCATTGTGCCCCTATACTACTAGGTAACACATCCCATTGACTTGATCCTTGTGACACCCCTACTAAATGGACCAGTTTGTAGGTGCTCAGTGCTAGAAAAGGAAGAGATCAAGCGATAGATCAAGGAGCTTCCAGATAGGCCTTATCCAACCCAATGCTCCACCTTGTGGTAACTCAATCATGTTAGCCTAGAAGAAGGATGGGATGTGGCAACTCTATATTAAATACAAGGCTGTTAATAAGATCACTATCAAGAACAAGTATCCGTTCCCATGCATTGATGACCTCTTAGACCAGCTCAAGGGAGCAAAGTTCTTTACAAAGTTTGATCTGAAGTCAGGTACCGTCAAATATCCATTGAGCCATATGATGTCTAAAAGACAACGTTTAAGTACAAAGAAGGTCTATTTGAATGGTTAGTCATGTCCTTCGGCTTGACCAATCTACTTGCCACATTTATGTGGATGATGAATGATGTCTTATGACCATTCTATGAGTCCTTTGTAGTTGTTTACCTAGATGACATCCTTATTTTCAATAACACATGGGAGCAACACCTACAATAGGTTCGATACGTTCTCGACACCCTATGCAACCACAAGCTATATGCTAATAGGGATAAGTGTTCTTTTGGTTTGCAGAGCATCAATATCTAGGATACATCCTAAACAAGGATGGTATACACATTGACCTAGACAAGATCGAAATTATCAAAGAATGGCCAACCCCAACAACACTCACAAAACTCAGAAGCTTCTTGGGGTTAGCCAATTTTTACTGTTGGTTCGTGCTTGGATTTTATCATCTTCCATGGTCCCTGAACCAAGCAACCAAGGGGAGAGCAAAGATCGAGTTTGTGTGGAACACAACACAACAACGAGCTTTTGAGGAGTTTAAAAGGCGACTTTGCTCAACACCAATCCTTGCCTTACCAAATATACAAAAACTTTTTAAGATTGAAGTTGATGATTTAGAATATGCACTCGTTGTAGTCATCACCCAACATAGGCATCCAATTCCCTGCCACAATGAAACATTTACAAATACTGTACGTAGGTATCCTCTATACAACAACGAAATCTATTCTATTGTTTAAGCATGCAGACGATGGGATCATTACACTCCTAGAATTTGGACCATTATCCATACAAATCATAAGCCTTTGCAAGTCTTGCACACCCAGGGTAAGTTACAAAATGATTGCCAACAAAAGTGGTCTATCTACCTACAACAGTTTCACCTTAATATTAGACACAAGAAAGGTAGTTCCAATCAGATTGCTGATTGTTTAATCCGCCCTCCAATCGCAACACTTTTAATAGTCATGGATTCAATTGGCCACAAGACTTCTAAATGGCTCATATTGTATGGTAGCGACCTTGAGTTTTCTACAGGAAGGGCTTTTTTGTCCCTTGGGACACCTATGTGTTCCAATAGTGGAGCAACAAAACTTGATTTGGGAGGCGCACTACAATCAAGTTGTAGGATACTTCGGGGTGGAAAAGACAGTGGCAGGGCTCCATAATATTTCTATTGGCTGAATCTTCGTCATGATGTCAACAGGGATATTAGATCATGCACAACATGTGCAATAGCAAAACCAGCCAACATGAAGCAGGGTGTTTACTCACCTTTACCAATTCCTAATCGACCTTGGAATTTAGTCTCCATGGATTTCATGTTAGGGTTGCCCATGACTAGGCATAATCATCATTGTGTCTTCTTTGTGGTGGACAGGTTTTCCAAGATGGTAGTGTTGGTGCCCTATACAAAGTGGATCAAATCTAAAGATATTGCAAGGCTTTACCTGGAGCATTTGTGTTTCCTCTTTGACTTACCATAGACCATTGTGTCAGATAGAGACGAGGTTTCTTAGCACTTTCTAGACTACGTTGTGGTTCATGATGGACACCAACTTGAGCAAGTCCACCTCTTTTCATCCATAGAGATGGGAAAACAGAATTGATTAACTGTATGGTTGTGAATTTGCTTCGGATTTATAACTTAAAACATCCATTAACATGAGATGATAGTTTACCATACATCCAACATAGTTTTAATCGAGCCATTGATGGCTCTACAAGTAATAGCCCTTTTCATGTTTGCATGGGGTTTCAGCCACTAGCTCCCGTTGGTGTGGCATTACCTATTGCATTGGAGGAAGTATCTCTCCATGCAAAAAAAGTATCATACAAGATCACCACATTCGTTGAATGAATCCGGAAAATCCAATGGTAGGTGCATGAAATCCTATAGAAAACTAACGAGAAGTACAAGCAGCGTCATGACCAGCATCGGGTACCTTCCCAGTTTTAGGTTGGTGATACGGTATAGCTACATTTGCAAAAAGAATGTTTGAAAGGCCCAAACAAGAATCTTAGACCTCTCCAATATGGGCCCTACACGATCATCAAGCAAGTAGGTGCTAATGCCTTTGTGCTAAACTTGCCACCCTATCTTGGGCTGCATCCAGTGTCCAATGTAGAGTTAACTACTCCAGCGACAATTTCAACCTCTCTTGGACACATCAGATATTGTTGAACAGTTTCAGGTCACAAAGTTAAAACTTGACTATTCAACACTATTCACCATGGTAGAAAAACTCAGGAACCGTGGTTACTCAGCAGCCAAAAATTGTGACCCGTACTCGGGGCTCGGCAATTACTCAGCACTTCTAAAGCTACTTTACAAAAAATTTATAAATTCATAAAATACACTAAAATACATAAGAAAATGAAACGAATGTAAAGAAATGATTGTAGAGATTTAGAGAACACATAACTCAGAGTCATAAACATATTTTATATTAGTTTTTAAGCAAATAAGAGTGCACTTTTGTTAAATTATTTAGGTTGCCGGTTTTTAGCTGGTTACCAGGCCAAAAACCGCAGTTTTCGGAGGGTAACTGCTCTTAGAAAACCGCAGTTTTTGGCCTGGTAACTGGCCCCAGCAGTTACCCGGCCATCTACCCTTTTTGCAAAAAAAATAAGGTTTTCCGTGGGTACCCGGAGGGTACCCACGTTTTTTAATACAATGGTATTCATTATTGATGAAGTCATAAATGCAATGGTAAAAGATACACAAAATCAACAAATTTCCCTATTTATCGAGTGATCAAAGCAGGGCAGTTTATTCACCAAGGGAAGTGGCTTACTAGCCAAATTTAGCAGAAATTTCCCCATTTGGTTAAAGACCTAGATGCAATAGTGCCCATTGCTTCTCAAGGGAGGACAAATGATCCTGACTGTGACTCAGGTCAGCTGCATGACAGTTTGGGAGGCATTTTTGGAAAATTACGATTTTTCGTGAAATTCAGCACATCAAAAATTGCAGCTTCAGAGGTATTTGGAGCATTTTTTTTAGCTTAGAAAAATCTGTATTCCTCTGATTTATGTAAGGGATGACTCTAGATCGCGATTTGAGCTTTCCGTAAAGGTAAATGGTTTTGAAATCAGAGCATACCCAAAAAAGTTATGATCCTAACAAGATGGCCACCCCAAATGGCTATAATTAAAAAAACTTATCCTAGCGAATTTCTTATTCGTAGGAGTTTTCCTATTCACATGCCTATGCTTGTTGAACGTCTATTACTAGCTTTGTTTATCTTAAAGACAGTTTAATATTCTTGTTATATTCTGAGGAGTTTCATATTCGCATGCCTATGTATGTTGAATGGCTATTATTAGCTTTGTTTATCTTTAAGGCAGTTTACTATTCTTAGTTTTGCTTAGCTATAAAACAAGGGTGCGCCCTATTGTAATGAAGAGTGGATAGCATACATCTCTGCCACAAATGCTGCTTTCTTGTTAGAAACTCTTTTCATTACAACATGCTAATTCCTAGTAGTTGGTGTGTTGTCGTCCACATTGAATCCCCAGTGCGCATCAACATTGAAAGTAGGTAACTCACCAAAGGCCTTGTCTTGGTGTTATGGTATGAACTCATATGGATATTTTCATCTGCTTTTCCCGGGGGCATTTTTTGTGAATTTTTATGCAAAATAATAGCTAAAAAGAAAATTAAACATGATGAAATTTGATCTATCAATTTATATGTAATTCAAGTGTAGTTCTCTATCAAAGGACTGATAGTTGGCTCAAAACATTCGGATGTAACTGGATTTTTATATTTCACAAGAAACCTACCTAGCTGAACAAGGATCTGCACGGTAGTGATTTTTATTTGGGTGGTCAATTTCTTTAGTTTCATGGCTTAGTCAGATTGCTGTAATCTATTATAAGTTATATGTTCAAATTTTCAATTGTCGATGGGATTCTTGTAAACTAACAGAATATTTTTCCTTGAGGTTTAAGATTTCATTTGGCAACCCAACAATCAGTCTCATAAGAAAATAAAGTAACACACATGCAGAGAATAATCTTTATTTCTGCTTTGCTTCAAAATAAAAAGATTACACTTATGTTATCACAAAATGTGATGTCATTATCTTGTAAATGATATTTATAAAATTGTTATGTAGGTTTCTGACAATACTGCATTTAATCGATTATATGCACTAGTGGGACAAGGTTCATTAAATCAAGCAATGTAAGTCTCTAAAAAGAATTGGAAGATAATATTTTGGATTAAAAATGAATGTTATATTGGAGTTCTAAATTCTCAGACCATGTTTCTGAACATACTTCATTTCTCTTCAAGGTGGGATTTAGGTTTGCGAAGTACAAGGATATTTCATCGCCTTTCTATCAGTTTGTCAGCAGAACAAAACAGAACATGTGAGCCTATTGAATTGGATTTGAATGGAATTCCAGTTATTCTTCCTCCTAAGAAAAGCAAACTGCCAATTCCTGAGGCCGTTCCTTCTCTAGGAATCAATGTCGGTAATGCACATATAGATGGAAATGGGAAGCTGGTAAGAATAAGATATTTGATTTCCTTCCCTACAATTATGTAGAGAAAATTGAGAGGGAATTAATAAATTTTGTCCCTTGTTCCTGCATGTAGTATTGACAGAATTGATTTGGGAGTTTTTTGATGACATCTAGACAGTTTCAGAGAATTTTGTGATGTTGCCTTACAAAAAGATAGGAAATGTACAGATTGAAGAACCAATGGATTTTTCAAAGAGGAACTGTATGGACTTGCTTGACCTACAGAACCTATTGATTAAGCTAGTTCGGCATGATATAGAGGTAAGACATCTGTGACATTGTGGTAGATTTTGAATGTTTGATCTTTCAAGGTCTCAGGTTTGTTCTTTTGTTGACGATTTTTTGGTTACAAATGAGCAGGATTGGATTGTTTTAGCTATTAGTGGTGATACTAATAAAAATTGTATTGTTTCCCTAATGTTAGTTGAAGCAAATGAACCCTGCAATATTCTGTTTTCACTAAAATTTTAGACAGTTGGATATTTTCCCTGATATTTTTGCTGCCGGCAGCTAATACTAAATAAATGTTGTGAAGCTCGAAGGAAAACCCATAGAGTTTGATGAGTGTTTTCGAATGATGCTTAAGGAGGCCATGTGTCAGTATCCGAAGGACTCTTGCAACCCACAGTTTCTAGAATCCGAATTTCCTGATGATTACTGCAAGGTATGTTAACCTTTTGGGAGGTACAGATATTTTGTATAATTCCATACCCTTCTTTACTAAATTTACTTTTTTCTTTACTAAATTTACTTTTTTTAATTGATACCTGGATAGATAACAGTTAAATGAGCTGAAAGGCTTTTCTTATCACTGATAATTACATATGCTAATACCTTACTTATGTTGAATGTATGGAATTGGCAATTTTGCAACTGAGGAAAATGGTTAAATCTCTGCAAACCTTTATACAATACAAGTTATAACATTAATTTTTTTTTTAACTTCAGGTATACCACGGTCCCTGCAAAAGTTGTCATTCCAACGAAATGAGGAACTCATCATGAAAACTCACATAATCTCTGGTTCTGTCTAGAAAATTTTCTTGAGATATGAAACTGCTTTTACAAATTGTACTTGTCCTTCCAAATCCATTGCTATATATGCTAGTCAAAGCGGACAGCTAACATGGTTGTTTATCTTCAAAGAAACCTATAGCAGTTGCATACAATATTTCAATGTGAATCAAAATACAATGAATTGCAAAAAATAGAAGTGGAATTTCCCAATATATTCCATCTTAATTATGGTTCCTTTTCAAGGATAGAGATCTGTTTAGAAATTGCAAGATCCGAAGCTTTTCCCACAAAAGGAAATCTTAGAAACTGAAAGTTGCTGAAATCATTTTCTAGGATGCAAAAGAGTAAAGTGCTTGAGCAAAGAGTCCTTCATAAGAAAGAGCGCAATCTTCTAGATCAGGGGATCTTACAGGTTTACCTTATTAGTGAGTTTCTTATACACACAAAGAACCAATTAAGGAAGTAAATAGAGAATCAATATTTGTTGATCAAGTATAGCAAGACATTTCACAACGTGATCCACCAAGGTCAATGAATGATTGCTTTCTTCCTTACCCTTAGAGCATTTTTTTCCTTTGCGATGCTCATGTTCCAATTAGAAATCATAATCCATAATCAATTACGCTTGGAACCTGAAAGATTCAAAATCTTAATATTTTCAGTTGGAGTGTTTCAAGTTACTTTGAGCATATAAATAGTTGTGTATGTATGTATGTTAGCAACATATTGTAAAATTATTTTACATAGAAGATGCAACACTTAGTTGTTTCTTTTAGTGTTTTACATATATTTACGGACTTTGTAGTCTGGTTTCTATCCGCCCTCTATTTGTACAAAATGCAAGATTTCAAATAGAATTGCATTTCATTTTGCTGGATATTAACCCTCAACACTGTTTGCAGTTTTTCCTACCAGGTCTCTCACGTGTGTGCCCTAAGGGATCCCTTCGAATATATAACAAAATTGGTCGTGCTTATGGATTTTCAGTGGACAATGCGTAAGATGATTGTCTGCAATAGTTAATGTACATTGCCAATCAAATTTAAATTTGCATGGTTTTCAAGCTTATCACATATTTGAATTTCTTGTTTTCTTTTTTGATTATTGTACGGTTTTGCAAATTACAGGTATATATTTGACATAGAGTCTGGTCGTAGTTTTTTCCTTTCTGCAGTCATATACACTAATGCCAATGGTGTTCTAGGAGATGAAAGCAATTATGAGTATGAAGAAATTGCTGACAGAGTCATGGCAGATCTTGCAGAAGTTGTGACTCGTGCACTCTGGCAAATTCCAGGGAGCACTTTTGCTTCCTCACATTATGATTGCATTCCTTCGAGTACATGGAAGACATTGGAGTCCACACCTGCTTCTTCTGATGTAGGTACTAAATTTTCACTACCTCTACAAGGACAAGATCTTAAATGTCTCGAAGATGAAGTTCCAGATATGGTAAGAGACAATGATGTTAATGGCATGGCGGTTGGTTTAGGCTATTCTGATAAACATTTTGATCAGAAAGCAAGCGACATTGATGGTGTATCTGAATCATCTGTCTCACAGTCACAAAAAGTTAGACATATCTATTTTATAGATGGCTAAATCGTTAGTCTGGTTATAAGCTAAGTAGCCGAACTTGGTACTGATATGGATATGGATACAGGGTACGACGATTTATTTTTGGGGCCTGGATAAGTTTTTGGATATCGCTGTTAAAAAAATAAAAAATAAAAAATATAGCCAAATAAGTAAAATTAACCACATAATATGCATAGAGTAAACAAAACATACTGATAATTCAATGCCAAAGGTCATGGTGTTAAGTGGTCAAGCTTAGATTAGACTTAGAACAAGTACGTAGTGCAAATATTATAATGTATGGATAAAAATCAAGACATATCCGTATATTAAAGTAGGTTCATTATAAAGGGCTCACATATACCAATGTGGCTAATGTCAGCATTTTGTTAAACATGTCAAAATAACAGTAAAAAAGTTATCTATAATTTTACATATCCTACAACAGATAACTTATCGCTAACATCATAACCAAGTTTGTATGATGGCAAGGAATGGATAAATCAACTTTGATACTATTGTTACAAACATATTTCTTGTACATTCATACACATGTACAGAGAAGAAGCATTAAGAGCAACTCTTATAAAGCACTATAGGAAACAATAAATACATATTCCCGATGACTACCATAATGAAGATTAGTGTATGACCATACAAGAAAGAAGAGTTAGAAACCATTTGAATAGAGAAGATGCATGAAGGGCAACCCTTATAAAGCATTGTAGGAAATAATATGTATGATGACACCATGATAAAGACCAAAATATGACCATACAAAAAATAAGAGATGGAAACCATTTGAATAGGCACCATTTGACAATAAGATGTCCAGTACTTCCTCCAAAGAGGGATTATGAACCCACTATATTTTTCCACAAAAAAATAGTTAAGTCCACAACCTTTAACAATCGGTAGCAAACACTTCCAACTTTGAAATAAACAAGGCCATGGTGTTTGTTTTTTAAATTTTTTTAGAAGTCCATATTTGATATTTTGTCAAGTGAAAACCAAAAAAAAAAAAGAAAAGTTTTTAGTTGTGGAACCTGTTCGAAAACGGCCAAGAAACGTCGGGAGCCTTGCAAGTACTTGGGATATATCGAGGGGTATCTACAGGGTTCTTGACATTTCCTCATCTTATCAAAGTAGGATCCACTCCCAAAAACTCTTTTTTTTGGGTTTTCACTTGACCAAATGTTAAATATAGTAACCCATTTCTGAGCAGTGTCGTATTAGTAACCGGGACCCTATACAACAATATTTGCTAACATGTTATAAGGATTTTGATATTTTATAATATCCATTGGTCCAAAAAATCCTTGATGTAAAAATATCACATTATTTGTTTAAATCTTATCTCAGTTGCAGAGTGTCTTTTATAAGGTGCTTCTTTGATGAAAATGCATTTAGTCCTACAATTTCCATAATTTAAAATTTTGAAAAAATAAATAAATAAATCTACAATTGTCTCTATTGTTGTATGTATAGACTAAAGTTAGTACATTGATTATTATTTTTCCTTTCTCATCATGTTTAAATTGCAAATTCGAAGTCAAATGGGATGTGAGCTCAAATGGTAAATTCCCAGTTTCATAGTGGAGATTCCCGTTCAAATTCAAGACATGTTTTACATATAAAATGGATAAATATCTATGTTGTTTGGGTACGGGTACGGGTACGGATACGGGGACGTCTCGGGTACGCGGGTACGTCATTTTTCAAAAACCTTGATTTGGATACGTCGTGGGTACGTCTGTGTATATATATATATATATATATATATATATATATATATATTACTCATTTTTTTAGTAAAACACTTGAAACTACATAGTGTGAAAATATTTGTCTATAAATGATAAAACACTTAAAAATATATAATATTCATTCATTCATTACTTAAAAGACAAGATGTACATTCAAATCTAGAATAAATCATCTCGATTGTCCACAAAATCATGAATGCCACTCCCATTATTTTTCAACTTTATCATTCACTGACACTTTCTCTCACAAGGGCTCATCGGTGCATTGAATCTCACGAGTGCATGCCTTAAGGGGTGCACAGGGAATGGGGTGGGATCGGCTTGTGGCACTTTGCCAGAGATATTCTCAAACTATTCTATCACGCATACATCCCTTCATGCAGCCTTCATACCTCCTATGATGTCTCCTTGAAATCTTGAAACCCTGAAATATGGCTAAGTTTGAAACCCTGAAACCCTGGAATCTGACTAACTCTGAAATATGACAGGATCCTCCAAAACCTAGAATTTGCATTATAGCTCCTAGTAGTCCGAAACCCCTCTCAAACACCCTGAAAGTATATAAATAAAATATAACTTAAAGTATAAGAAACTAAATGTAAACTTATACTTAAATGTTTATTTTATTTCTATACGTTGGGTTCGGACTGGATTTACATTTAGGGTTGCTTAGTTTTTAGGGTTTTTTTTTTAAGGATTTTCTAGGGTTTTTTAAAAAAACAATTCGCCATTTTTCTGCCGGAATCCCTCGAGTACGTGCCGGAAACGTCCCGGGTACTCCCGGAGGCGTCCCGGAGGCGCCCGTCGGCTTGCCGGACGTTTCCGGCACGCCGGCGGGCGCCTCCGGGACGCCTCCGGGAGTACCCGGGACGTCCCCGTGCCGGAGGCGTCTCCGAACAGGAGGCGTGGCGCTGGGGGGCGTATCCCTGCAACACAGATAAATATTGAATGTTGAAATGTGGTAAATTATTACATCTAATTTTGTGTGTGGCCTACTCAACGAACAAAAGCACATACAATTTATAGTTGAATTTGATGTTATACAATTTAGGTTTTTTCACCAATCCAAACTAAGTTTGTGTTGCAAGTCTTTATATTGATATGTTAAAATCCTTCCTCTCTCTACCAATAATATTGTGTGCAACCTTGTGGGCACTTTCTATCTTGTGATTGTTTCACATTAATTACGTTGGTAAGCATGACATACGATGGTATGGACTTAAAATGCTTACATATTATCAATGGTTGGGGTTTGTTTTAATGTATAGAAAAATGATTGGGTCTTGTTGGGCCTGCCGCATAGGTATTGTGGATGTTGTTGTGTGGGTTTGATTTGCTTGGATAAATATCATCGGTGAATATGATATGTATTGGGAATAAAGATGAGGCAATAAATATGAAATTTTGTAATCTTAAATGTCATAATAAGTTTTTTTGGATGACACTCTTTTGGGAACGTTCGTATGGGATTAATGTATGTTAAAATTTAAAGTTTAGCATGATGAAATTTTCACGCGACTCAATAGTACAGTAACAATATTTTTATTCTATATTTTAGATAATCAATAGAAAAAAGGGCCAAGAACTAGACAGAGTTGCATTGTAGAAGTATAGGGTGAGTTTTAATTGTGGGACATGTTGAATCAAAGTGGTGATGGCGGTGGCATTCTTCATTGAGAATTCAAAGGTGTTTGTTGTTGCTATGTAGTTCCTCTTAATCTTGTTGTGCTGGGAATTTTATTTTCCATGTTTGTTTTGTTGTTTTCTATGATACATGGATGTGCCTAGGTTGTCGTGTGTATATTTGAATAAGCAATAACGACCTTACAATGGGTTTTGGTTCAATTTTCACCAGATATACTATATATTTCTTTATGTTTGATCATTTTTCTTTTATTCCTTTTTTTCTTTATGATAATCGTGATCGTGGAACACTCCATACAAATGCAATCGTAGAATTTTATCATTGTTTTCTTTGGCACTTAATTTATAGAGACATTGAGTATTTCTTCATTAGCAAAAGAAGTGAATATTTTTTGGGAAAATAGTCGAAGACATAAATATATAAAACAACAAAGCAGAGATGGAAAGAAAGTTTGATACCACAACACGATAGGATTTAATCAAATATTAAACCTCGTCACACAAATTGATAAGTAAATTGAATGACATGTTAATTGAATAAAGTTATAATGTATTGATGTCATAAGTCTAATACTTATTGATGGTGTTGCATAGATATTATTTGCTTCAATAAGTATAGGTCAGTAAATATGAATTCCTATGATTATAAATGTTATTAATAGGATTCGTTGGATGTCACTCCTCTAGATTAAGAAACAATGACATTAATATCTTGAGCTTATAAATGTAAAGACCTAAACAATATTCACAGAATAATAACTAAGAGAGAAAACATATCAAAGCTAACAAAAATTGGCAGTGTAGGAGTGTGAATTGAGTTGGAATTGTATGGTTTTCATTGTTGCTATGTCGTTCTCTCGAATCTTGTAGAACTAGCAAATTTTTTCCTTTTCTAACTATTTGCATATTTCATTAGAAAGGAACGACCTTAGAAAAGATTTTGGGTTGGTTTTGACTAGATATTGTTTGATGATTTTGTTTTGCTTTTTACACATACGAATATGGTATTTTTTTTATCGTTTTGCACCCAAAAAGTGGCTGCATTTAGTAGTGCATGAAAATCAAGGAGTTGAAATGGATTATGGAGATAGAGGTAACCTTAGAAAAATATAAGTATTTTGTGTTTGCCTTTTTTTCCTCTTGACAGTCATGACTACAAAACAATTATGTGGTTTTACTTATCCTTACACATTTGGGTAAGTGCAATAATTTAGTGGACAAAAAAGGGCTTTCTTTTGGACATCTTCCCTGAATATTGAAAAATCTTAACTTCATTATGTTATTTGAGATTTCTATACTCAAAATTTGAAGATAGTATAAGAACATGAATTGTAAAATTTCGAGTCTAGTTTTCAAAACACTACTTAGAAAAAAATAGTTAAGTATAAGTACATCAACATCTAAAATTTAAAAAGAAACTCCTTTTTTTTAGGAAAACAGAGTAGATAGTCGTATGTATGACAACCATTTTATAACAAAGTTTAGTATATTTTGAAACATTTTTTTAAAAAATTAGAAAAGATAATCTAGTTTGTGACCTATATTTTATTAAAAAATGAATGAATATATATTTTTAATTAATTTTACAAATAGATATAAAAAACTAACAAAAAAATAGATAGATGGTCGTACGACTTCCATAACTACTCACACACACACACACACACATATTTGAATGTGTATAGAATTAGGCCTAGTTTGTGATCATATAATTTTTTTCGTAATTGGATCATCGAAAACAAAAATACTTAAACATATATAGACATGTATATTTGCAACATGTATTAGCCTAAAAAATTCATAATTAGAAATCAACATAAATAGAAATCTTAAGATAGTCTAAAAATTAAGTAAATCATACTTTTGGAATTGGAAAGAGAAGAGTATACTCATTGTCGTGGTAATAATTTTATGATTTGGCTTGTTAAAATTTATTGTATATTTGGCAATGGAAGTTGATTTTTTTTGTTTTTTGTCAAAGATCTTAGATTCGGTTGTGTTGATAGGGTTAAGCCTTTGGCTTGGGAATCCAAGCCATTTCTGAGCCAAAAGGCTTAGTTTTTTAATTCAAACATAGCATAACACATACACACTATATGGCATATGCATTATGTTGACATCGCACACAAAAATACAAAATATTTATTTATACGTGTTTATGCTTATATCTATTCACATTCATAATTTTATATTTTTATTTTAAAGTGGAGTGTGTCAATATATACACAACCATAAAAAGGACATAATTGATATAGTGATGCAATTTTGCTGTGTTTACCCGTGCAAACATAATTTCGATTATACAGAATATGATTTATGGTTCATCAAGGTCCCGTTTCATTAGAACATGAATGAAAGAATCAATTGTTTCAATGTTGGAGGCAATTAGGCCCAATCTGAACCCTTTGTATGTAATTACGACTATATGATGTGATTTGGAGCTAAATTAGCTTAGATTTCTTGACATATGTAGCTAATGAGTGAATTGGTGCAATCAGTGATGCAATTTGAGTGAAATTGAGCTTTGTAAACCTACTTTTGACTATAAAGGATGTAATTTGGGGTTCTCAACCCCAATATCATACTAAAATAAACCAAATAGTCCATCGGTTCAATTTGAAGGCAATTAGGGATAATTTGAGCCCCTTCAACCTAATTATGACCATAAAATTTGTGATTTGGGCCTTAATCAGCTCCAATTTCATCAAAGATTAAAGTAAATAATCATTTGGTTCAATGATAGATGCAAGTTTGACATGTATAGGACATGGTTTGAGATTTTATAAACTCCAATGACATCATGTAATGAATGAAATAGTCGTTTGATTCAATTATGGAGATAATTAGGGTCAATGTGAGACCCTTGAACCTAATTGCAACTATTTTGATTTCATCATAGATTGAGTCAATTAGTCAAATGGTGCAATCGATGACACAATTCTCAAAAAATTGAACCATGTTCAAACATAGTTTGAATTGTATATGATTCGATTTTGAGTGTAATTGACCCTAATGTCATCATATAATGAACTAAATAGTTGATTCATTCAATCAAGGAGGTTATTGAGGCCAATTTGAGCCCCTTCAACCTAATGGCAAGAGTAGGTCATGATTTTGGGCTAAATTACCTTCGATTTTGTCATGGATTGATCCAATTAGTCAATTGGTGTAATTACAGACATGATTTGGGCCAAATTGAGCCATGTGGACCTAAATTGTGGGTTATGGTTTAAGTTTTAGGTTATGGTTAGTCGATGCAAGTTGGACAAAATCGAACCCTGTGAACCTAATTTTGACTATATAGGATGTATTTTGGGGGTCAATTGACCCTAATATCATAATAAAATAAAGCAAATAGTCCATCAATTAAATCACGAAGGAAGTTGGGGTCACTTTGAGCCCCTTCAACCTAACTACAAGAGGAGGACGCGATTTGGGGTTAAATTATTCATGAATTAATCCAATTAGTCAATTGGTGAAATTAGAGACGTGACTTGGGCCAAATTGACCCACATGAACCTAAATTATGGCTCAAAATCAATTGTATAAGATGCAACATATGGCTTAATCGACCCTTTAATTATATCACAAATACAAATATAGTTGTAATTGGGGCCAATATGAACTTGTTAAACCTAAATGCAAGTATAATATGTGATTTGGGACTAGAAATTAGCTCGTATTTCCTCTCATATCAAACCAATTAGTCGATTATTACAATTAATTATGTAATTTGGATGAGATTCAACCTTGTGAACCTTATTTTGACTATATGGGATGTAATTTGGGGGTCAATCGACCCCACTATCATAACACCCTAAACCAAATAGTCCACCTATTCAATCACAAAGGAAATTGAGTCCAATTTGAGCTCCTTCAACCTAACTACAAGAGGAGGATGTGATTTGGGACTAAATTAGTCATGAATTGATCCAATTAGTCAATTGGTGCAATTAGAGATGTGATTTGGGCCAAATTGAGCCACATAAACTTAAATTATGGCTTAATTGATTGTATAAGATGCAATATATGGCTTAATCGACCATTTAATTGCATTACAAATGCAAATACAGAGGTAATTAGTTTCAATATGAACCCGTTGAACCTAAATGCAAGTATAGGATGTGATTTAGGGCTAGAAATTAGCTCTTATTTCTTCACATATCAAGCCAATTAATCGATTTTTACAATTAATGACGCAAGTTGTATTAAATTCAACCCCATGAACCTTGTTTTGACTATATGGGATGTAATTTGGTGGTCAATCAACCCCACTGTCATAACACCCTAAACTAAATAGTCCACCTATTTAATCACGAAGGAAATTGGGGCTAATTTGAGCCCCTTCAACCTAACTAAAAGAACACGACGTGATTTGGGGCTAAATCATATTGCATGACATAATTATATTGCATAGTCTGGATTGCATCTCATAATCATATAACATAGTATTACATCACATAATATAATGATATATCATAATGATATGATATATGACTACATCTATATAATAGATATAAAGTGTATGCACTGTAACATATATGCATTACATCGTGTATGCATTATTGGTACAATAGACAAAAAATCTTTATCCAACATTTATTTTTAGGGCGTTTTAAGAATTTTGACCCCACCTACATTTGTTGTATCATTTTGTGCTTTAAATGATGAAGACAAAGGAATAAAATTGTTCTTTGGGACCCCACCATCAAAAGGAATCAAATTATTCTTTGTCTAGTCATGGGTGACAGTTCTCCTTTAAGGAAGAGGAAGCAGTTAAAGCACAAAATACCAGAGTAATTACAAGATTTGAGAGAAAAAGAAAATGTATGAATTCAAATATTTCACTCACGATAAGGTACAAACACTATCTCTTATGAACCAAATGTCGTAGATAATGATGAATTGAATAACGATGATGAATGTTTACCTAACAATCCAAATTATGTTACAAGTCCACATTTAAAGTATAATTTTTTTATTTTGTTGATGATGAATATATGCATGATGATTTACCTCTTAACAATGAAGAAAATTTCATGGAACACATAATGATGAAAGAAATAATGAAAAAAATGCTACGAAAACACTAAATAATGAAAGTAACAATGAAGAAACTAGTAGTGAACATAATGATTTTGAAACATCCTCTCAACAAATTCCACCATTAACAACACCTACAAGGATTGTGTGTAGAAAGGCAAGTACTTAATTGAAGTTTATGAAAATATTTTGAAACCAATAAATAACAAAATGTTTGACCACCATTCAAGAAGACTAGCTAAAAAAATTAGAATAATTTCTTTACAAAATTAGATTTCAATAGTTTAAAATGTCAATAGTTTGTTTCATTGATGAAATTGATTAATATGAGACCTACAATGTACACCCTAAGACTAAGAACATTTAACATGGATGGTGAAAACATCAAAATTGTTGAAAATCTACATGATGCATATTATATTATAGGCATGACATCACACAACAAAGATTGTAATGTTGTCTGACGTATAATCATAACTTATGCAATATGTGGTCAAACACGAAAAAAAATACTTGATTTCAAAAACTAGTTAAGCACTGAACATAAATAGAAAAACATTAATGAAAGTGATTGTAATACATTAAAGACTTAATGATGCCAATACCAATGAGCTCTGGGCATTTTATGGTAGACTTCCACGAAAGGGCAAGGCTATTGCCAGTGCTCTCAAATATTTAATTGCACAATTTTAGAAAGATAATACTAGAGTTTCACCCAATACAAGAGATATAGTCAAAAAAAGAGTTGGTTCTCGTAATCGTGAATTACATCTGAAATATTTCTTGGATATGATCCAAACACAATTTTATTCTAATTTTTAGAAAAACATCCACACATTTTTATTTGTCAAATATATTTTGAGATGACTAAACTTTTTTATGTAAAATAAATCACACACGCACCACTTGTTGTAGGTAACATGTTGAATTTTTAATGCACTATGATGTTTTTTACCATATACATTATACTTAGCATATTGACAATATTTTGTAGGAGTGTGGTTTAAAATTTCTAGCAAAATTAGTTGAAGAATTTATTGCAACCATTTTTTATGAAAGACTAGATGGACAGTTCTTTTATAACAAAGCATCTTTGGATGGAAATTGCAACATTTGTGGTGGATTATTAAAATTTAAAAAATGTATCTATGAAGAGAGTACAAGTGCAATTGGACATGAATTAGTTGGTTTAAACAAATACAAATTTGTGACTTATCATGTAAAATATAGTAAAAAATATAAAAGGTGTGAGCTTGTTACAAAACATATACCTATTTTTGAATTTATGGTCAAATTCATGGAGAAAATTATGTATGAGTATGCAAAGCACACACACAAGGCTAGATGGTTGGATGAATATTTCAACCAAAGCAAGGACACATTTCCACACGGTTCTATTATTTTAGTAATTGACTTTGCTGATAATTACACATTCAAACCACAAATAGATGTTTAATGGCATTATTACAACTCAATACAAGTTTTCATACTCGTACATATAATATTCATGTATGCCCCTAATAGGATAGAGCAAGATCAAAAAATATTAATAGAGTACCATTTCTATGTCAGTGATGATCGATCAGATTGTACAGAGTACATGCAAGGTTATTTTGAGATGTTTTATGGAAAGTTGACTGAGAGGAACATTAATTTCAATCAACATTACATTTGGTCAGACAATTATACATCACAATTCAAGAATGCATGGATGTTTTACTATTTGAGCAGGACACACATTACCACTAATGTATAACATATTTGGAGTTTTATTGAGGCTGGCCATGAAAAATGGGAGCATGACAGTGTTGTAGCATGTTTAAAAAGAGTCATTACAATAGAGGAGTTAAATTTTGAATGTGGTGTTGTTTTGACTGATACAAAAATCATTGTTAAATGGTGTAACAAGAAAATAGGCCATGATGCTTGTTGACGCAGTGGATTGCACCTGGGGCAAGGACGTTGAGCTCCTGCCTTCCACACACAACAATGGAAACTCTCCTCTTGCCTATGGGACCAGCGAAGCTGGAGGGGAGAGTCTCTAGGTAAGGGATAGCTCCCTTTGATGCATTTGATTTGTTCCAGTAAGTGCTAATACACACACACACACACACACACACACACACACACAATGGGGGGATGAAAAGAGAGAAAGATTGCATGGAAACAAATCTACTCTAAAGAGGTGATGCACCAAAATAAATTGACCTCACATTCACTCTTAAATCAGACAAACACATATATACACTTCAGACTTGGCAGAAGGACCAGGCTGCAAGAAACTTGGCAGGGAGGCTTTAATGGAAAATACAGAAAATAGAGATTCACCAAAGGTGCTGTGAAATGCACACTGTATAGTAATTTTTTTTATTTTTTCACTACCGAATACAGCTCTCCTTGTCAGCTGTAGAAATGGCACCTTGTAGACAACAAATATGTTGGTGTTGGACCTGTGAAAGCATCAAGAAACAATGACTAAACACAAACTAACACTTGAGACATACACATAAATATCTATCCAAGATAGAGGTAAAAAATGTGTTTATTAATTCAGGTGAAATTTTGCCAGGGCTACGCCTTACAAATGTGGAAGATAATTTCTCAAATGACAAGTCCTCAATATATAGGAGAAGAAAGGAGGCCTTTTGGCGCCCCTTTCACCAATCCACAAGCTAATTTCAATATTGATGAAGTGTTGGTAAAGTGGAGGGACGAAAGTCAAGAAATTTCGGCCCAAGGTCTGCCCTCTCCTATTCTAGATAAAACTCCTTCTTGTGTGCCAAATCCTTTCTATCAGATGGCACTTGCTCATTCTGACTCATCCAATGCATCAATCGATCCTACCCTCAATCCTGTGCACCTAGCTTTTAAGCATGCCTCTTTTCAAACAGCTCTTCCTGTACATGAGCAGACCCTCCCAAATCTTCCCTAACCTCCTCAAGTCTTTCAACATGATCTCCAAATTTTGAGTTGGAAGAAGGAACATCATGAACTAGCTCAGGACCTTGAAGAGGATAAAGTTGCTGCCTGTTCACAGGAGTAGGATTCTAATCCCAAGATCATGAGTTGGAAGCAAACAGTGGAATCTTGGGGTAGAAAGGAAGAAGAAGCGAAAGGTTTTGCTTAAGACTTGGAAGAAGATGGGGCTGCTCCTGCTCCTGATGATGATTGTGACTTTTGAGAAAGGCTTTTCTAGGAAGATATGGATAGGCAGATTGTAGAATTGGAGTCCAGAGCAGGTCTCCTTAGTAAATGTGTGATGGACGTTTCAGACCAGGCACTAGATTCCATGTCTGATTACACTCCATCCACACACCTCCAAGAAAGCTATCAGGCCTTGCCTAATATAGATTATGCTTAGTTTATGACTGACCAGGGAGACTTCATGAGTACGGATGAGGAGGGGATCCCCTTAGGTGACATGGAGGAGCATGGACAATCTCTTGTTCATGCTTTGAATGATTTGTTTGAAGTCATTGAGGCAGGCTGCACTGTTCTTCAAGGAGGCTATGAGTTGGATAAGAGTGGAGAAGGCAGCATTGGGGTTCAAACAAGCATGGAAAGAGGCTGCAATTTTTTAGATTTACCCCTTCAGGAGGTTAGTGAATCTGAAGAGATCTTCTTTGAAATCATCAAAGAAGATGGTCATACCATGGAACCTAAGCATGAGGCAGAAGAGAGCAAGCCAGTCAAGGGTGCGTATCAAGGGGCTTATGGTGATGAGCCAGCAACAATTGATTTCTTGATGAGATACACCATCCTGAAGAACCAACATGAGGCAAGCTTCCAAGAACAAATAGAGTACGTATACGTTGGAAGCATGTTTGAATCTCCACTCGGATACAAGCCAAGCAAGGTGACAGGCAAGAGGAGCATGTCACCAAATCTCTTTTTCATTCAACCACTTGCCTGGCACCATAAGTCTTCTTACCAGGAAGGGGACTTAAGAAAATTTCCCTTTGATCCAGGAGGGAGGTGAATTTTCCTAGTTAGCTGTATATAGTAGTTTGTTTTCAGTTGTCTTTCTTGTTTTCCCTAAGTGCAGTTTGCACAGGTAGTGTTTTTTTAGCCTTGTGTGTTTCCCTTTGCATGTGGGGTAAAAATCTCCGTGTTTGATTCTTGGATCTTGTGGGGCTATTGCTAACTTTGTTCAAGCTACATCTAACTCTAGGCCCAATGGACTGCAAGGCAACTAGTCTTTAATCATAGTAGGCATGCTTCCCCTGGGAGGCACCAATCTATTGACCATTTTTGCCCAACAGGCAAAAAAATTGGTCCCCTTCTTCCCCTGCTATTTAAGGCCAATTCATTTTTGATTTTGCACAAGTCCAGGAGTTTCTACGGACTCTGCAGGTGAAATCCTTAGCAAATGAGAAATCAGTCGAAAAAGTGCTAGGGTTTACAAGGCTCGTTTGGGCCTTCGTCTGAAGAAAATTTTCAAGGAAGGTTGGCATCTTTGAACCATTAAACCATTGCTTCAGTTCATAGCCTTGGTTCAATAAGCAGTTCAATCGACAAAGTTCAACAGATTGGTTCAATGGTTTAATTCAATCGGTAGTTCAATCGATCTTGTTTCAGGCCTTGGCTCATCATTTCAAGTCTATCACTTCAACTTCAAGCCTAGGCTCAATCTTCAAGTTCATCACTTCAATTCAATAAAGGGTTCAATGCCTTGGTTCATTGGCAAAGTTCAAAGGCTTGGTTCCATCATGCTCGGCACGCAACATTGAACCGTTGAACCGGTTCAACGTTTTGGTTCAACGCGATTGGTTCAAAGGGTCAGTTCAACAAGTAGAAAAGCCTGAAGGAAATTGCCAAAGATGATGATGTCCTGAAAGCCATTGAATTTAAGGAAGCAAATTAGTTGTTGGTTTTCAAAGTGATGACGGCCGCGTGAACGTCAAAATTAACACAGTGAAATACTCATTTCCTTTCAAACTAAAAGGATGCCAACCATGGAAAAGGCCCAGAAATGTAGTGACCCACCAGAAGATCACCCCCGAGGGCTGAAGGAGCCAGAAGAGACAAGATAGGGAAAAGACAAAGTGCCAAGTGTAGGAGCAGCAGATAGTCTAAGTGGTGAAGGGAGGTGCCAATTCAACAAGTTACTCCAGTAGATGACACAGTGCCTATGAATTGACCATTAGAAGGCACAAACGGCCAACCGTGTGACCCTTTTTCTTCATTTGATATATATGAGCAGACAAACTACGTAGGTGCCTTCAAAGAGTAGTCTCGGTTAATGAGGAAACAATGCGGCCATGTCAAAAAGGCCTGAAATCAAAGCCAATGCCAACACAACATTTATGTTTAAGCAACCTGCTCTTCCCAATGCTCGTAAGGCACATGGGTCACTTGTAAAAGGGGTGCCAAAAGGCCTCCTTTCTTCTCCTATATATTTAAGACTTATCATTTGAGAAATTATCTTCCACATTTGTAAGGCATAGCCCTGGCAAAATTTCACCTGAATCAATAAACGCATTTTTTACCTCTATCTTGGATAGATATTTATGTGTATGTCTCGAGTGTTAGTTTGTGTTTAGTCATTGTTTCTTGATGCTTTCACAGGTCCAACACCAACATATCTATTGTCTACAAGGTGCCATTTCTACAGCTGACAAGGAGAGTTGTATTCAGTAGTGCAAAAATAGAAGAAATTACTATACAGTGTGCATTTCATAGCACCTTTGGTGTATCTCTATTTTTTGTATTTTCCATTAAAGCCTCCCTGACAAGTTTCTTACAGACTGGTCCTTCTGCCAAGTCTGAAGTGTGTGTATGTGTTTGTCTGATTTAAGTGTGAATGTGAGAAGGTCGATTTATTTTGGTGCATCACCTCTTTAGAGTAGATTTTTTTTCCTGCAATCTTTCTCCCTTTTCATCCCCCCATTATATATCTATATGTGTGTGTGTGTGTATTAGCATTTACTGGAACAAATTAGATGCATCAAAGGGAGCTATCCCTTACCTAGAGACTCTCCCCTCCAGCTTTGCCGGTCCCACAGGTGAGAGGGGAGTTTCCATTGTTGCATGTGGAAGGCAGGAGCTCGGCCTCCTTGCCCCGGGTGCAATCCACTTGGTCAACAATGCTCAAGAAAATTCTACTATTCATAGACATTTCAAGTTGGAGGAAGAACATTTGGCAAAGTATGATAATTGTATGACTGTAACTTTATCAGTGAGATCCACTCATTTTATAGTTCAAATATAGGTTCTTGGACTATTCATATAAGATACTTGGTATGTTTATATTTTACATGCATATACTCTATTTGGAATGAGTGTGAGTCACAAGAGTAGGTGGGTGATTGAAGTTTCACACCTCTAATTTCAATCGACAAATATCATGTTCAGCCAACATTATAACTTATAGATATGACATTGTCATATGACTTTGACCATGTATTTGATCTAGTTCAACTAGGTAGAAGATTGATCATTATGTATTATTTATTCTCATTATATATCTTGACAACATCATTAAAATTTATTTTTTATGATACAGGGCAAGTCTTTGGAATTATTTCTGAAGAGGAGAATGATGAGTGAATAAATTACCACTTATGTTGGTGTATAGAGGGAAATTTTTGTTGACTTCCCTAGTCATAGATGGAGAAAATATTGACTATCCCACTAGGTCTATGGTAGTCACTAGAACTTGACTTCGATGATATTATATCAAAAATTTAGATATATGGTTGTTTGAAGACTTTGAAACACATAGGTATATATTACACTATTCAAATTTAGTTCTACAACAAATATTCAATTAGTGAAATATCATGAGAGGCCATTAAACAAGAATCTATAGAAAGTTCATGAGTTAAACCACAAAGCTATTCTTACTATTATCAAGATTAAAGCAAACCCTAGTGGTTCATTGGATTGAAATTCCAAGGTATGTTGATTTCTCAAATGTAGATATATTTAATTTTACAAAATTTTATTGATTTTGTAGGTAGTACATATAAATTTCATTTTTAATTACTTATTAATAATTTTTTCAAGTTAATGGTGCCAAATAAGCTTCCACCTTCACACAGTTGGCATTATTGAATAATCTACTCTTAGATGTTATCTACCACCCCATATGTGTTGGCAGTGTTAGTTTAAATTCACAAAACACCAGAGGTGGAGATCTCAAACTACCCCTTTAACTTTAACAACATTTATTGTCAATGTTCTCACACTCTTGAACAATAGTAAAAACATTTATCTGGATGGATTTAGAGGTCATGGACATGGGACCACATGATTTTTTCCTATCTATATGTATTCAAAGCAATGGACTTGCGCCTAGAGATCTCAAAGGCATATATATCAATTATAAGACAAGAATTAATCTCTTCACTATAAAAAAATTACATTTTATGCCCTGTTATTATATCATGTGTCATAGATATATATCCAAGGTTCCATCGACATGCTCTGAGGTGAAATTAGAGGGCTTCGACACAAACATGAAGGTTCTTTTGGTTCATTCAATTGACTTATAATTTTTATTTTACGTGCATCTAAAAATAGTTAAAAAATTATAGTTTCATTGTATTAGGAAGGGCAATCTTGAGGTCAGAATGGGTAGTGAGTATCTTGACTAGACATGATAAGAGGTGAAAAACCTATTTTTGTACATTATTCACCACCTTGAATATATTGGCGTTGCCAATTTTGAGCCACGATGCACTGAAGGTAGTAATATTAAAATGCCCCTTAAAATTTGATAATATTTGTTGCCAGTGTTTTGATGCTCCTAAATAGTAGTGAAAACATATATTTGGGTGGATTTGGAGGTCTTATTCATGGGACCACATGTCATTTGCCTATACATACATGTTCGAAGTGATGGACTTGTATTTGGAGGTCTTAAAGGTAGAAATGTCTATTGGAGGATAAGAACTTGTCTCTTCACTACAAAAAAAGTTACATTTTAGGACCCGTTACTACAACATGTGCCATGAATTCATCTTCAATGTTTCATTGACATGCTCTAGAGTGTAATTATAGGGCTTTGACACACACCTGAGGGTTATTTTGTTTCATCCAAATTACTTACTTCTAGTTTATACACATCTGAAGTTAGGCCCAAAACCTATAATTTTTTTGTATTGGAAAGGGCATTCTTGAGGCTAGAATGGTAGTGGGTCTCTTAATCAGACATGATCAAAGGGAAATATCCTAGTTACGGACATTATGCACCACCTCGGACATGTTTGTAATGCCACTTTCAAGCCACAAAGCACCAGAGGTGGAGATATCAAACTACCCCTTCAACTTTGACAACATTTATTGTCAGTGTTTCCACACTCTTGAATAGTAGTGAGAACATGCATCTGGGTGGATTTGGAGGTTGTGGATGTGGGACCACGTGTCATTTTCCTATCTAGATGTGTTTAAAGTGATAGACTTATACTTAGAGGTCCTAGAGGTATAAATGTGTTAGAGGATAATAACTTGTCTCTTCATTGCAAAAAAATTACATTTCAAGACCCATTATTGCAGTGTGGGCCACAAATTCTTTCAAGGTTCTATCAACATAATTTGGGTGCAATTAGAGATATTCAAACCACATATGAGGTTATTTCATTTTGTCGAAATGACTTACAGTTTTCAATTTACATGTGTCTAAAGTTAGGCCAAAAAAGTACAATTTTATTATATTAGGAAGGGCATTTTTTAGGCTGAACTAGGTAGTGGGTCTCTTGATCAGGGATGATCAAAGGCTAAAAACATGCTCTGGATTTTATCCATCACCCTAAATGTGTTGGCAGTGCTAGTTTCAAACCATGAAACATTGCAAATAGAGATATCAAACTACCCCATCAAATTTGACTATATTTGTTGTTAATATCTCCACACTCTTGAACAATAGAGAAAACATGAATTCGTGTGGATTTGGAGGTCTTAGTCATGGGACAACATGTCATTTGCCTATCAAGACATGTTCAAAGTGATGGACTTACACCTGGAGGTCCTGAAGGTAGAAATGTCAGTTAGAGGATAATAATTTGTCTCTTTACTACATTTTTTTTACATTTTAAGACCCATTACTACAATATGTGCCATGAATTTGTCTCAAAATTCCCATCTATGTTATCCAAGGTGAAACTAGAAAGCTTTGACATGCATTTGAAGGTTCTTTTGGTTCATTCCAATGATATATGGTTTTAATTTTATGCACATCTAAATTTAGGCCAAAAAATTAAAATTTTCTTGTATTGAGAAGGGCATTCTTGAGTCTAGAATGGGTAGTGGGTCTCTTGATCATGATGTAATCAGAGGCCAAGAACCTAGTTTTGGATATTGGCCACCACCCTAGACATGTTGGCAATGCTAGTTTCTATCCACGAAACACCAAAAGTGGAGATATCAAATTGTTTACATGAAGATGTTTACCTTACTATTTTTACATTTTGTACGGAAGCGTTGCCTTATTTGATAATATTCCCATCCTAAAATTGTACTAATAATGACTTTTGGGTGCTATTTTCTTGTTATGGGGATGCTTTTCTAAACAAATCATGTTGATATTCTTTGCTAGTACAAGTGTGGGTGGGTAGGTGGGTAGGTGTGTGTGTGTGTGTGTGTGTGTTGAGAAGAGTAGAATTGGCCAATATGAGTGTAATGGAGAGGGAGAGAATAAAGTTGAGGAACCAAAAAAAAGAGCTATAACCACCAAGATATTCCAAGGCCTCAGGAATTGTTAGGTTATGGAGCTAAAAGCTTCACTGATGCAAACAGGGGAGGAGGTTGCTAAGGGTTGCTGAGTTACAGAGAAGCTGGGGTCTGTCTGATCAGCCATCGTCGGCAGGATAGCAAGGAGAAGCAAACGACGTCGGTCAGGGATTGGCTGACGTCGGTCACCTCCAGGCAGACAGGGACCGACGTCGGTCACCTGTGTAGTTCAACTGCGAGCTTATTACAGGCAGTTGGTTGTCGAACTAGGCATTTGCATGACGAGTGCTAATTTTAGACTCATAGCTGCGAATCTAATTATTGTAATTAGATGTCTAATTATTGTTTGATGAGATCTATATAATAGACTCATGGTTGTATTGGAAACTTGGGCTAGTTTGAGTTGAGCAAAGTTTGCTTCTTTTGTGTGTGAGGTGAGCAAGGGTGTTCCTCCTAGTTCCACAGCAGTACCAGGGGTGTTGGTGCTGGATTGGAGAGTCAGCTGGATTCTTCATGAATGTATGATCTTAGTCATCAGGTGAGCATGGCTTATAGGAGATCTACATGGTGAGTAAGATCGTTGATCTGTAGGTGTGTGTGTGCGCAAGGTCGAGGTTCACAGGTGTGCAGAACCACTTATTGATCTGTAGGTTGGAGATCAGATAGGACAGCAATAAAACAGGGAGCAGTATCAGGCAGGATCTACTTGGAGTACGGTGTGTACTCATTGGTATGTACGTGGAGTACATGGAGAGCTAAGAGGAAGGCAAGGCAGTTCCTTCCATAAGTATGGTCTGTTGAATTGCAGGTTGTTGCAGGTTCATGGGAGATCTACTTGAAGTACTTTGAGTACTTGTGGAGTGCGTGGAGCACTTGTGGAGTGCGTGGAGCACAGGTGTAAGGTGAACACCAACTCTGTGTTTGAGTTGGGTGTTGGGACCTAGTAGAGAGAGCTTTGAGGAAAGAATTACTGTTCACTTGAGGTGTGGGAAACCTCTGAAGAGGTGGTGGAGAAGAAGTGGCATCTTCTTTATTGTATTCTTTTCTGTAAGAGTTATTAATACAAGTTGTGTATTGTCTCTCATATTCTGTGTTATTCTGAATTCTAGTTACTTGTTGATTCTGGTTATTTCCGCATATTAAGTTGCTTGAAGTTGGTAATCAATTGTGTGCTTTCGGAGTTGGGTTCTTATTTCCCCAACAGGAGATATGAAAATTACAATCTTGCACTATTTCAAAGGGCCAAAGAAGAGTCTCTAAAAGAAGGGAAACAATTCTATGAAGAAGGAGATAACACAACATACTTCATGATTAATTGACCCCATTTGCATGAGAAGATAAGGAGTAATTTTTCTGTTCAAGGGTGAATATAGAGCAATTGTCTAATCTATTTGAGAAGCATAAGTTAGAGCAGCCCATTTCATCAAAGAGGTTGTATCATTTTTAACATTCTCATGTTGGCATATGATAAGAAGAGAATAAATGGCCAAGCCAAGTGCAGTAGAGAGGGAGAGAACAAACTTGAGGAAGTGAAACAAAAGAGATATAACAACCAAAATATTCCAAAGCCTTAGAAGACATGAGAATTGTAATCTTGCACTACTTTAAAGGGCCAAAGAAAAGTCTCTAAAATAAGGGAAACAACTCTATGAACAAGGAGATAGTACAACATTACTTCATGATTAATTGACTGCATGAGAAGATGAGGAGGAATTTCACTCTTCAAGGTTGAATACAGAGCAACTATCCACATTAGAATAATGATAAATGTTGTAACCCAAATGGTGTAGCCTAATCATAAGAGACACTTCACATTAATATATGACTTTATCTCAAAATTATACTATTTTATCCCAAATAGTTTTAATTTCAACACATATTGAAGGATTGTAAGTTAGTTTTAATAATTAAACAAAGGAAATATTAAAAATGATCATATCTAAATATGAACATACAACCATCAAATTTAATTTTGAAATAATAATTTGAGCCAAATTGTACACTGAAAGATGATCACCAAAAAATGTGAACACACACACACACACACATGAAATTCATAAAGGCATACAAAATAAGAATATAATAGAATGTTGGGAGAATGCCATATAGGCACACAATTTTAATAACATATACATTATCATATAGGCCTACAAAAAAATACACCATCTAAAAACATAATAGAATGTCAAGTGAATGTCATATAGGCATACAATGACAAAAAAACTAACATTCACATATAGTCTTGCAAACAAGTACATCATCTAAGACATCCTAATCATCAAATAATCTCCCTCTCTTTGCCTTCCTGGAAGAAGACTCTCCTTGGGATGCCCTGTTCATAGATGGAGATCTCTCAAATGCCTTAGATTACTCCAAGGTATGATTGTGGGTCCTTCTACACTCATAGATTGTTTGTATTTTAATCTATTCATACACATATTATTATAAACTTTGCATACTAGACATGTAACCAAGTTCATAAATTAATTTTAAACTAATACCAAAATTATTTAAACATGCACTTACTATAATCTCTTGGTCATGCTCAATATGCATGTGACACTCAACAGGGTCAGTGATAGGTTGAGGTGTAGGATCAAGTGTGTGAAAGGGGGAGAAAACATGAGAATGTGCCCTACTAAGAGTCTGAATGGGATTATCATATGTCATTGGACAACCTTTCATATAAAATACATTCACATAAGTTATTATTGTTCAAGTATAGAGTAAAAGTATTAAAACAAATTTATATTTATAATTCAAAATTATAAGTTAACATGTACCTCAGGGAGTGCCTACACAGATGACATTGTAGTAGCAATGCTTGTGTTTGTCTTAGCCTGTAGAAATGGAGGAGTCTCCACTATGGTCATCAACTGAATAAACAATATATGATTGTTAGTTGAACATAGATCTATATAAATAAATGAATGTACACGGAGTATAATATTTAATGAAAAATTACCTTTATATATGTAAACATAGGCATAGTAATATCAACAAATGCAATAATAGATGGCCCACAAACTAGCTATGAATATGTAAACATTGTTTGGCTAAGATTAAAAAATACAGTAGTGGATTGTGAAGATGATGACAACATCTGCTCCTACAACATAAAAAATTACATGTATATTATTGAATTTATGTGTAAATTAATTGTTAGCTTTTAAATACAAATATAACTAAAATATAACATGTCAAATATATAAGATATCTACATATGTGGAGTCAATGTGTGCACACTAAATTTATATGGAAAAAACTCATCACTTAAAATTATATCATCTAGGCCCTTAGAAGCACCACCATGGTCATCTAAAGGTCTAGTGCATATAACACCATAATATTTGCAATGGTGAGGTTAGGTATGTACATTAGATGGAGTATCCCCATGTCCACCCTCTCCAACACTAATCTCAGAAAACCTACTCATATGTTGAATGAGTGTGTCAGTAAGCACACTAAGCACATGCAAAGTGTCAATCTCCATGACCTCCTTCAATGTAGAGGGGATTCAAGGCTGAAGTGGCTTTTGGGTAGGGATTATTGCAGACAGATTAGGTGCATGATGTGCACTTGGTCTATTCTACATAGAGCCTTTTCTTAAGTCCTAAAACTTTGATTAGTCAAAATAGTTAGGAATCTCATTGAAGACAAACTCGCAATAGAGATTCCTCAAAACATACAATGAAACATTGTGGTTGTTACAAGGTGGGTAATCAAACACCATCCACTATAGATCCCAAAAATTGTCTCTAATAAAATTATGTTAGCATCGGTGGATTGGGAACCATTTTATGGATAGTGGAAAAGGTTTTATGGTTACTATATATAAATTAGGTCTTTTGATATTTTTTTATTTTTCACCTCATGTGTTGACAATTTTCAGCACTCTAAGCTCTACATTTATCCCTATATGATGCTTATCTATCAATTTGACTTATTATCAATTCAACTTTGCCTAGTATTGACTATAGAGTACTAGCCAAATAGGTGTGGTGGGTGCTAGTCAAAGTGCAATCCTTCATTCCCCTAATTATTTGTTTAATTTCTATTATTTTCTTGACTACGTGTGCAACCAAATCCTCCCAACTGCTTAAGAGGTCTTGTGGAATTGTAGGAGGGCTAGGAGGGTTAGGCGGAGGGTAAAGAGGAGGGATAGTAGGATGTTGTCTTTCACTTAAATGAAATATTAAAAAAAAACTTGGTTTTCATAATAAAACAAAGCAAATTATTATTTTTTTCTAAAATTTAGTGTTAATAGGTTTGGTTTTTATTTACTCACCTCCCATACACAATGGCATTGTCAATTTGTTGAGGAAACAAGGAATGGTAATGTGTTTTCTCTTCTTCCAAACATAATGCAAACGTGGTCTAGGGCAGATAAGCTCAAATGAAAAAATAAAACAAGTGATAATGATAAAAGTGTTGAACACACCTATCTACTAAGAGAGGGGTGAATTAGTAGATCTCAAAAACTTAGTTACTTACAACTATCGAGATGAATGTTAAACAAATGAAAAATTAAATAAATCAAAGAAAGATATCACATGCATAAAAGAACAACACATAACACATGATTTATACATGGAAACCTAAAGGGAAAAACCATGATGAGAATTCTACTAGAATCTACTATTTGAATTCAGCCTCACAAAGTTTGTCTCACTGACTGAACCTCACTAGTTACATTTATGGACACCCATCCCAAGGAGACACCAATCTCTTGACTTTAACAACACCAACTCTAAGGAAGAAGCCACTCCCTATTCTGAGCACCAACCTAGTTCAATCTGAAGGCACAAATAAATCAAATACTTGAATTATAATTTAAGTTATTGAATCAGATTCATACAAGAATCCAAGTCTTTGTTCTTTGTTGTAAGATTAATCTAAAATGGCTCATTTCTCCTTCAACACACTTTTGTGTGTCCTTCACTCTTTTTGTACCCTTTCTATGTGTCTAAATTTATCTGTTTGACACCCTGATATTCTCCGATTCGACCACTACTTCTTCATACTCAGATGAGTCTCATATTTATACACTTACAGTTTGACTCCTCGCATTCCTAAAAATGAAGTAACTATTTATCTTTCCTTCTCTTCATCTCTTTGGAATTTCATATCAATTAAAACTTAGATGAGTCTCATTTCTTTATACATTTTGCATTTGTTGCTTGTCACTTCTCATTCCAAGAAAATGACTATATGACTTCCATCCTCTGATCCTCTTTGAATTCTTCCCTAGACGCATCAATTTCCACACTTGAAAAATTAGAAGAATTGATTTAATTTAACTGTTGATGTTTATATCCTTCAATCATCTCGGCAGATTCTTGTAACTAACTCACTTCAATAGTTCTTCATTTATTTTTTGATCCAACTTTGAAATGAGTCTCTCAATCTTTCCATCTAAGTTTCATGTGCCATTCAATCTCTTAAATATGTATGATATTTATATTGGCTTGGTCGTTAAACTTTGACATGTTAACTTCATCTTATTTTCTTTGGCATTCATGTATTGTTTTTACTCCTTTTGATTGTCTTAGACATGCTTGATCTTTATCTTTGCTAGATGCCTTTTGGGAGTTTGTCATGGAAGCATTTTGACTTTTTTGAAATGGCCTTATGTCCTACGTAATTGACCTTCAACACTTGTGGAAGTGTCCTATGTCTTTCAGCAAATTTTCAAATGTCATTTCTCTTCATTTCAACTACCCTTTGGGATTTTAAAAACTATCTTTCATAGCTTTGAAAGCGTCCTTCTCTCCTTCAGAACTATCCTTTAGAAGCTTTGTAATTATCCTCTATCTTTTAGAAGTGTTCTTCAAAAAATCTTCAACTGTCTTTTATTCATTCGAACTATCCTTCAGACAAATTGTTGCAAGCTTTTTGTCTAAGTGCCCTTCAGGATTTTGTAAATGTCCACTTGCCTTAGAAAAATTCTCTAAAAGAATTCATCAATGTCCTTCTTTTGAAAGTGTCCTTCAGAACTTCTGCAACATACCCTTTGAGATTTTATAAATGTCCACTTACCTTAGACAAATTATCCTTCAAGATTTTTGTTTGGGTCCTTTTCATCTAAGGGGCTTTGGGATAATTTCCCTAAAAAAATAGCAAGTGTCTTTTTCTTTCAACATTTTGCAAAGTACCTTTTAGGAGTTCTCAAAATGTCCTTTCAAAAACTTTGTTTGGGTCACATGCCCTTCAAAACTTTTTCAAAGTACCCTTTAGATTTTTGAAAAGATCCCTTTGGAAGCTTTGAACATTCCACTTACCCTTCAAACTTTTTGCAATGATCCCTTCAGAACTTTTGAATGGTCCACTTGCCCTTCAAAATTTTTGCAAAGTACCCTTTGGGATTTTTGGAAGGATCCCTTCAGATCTTTTGAACAGTCCACTTACCCTTTGGCTTTTTCAAACAAAGACTTAGCCAATTTTCCTTAAAGAAATCACCAAACCATTTTCTCTGAAAGAATTGATTTTAACATTTTCTTGAAATAATTCCCTTATTTACTGTAGGCTTTTTATTAGAGAGAATTGTCTTTACCAATATTTTTGAAAGAATTGTCTTTACGGATATTTCTAAAAGAATTCCCTCAACAAATACAAAGGTGCAAAATTGACTATGTAAACTTAGTAGGCTTTTAGCTGAGGAACAACCTTATGCATTTATAACATTTACTCTATTCATCCTTATGACATAGAACTTAGACCACAAAGAATAGACACAAACCTGATTATCATAGTGTGATCATTTCCTTCAGATGCTACCATATTTGTCAAGATAACCATGTGAGCAACGGCATTCAAAGTACACACGCAAGTATATTCAACTCAAAACCTTTGTCATTAATGCATGATAGCACATGTTTCCTTTGACATCAATGATAATTCTTTAGACCTCAATCACTATGTCCAACAATCTCCCCCTTTGTCATTGATGGAAACTCATCATCAGAATGACTTAACTCCTTTATCTTCATTCTACTTTCTCCCCCTTTGACATTAATGACAAAGACTCTCTAACATCATATGTCAATAATCTACTCCTTCCTAGCATCTTGGTTGTTCTTATCCTTGAACTTGATAGGTTAGAACACTTTGTGAGGGACTCCTCCTTAGGTAATGGCGCATTTGCCTAAAATCTATGCAGACACATTCAAAACTAGCTCCTTTGGATCTAATATTCTACAAATGATCATTTATATAGCATTGGTCTAAAAGACCAATCAATAATATACATATCTATGTATAGATAGGCATAATGATCAAGAGCCAACACACCTTGTTGGGAGATTGGTAGCAGTGATGTGTTGTCATTGATGTCAAGTGGCATTGTTGATGACAAAGTGGTATGATTTGATTTTGGTCTAATATTCATGAATCTTGGAGAGAGAGAATTTTATATGTTCTTGGTATGATCCTATCAAGATAAGTCTTCTTATATGGTCTTCAGGTGGAGTGCAATTCATCATATGCCTTGTGGGCTTGATCATGTATGGTTGTATATAGAGGTAAGTGTTGTATGACTTGTACGTTATCAATAAGTGATTCTAGTGCTTGTATTAAGTGAATTAAATATATCTAAGGTGTTATGAGCTTAGTGGATAAGTTTCTAAGTACCTTTAAGAGATAAGTTCGCCTAGTGGTTCTAGGCCTAATAGGTAAGGTGGAATAATGAGGTTCTTGTAAATAGCCATGAAGAAGATCCATCTTGGCAAAGCTTAGTATGCTTGGCTTATGCATGTTTGACATGTGTTGAGAGGTTAGGTGTATGGTTTGCAAGAGGTGGCTAGTGGTTTGCAAGACAGTTTGGCCATTGGCCTAGGTGGGCTTGCGAGGCCTTGTGAAGGGTCAAAGGTTGTTTTTAGGATGATGAAGCTTGTTGCTTCATGATATATGGTCATGCAAGTTTGTACAAGCATGTTGATCAGGTATGAGGTCAAATATTGAGCTACAAAGTTAGAAAGATGGTTTAGAAGCTTCAAAGGAGGCTCGAATGGTGCATTTTGAGCTCAAGAGGAAAGTTTTAACGTTCACTAGTTCATGTAGACTTTTCATGTGGACCTGAGCCTTTTGGGAGAGGTGTCACATGGACATAATAATCATATCCAAGTATTTTTTAGTGGATTGAGGGACAAAGCTTTATGAACATTCGTTAAGAATGTAAATAGTCAAAAACCCTTTATAAACCCTCATAATGGAGCAATTAGAGAGATCTTGATAGAAATAACCCATAATGGATTTGTTGACCAATTTTTAATATTATAAGGTATGTATGACTCCTCTAGGCATCTCCTGGTGGTAGTGGTGTGTCAGGGCAATGAGTAGAAGGTACAAAAATATGCTTATTTATGAAGATTATAGTGCTACAAGCAGGTTTGACTGAGTCAATACATAAGAGTTATTGGAGATTGAAGGCTAGGAATTTTTATTGAAGTCTATAGAGTTGTTTTGGCAATAAATAATCACTATGTCAATTATCTAAGTTAATTAAATTGACTAGTTGCTAGAGTGGGAATGGAGCAAACAATGAACAAAATCTAATCAGAGTGAGAACCTATTTAAGGATTGATTTCAGGTGTTTAAAGATGGAAAAAATGGTTTGGAGTCTTATTTCAAGACCTGTCCCTCCTATTTCACTTATGTGTAAGTTTTGATGGTGCTCATAAAATAGCTAGAAGGAGCTCACAAAATGACTAGTCTGTGTAAGACAAGATATTAGAACCCATGACAATGAGAATGGTTTGCAGTAGCAAAGTGACCATTAAAGCATATACATTTTGTGATTTTAAATTTTATAAGGTTTTTATAGGATCACATTAATGTATTTGAAGATCAATAAAGTTTTTGTATAAGTGTTAGATGTCATGTTCATCATGACCAGTTTTGGAGCTTGTAGGCAGTCTGAAGTGGCCTATTTGGAGAGGCTAGTTTGAGCTATTCTGAGTAGAGTTTGAGGTGAGTGAGAGATTTTTGATATTATATGAGTCTTATAGATTTATTATATTACCTTGTTATTCATTTTTTATCTTTATTTGGGTTGGAGTAGTCAAATATCTTTGACTGAATCTCTGTTGTGCATAACTAGTTTGAGTTGGTTTGGAATTGTGTGAGCTATGTGAAGGTGAAAAATGGATTTAGAGGTTATTTTTAAGTCATAAAATACATATCCATGTATTTTTTTATGTTTTTGTTTAATAAAATCTTCTGTATGCTTTAGTTATATATGCATGTGTTTTTTGGGTTTCTAGGCCTATTAGTGAGTAGTCTAAGAGGCTTAGCTCAAGGTGTGAATTAGAGTTCCAAATGTTGTAGACCCATGTGGGAGTGAGAAATGATCTATTAGAGGTATTTTTGATGTGTTTTAAGCATTTGTGAGGGATATTATTCATGGATATGGTCATATGTGGTGAATGACCTACAAGGGCTAATGCATTAGGCCTAATTAAGATCTAAAGGATGATTGAGCTTATTTTGAAGTATGGACGACCTATGGAGTGTTTGAGTTGGCTTGATTAGATGTATGAGGATATTTTATAAGGGTAATACAATTATTTGAAGTATATTGGCTGACCAAGATGGGTTTTATATATATATATATATATATATATATATATATATATAAGGTCAAATTAACCTATTTATGTAGGTGTGAGAGCAGAGTGTATTCAGGCGAAGGGAAGAGCTTAGTAAAAGAGTAGAGATGGGTCATTAAGGACCATTAGAGGGTGTAGAGGATAATTCATGTTTGTCTAATCATAATCATGAGCTAATAAGTCATTAAAATTAATAGTCTAAAGGGTGACTTGGTTGAGCAAATGAGGTAGGTGTGCCTACCTTGAGAAGAGAAGCAATTTTACAAGTGTTAGATCAAGATAAGGTCATCATCAAGTGTAGAAGACATCAAATTAAATGTTTTTGAGTGGTTTATTAATCACCTAGGGGGTTGTAGCCTCCTTGCTAGTTGTAGCTATCTAAGGTCTAGTTGGATCTGGACTAAATTGACGGGTGGATGCTCCTTGATCAATTGGTACTGGTCTAAAGTCTCATGTTTGTTATATCCTTATAGGACTAGTCCATTGGTTTTTAGGATTGAGAGTTGGTTTTATCCCCTTAGAGGGTTTCTCACATAAATAATGTGTTCACATGATGTATGCTCTTGTTCATGCTTTGGATGTTTAAGCTTTCATGTTCATGTTGCTAGATCATATTAATGAATGATGAATGGGTTTTGGAATTGAATGTACATTTTTGTCTACTAATTCACCCCCCACTCTCAGTAGCTAATCTTAATAATTGGTATCGTAACTAGTCCTTCTTGAGGCTTAATTAGCTTGGAAGGTGATCTTGTGAGTAGTTAGGTTGATGATGTCTACCTAGTCAGCTTGTTGGCAGAGTTGATAGACTTGTTGATGATTAGTATGGTAGCCTTGTTGTTGTCATGATTCTTCATGTTTTATGATTTATGCTTTCAAGACTAATTAATTTTTAAGGTTAATCTAAGATGAAGATGGATGTCAAGAGTTGGATTGTTCTTTGCTCAATCCAAGGTAAGACGTTTGTTGTTACAGATGGTTCTTCAAGCATGAAGGTTTGTCAAAGAAGTCATATTTCAATGGAGAAAAATTATGTTAAATCCAAATAAAAAATCAAACCTAGGTTGACAGATAAAAAGGACCTTGAAGTGATATTGAAATATAATCCTATTTGTATTAGGTCTCCATGAGACTTAATGAGGGTATGAGAGCTAATGAAGCTTTTTGAGTAAGGGAATATATATTGAAGATCAAATTACACTAAAGGGTAGGGTAAAGAGGTAATAATGGCTATGAAGTAATGCCTCAGTTTCATGCATTGACTATCTAAGGTGCTCATATGAAAGAGAGTAAATAGTGACCTAGTTTTCAAGTGAGAGAAAGAAAGAAGAAATTCTTGAGGATTGCAAGAAGAATGAAGTAGAGCAGAGTATCATGACATGCTAGTGATATGTTCTTGATGTGATTAGAACTATGAAGACCTAGTTTGTTATGTTTGAAGGCTTTATGAGAAAGGAAGATGAAAGGAATACCTGATTGATTGAAGAGATAGCTTATTTGCATGTAGAGGCTAATTTGAAAGAGATAGAGATCAAAGAGACCATCATTAGTTGTGAGAGGATAACAACAATAAGGTGGAGTGTTTTAGGGTGCTCAGGTTGGATTGTACAATCAAGGGTCTGAGTGCTTGATTAGTTTGTAAGACCAATGTTATGTATGAGATTGAAGGAGATTGTTGAAAGTGATCTTGAAGGTTTTATGGTGAATATCATGTTTCTTTATTGTCAAGGTGACCTCATAAGGTCATAGAGGAGTATGATGACATCTTGAATAATTTGAGGTTGATAGTTATTTTTGAGTTTCTTGTCATAATTTGAAGTTTTTATAATAGGATCTTAACTGTGAGAATAAGGTTGATTCTTTGAGTCAATTTGAAGAGCTTTCATGAACACATCAATGGAATAAGAGGTTAGGTATGACCTTAAGGTCATGTAGCATGAGTTTTATTATTTTGGTATCCTATGTTGAGTGTTTTGAAGGAAATATTACTTATCAATGTCTGATAGATAGTAGGTGTATACATAGAAATTTATGACTATGTGTTTCAATGAAATGCTTTGAAGAGTTCTTAGCCATAATAGCTAATGGTGTCTAAAGGATAGATGGTTGATCATATGGGAGATATTCTTGATTTTCTCAGATGTTCAAGACTACTTGAGGAGGTATAATTGATCCTACAGTTCAGTGAAGAGAAAAAAAAAGTAAGGATGATTGTTTAAAAGGTATGTTTAGGTTTCCTGATCCTAAAGTGCATTTTTGATCAATTTTTGATGCCTTGGTTGAGTAGTGATTTTTAAGAAAAAAATGTGGATTAGTTTGTTTTAGGTCATGAGAAAGATAGTCATGAGTCATTTCTAGGTGGTTTGAGATTCTATGGTGCTCAAATGTGTATTTTGTGGTCAAAAGTTAGAGTTGACCAATTTTGGTAGTGGTGACTACCTAGAGTGTGTCCAATGTGCTCTTTTGATGTTTTCTTGGGGCCAGAAGGTTGGATAAAGTTGATTCAAGTTGGGTTTGACATTTCAAAGCATAATAGGAGGTTTGATGATGTCCATGAGGTGCTCAGGGATGTGTTTGACCATTTGGTAAAGATGATTGTTATAAGTTGTGGCTTGTATGCACAAATTGCTTGATTACAAGGGTCGATTAAAGTTTGGAGATGTGTCAAGAAGTATTTTATGCTCAATAAGGTATGAACATATGTTTGATACATGATCTAGGTGGTTCATAGGTTGTTGAATCCTTTTTGTACCAGTTGGAGTTTTTTGTGTGTTCACTAGCTTATCTTATCAAGATCATGCATTTGGTGGCTTAAATGAAGTCATGGTTCCTAAAGGTGTGGAGGCTTAAAATTTATCATGGAAGTGAATTTTAATGTTCTCTAGGTGTGGTGTCTAGATTAGGTGTCTGCACTGACTAGAGGTTGACCTTTGACCAAGGTTTACTTTAAAGGTCTAGTCATTTAGGCATGATTGAAAAAGTGGTCTATCTTTGGATTTGGAAGCTAGAAGCTTCAAATCAATTGAATGGGCCAAATGGGTGGCTGAAACAAGTTTTATAGTGGTTTGAAGGTAAGCATTTTTCAAGTTATTCAAGTTTTGGTCTTCTAGGAGGCCTAATTAGCTAGTAGGCTAAAGAAGGAAGTCTACTAAGGAGGGTGAGTTGGGAGCTCATTCTTGGCTTGTCTAATGGGGCATGGTAATGGACTTTAGATATAGAGTTTCATGATATGAAAGAGAACACACAAAGAGTTATGAGGTCTGCAGTGGCCAAACAGGGCTACAAGAGGTCTAAGTAGGTGTAGTGGAGAAATTGAGCAATTTTTTGATATCTTTCCAAATAAGGTTGGCTTTATTGGTTCCAAATAAGTAGGTTAGTATATTATATGCATGATTCAGGTATGGTTCTATACTTGAATTTCCTTTGGTGGTCTACAAGGTGCCTTGAGTGCAAAGGTATGTGAGATTGTATAGTGTTAGGGTGCTCTTGTTGTTGTTTAAAGTAATGGTATATATTCTTGGAGGTCTTGTAGATATGCATCAATTGTATAGATAGAGGGGGAGATTTCAAAGTGGAGTAGGGTCTTAGGGGGAGCTAGTGTTCTTTCCTAGTGGTCAAGACCAAGGATCTTATAGGTCTTTTGGAGCTATGATCTGAGTTGGTTAATGAAGGGAGCTTGGTCCAAGGGGAAGCACTATGTTTGATTTGTGATTTGTTGTTGATAGGTTGTGTGCTCTAAGTTTCAAAGGATGAGAGAGAAATGTATGTGTTCTTGGTTGTGTTCTTAATTTACCTGATTAAAGATAGAATAGCATGTTTGGTAGATGAGTCCACTTTATCATTTTGGCAAAGGGGGAGAAACAAAAGGAGTGTTGCCATCAATGACAATGGGGGATATTATTGGGATATTGGTGGCAATGATGTGTTATCATTGATGTCAAGTGGCATTGGTGATGACAAAGTGGTATGAGAGTGCACTTGGTCTAATATGCATGAATCTTGGAGAGAGAGCGTTTGATATGTTCTTGGTATGATCCTAGCAGGATAAGTCTTCTCATATGGTCTTTAGGTGGAGTGCAAGTCATCTTATGCCTTATGGGCTTGATCATGTATGGTTGCATATGGAGGTAAGTGTTGTATGACTTTTATGTTCGTAGTAGGTGATTATAGTGATTGTATTAAGTAAATTAAAGATATCTAAGGTGTTATGAGCTCAGTGGATAAGTTTCCAAGTACCTTCAAGAGGTAATTTGCCCTAATGGTTCTAGGCCTAATAGGCAAGGTAGACTAATGAGGTCCTTGTGAACAATCATAAAGAATATCCAGCTTTTTAGAGCTTAGTATGCTTGGCATATGCATGTTGGACATGAATAGGATGCTGAGAGGTTAGGTGTATGGTTTGCAAGAGGTGGCTAGTGGTTTGCAAGATAGTTTGGCCATTGCCCTAGTTGGCCTAGGTGGGCTTGTGAGGCCTTGTGAAGGGTCAAAGGTTATTTAAAGAATGATGAAGCTTTTTGTTTCATGAGATATGGTCAAGAAATTTTTTCCAAGTATGTTGATCAAGTCTAAGGTTAGAGATTGAGCTACAAAGTTAGAAAGATGGTTTAGAAGCTTCAAGGGAGGCTTCAATGGTGTATTTTGAGCTTGAGAGGAAAATTTTTAATATTCAATAGTTCATGTAGACTTTACATGGGGACCTAAGCCTTTTGGGAGAGGTGGCACATGTACCTAATAAGCTTTTCCAAGTATTTTTTAGTGGATTAAGGGATAGAGCTTTATGAACATTCTCTAAGAATATAAACTAGTCAGAAAACCTTTATAAACCCTCATAATGGAGAGATTGGATATTTATTGATATAAAGGACCTATAATGGATTGGTTTACCAATTTTTACTATTGGAATGTATATATGACTCCTCTATGAATCTCTAGGTGGTAGTGGTGTGTCAGGGCTGTGAGCAAAAGGTATAGAAATATGCTTATTTCTAAAGATTTTAGTGTTATAGATAAGGTTGACTAAGTCAACACATAAGAGTTAATGGAGCTTGAAGGATAGGACTTGTTATTTAATTCCATAGAGTTTTTTGGCAATAAATATTCACTATGTTAATTATCTAAGTCAATTAAGTTGACTAGTCGCTAGAGTGGAAATGGTGCAAACAATGAATAAAAGCGAGTCAGAGTGAGAACCTATTTAAGGATTGATTTCAAGTATTTAGGGATGGAAAAAATGGTTTGGGTTATTATTTAAATACTTATCCCTCCTATTTCACTTATGTTTAAGTGTTTATGGTGCTTATAAAATAGATAGAAGGAGCTCACAAAATGACTAGTCTGTGTAAGACAAGATATTAGAATCCATGATAGTGAGAATGGTTTACAATAGCAAAGTGGCCATTGAATCATATGTATTTTGTGATTGGAAATGTTATAAGGTTGTTTTATTATCACATTAATGCATTTCAATATCAATTAAGTGTCTATATAAGTGTTAGATGTCGTGTTCATCATGACTAGTGTTTGGAGCTTGGAGGCAGTCTGAAGTGGCCTATTTGGAGAGGCTAGTTTGAGTTACTCTGATCAGATTTTGAGGTAAGTGAAAGATTTTTATTATTATATGAGTCCTATATATTTATTAAATTTCCTTTTTCTTCATTTTTTAGTTTAGTTGGAGCAGTCAAATATCTTTAACTGAGTTTCTGGTGTGCATAACCAGTTTGAGTAATCATTTTGTTTGAGTTGGTTTGGACCTGTGTGAGCTATATGAAGGTGAAAAAAGGATTTTGAGGTGATTTTTAATTCATGGAAGACATATTCATGTGTTTTTTTATGTGTTTTTTTGAGAAAATATTCTATATGCTTTAGTTATATATGACTATGTTTTTTGGGTTTCTAGGCCTATTAGCGAGTAGTCTAAAAGGCTTGGTTAAAGGTGTGAATTAGAGTTCCAGATGTTGTATACCAATGTGGGAGTGATAAATGATATATTGGAGGAAATTTTGTTGTGTTTTAATCAATTTTTAGGGATATTATTCATGGATATGGTCATATGTGGTGAATGACCTATAAGGGCTAATGCATGAGGCCTAATTAAGATCTAAAGAAGGATTGAGCTTGTTTCGAAAGTATGGATGACCTATGGAGTGTTTTATTTGGTTTTAAAACATGTATGAGGATATTTTATAAGGTTAATACAATTATTTTAAGTATTTGGGCTGACCAAGATGGGTTAGATGATGGAGTGATATATATATATATATATATATATATATAAGGTCAAATTAGCCTATTTGTGTAGGTGTGAGAGCATAGTGTATTCAAGCGAAGGGAAGAGCTCAGTCAAGGATAATATATGATTCATTAAGGACTATGAGAATATTTACATGATTATTCATGGTTTTTTTATCATATTCATGATCTAATAAGTCATTATACCTAATAGTTTAAAGGGTGACTTGGTTGAGCAAATGAGGTAGGTGTGACTACCTTGAGAAGAGAAGCAATTTTGTAGGTGTTATCGCAATAAAAGGTCATCATAAATTGTATAATACATCTAATAAGTGGTGGAAATAGTATTAGAGGTGTTTGAGTTGGTTATTAATAACCTATAGGGTTATATCCTCCTTACTAGTTGGAGCTAGCTAAAGGTCTAGTTGGAGCTAGACTAAATTGAGGGGTAGATACTCCTTGATCAGTTGGTGCTAGTCTAAAGTCTCATGTTTATTATATCATTATAGGACTATATTACATTATTTTTTAGGGTTTATAGTGGGTTTTCTCCCCTTATAGGGTATCCCACATAAATTATGTGTTCACATGATGTATGCTCGTGTCAATGCTTTAGATGTTTAATATTTCATGTTCATGTTGCTAGATCAGATTAATGAATGATGAATGGGTTTTGGAATTGAATGTATATTTTTGTCTACTAATTCACCCCCCCCCTCTTAGTATCTAATCTCAACACACCCTTTTCACCTTATTTGTCATCAAATAATAAAGGGAACTACAGCTTTCTCACTAGACTGCCTTTTACCTTAATTTAGGAGTTAATAATGTTCATTCAATACTCCCCCTGGATTCATGACCTATCACTAAAAGGTAATGATGTGGTGTGGAAGCCACTAGTCCAAACCTCTCTCTTAGATACTCAAATTTCTATTTGAGAAGAGTCTTGGTAAATATATCTAAAATTTGGTCCTTTGTTGGCACATACTCAATTTTAACCTCTCGATCTGCAACCTTTTCTTTCACAAAATGATATTTGATGGATATATTCTTGGTTCTAGAATGCATCACTGGATTCTTAAATATGTTTATGGCACTTTATTTATCACAAAAAATAGAAATAGGTTCTTGATATTATACCTTGATGTCTCTAAGAGTTTGCTTCATCCACAGGACTTGGGCGCAACATGTTGTTGCTACTGCATACTCTACTACTATAGAAAGTGTAACCAACTCTTGATTTTTGTTTAGCCATGACACAAGCCTATTTACAAGGAATAATTCACCACCACTAGTGCTTCTCTTGTCATCCACAGTTCCTACCCAATCAACATCTACATATGCAATCAAAGTGAGATCTTCACTTGTAGGGTACCACAGACCATAGTCAATTGTGCTCTTGATGTATCAAAGATTATTTTCACAGCATTGACATGTGATTCCTTGGGAGATACTTGAAATATTGCAACCATGCATACAAATTTCATGATGTATGTTCTTGATTCAGTTAGGTATAATAGGGTACCTATCATTGATATATACATAGTATTATTCACATCAGGGGACTCATCTTCTTTGTTCAACTTGCATCTAGTTATCATGGGAGTGCTAAATGGTTTACTATCCTCCATACCAAATTTCTTGAGCATCTCCTTTGCATACTTGGTATGGATATGAATATCCCTTCTTTGAATTGTGCAACTTGTAGACCAAGAAACAATGAAGGTTCTCCCAGCATCGACATTTCAAACTCCTTTTGCATTTGATTTGCAAATTTATTGCACATATTATTGTTTCTGCCACCAAAAATGATGTCATCAACATAGACAACTATGATCAACATATGTCCATTTGAAGACTTAACATGTTACTATCTGCACATCCCTTGATAAATCCTTGTTGTTGCAAACATTGATCTAGCCTTGAATACCATGCTCTAGGTTTTTATTTTAGAACATATAGTGCTTTCTTCAGTTTGTACACATAGCCTTCTTCATCTATCAGTTGAAAACCTTTAGGTTGTTTAATATAGACTTATTATTCCAAGGTTCCATTTAGGAAAGATGACTTAACATCCATTTGATAGACTTTAAACTTCTTAAAAATTGAGAATGCTAAAAACATTCTAATGGCTTCCAATCTTTCCACTGGAGCAAATGTCTCCTCAAAGTCTATTCCTTCTACTTGAGCATATCCTTTGCAACCAAGTCTATCTTTGTTTCTCACAATAGCTTCATCTTCATTTAACTTGTTTTTGAATACCCATTTTGTGCCTATGATATTCTTGTATGTGGATCTTCGACCTAGCTGCCAAGTTTTGTTCTTTTCTATTTGAATTAGTTCTCATCTTTCCATGGCCTTTTTCCAATTCTCATCTTTGCTAGCTTCAACATAGCTTTTGGGCTCAATTTTAGATAGTAAAACAAATCTTACTTGTTCTTTGCTCATTTCAGCCCTTCTCCTCATTTGGAATCCTTCTTTCATATCTCTAATGATTTGCTCCTTAGGATGATCCTTTTGAACAAACTTTGGGGGTGCCTTTTCAATCCTTTTCATCTCTTGTTCTTCATCTTCTTACATTTCATTCTCATCTTCTTCTTTTAGCTCTTCAATACTGATCTCCTTTACTGGTTCAATCTCTTCTTTGAGCACATCTTCTACTTTAAAATGAATGCTTTCCTCTATTTTATGAAATATTTTGTTATAGTAGACATAAACTTTGGTATGAGTGGAATAACCAAGAAATAAGCCCTCATCACATCGTGACTCAAAACTTCCTAGATTTTTCTCCTTCCTTCGAATATAGAATTTGTTGCAAAAGACTCTAAAGCAATTGACAAAGGCAGGCTTTCCATACCATAGTTTGTATGTAATATTGTTGTTATTCACTCTCAATTAAGCTTAGGTCAAGATGTATACTGCTATTTAAATTGATTCTCTCTAATAGCCATCAGGCAGGTTGGCTTCTTTCAACATTGTTCTAGCCATTTCCATGATAGTCATGTTCTTCCTTTCAACCACTCCATTTTTTTGTGGAGTTTTTGTAGCTAAGTAGTGTCTTTTAATTCATGTTTCTCATAGTACTCTATGAATTCATTTAAAGTGAATTCAACACCTTTGTCAGATCTGAGGCACTTGATCTTTCTGCTAATTTCATTTTCAACCATGGCTCTAAAGATCTTGAATGTTTCAAAGGCTTGAGACTTGTCCTTTGAGAAGTTGCCCATCTCATTCTAGTGTATTAATTTAGAAATAAAATGAAGTAATACACTCCTTTGGATCCTCTTATCTTGGTTGGTCCATAAAGATCAGTATGAACTATCTGTAGAGGCTTTGTAGTTGCATAGTCTTTAGTTTAAAACAAGAGCCTAGTCTACTTATCAAGATAACACTCTCTACATGTTATGTCTTCAAGCTTGGTTATCTTTGGCATGTGTTTTACAAATTTTTTAGAACTTACTTTGACTAAATTTTCAAAGTTAACATGACCCATCCTTCTATGCCATAACTAGCTCTTATCAATCTTTCCCATGAGATAATTTATATTATCTACTTCAATCAAATTATATATACTGCTTTCAATCCTCTTTCCTTGAGCAACTATTTTACCAGACCTTCTTATCTCACAACCTTGAACATCAAATATGACTTTATAACCATTGTCACACATCTGATTGACACTCAACAGATTATGCTTTAGTCCTTTAACATAAAGAACATCATGTGTAGGGAGTTTGCCATCAATGTGCAATGTTACTTTACCTCTGATTTTGACTGCATTATTCTCTCCCAAGATGATAGTCCATTCCTTTCACTAACTCAATTTGGTGAACTTACTCTTGTCACTAGTCATGCTTTGAGCAGCCACTATCTATGACCCATAGATTTTTCTCTTTAGCATGCAACATTGTTTGGCCGATCATAAACTGATTTTTCTTTTTCCATATCTCCTTTGGCTTCTTGACTATATTTTTTTTATTGTGTCATGGATTTGTGAGACTTTGTTCTCTTTAGGAGTCTCAACCCTTTTTGCATTGTTAGACTTTGACTTAACAAGCTTTGTTCTATATTGCTTTGCTTGTTTTACTTTATCATCTCCTTCATAGATGCTCTTTAATTTGACCCATATGTCTTTTGCACTTTGATAGTGCATCACTTTGACAAACTCATTGTTTGACAATCCACAAAGAATGCCATTCTTTGCTTTAGCATTATTTTCATGTGCTTTTTTCTCTACCTGATCAGTAGGAGGAGATAAAGGGGGTGTGTATCCATTTTCAACAGATATCTAGACATCAAATCCTAAAGAAGTCAAATATGCTTCCATCCTTATGTGCTAGAGATCATAGTTAGTCCCATCAAACAAAGGTGACTCGTTTGATGAAGTTCCTTCATGACTTGTCATTTTGTGTTTGAACTCCAAGATTCACTTGAGATGATTAAGCTTCTTACTAGGAAACTAAGGCTCTGATACTAATTGTTGAACATACCTATCTATTGAGAGGGGGGGTGAATCATTAGATCTCAAAAACTTGGTTATTTACAACTATCAAGATGAATGTTAAACAAATGTAAACTTAAAAAAATCAAAGAATGATATCACATGCATAGAAACACAACACATAACACCTGATTTATACATGAGAACCCAAAGGGAAAAACCATGATGAGAGTGCTGCTAGAATCTACTATTCTAATTCAGCCTCACAAAGTTTGTCTCATTGACTAAACCTCACTAGTTACATTTAAGGACACCCATCCCAAGGAGACACCAATCCCATAACTTTAAGAGCACCAACTCTAAGGAAGCACCCATTCCCTATTTTGAGCACCAACCCAGTTCAATCTAAAGGCACAAACTAATCATATACTTGAATTACAATTTTAGTTATTGAATCAGATTCATAAAAGAATCCAAGTCTTTATTTTTTATTGTAAGTCTAATTTACAATTGCTCATTTCTCCTTCAACACACTTTTGTGTGTCCTTCACTCTTTTTGTACCCTTTCTCTGTGTCTAAACTTATCTTTTTGACACCTTAATATTCTCTAATTTTACCATTACTTCTTCATATTCAAACAAGTCTCATATTTCTTCACTTATAGCTTGACTCCTCTCATTCCTAAAAATGAAGTAATTATTTATCTTTCCTTCTCTTCATCTCTTTGGAATTTTGCATCAATCAAAACTTAGATGAGTCTCTTTTCTTTATACATTTTACATTTGTTTCTTGTCACTTCTCATTCCAAGCAAATGACTATATGACTTCCATCCTCTGAGCCTCTTCAAATTTTTCCCTAGTCACATCAATTTCCACACTCATAAAATTATAAGAATCGATTTAGTTCAACCATTGATGTTTATATCCTTCAACCGTCTCACTATATTCTTATAACAAACTCACTTCAATGGTTCTTCATTAATTTTTTTATCCAACTTTGAAATGAGTCTCTTGATCTTTCCATTTGAGCTTTGTGTGCCATTCAATCTCTTAAAGATGTATGATCTTTATATTGGCTTGGTCATTAAACTTTGGCATGTTGACTTCATCTTATTTTCTTTGGCATTCATGTATTATTTTTGCTCCTTTTGATTATCTTAGACATGCTTGATCTTTATGTTTACTATATGCCTTTCAGGAATTTGTCATGGAAACCTTTTAGATTTTTTGAAATGGCCTTGTGTCCTGAGGCAATTGACCTTCAGCACTTGTGGAAATGTCCTATGTATTTCAATAAATTTTCAAATGTCCTTTCTCTTTATTCAAACTACCCTTCAGGATTTTACAAACTATCTTTTAGAACTTTCCAAGTGTCCTTCTCTCCTTCAGAAGTGTCCTTCAAAAGCTTTGCAAGTGTCCTCTATCCTTCTGAAGTGTCCTTTAAAAACTTTTCAGATGTCCTTTCTTCATTCGAACTATCCTTCATACAAATTATTACGGGCTTTTTGTCTAAGTACCCTTCAGGATTTTGTAAATGTCCACTTTCTTTAGACAAATTCTCTGAAAGAATTCATCAATGTCCTTCTTTCAAAAGTGTCCTTCAGAACTTCTACAACATACCCTTTAGGATTTTTTAAATGTCCACTTGCCTTAGACAAATTATCCTTTGAAATTTTTGTTTGGGTCCTTTTCATCTAAGGGGCTTTGGGACAATTTCCTTGACAAAATACCAAGTGTCTTTTTCTTTCAGCATTTTGAAAAGTACCTTTTGGGACTTCTCAAAATGTCTTTTTAAAAAATTTGTTTGGGTCACATGCCCTTCAGAAATTTTACAAAGTACCCTTTAGCTTTTTGAAAAGATTCCTTCGAAAGCTTTGAACGGTCCACTTAGCCTTCAGACTTTTTGCAATGATCCCTTCAGAACTTTTGAATGGTCCACTTGCCCTTCACACTTTTTGCAAGGATCCCTTCAAAAAATTTAAACAGTTCACTTACCCTTCAGCTTTTTCAAACAAAGACTTAGCCAATTTTCCTGAAAGAATCATCGAACCATTTTCTCTAAAAGAATTGCCTTTAACATTTTCTTGAAAGAATTCCCTTATTTACTGTGAGCTTTTTATCTGAGAGAATTGTCTTTACTAATATTTCCAAAAGAACTGTCTTTACCAATATTTTGAAAGAATTCTACCGATAAATACAAAGGTGCAAAATTGACTAAGTATGGAAACTTCATAGGCTTTTAGCTGAGAAACAACCTTATGCATTTGTAACATTTGCTTTATTCATCCTTATGACATAGAACTTAGATGACAAAGAATAGACACAAACCTGATTATCATAGTGTGATCATTTCCTTCAGATGGTGCCATATCTTGTCAAGATAATCATGTGAGCAATGACATACAAATTAGACACACAAGTCTATTCAACTCACCACCATTATCATTAATGCATGATAGCACATGATTATTTTGACATCAATGACAATTCTTCAAACCTCAATGACTATGTCCAACAAAAATTTATGGGTTTGGGTATTCTTATATTGATAGAGGTTATAACGCATACACATTATGTGTAGTATACATAACACGTACATGTTATGTATATATTACACATAACATGTATGTGTTGTGGCTTGAATTTTTCTGAGCCTAAATTCAAATAAAACTTATGTGTTATAGATATTATGTGTACCTATTATGATAAAATGTCTATAGGATTTTCCATCAATTCCATGCACTTACCCATTTGTGCAAAGATGTCAACTCTAGGTTTGAGAAAGCTTGAAAAATAAGCTTTGAATTGAGGAGATTTTCAATATTGCTTATTTTAGTGTCTGTGACATATGTAGTTCTGTATTATGTTGAAAGTGAATGAATTCTTGTAGCTTTGTGTGTTGAGCTAGAGTGTAGCAATGAAGAGAATTTTTTTTAGATTTCACTGATTGATATAAAGTCTCATTTGTATGTAGGGGCAAGAAAGTTACTTATCCAACATGTTGCTACTATCACAATGGATTCATAGTGTAGTCCTAAACTTTATTTGCATACGTAATTTTTTCTTTTTTTAAAAATTAAATTAAAAGTTTTAAATTATGTCCATGAAACAAAGTGTTGGTTTGGTCCCAAATAATTGTTTTATCCAAGACTTTAATAAGGAACATTGTTTTACATATACATGTTTAGTTGTATTGTTTTTGTATGTAATTCTGAATTACCTTGATTATATGGAATAGTTGTTTTTCTTTTACTAGAGCCCATGGGTATTAAATTATATTTTAAAAAGGAAACATAATGTTTAATTGTCATTTTCTGAAATGTAATATTTTTTGAGTGAAGTGTTTACCATTTTCCTAATTTTAATCATGGTAACAATGGCAATCACTACAATTTTTCTACCAGCCTCAAATCCCACAAATCTAAATTTCACAAAAATATGTGATTTTAATTTTGTTTTGTTTTTATTGATATTATGAAATTGTGTTCTAGATTACACACCATTAAGGTATTAGATTGCCTCTTTATTGAATGTTATAGAAGCCATTATGTGAATTGGCTTAGTTTACAAGATATAAATACTCTATTTCATGGAAAAAGTAGTAAAATAGAGATGAAAAGAAGGTTTCACAATAGGATTTAATTAAATAACAAGCATTGACATATAAATTGATAATTAAATTGAATGATAGGTAAATTAAATAAAGTTATAATGTATTGATTTTATCATGTCAATCTCTAAATTTTGATGCATACATTAATTCCATGCAAGCATGGTTAGAGGAGGGGTGGCATCCAAAAAATACCATTGATAAGCATTTAAAATTATAGTATTTCATATTTACCAATGCATATCATATTTATCGATGCATCTTTTATCCACATAACTATATCGACCAAACCCATGCAGTAGCATCAGTGAGACACGTTCATCTTTATAATCAATAAAACAAACCCTGATCATTGATTACATATGGATAACATTTAAGATCAAAGTAGTAAATTTATTTAATTGACTCGTCATTCAATTTATATTAATTATAAGTGAAATTATGTGGACTTGATTATCAATTTATGCAACAAGGTTTAATGTTTGATTAAATCTTTGTATGTTTGTGCAGATTGTTGGGGTAAGATTACTCTGAGTGTATTTATTTAGCACACCATTTCCTTCACATTATAAAGAAATGTAATTGTGTTGTGGTTATAAAGAAGAAGCATTAGATGTTAATGAATAAGCATCCTTTAAAAAAAATTGTACATTAACCTTGATTTGTGTAGGTAATGATGATATGTTGTTATTGGGAAGTCATGAAAATGGACCTATTAAGAGGTTTTGTTGAACAACATTTTCCTATATTTTTTATCCATCTCGCATGATGGTTATCCTTTTCAAATCTCAATTTTCTATTAGGTATTCACTAATTTTTAAAATTGATGAGTTCTAGTGAATTTCATTAATTCTTTAGATCTTTTAATTTTGAGGTTACTTTTTGGTGGTGTGAGTGGTCATTGTGTTCAGCATGTAGAGTACCATGTCATTGTGTTGAATAACTAGAAACAAATATCTAATTGATAATTTAATATTAGTATATTGAAATATTGATAATTCATTATGATAGTGTCCTTTTTTTTTCAAATTTCACATTATAATCAACAAAGAGTTATTATATTTTGTTTTACAATAGCCAAATGCAATATTCATTTCATAAATAATTGATATTATGGATATGATTGTTGAGATGTTTAGTACTATATAATTTGTTTAATATGTTTAATAATCTTCATGTTTGGCTAGTCAAAGTGCGGTATAAAGTTCACCCTATTACATTTTGTAAGTAAAAATTAATGTGTACTTAAAAATTCATACTTGTCAAATTTTATTTTATTCAAGTTACATAATATGTGAATGTGGTCTATTGATGCAAGGTTGGGTTAAATTCTATAAATTTTGATTTATTCTTAAATAAAATGGGTGTTTGAAAAAAACAAAAAGAGAAATTTTTAAAATCATGAATGAACTAGAAATAGTAAATACACAAGAAAATAATGAAACAAAGTTGGAGGTAATTTAATCATGGCAAAGTCAAAAGTTCGATATGGTAGACAAGTAACTAAAGATAGATGGTTGAAGATTATAACAAAATAGGGTGAGATAGTGAGAAACTATGATTAGAGTAATCATCTATGAATGGATAGTGTAGAATCACAATAATTTTTTTGATTTTAGATGAATTTGATTCAAAAAATTAAGGTAATATAGGTTTTTAAAAATATATGAGCTTGATTTAAATATTTAAGGTAACATTAGGTTACTAAATATAATCTTAGGATGCAAGGAATTATCAATTAGTCAAAAATGGGATGTTTATGTTTATTTGTAATAATATGGAATGGACTTAAAGTTACAATTTGATAGCAAGATGTACTTTGATTGTACTACCTCAGTTCATGTTGAAGATTCTAAAATAATAGTGAGAGGCTTGATTCTTAGTGAAATCACTAAAACTATTGAAGGTTAGTGGAGTTTTTTATATGCTCTTTTTGAAGGATGTTGGTTTTCAAGCATGTGTGCATTATGTGACTTTTGTTGCCTTTATGGGTTATAGCACCATAGGAAGATTATAATGTTTATATAGTTGATTGTTTGAAGACATGAATTTGATACATTCCTATTCCCTCCAGGCACACCATCCAAAAATGATGGTTCAACACTCACAAAAATCATGTCTTGAGATCAAGGAGATATTCTATTGGCATGGTCTTGTTTGTTGAGTTCTGAGCTTTCTGAGGTGGTGGCTCAAAGTAGGCAATTAATTACTTTTCATGTAGGCCTTTTTGTAATTCCTTTTTGTACAACTTGAAACAAATTGTAGCTTCTTTTTGTATGGGGTTTTCTATAATTTCTTTCTATTGGTATATATAGAGCTCCCTTCTATCTTATGTATAAACCTATTATTTTTTTCATAACACAAATCATACTTTTGAATATTTCATTCTTCCATTGCATTTTGGATCTAGAAGTGCAATTAAAAATCTATTGAAGATTGGTGGAGTTTTTTATATGATCCTTTTGAAGGATGTTGGTTTTCAAACATGTGTGCATTTTAAGACTTTTATTGCCTATATTGGTTGTAGCACCATTGTAAGAGTAGAATGTTTGTATAGTTGATTGTTTGAAGACATGCATTTGTTACATTTTTATTCCCTCTAGCCATACCAATGAAAAATTATGGTTCAACACTTGTAAAAATCGTGTCTTGAGATTAGGTGGTGGTTCTACTAACACAATCTTGTTTGTTGAGGATGAACTTTACAAGTTGGTGACTCAAAACAAAATATTTTAACTTCGTTATGTATGATGTTTTTTGTAATTCCTTTTTGTATGGCTCAAAATAGATAGTTACTTCTTTATATATGGGTTTTTCTATAATTCCTTTTTATTTGTATATATAATGATCCCTTCTATCTTATGTACAAACCTATCATTTTATTCATAATATGAATCATGCTTTTGAGAGTCTAATATTCCATTTGATTTTAGATTCGCAAGTGTAATTTAATTCTTGGGTGTGATGTGCCACTTGTCTCTTATTATTTGTAATATTTTTTGCAGTTGTGTGCATTTCAAATCGTAAATGTTCTACCAACCAAATACGTAACAAGGAGGAAATTTCTCAAATCATCTAGTGTGTATGATCTTTGAGGTAATTGTCTTTCATAGTTTTAAAATAGTTTGTAATGATTTGTAAGGATTAGTAAACAATTTCAAAATAAGGCAAATAAAACCATACAAAATCACCTCCTTCATGTGTCTTGCCATAGATTTCATATATATGCAAGATTCATTTACCGCTAATTATTGCTTTTATGTGATTTTTTATCAAGAGAATGTTGATTTTAAGCCTGTTAACATCTGCATTTATTTATTATCTTCTAGGCCTAATCGATTTCTTACATTATGGAGTTTGTCCCTTTTTCTATCTACTTCCCCGCATAAGAATTTAAGCACTGCATCATCAGGAAGAGACCTGACAGGGTAAAGTTTGCATTGTTCAATTTGATAATCTTTAATTTTTTATGTTTAAAAATAGAAAAAATACATCATTGTGGAATATACCACCATTATAAACAATGTTTAATTTGATTATTCTAGTGTGTATATTTGTTCCAAGATTTTGGTTAGTGTTCTTTTGTTGAATGGGGGAATCGGTAATGTCTCCATCATTAACTAGCCACCAGTTAGAATTTTGGCATATGTTATTATCCAACATTAGATTTACAAAAAAATGGAGTGAACCCTGAAGTTTTATTCTCTTTTGTTTCATAATGAGCATTTGAAAAACTCCATTGATAACTTTTCACCAAATTTAGGATGCTTTGAGAAATGATTGTGAAGCATCTTGAGAGCGATTAGATGATTTTTTGCAATGAGATCCAAGGATGCATATAAATGTATTTGCACATATATATTGGAGATGTGGGTATTGAATATATATATATATATATATATATATATATATATATATATATATATATATATATATATATATATATATATATATATATATATATATATATATATATATAATGGACAATGCAGATGTTTTAATCTAGAATCCAACCACTTTTAATGGGGAGTTTGTTTCATTATATGGTTACCCCTTGTGATACACTTAATATAATACTTCATTGCTTTCCTTTTTCAAATCTCTTTATGGATTGAATATAATCATACCTCTACCTAAATTTCATATAAAAATATGAATACATAAATTATTGACCAAAAGCAACCATAACGAATATAAAAAAATAAAATATTATCTTCTAGGCAATCTAGAAAATCATAAAGTGCTTTGCCAACACCAATGTATAAAGATAGGAAACATTTGTGTATTAGTCATTAGATGCTCTTTCTAAACAATGTTAAAGTTTAATGAGGGAAGAGGATAAAGGGTGAGAAGCCCAAAGTGGTGAATTGCATTCACCATTACCCCCTACTAATAAATGCTTGCAGTAGATGTGTACTAGAGTGGGTTCCAAAAAAAAGTCATTTGAATTGTGATTAATTATGGAGGTCATTTAGGTAATGACTTAAACATACACAAATAAACAAAAAATAATATTTAATGCTAAAATTGTATTTGCTAGCTTTGTGAAAAATTAAAGTGCAAGTCAAACGACAAATAGGTGACTCATCAATCTAATAATTGGAGGAGTTTTTAAATTTACAGTAAATAATATTAGAAAGTTCACTTAAATTATAACTAACAGGGTTTGACTTTTGTTTTAATTTAAACAATTCCTTCATTGAAGCTCTTTCAAACCCCAATTAAATAGGAGTAACCCCTGCATTCCTTATCAATATATTTTTTACAAGATGTGTTGTCTTTTGCTTTCATTTCCACTCTGCATCTTACATTTTACTTTGGCTTTGTTTACTCTTCCATCCAGATCCCTATTATCATCTTTATTATAACTTTAAGTGCAATTGTTAATGATCTTTTTTTTGAAGATGCTCTTCATTACATACGCATTAAAAAAAAAAGGAGATAAAAGCTCAATTTTGAAAGTGACTTTAATACAATGTTCAATCCAAAATAGTTATATATATGTTAGAAACACTTAAAAAATTATATTCAATATGTAAAATTTGTCAATAAAAATATTATCAAATTAGAATAATTTTTTATTTACTATTTAAATAACTTATTTGTATGTTCCCTAATTTTAAAATCAAATTCATCAATCATCTTTAATTAATTATGAAATGATTTAAACAATTTATTATATTATTGAAATTTTGATAATGAATTTGAACTACCAAATTTTGAAGGAAAGAATCGTTGAACAATGTAATCAAAAAATAAATAAAGTAGAAAGTTTTGAGGTGAATTTTTAAATTTTTAATGATAAATTTTAAAGTAAAATGTTATTATTATTATTTTTTTAGTGATATATTTAATCAGAATTAACAATAAATAATTTTTAAATGATAAATATTTTTATCCGGTAGTTATTTGGTTGTGATTTTGGGATATGTTTTCATATTACTTATCTTTCGAGCGAGTATGTATTATATTTCTTTAAGTAATATATAACATGTTTCAATTAAAAAATTACAAATATTTTTTAATAATGTGTATTATTGTTCTTTAGCATTTGTGGTTTACTTATGAAATTGATTGGTCTAACTTTTAGTATAAAATGTAAAATTATTTGACTTATATTAAGAAATATTATTTTAGTAATATTGTTAAAAGGCGAGTGTTTCATAGTTGAAGCAAAATAATAGTTCTAAGGAAATTGAATCCATTGTGGTAGTCCAAGCTTTCAAGAATGTTCAATGTGTTTGAGATGCTCCCCTAAAGGATGACAATGAAGAACTTACTATGAATTTCTTTATTAATGAAAAAGTGTTTGTTATTTTTTTGAATTTTTTGTAGATTCAAGCCTAGAGCCAGAAGGTGGCCCTTCAATTTCAACATCTTTAGGAGCTCCTCAATGACTGAGGGAGTGATCATTATACTATGAGTTGTGTTCCTCACAACCAACCTTCACATGGCACTTCATCATAAAATATATGTCAACAGAGTTGTTCTCATGACTGCAATGGTTTCTCCTCCCCTCCCCTTAGTGGAGAGTGTGAACTAGGAATTTGACTCAAGAGAGGGCGTTAGATAAAGTCTTAGTTCAAAATGAAATAAAAATTAAAATAACACACTAACAAGCATGACATCTCTAGGCCTAGACACCAGGGGGAGCTTAGTAACAAACATACATATGAAAGAAACAACTAAAACATGAAATAAATCTTCCTTCACCTTCCTCAGAGCTTTCAAATGGTTCATAGAGTGGCTTGTTCAGCTTGTACATCAAAGAGTCTTTATCAATGTAGTTGTTTGGATCCTTCTCTCCTTGCACCTTTGGCTTGTGATGGCTTTGGCTTGGTTCAACAATTTTGCATAATAACACAAATTGCATAACGCTTTGGAATCATTTGTGCAATGATAACTTTACACTATCTAAGCTTAAAATTATGAGTGTGAGGCCTTCTATTTATAGATTTTTGCAAATGACCAAAATGAATCTAGACCGTCCATCTCAAGATAAAGATGTGTGGCTAAAAATCCATTCAATTTTGGAGCCTAAAATCAATAAATGCTCTCATAAATATCTAGGATAGAGAGGCATTAAAGAAGCATGAGAGGGCTTAATCAGATATTTATTGTAATTATGGCTTGTGGATGCCATCCCATGGAATGATGTCACCTGATCATGCAACTATTCAATATCAATTTCCATTAATGAAATATTTAACAAGTTCCATAGAAAATTAACTTAAGCTCTTTATTCAAATTAATTAGCCTTAAACATGATTACTCAATTTTGGTGCAAATCTTAGAAATTGGTACTCAAATTAATGAAATTAGTTAAAATGTCATATTATTGGCTCAAATTTTTATTGGATTGGAATTAGGATGGATGTTAGATGCGTTGGAACCATTATCCCATTTAGGATGTTTCCAATACAAAATAACAAAGACACATGTCTCGTGCAAGAAATATGGTAGAAAAAAGCAATCTAGAGCACCCAGGTGTGAAATCATCATTTTGAATCAAAATGATCTGATCAAAGTTATCTATCTCATACAATGCATTCCCCCATTAGGGATACATTGGCCAAAATCAGCACTTACATACATGTTCATATCATTAGCATGTTTTAGCATTTTTAGTCCAAATTGTACATTTTGGTATAAATTGGTCTGAAGCTTGGTTGGATGTCATTAGTGTCCACTTTTAGGTGTCTGCAATTTGCCCTATTTGGGAAGTTGTAAAACTATAAGCACATTAACATCTTCTCAAAGAAAGAAAAAAATCTTGCATGCCTACAACTTCAATAACAATGGATGAAATATATGATGCCCCCTCGAAAAAATGATTGGCATAAGGAGGTTGATAAATGGTCCCTTGAAATGAAATAAGTGAAATGAGGGAACCAAAGAAAGGAAGATGATGGGATGAGAACACAATGATTTGAAAAAGTAGTCAAAATCACTGAGAATGCAAGTGGGATGATGTACAATGGTTTTCCCAAAGGTGGTTATAAGCATTGTACCCTGATAGTGGTAACATGATATGATAACATAATGATTCACCCAAAGGTAGTTATTATCATTGAGAAGATAGAGTTGCCACAATTAGGATAGACAAACATGATAATAGCATGCCCCTATTAGATAAAAGAAAGTAAATTGGTGATAACATAATGATTTGCCTAAAGGCGATTATAATCATTGAGAAATGCAAATGGGATGGTGTATAATGAATTTCCCATAGGCAATTATAATCATTGGACCTCGATTATGGAAAACAAGATTGATTGGCTAATGATGATGATAACTTGACATAGAGGGTAATAATGAATTGGAACAACCTGCTAGTAGGGAGATGCGTGTTCAAACTAACAAAGGTTGAAATTCTTTCATTATTAATTACACTATTTGGGATATGATTGAGATGTTGTTAATGATGGTGCCAAGAAGATGTTGATGCTACCATTACTGATTATACTTCTTGAAGCTAATTTTTGTTCTATCACTATATGGTAGGCATCATGATAGAACATCATGAGGATCAAGTCAAAAGATGCTTAAAGATTGACTCTCGTAATCCAATATTCAAGGCAAAATAATGTACCAATGATAAACACCTTGATGGTAATGTATACATATGAATGTGGATGGATTCAAGTATAAATACACAAGGAATCACCCAATGAATGCACATAAACTAAATCAAGGCAACAATGTTGAAAGCAAACAAACAAGCACTCAAACAACAAATAAATAAACAAGCAAAGAAACAAACAAAAGTTAGTCCTAATGTTAGTATAAACAATGTGATGAACATTGCCCGTAGAAAAATAGGCAACAACAAATTAACATAACAGGGGAATAGAAGAAAAGGAAGGGGGTGGTCAAGCTATCTTCGTATGCACTAGGTAAGTGGACACTGCATACATAATTCCATGGATGTAAAAATATGACAAAAAACTTCAGGCCAAATGTAATTCTCCTAAGAAATAGGAAGAAAATGATAACTAATGAAAAATAAACATAATGGATGTGATAGAAGAATAGGAATGGTCTTGCAAAATGGAAAGTGCAAGGAATAAAGGGCCAAAAAGGATGGAGAAACTAAGTGACAAGTGATTTTGTTGTGACTTAGAAAGGGTTCTCAGTATCCTTAAGGCAAAGAAATGGTCAATGTTTTTTGGTTTTTCTAATGATTTTACAAATGTTTTTGGTTTTTTTAAGTATCTCAACTTAGTCAAGAATGATGAGACACTAAATGGTCTAAACTCTTAAAATGGTGAGAGTGTTGCTTAAGATACTTGTAAAAAGATGAGAGCATGGTTGAGGTTGCTTGAAAAATGATGATAATATGGCTTAGGGTGATGGAGCTAACCTCAACAAGTATTGAGCGCTACCTATATAATCCCAAGATGAGACCTCAAGTCACTGTAGTTCTACCCTACAATAGAGGAATCTAATGTGTTAGCCAATTCAAACAAAATAAGCACAATTGGTATAAAGGCATAGTATGACATAAGAAATGGCTAGTTGGTTTTTCAAGACATCCTAAATAGTTATTGGCCATAGTTTTCCCATAGGAGATTATAACTAGGATATAACGGCATAGGTCAATGATACAAATTTGCCCATAAGTGGTTATAATTAGTAATAAGATTGGTGAGACACTAATTTGCCCATAGACGGTTATAATCAAGCCCACATAGATAAAGTATGGTATATAAAAAAATAAGAAATGAAGGATGCAGCTGCCAAAACTTTTGTCATACTGCTCCAAAATATTATCTCCATCTAGAATGTGTGAAATAATTGATAAAACTATATCTAAATCCTCTTTCTAAAAATGGCTATGGAACCAAATAGAATAGAACTAAGGTCATAGGGTCGAGTAGGGAGTTGTAAATCAACTTGATTGATGGGGAAATTATGGTAGAATGGATATGTGATAGGAAAAAGTGATAGGTTGGTAGGATGGTAAAATGGTATAGTACAAAGAAGAAGATTGATAAAATGATATAACTTAAAACGGTCTTTAAGGACAATACACCAAATCATTCAAGCATAGTACCGCTTGAGGTGGATAATGTTCATCGGCTCATCAAGTTCATGTCCATTTGGTGTGGCAAGCCTATATGCTCCTGTTCCATAGTTTGTCATAATGATGAAAGGACTAACCTAGTTGGGTTTAAACGTGCCTTTATTCTTATTTTTTACTGTGGTATTATTTTGGTTCTCTGTAAGGACAAGATCACCAATTTAAAAACATTTATGTTTCATGCATCTATTATAGTGGCCTCAAAGTCAATTCTGATAGGTTTGGATATTGTTCACCACATCCATGCATTTTTCATCAAGTAACTCTAGCTCTTGCAGATGAGCTACTCGATAGTCATTGTCATCTAGGACATGCTTGAAAAAGATGCGTAGAAAAGGAAACTCAACCTAAATAAGAAGAATGGGCTCAGTACCATAAATAAGTGAATATGGAGTGGCTCCTATGGGTGTATGGTGATTGGTATGGTATGCCCAAAGGGTATATAATATCTGAAGGTGATAATCATGACTGACATCATTGACAATATTTTTGAGAATGTTGACAATAGTTTTGTTTAATGCTTTGGTTTGGCCATTACCTTGAGGGTAATATGTCGTAAAGAGGTGTTGTGTGATTTGGTACTCGACACTTAGCTTTTTGACATCCTTTTTCTTAAATGATCTTCCATTATCAAATATAATGTTGGAAGGGATACTATAGGGGAAAATGAGACAGTTGAAAATGAATTTGGAAATTTGCTTTCCAGTCACATAAGTTAGGGGTATAGCTTCAACCCACATAGTGAAATATTCGACAGTAGTAAGGATATGCTAATGGTCATCAGATGAGGTAGAATTGGTCTCCCTAATGAGGTTGAGGCCCCATGTAGCAAATGACCATGGAGTCAACATTGGTTTCAGAGTCTTGGCTAGGGAATGAATTAGATCGGCATGTTGTTGACACTTGTCACACTTGTTTATATATACAGTTGCATCTACATCTATTATGTGCCAATAATAACCAATACACAAGAGATTTTTGGATAAGACTTCCTTGCTGGTGTGGGCTCCACATACTCCTTCATGAACTTCCCATGATGCTAGTGTAGATTCTATCAAAGTTAAATAGCAAAGCAGAGTTTCATCAAAATTATGGTATTAAAGGGTTGATCTAATTAAGGTATGACATGTGGTTTGGTGGATGAAGGATTTGGATTGATTTCAAGATAGGTTAGGTGGTATAATTTGGTCATGGAAGTAGTTGTAAAGTTTTGAGTACCAGATATAACTAAGACAAACAATATCATAAATCATCATGACAGTTAAAGGTTCATGAGCTGGTGCTAGCAAATTCTTGACAAGGAATTGATACTCTTTAGTTGTGTCCATTTTATGAATCAGAGATCTAATAATAGCCATAGCATCTATGATTTTGTTACTTACCCTTGGTATATGCTCAAACTGAATGTTGGCAATATGTTACTTGAGAGTGTCAACCATGGACTTATATGGAACCGACTTGTCATCTTTGGTCTAAAAGTGGTTTGTAACTTGATTGATGATTAACTTAGAATCACCATAAACCTTGAGATGAGATATGTTCCATTGTACCACTTGTTGAAGTCCTGTAACAAGTGCTTCATATTTGACCATGTTATTAGTACAAGGAAAGTTGATTTTGAATGATTTAGGGATTAGATCCCCCTATGGTGTAATAAATAAAAGGCTTGCCCCCAATCCATGTGCTATGAATGACCCATCAAAGTATAGATTCTAGTGCTTCTCCTCAAGAGGTGTGTCAATGATGGTTTTTATGGATTCATCAAAAAATTGGAATGTGAGCAGCTTTGTATTAGCAAGGGGTGCTTCAACAAGCTAATCTATAAGAACTTGCCCCTTAATAGCTTTTTGGTTGATGTACTCGATGTCAAACTCACTAAGAAATAAGATCCATTGGATATGTCCTTGTAAAGTTATTTTAGATAGTAGATACTTGATCGGATCTCCTTTTGAAATAACCATGGTCTTATTGTTTAACATGTAATGGCATAGTTCTTGAGCTACGAAGACCATGGCTAAACATGCTTTTTCTATGGGAGTATAATTATGTTTATACATGACCAATGTATAATTTAAGCAGTACACAATATTCTCTTTTCCATTATCATTGTTTTGAGCCAAAAATGCCCCCAGGGCATTGTTAGTAGCAGATAGATACAACAAGAAAGGCTTTCCTGGCATAAGAGGCAACAAAATAGGTGGATTCACTAGATAGTCCTTTAGCTACTAAAAATTTGTTTGACAATGATAATCCTAGTGAAATGTGACTCTCTTCTTTAGAACATGCATAAAAATATGGCATTTATTGGCTAACTATGATATGAAGCATTAAATAGACTAGATCTTACCCTGTAAACTATGGAGTTACTTCAAATTAGTCAGTGGTGGCATCTCTGTTATGGCTTGGACTTTGATTAGATTAATTTCAATGCCTCGATGAGACACAATGAATCCTAGAAATTTTCCTAACGTTAATTCAAAGACACACTTCTTATGATTAAGTCTGATTTTATACTTACATAGTCTTTCAAATATTCTAAATAGCATTATTGGATGATCAACCCTAGTCTTTGATTTACCAAGAATGTCATCAACATAGTCTTTAACAATGTCATGCATCATATCATGAAATATGGCAATCATGGCTCTTTGATAGGTGGACCATGCATTTTTAAGACCAAACAACATAACTTGATAACAAAATGTTCCCCATGGAGTGGTGAATGTTGTTTTATGTTAGTCTCTAGTGTTATCCTAATCTAGTTATACCCTAACAAACCATCCATAAATGAAATCATTTCTTAACCCATTGTGGATTCAAAAATCATGTCAATGTTTGGTAATGTAAAATCATCTTTAGGTCAAGCTTTATTTATATCATGTAAATCAGTACAAATTTTGATTCCTTCTAGCCTTTTGTTAACTAGCACAACATTGGAGATCCACTCTGAATACTTGATTAACCGAATGCATCCTACTTTTAAGTGTTTTTCCAACTCTTTCTTTACTAATACAATAATTCAAGGATGCATCTTACACAATTTTTATTTCATTAGTTTGGCATTAGGATTTACCACAAAGTGGTGTAGAACCAAGGTGGGGTCCAAACCTGGCATGTCAACATATGACCATGCAAATATGTTAATAAATTCCCTCAAAAGGGTTGTAAGGATGTCATGATCCTTTTTAGTAAGGGACACACCTAGCTTGATCTACTTTGGATCATCTAGGGACCTGATATTCACCTCTGTTGTGTCCTCCACTAGAAGGGTCAAACCATCTTCAAGAATAGTGTGTAATGATTTGAACTGATTGATAATGTTAGAGTCTTTTGTTAGGACTGGCTCTTCAAGTTTTCCTAGGCATGATGAATTAGAGTCCTCTAATGGGAGATGTGGCCATCTAACAAAGACTATTAAAAAATCTTGAATGATTCGACCAAAAGCTTGTTATTCTTCAAAACTAAACTCAGACTCATAGACAAGTTTGTCATTGGTGGTCTCCTGAGCTATACTTGAATAAGGTCAAACACCCCCATCTAATGGCACCTAAAGCAAGTTTTTACCACTAGACTGGCCTTTTTCTTTACTTTTTCCCAGGACAAAAAGTTCCTCAAAGAGGTTTTCACTTTGGGACCTCAATGTTTGATTTATTTTCTTTTTGTTAAGGGTGTTTACCCACTCTCCAAAATAAGCTTCAGGATCTAACTTGATTAAGAACCCTGATTTATGGTCCCCTAATGAAACATTGTCTCTAAGGCCTATAAAATTATAGAAAGCTTCATCATTTTTAAACTCATCAATTGGTACGTCAGATTCTTGTTGGTCCTAGTCTATCAGTTAAGGATAATATAATGGTAGTGGGTTGTGATGAATGACTAGTCTAAGGGTATAAATGAAATGAGGGTTAAATAGGTTGGTCTTGACTAGGTCATTAAATAGGCTATGATTAAACTCTACTTCACTGTCAGCATCATCATCACTAGTTGATGGTGATGGAACATGATTAAGGTACATGGGGTCATCCCTAGGCAATTTAAATCCAAGTCCATAGGGCCCTTTATATCTGGTCATGGAAATCAGCTCAAGTGTTTTGTGTTGATTTATGGGTGTGCCATTATGAGAAATAGGAATTTAATTCAAGAGAGGGGGTTTGATCAAGTGTTAGTTAAAAATAAAATGAAAATGAAAATAACACACTAACAAGCATGACATCACTAGGCCCAGAGATTAGAGGAGCTTAGTAACAAACATACATATGAAATCAATAACTAAAACATGAAAGAAACCTTCCTTCACATTCCTTGGAGCTTTGAAATATTTCATAGAGTATCTTGTTCAGTTTGTGCATCAAAGATTCATCATCAATGGATTTTTTTAGCTCTTTCTCTCCTTGGCACCTTTGGCTTGTGATGGCTTTGGCTTGGTTCAACAATTTGGCATAATAACACTAATTGCATGAGGCTTTGGAATTATTTGTGCATGGTAAATTTACACTATCCAAGCTTAAAATTATGAGTGTGAGGCATTTTATTTATAGATTTTTACAAATGATCAAAATGAACCTGGACTATCTATCTTAAGATGAAAATGTGTGGCTAAGAATCCATTCAATTTTGGAGGCTAAAATCAATAAATACCTTCATAAATATTTGGGATAGAGAGGAATTAAAGAGGAATGGGAGGGCTTAACCAAATATTTGTTACAATTATGACTTGTGTATGCCACCCCATAGAATGATGTCACCTGATGATGTAGTTATTCAATATCAATTTCCATTAATGAAATATTCAACAAGTTCCATATAAAATTAACTTAAGCTTTTGATTCAAATTAATTATCCTTAAATATGATTACTCAATTTTGGTGCAAATCTCAGCAATTATTAATCAAATTGATCAAAATATCATATTATTAGCTCAAATTTTGACTGAATTAGAATTAAGATGTGATGTTAGATGTGTTGGAACTGTTATCTCATTTATGATGTTGCCAACACAAAATAACAAAGGCACATGTCTAGTGTAAGAAATTTGGTAGAAAAGAGCAATACAAATCACCTAGGTACAAAATCATCATTTTGACTCATAATTATCGGATCAAAGTTAGATATATCATAAAATGCATTGCCCCATTTAGGGATACATTGGACAAAATTAGCACTTATATACGGTAGGTTCACATCACTTGGTGTGTTTTAGTCTTTTTATCCCAAATTGTGCATTTTGGTAGAAATTGGTCATTGGTGGCCACTTTTAGGTGTCTACAGAGAGGATGGAGTCCACCACATGAAAAATATGGTGTTGGCCTTTCTTAGTGAAATATGTCTATGCAAGGTAGCGAACTAGTGGGGACGTATGTGCCACCATCCCCTTGGTTAGGGCATTATACTTTCTTTGGCTCTACTTGATACTACTTAAAATGGATGGGTAGTATTTGATCCTCTTTAAATGTGGCTCTCTTTTTGGGTTGCTCATCCATCTAAAGATGAAGTACCAGTACCATCATTTGGGATTGTGTTATGTAACTATTTTTCTTGTTTGGTAATGTTTTGTTGATGCTTCTATATTACCATGTGTAGCCTACACACTTACTATTTTACATTATTCTTTTACCGATTTGAATACCAACCAAACATTCTTTTATCGTAACTATCTATATATTATATTTTTTACAATTAATTGATATATCGATGAGTTTTTATCTTTTTAAGGCAAAACTTTAAACACGTTGATGGGTTGTTGGTCATACTCCCAAATTCTCATAAATTAGATTAAAAATTTAGTAGACACATTACCTCATGTCCAAAGGGATTACGTTGCCAACTTTTTAATTTCTCAATATAGAGATAAGATGTTCGAGTTTTCTTTTTTATGAAATATTGAACAATTGAATTTTATTTTATTAATTAATCATTTTCAATGGCACCCATTTGAGTTGATCCTAGTCTTATCTTAGAATTTTGAGAGGAATAGGCATTATAAATTATTATGAATAAGGCTATGAGATGGTAAATACTATCAATTGGAGTGCCTTAACTAGTAGTAATATTCACATTTTTGGCTAACATGTCTGTAGGGCCCACTAAATCAATCAATGTCTAGCAATCACAATGAGGCTAACATCTATTCACATGTTAAGGAAAATAATAGTGGTTAAGGTAAATAATATAAATTAAGGCAAATGATAGTAGTTAAGGTAAATGAAAGTAATTAAGCCAAATGACAATGGTTATCCAAATGACAATTGAGAAATAAAATGTTAATATCCATTGACTTGTTACTTATTCACCTTTCCCCTATTCAAAGATTATACTATTTCTTGATTACCATTACAGTATTCCTCTACTACCCATGTAGGAGTCCATTCGCCATTACCCAATTTCAAAAGATTGAATAGTAAGAGTATCACTGTGGGGCATTTTACTATACAAGTTGGTGGCTACAATGAATTGCATTATCTGCATTGTTGAATCTAAATTTGGGTTTGTTTTATGTCGACTACAAGAAGGAATTAATGATTAGTCAGGGTATAATCATTCATGTAACATATAGTTTATTGAATAGTTTGTGTAATTAGCATATGATACATATAATTCAATGAATGCATATTAATCCAACGCATAATCATTTTTGGATATGCTTAAATTAAATTTAACTTTACACCTTTGTATTCTAGCTTTATACTGTGAAATATGTTTATAAATTTGACCACTATTGTGTACATATAGTCAAGTATAGTTAGAATACAATCAGGGGTTCAAGTAGTTAACAATACAATCAATGTCATGTTGTAGGAGATAGAGTATAGGAGTGTGAGTTCTAGTTTGAAGTAGTAATTGACATTGAATGAATTATGCATTCAATGAATTCTATGTCTCATATCCTAATTATACAAACTATTTAAATAAATTATTCATTGAATGAATAAGTTATTGTGTTCATTTTCCTTGATAACTTAATCAAGTTAATAATAGAAGGATCATGTAAACCCATTGATTATATTGTTGACTGCTTAAATCTGATGGTATGCTTATTTGGGATTCATTTTAGGATCTTAACTTGTTCCCTTTTTAAACCTGCATTTATCTTTTGTGACTACGTTATTCCCTTAAATCATGATATGAATGGATGTTTTTAATGTTTATTTTCATGTTGATAATGGAAAGATTAACATAGGTGGTGGATAACTTAGTACAATGTTTGTTCTCAATGTTATGTTTCTCTTTACTTAGTACTATGTATAAGTGTTTATGGTGGGACTGCAAAACACTTATCAAGTTAATAATATAAGGATCATGGAAACTCATTGATTGCATTGTTGACTACTTCAACCTGATGGTATGCTTATTTGGGAATGATTTTATGCTCGAGGGTTGGACATTCAATAATGCAAACAATGATTATGGGTTGAATAAATGATTATACCCTAAATAATCATTATTTCCTTCAAGCAGTCCTCAATGCAGTTAACATATTAATCCTCAGTTCTTCAGTGATAATTGTACTAATGTGAAGGATGGGCATGTATGATTATTTATTATGGGCTTGCAAAACATTTTTTGTTTTCATTTTCCTTGATAACTCAATAAAGTTAACAATAGAAGGCTCATGGAAACCCATTGACTATATTATTGACTATTTGAATATGATGGTATGCTTATTTGGGATTCATTTTAGGATCTTACCATGTTCTCTCTTCAAACATGCATCTATCTTTTGTGACTCAGCTATTACCTTAAATAGTGATATGCATAGATGTTTCTAATATTTAATTTCTTGTTGCTAATGGAAAGAGTGACATAGGTGGTGGATAACTTATTACTATGTTTTCTCTTAATGTTATGTTTCTCTTTTCTTAGTACTATGTTTCTCTCAATGCCCTTTGATTATACAAAAATTAATAAGTCTAATTTTTATTGGCTTGATTGCTTCATAGATATCATCTAATTGGAAGAAATTGTTATCTCTTATGATGCAAAATCCATGTACTAGGGAGTTATGTTCCAGTAAATCGAAGTGGAGTGAGGTGGAGTACAATTTGATCCTCAAGCCATATCTAAACATGTAGTTTTTCTTTCCTTACACATTCAATACAAAGCTTTAACTCTTTGTTCTCATTTTTTTAGAGATGATATGGTTTTATTCATTCCTTAAATGCTTTCCTTCAAGTTTTCCTCCCTTTCTTTGTTAACATTTTCCCATTGCTCACATACATCCAACCTAGTCTTCAAATTCCTTAGTTTGCATTCTCGAAGGTCATCATTCACCTTTGATTTAATTTCTTCAAGACCTTTAGATTGGTCCCCAAAATTGGTTAGGGGAGTGGGATAGGGATTCTTGGAAGCTTCATAGAATTAAAACCTTGGAGATTTAGTAGGTATATGACACTAACAAAATAAATAGACATTTAATCTTGTTAAGGGATGTCACCTGAAGTTTGATTGTTGGGATCATAATTTGCACTCAAAATGTCAACTAGTTTCCTCTTGATAGCTTCATTCATTCCTTTCTTTTTATATTTATTTATGTCCATTGCTAAACAAACATAAACATAATTGTATAATCATATGCAACTTCATTGGTTCCTATATTTTTTGTAGTAAAATGGATAATAATAGACCATTATATAGACTGATGGTTCATTGGCTCCTTTCCTTTATATATCAAGATGGACAAAATTAGAACATTACTCAGAATGTATAGGGTATTAAATAGACATGAAAGACATAGGGTAATTATATAGACTGTAATAATATGGACAATGGTAGACCATTATATAGACCAATAGTTCGTTGGCTCCTTTCCTATATGTAGTAAGATGGACAAAAGTAGACAATTACACGTAATGTATAGGTTATTATAAAGACACAAAAGATATAGGAGAATTATATATATATTGTAATAAGATGGATAATATAGACCATTATACATGCGATAGTTCTGTAGACACCTAAAAAGTGTCTAACTCTTGGTCTTCCTCTCTCCCCTTGGTCCCTTGCCACTTCGACTATCCCTAACCTACCTAGGTCTTATTAATTGAAAATAATCATCTATTCTTAATTAAATAAGTCCATTTTTCCCTCTCCTTGCCACCTCGCCACCCTAGGATACCCTCCTTGGATCCCCTTTATTCCCCACATGGCCATTTAATGCCTTAGACTCCCATTCCAATCTCTTCACTCGCCCATTTAACTCCCGTCGACCGTTTCATCCTCGCATTCATTTGGCCTGGCGGCTGGAAAATGGATGGAAGGCTATTTTTAGCCTTTTTCCGGCCTTTTAGCCGCCGACGTCGGTCAACCGTCGACCGACATCGGCGATATTGCCGGCTCGGCACCCTTCATAACGGCTTCTGCACCGTTATCTCCTCTCTCTTGGCTCCTCTTCGCATCTCTGCATTTCTCCCTGGCATCCCGACTCTTCAACCTTCGTATCAGACCCTTGTATCAGTCCTTTCACTTGACCTCTCTGCCAATCAATCTGACTCTCTCCCTCAAGTACACAGCAAGCTTCTGCAAGTGAACAACAGGGATTCTTCACCAGCAACAGGTCTTCTCATCCGGCATCACCAGCAACAAGATCAACATCTTCTTCAGCAAGGCACAGGTAAGTACTCTGTTTTTTTTCTTCATGCTTTCTAGTTATCTGCTTTCAAACTAGATTCAGCTCTTCTTTTCCCCAACCCAGACTGCTAACCAAGCCAGGCAGACCCGGATTCCTATCTCCTTGATTGTCCTCCTCTGCCCTTCTTCCCATTTGACTCTTTTGCACCTCTGCCTAAGACCATCCACAGACCCGTCCACAAACCAAGCCCAGACCAGACCCGTCCACAGACCAAGCCCAGACCAGACTCTGTCCAGACTCGACCAGAAATTGCCTAAACCCTGTCCAAGCCTATTGCCCCAACTGACGCCGGTCATTATCCCCACCGACGTCGGCACACTAACCGACGTCGGCAGACCCGACAACCGATGCCGGTAGGACCACCGACGCCGGTGACTGCAACCAGGCCGATAGCTTCTTCCAGGTAAGCCTTTGCTTTCTTTTCTCTTTCAGTTTGCTATCATTTCAATCTATTTTAGCATTATGTCATTTATCAGTCATTTATCTTTTATTAAAATAGTGGGTTGACCTCCCTTAAGGAAGTTCTCATACTTCTGGGAACAAGCTTTCGCTTGGCAACCCACCATCTATCCATCTAACGCCTTTTTGTCCAAGTTCTTTTTCTTTGCAGGTGTAATTCCTCCACAGCCAAAGAGGGGTGCTCACAAACGTCTGGATTACGGTGCGCGATCTTTATCCAGGTACTTCACATGCCTTGTCCATTATCTCTTTAGTTTCTTCTCTCTCTTTATAATCTGAAAAAGCGAATTAGCGATAGAAACATTCTGGCACGCCCGGTGGGACCCTAGGTTCCTCCTGGGTTCCTTTTCTTCTTCATTCATTTAGGAGCATTAGGTTCTTACCTTTTCTCCTCCTTCTTTTTTTTTTCTCTCAATGACACTATAAGCAGGACTAAAACGAATCTTTCTTCCTTGCATTTTTAGACTAGTCTAAACATCATACTCTCAACCCTTTTTCAAACTTGTCTTCATAACAAACATCACATTTCGACTTGGGCATTAAAACACTTTGCATTCATCTCTGCTTGTGCTTGCATCTTCTTAGTCCACATCTAGTAACTTAAATACGCATATTGAATAAATTGTAGACACTTGATGTTACACTACCTGACCACATGCACTAAAACGAACATAAAACTTACCTGAGATAAGGCCCGACTGGGATTTCATCCCCCAGCGGATACCTTACCCATCCCGGTGACCCTACTTGGATTTCATCACCAAGGGGGAAGCCCACTCCGTTCTCTGGTGGAGGATAAACTCTAGGCGAGGTATATCTTGGCTAAGCGAGACCAGCTAACCACTGGAATCGTGAAGTGAGGGGAGCTTCCTCCTTAGCACCAGGCCACGTACCAGACCCTAACACAGATTTTTGAGCACCTAAAACAATTCCTGAAACCAGCTCTAGACTGCTTCTTCTAGGACCTTCTTGACAGCCCATCTCCCCAAACATTCATCTAAGGCATAAGCCACAAGATTCTAAGGTTAATTCCTAGGAGTTATCGCTTAGGCTTGTCTGTCTCTCTCAGTTCTTTTCTTCTCATCTGTTTGTTTGAGTGAGTGAGGACGCTTCCTTCATTGTTTTTCCAAGAATCTTTTTGTTCTCTGGAAGACACAGTCACCGGCATCGGTTCTACCACCGACGTCGGCTTTTCCAGTCACCGGCATCGGTTCTGTCACCGACATCAGCTTTCCTACCTTACCGGCATCGGTTATCTGACCGACGTCGGCCATATTTCTTACCGACATCAGTTTTTTAACCGACGTCGGTCTCTGTCACCGTCCTTTTTTTTTTCAAAACCAGCATCCTAAAACCTGTCCATTCTCTGTCAAAAACCACATTCTAGTTTTCTGAGACTGCAAGAACACAGTTTCTGGAACCAGGACTCTCTTCTTAACCACTTTAGCCAACAACCGCTTCCGTCTACCCCATCCCTAACAAGTCCTATCATGGAGTTCCACTCGGAGACTGAAAGAACTCCTACAGGACCGACCCTGACCCCGACCCCGACTCAAATTCCCATCATCCCTGAAGGGGACCAAGATTTCGAGAGATTCTTGGACCTCAATACTGCAGCCCTCCAAAACTATCTCGCGAGAAACCCAACGCGAGACCTTTCGGGTGACATGGCGACGACATCCACACCATTCACCACCCAACCCTTTATGACTCAGCCTTTCGCCTCAACTATTAACCCAACCATGGCCAATACGCAAAGTTTGGCCTCCCCGTCTATTTTTAGACCGACCTCCATCGGGGTTCCATTACCCCCTCAACCACCTGCAATTCAACCAAGTTCTACATCATATCAGAACTTGATTGTCTCGACCCCTCATACTCTTGCGCCCACAAATGTAGGAGTGCCAACCTATCTTTCTACCAGTGCCACCATTCAACCACCTTTGGCGGTGCCCAGTCAACTTATACCTTCGACCTTCATAACGCAACCACCTCTAGCCTCCACTTCTGCCCCTGCGACTAGTCATCCGTACATTGTACAACCGACTATGTCGCACGCCTCCTCTAGCCTCTTCCAAGCGCCTTACAACCTAGGGGGCGCTCAACCCGCCAATCCGTCAGCAGACATCATTAAGATGCTGATGGATAAAATGTCCAGTCTCGAAGCCTCCATTTCCGATTCAAGCAATACTTTGTTATATGAGCAAATTTGCAACGAGCCCATCCATCCTTCCGTCCCTATTCGACCATACCCTAACCATTGGGAGCTTCCTAAATTCACTCGCTTTCAGAGTAAGGAAGACCCACAACAACATCTACGGGCATTTAGACATGCCTGTTATCTCATTGCCCATGACGATGCGTTGCTTTTACGCACGTTCCCTATGTCCCTTTCTGGCCCTGCCCTTGACTGGTATAGTTCTCTTGCCAAACACTCTATCTTTTCATTCATTCAACTTGCCCAACTATTTCTTGACCATTTCTCAATCAACATCACCAAACAAGTCTCAATCACAGACCTTTACTCCATCAGGCAATTTGACGACGAATCTGTAGTCGATTTTGTCGCTCGTTGGAGAGGTCTGATCAACCAGCTCTCCTTCTCTTTGCCTCAACCCGAGCTCATCGAGCTTTTCTCTCAAGCATGTGCCAGACACATCTCTTCTACCTTGCGAATTCAGACATTCTGCACTTTTGACGAAGCTTTCATTATGGCTCGAAAGCTTGAACTCCACGCCCTTGAAGAAGATAAGGTCAAATTGCGTCATACCAACGCAAAATCTACCAATGGCCATTCTTCTTCCAGACCTTCTTCTTCTGCCAATTCCGAATCTAAAGGAGTGGCCAATACTGTGGTCGTTAGATCACCATCCTCGACGTCAACGAATTACTCTCAACCTTCGACGTCTTCAAGCATCACCAAACAATTCCAACAACGGTACATTCAGCGTTCTTACACTCCACTTGGAGAACCATACGCTTCCATTTTGGAAAAACTACTCAAGCAGGGGGTCCTCAATCTCCCTCCAATCCGACCACCTCAATTTGACCCTTCAAAAGCCATCCCTACATGGTATAGGGAGGCCGACTTCTGTCCCTTTCATCGCGTCCAAGGCCATGACATCGACAACTGCCGAACCTTCAAAAACATCGTCCAAGACATGATCGACAAGGGGGATCTTATTTTAGATAACCCGAACGCCCCACCTAACCAACATATGAACATCTTCAAACAACCATTTCTGAATCATCCGCCTGCTCAAAACAATGTCCAGACTTCGACTAATGACCCTCAAAACCATGACATTCACACGATTAGCACTATCTTGCCTCTTGTCCTTGACCAACCTCTCCCATTGAAGGATGAAGAACCTTCTTCTCCTATTAGTCCTCCATCTACCTCTCTTGTATTGGAGGACGCTTTGACCACATCAATGCCATTAATCCCACCTTCATCTGAAGACCCTACCTTGCCTACTCCTCAACTACAAGTAGAAGGCACGATCATCCATGCCCTCTGCCCACTTGGAGAGCCGCCCTCTCTTATTTCTTCTCCACCAAGAGAAGAACCAGTCTCTCCACCCACTTCAACCGAGGAAGACCCAATCACGGTTTCCTCTTGCCCTTTGCATGAGATTGCTACATCTCACTCACCTCCGTCCACATCCAAACCCAAACCCATATCTAACCTCGCCTCACACAACAGTGGCCCTCGACCCAAACCAACGAAGACCACTAGACCACACCGGAGAACTCCTCCCCCACCTTCGTCATTACCTTCAATCTTGGGCCCGCATCCGTCCACTTTAATAGGAGTGCTTCCCACTCCCATCCTTCACAGAGGCAAGTCGCCTCTATTACTCTCTCGACCCATCAGACATACATCTCATCCAAACCTTCGACCTATGCCTCCTTCGCCTCCCAAACCAACGTCACCAACCCTCACTGCAATAAAACATCCAAACCTGTTAGCAAGTTCATATGCCTTCCTCTTACGGCACTTGTTGCAGTCCTCTCGCCTCAATCTCCTGCCTCTTAGACCATATCACTCTCTCGGACCAAAACCACCATGGTTCGATGACACTCACATTTGTGCGTATCATCGCACGCCTAGGCATGACACTGAGCATTGTCATGCCCTCAAGGTCGTCGTTCACCAATGTTTGGAGAATGACACCTCTCTTCTCGACCACATCATCAACAAACCCTCAACACCGCCTCACTCATCAACTCTCAGATCAAGGCCATCTTGGTTCGACAACTCTACATTCTGTCACTATCATCACATTCTGGGACATGACACTGAGCGTTGTTGCGCTCTCAAAGCTGTCATTCGTCAGCACCAAAAAAAAGGATTCCCTTCTCACCAAGGATCCTCTTGACCACCTCTTCAACAAAACATCAACCCCGACTCATGCCTCTCCAACCTCATCACCTAAATCGGGATCTCCATGCTAGAATATGGTCCCTTTGCCGCCTTTGACCCCCTTATTCGACATTAATACCATCCATCTGACCACTAAACCTCAACCGACCTTAACCAATCTTTCAAACATTCTCTCTAGCCGCTGGGGGAATTCATCCTTCACCCAAACCTTGACAACTCTTCAACCCAGTCTCTACCACATATCAATCACTCATTTAATCTTAAATCTCGACCAAGTGTCCATCGACCCAACCCCCGACCAATTATTCGACCAGTCTCAACCAAACTTCAACCAAATATCAATCAACCAGACCTCTCGACCAAACATTCAACCTTTTCAACCAACCAACGACAATGTCAACCAACTTCACAGCCATCAATCAACACCTGACCAATCTGGAAAGAGGCAAATTGGGGCAAGTTTTCTCCTAATTGACTTGGACCTTATCATAACATACAAGCATGGCCCAGGGTCTTATTAAACCTTAAACCCCTTCTTATGTCTTGCGTCTTCGACCATTCTTCTGTTAGTCGAGTACTCGTCTACTTGACACGTAACTTGAGCTCGTCCCTTGAGCAATCCTCGTCCTCTTAATCCTCATTCCTTTCAACCTTATTTCCCTTTAACAAGTCCTCTACGACCCTTTTATGATGCATGGATGCTTTGTCCTAATAAAAGGGGAGTCCTTGAACTTCTACAGCCTTGTCCGTGACTCAAAAATCAAAAAAAAAAATCAATCAAAATCAAGATGTCAAAACATAATCCCAGGTCATAAAACACTCTAAATGTAGACTGCTCCCTCGAAGGACAGCTACATAATTGCTGTATTACTAGACTGATCCCTTGAAGGACAGCTAGGCCAACTTATCAAACATATCAAAGAAAAAATATAGACCACTCCCTCGAAGGATGGCTATCAAACAGCAACCTTTCTTAGAAGCTTCCCGCATTGATCAGCTTCACAAACTGACCATACATCAAAAGACATCTCTATGTAGGTTTCCCGCATCGATCAACCTGCACCAAAAAAAAAAAAAAATGAGTCACGGACTTGGCTTGTAGCTGTCTCAGGGTCTCCTATAAAAAGGGGCACGGTTATTCCTGCTCTTAAACTGGGTTACCCTATCCTCCTCCTATCACCTGCTCAAGGGACTTCGAGCTCACTTTAATGTCAAAGTGATTCGATTACCGCCCTAACACCACACTGGTCCACGATGCAATGCATGAACGGGGCTTTGGTTCTAATAACCCCTATCTATGCTTCCTTTCTGGTCCTTGTCAATGAAAGAGCGATTTGCCTTTCATCTTTTCTCTACACTTTGGTCACATCAATTGTCGACTCATCCTTAACCAAGCCATTTTCATCATTTTCAGCTGGCATCGCCTTGTCCTTTTCACATAGTTTCTATGGACACCAATACACATGGAAACTACCGACCAGACCCAATTTATGTTAAGCATAAACCAATACTTGCTGAAGCATAAATAGACTTCCATTCATTTTTAGCATACATCCATCACGACTATGGAAACTTGCTAGAGATGAAAGACTCTCGACCAATTCTACAGAATACACCATCTGTAGCATCATTTTATCCTCATCTTAGCCTCATCATTTCGACACTTGACCACATCCAATCATCGACCAATCTTCTCAATTCGCCCGAACTACATTGGTTTGATGCCCTATGACCAGGGCTATGTAGGCAGCACTCAGATACCACATCTTCTGAGGTTAGCTCGACACCCCCGTTTGTTCGTCTCTTTGATGGACAAACCTTCCCTTCTACGACTTTGACCAAGACAAATCAACCTCTTTGACCCTTCCTCCCTTTTTAGGGAGAACTACATCGGCCTGAGGCCCTATCACCAGGGCTATGTAGGCAGCACTCAGATACCACATCTTCTGAGGTTAGCTCGGCCACATCCTTTCGTCCATCCATCCTCTTGACCAATGACCATTGGAGATCATGCCTATCTCCTCCGACCTTGACCACTTCCAAGCCAATGTTGCCTTGGTTGTTTTTGCATGTGTGCTACCTCACGGCTGGTTAGCATAATTGTCTGCAGACTATTTTTGACCCTTCACAAGTATAGGATCGTGAGCCAGTTGATCCCTACTACTTGTGGCTTTTTCGTGTCTCTAGGAGCACTTCCTGAGCCCTGGATACTTGGAACACGATGACCATTTGGAGCTTCAGCTTAGATTGAGTGACCCGATCAGCAGACGACTAAATGCTGAGGCCCGGTTACTTCAATTTTGGCACTCCTTGACCCTCGACATGCGACAATTTGACCCTACCTATCCCGTGATGTGGTATACGCGCAATCATGACTTTTGCAGCATTGTCACTCACTTTCGACCCTCACCCCTCTTTCTCATCCACCTTTTGTCAAATCAGCGCCCGACATCAGGTTCCCTTCCCTCGACTCCCGCTTTGAGGGGGAATACCTCATCCTTACTTCGGGGCAATCCACATCATCCCTCACCTGGGGCAACCACCTCCTATTTTTGTCTTGCAGTTCATCCAGAACAACCAACAAGACAAAAAGGGGCAAATGTAGACACCTAAAAAGTGTCTAACTCTTGGTCTTCCTCTCTCCCCTTGGTCCCTTGCCACTTCGACTATCCCTAACCTACCTAGGTCTTATTAATTGAAAATAATCATCTATTCTTAATTAAATAAGTCCATTTTTCCCTCTCCTTGCCACCTCGCCACCCTAGGATACCCTCCTTGGATCCCCTTTATTCCCCACATGGCCATTTAATGCCTTAGACTCCCATTCCAATCTCTTCACTCGCCCATTTAACTCCCGTCGACCGTTTCATCCTCGCATTCATTTGGCCTGGCGGCTGGAAAATGGATGGAAGGCTATTTTTAGCCTGTTTTCTGGCCTTTTAGCCGCCGACGTCGGTCAACCGTCGACTGACGTCGGCGATATTGCCGACGTCGGCACCCTTCATAACGGCTTCTGCACCGTTATCTCCTCTCTCTTGGCTCCTCTTCGCATCTCTGCATTTCTCCCTGGCATCCTGACTCTTCAACCTTCGTATCAGACCCTTGTATCAGTCCTTTCACTTGACCTCTCTGCCAATCAATCTGACTCTCTCCCTGAGGTACACAGCAAGCTTCTGCAAGTGAACAGCAGGGATTCTTCACCAGCAACAGGTCTTCTCATCCGGTATCACCAGCAACAAGATCAACACCTTCTTCAGCAGGGCACAGGTAAGTACTCTGTTTGTTTTCTTCATGCTTTCTAGTTATCTGCTTTCAAACTAGATTCAGCTCTTCTTTTCCCCAACCCAGACTGCTAACCAAGCCAGGCAGACCCGGATTCCTATCTCCTTGATTGTCCTCCTCTGCCCTTCTACCCATTTGACTCTTTTGCACCTCTGCCTAAGACCATCCACAGACCCGTCCACAGACCAAGCCCAGACCAGACCCGTCCACAGACCAAGCCCATACCAGACTCTGTCCAGACTCGACCAGAAATTGCCTAAACCCCGTCCAAGCCTATTGCCCCAACTGACGCCGGTCATTATCCCCACCGACGTCGGCACACTAACCGACGTCGGCAGACCCGACAATCGACGCCGGTAGGACCACCGACGCCGGCGACTGCAACCAGGCCGACAGCTTCTTCCAGGTAAGCCTTTGCTTTCTTTTCTCTTTCAGTTTGCTATCATTTCAGTCTATTTTAGCATTCTGTCATTTATCAGTCATTTATATTTTATTAAAATAGTGGGTTGACCTCCCTTAAAGAAGTTCTCATACTTCTGGGAACAAGCTTTCGCTTGGCAATCCACCATCTATCCATCTAATGCCTTTTTGTCCGAGTTCTTTTTCTTTGCAGGTGTAATTCCTCCACAGCCAAAGAGGGGTGCTCACAAACGTCTGGATTATGGTGCGCGATCTTTATCCAGGTACTTCACATGCCTTGTCCATTATCTCTTTAGTTTCTTCTCTCTCTTTATAATCTGAAAAAGCGAATTAGCGATAGAAACAAGTTCATTGGTTCCTTTTCTTTATGTAGCAAGATGGATAAAAGTAGACCATTACATAAAATGTATAGGGTATTATATAAACACAAAATACATAGGGACATTATATAGATTGTAATAATATGGACAACAATAGAGCATTATAAAAAATGATGGTTCATTGACTCCTTTTCTTTATGTATCAAAATGGATAAAAGTGGACCATTACATAGAATGTATAGTGTATTATATAGACATAAAATACATAGGGGCATTATATAGACTGTAATAAGATGGGCAACAATAGACCATTATACAGACCAATGGTTTATTGGCTCCTTTCCTTTATGTAGTAATATGGACTAAAGTATACCATTACACAAAATGTATATGGTATTATACATACAAGAAAGATATAGGGGCATTATATAGACTATAATAAGATGGACAACAATAGACTATTATATAGACAAGCAAGATGCAGGGCATTATACAAATTCTAATAAAGAGTGTTATACAACTAACGAATATATATAATTAATCTATGTATACCATTAAAAAGAATGCAAATGTTGTGAGTTTTAACTTACCTCCAAGAATGTGGATAAACATCCTTGTAGCTTTGATGGTGTTGTTGTGTGATTCTATACTGAGAGGAAATGTAGAAATGAGGAAATTTGGATGTTATGTTATGGAGGGAGCAGAGGATTCTCTATCATGATCACTTTATTATTGTTATTCCATTTTATAATAATGCATTTTTTAATAAGGAGATATTTCATTTACAAAAAAAAATCATAATAATGTATTTTACAAAAAAACATAATAATGCATCTTGAAATAGGAAATTGAAGCTTTCATGCATTTATTCAAGTTTTAATGCAGTTATTGGCGCTCCATCCATTTTTACCTTGTATAGGATGATACCAATAAAAGCACTAGAGCTAGGATTCAAACCAATGGGAGTTGATAAACTAATTTTATACTAATTTGCTATAATTACAAATATAAAGAGTATACTAATTTAATACTATTTTTCTATACTAATTTTTTACTATGCCTTAAAAATGTATATAGTTAAAACTATTTTCATATTCACATAAGAATATTTACATTACAGTGGAGAGTTTATCATACTACTATGCCTTTAGTTTCAATTTGGGGGCCATATAATTTAATAAGGTATTCTTAGAATTAGTCAAATAAAGTTATAGAATGTAAACCTTCATAACATATGATGTTCCCAATCATTGTTCAACAAATTCAGCACTGTTAACATATATAACTCGCATATTAATCCACATTATAAGACATAATTATTGTTGTGTCCCTTATATGTGTTTTACAATCATATCAAGGTTTAATACAAATATAGACCACCCTTAGGCAACTGATCAATCATATCAAAGCATTAGGATCAATATAGGTCACCCTAATGCAGCTACACAAAAGATTTATGGATATATCATAGTCTTGATTATATTGATGAAGTGAGCTCTAAGATACAATAAATATCAATGGGGAACATTCCCAAATCTAGTCCTTTCAACACATTATTCAAATTGTAAAATTACTTATATTTTCATTTATAATGGTTTATTTGTCTTCATTGTTTTGTTAAGTGCACAAGGATTTTTTTTTAAGTGATTTATTTTAGTCTTTAATTGTTTATTAAGGAAAAAGAGGGTAAGATGCATGTTTGTTTATTTTAGTCTTCAATTGTTTATAACTAAAAGAGGATTTTTTATTTTTGGGAAAGTGTATCCCAGTTCATGAACATGTATTTTATACATCTTATATTTTTTCATGTTCTATATATATATATATATAGAACATGTTGTCATACATGCATGGACATAGGAATTTTTATGTGTTTGTAATTTTATTTATATAATTTTGGGTACTATCAACATCTAAATGGAACTTATTTTTAGGGTATTGCAAGTTGTGCTAAACTCAATCAACTTAATATAGAATTAAGACAATAAAATGAAGGACAATATCATAAAATACACGCATTAAATCCCCTTAATACGAAAATACAATAAATTTTATTTATTCAAGATAAATATGTACATACATTTCCCTAATGGGAAAAGTCTCAATATGTTGAACAAATCCATTCATAATACGATCTGAGAACATATTTCCACTCTCTTCTTTGTATATTCTTTTGTATCCGAGAATAATATTTCATAGCATTTGACATAACATTTAACGATGTGTATCACACAAATATAGTGAATCTCCACAAAGAAATTGAATAAGCCATCAAACAAAAAACATTAAGGTAAGTGTTTATTTTCCTCCTTCATTTTTATGGTAGCTGAAATTCCACATTGTCATCATGCTCATATGAAACATGTGAGTATGTTTCTTTCCCAGAGATGGTAATATGTTCCTATGCAAGGAAAAGGACATAAAAGAATATCATAATCATGTTTTGTATCACTATAAAAATTGATTGTGAAGTATGAAAACAACTTAACAAAATGGTAAAAAAGGTAATCTCTAACTACTTTAAGAAAAGCTAGCTTATACTATAACAATAAAAGCTTACCACAACTTCAACATTACCATTATGATGATGCCTCATATTCCACTCTTAATCTGTAAGGCAATTTAAGTATGTTAAAACTATCTAAAGAAAGTATCATGCATTGATAAGTGAAATCAAAGATATATCAAATCAAAGTCTATATTATCTATGAGTAAAGTTTTTTTTATGCATTAATAACATACCTATTCCTCAAAGGGTTTATTAACATTCTTTTAATTTAAAATGAGGCCATCCATATAGTAGGTCCCTACCCACCCCAACCATTGGTTGGAGATTGGAATAGTGCATTTGGTTTCAAATCCAAAACATAGGAGCATATGCCTAAAGTAGTTTATGAATGAGATCCAATGTAGGGCAATAAAGTATTCAAATTAATCAAACTAGTTTACGCATTCAAAGTAGTTAAAGTAGATTGTAATAAGATAGACAATAGTAAACCATTACACATAATGTAAAGGGTATTATACAGACATGCAAAGATGTAGGGAATTATATAGAATGCAAATAAGATTGACAATAGTAGAGCATTATACAGATCGATGGTCCACTGGGTCCTTTCTTTTATGTAGAAATATGCATAGTAGTAAACCATTACACAAAAAGTAAAAGGTATTGTACAGTCAAAATAGATGTAGGGCATTATATAGACTATAATATAGGGTTTACAGTAATAAAAATATATAGATTTTATGTATACCATTAAAAATAATGTTAAGGCTATGAGTATTCCCTTACCTCCAAAAAAGTGACTAGGTATCCATGCAGTTTTGATTGTGTTGTTGTATAAAGTTATACTGTGACTGTATACTGAGAGGAAATGCTAAAATGCTGAAATATAGATGATGTATTATGGAGGGAGAAGAGGAGTCATTGTCATGATCACTTTCTTATTATTATTCCATTTTAAAATAATGCATTTTATTGATGACTTACACAATCAGCATTTGAATATGAATGTAACAACTAATTGGCACGTTATGGTTCATGAAGCCCCACCACACTTTCATTATGATCCATACACAGATTGAACTTTTAGATAATACATACCCATGCGGTATCAAAAAAGTGAGAAAGATGGGGTCTGAACATAAGAATCAAGCAAAAGCAAAGGTGTCTTAGATTTGGATCTCATTCATACTATACTATAAGCATATGCATGTATAACATACATACAAATCTAAATAAATTACTCTAATTTATAACCTAGATAATAAAGAGGCAACACCTTTAGTTATACAAAATGACATCAAAATTACCTATCTAGTGTAGACACTTAAAACTAGCCACAATTGACTTCCAATCGGGCTTCAGACTGATTCTTACCAACCATTACAAATTAAGTCTAGAAATCATTGAACATCCCCAGTTTGATTGTGTATCATTCATTAATGCTCAAAATCATGTTGAGGAATCCCTATTTTGGATAATAGGCCATATACAATAATAACATCTCACATATTCATCCCTAGTCAAATTATGACCTAGAAAATTGATGTTTTTGACCAAATGTTGAGGGATAACCTTAGATAAATTTAGAAAATGTAATTAACTTGATAAACATTACTTAATTGATTAAACCCAATTAAATGCATAGTTGAAATTTCCATGGCTAATTAGTGAATTTATATTTTTATAAATTCATAAAATTGGATTTGATGACATCACACAAATATCTAAAATACATAGCTTTTAGAATTTTCTATTTTCTAAATTCATTAATAGAATTTATTCCTCGACTCTCATGACAAGTGGCCAAGTGGATCATGGAGAATTAATAAATTTCTATTTTGGAAAATTATAAATTCAACCAAGAATATCATCCATGAGTTGTCAATCCACTTGTAAAATATTTGAATTATGTGGAGGACATAATCATTTTGACCTTGTCTCCCCATATGGCCCTAACTCAACTAAAGTTAGATTTGACTCACATAGGTTAAGTTTGAACCCATTTCAAGCCTTAACCCAACCTTAACTACAATTAATTGAGAGTTAAATCTATTTTCTATAAATACAAGGCCATACTTCTTCATTTCTAAGCTTGGATATTGTAGAGTTATTATCAAGGATTTGTGCAACAAGCCTCATGTAAATAATGTTACCATGTCAAAATCTTAAGCCAAATCAAGCCAAGCCAAGGTGCCAAGGAGAGAAGGATATAAGAAACTCTATTGACAAATACTTCTTCGTGCACAATCTGAGCAATCCACTCTCAACAATCCATCTTAGAGCTACAAGGAAGGTAAAGGAATGATTATTTTTTATGTTTTAGTTGTATTTTCATTATAGTTTTGATAATACGCTCTCCATAGTTTCTAGGTTAGAGGTGTTAGTTTTATTAATGTGTTTATTTGGATTTGATTTCCTTGACTACGAAAATACTAATCTCCCCTCTTGGATTCCTTGTTCACATAATGGCATGCCTAGTGGGACTCTTCAATAGTGTGCAACACATGAAATTATTTTGTTCTTAGTAATTTTGTCTTTATTCTTACTTTGCTAGAGTAAAACGACCCATAAATAATTAATAACTTTTTATGTATTCAATAATTTTTTATAAATTTTTGTAGGAGTATATTAAATGTGTCATTAATATTCTTTGAAATTTTTAAAACAAAACTCTCTATATTTTAGTATTTATGATCATTTTAGTAACTATCACTTTTGTTTTCTATTTTTTTGTTAAAAAATGGCTAATAAATTTTTTTTCACTCTTTTGATCTAATTTTTTTAGAGAGGTGCACCTTGGAGTTATTGATAACCTCCAAAAATTTCATGGTGAACTAATATACATTTTAAAAGTTATGATCAAAATACCAACTATTGTTTTTTATATTTTATGTGTTTGGTTTTATTTTTTGTAAATTGTTGCTTGCATGTTTTCATAGTTTGAGATTAATTTTTTTGTTTTATTAAAATAAATTTTGAGATAATTTTTGTGTTTTATTTTTTCTAAATTACTTGTTTGCATGTTTCCATGTTTTTATAGTTTTCAACAAATAATTATTATTTGCATTATTGAATATCCAATCCTAGAACATATTATTGACTTTGGGATGGTTTGATTGTATTGTCCATTGTTTGAAGGAATTAATGATTACTTAAAGCATAATCATTCATTCAATTCATAATAATTGTTTTCATTTTGAATAGTTTGTATAATTAACATTTAATGCATATCATTATTTACATTATTATATAGTTTGCATAATCATTGTATGTCATAATATAAGTTTGGGATGGTTTTATGTTTATTGTATTGTTGTCTGCATTGAAAGAATGAATGATTTCTTAGGGCATAATCATTCATTCAATGCACAATCACTATCTTCATGTATGGATATATATCCCTTGAACATAAAATCATTTGGGTTTGTTTTATGTTGATTATATTGTTCACTACTTGAAGGAATTAATGTTTTATTAGGGCATAGTCATTCAATGCATAATCATTTTCTGAGCTCAAGCTGATGGTGGTTATAACTATACTTGATTATATGTACACAACAAGGGTCAAATTTTCAAACATCCTTTACAATCTAAAGCTAGATTACAAAGGTATAGATTTTAAATCCCTTTATATGTAGCATATCCAATAATGATTATGGATTGAATTCATATGCATTGTTGAATATCCACCCTTGAGCATAATATTGGTGTGAAATTATTTTATGTTGATTGTATTGTTGCCTGATTGAAGGAATCAACGATTACTTAGGGCATAATTATTCATTCAATGCATAATCATTGATAAATATCCAACCCTTGAGCATTGAAGGAATTAATGATTACTTAGGGCATAATCATTCATTCAACACATCAACTAGTTTATGTAATTAGGATATGTTACATATAATTCAATGAACACATATGAGTTGAATGCATAATATTTTTTATATGTGCCACATATAAAGTAATTTAAACTCTATACCTTTGTATTCTATCTAAACACTATTCACATAAAACTCCAACTCTTTTCTCAAAATATTAATTACTTTAAGCAGTCAACAATATAGGTAATGGGTGCTTTCAGCTTGGACTACCATGCTAGATGTTGACCCCTAACTAGTCACATCCATTTCTCTATCACTTTGCCCCTGATTCATTAGGATTAACCATTATTGTTTGTATTAAACATGGGTTTTTATGTTGACTATGATTGTTAAGGCATTGTTGGGCCCTACCTATGCAGTCACAAGGATTGTTAATAATAAAGGAAAATTGAAATTGAGATTTTCATTATTTTTAATTTTTGCACCCATTCATGAGCTCAGTTTCTCTCACATTTTGTGGCCATAGATGGATAATAGTCAATGTGTTTCCACAATCCATATGTTATTAACTTGATATAATTATGAACAAAGATGAAGATAACAAATGTTTTGCAAGCCCATAAGAAACACTTATATTAGGTACTAACTTAAGAGAAACATAACAGTAAGAGATAATTAGTAATATGTCATCCACCACCTATGTTCATTCTATCCATTAGCAATAAGAAATTAAACATTATAAATATCATAAAATCATTGCCAAATAGGCATACCATAAGGGGTTCAAGTAGTCAATAATACAGTTAATGGTTTTCCATGAGCACTCTATTATTAACTTGATTGAGTTATTAAAAAAAATGAACACATTAATATTTTTCAATCCTTTAACAAATAGATATACATGCCCATCCTTCACATTAGCACAATTATTATTGAAGAATAGAGGAGTATTATGTTCATTGTATTGTTGATTGCTTAAAATAATTAATGATTAGTTAAGGCATAGTTTGTTTTAAGTTGATTGTATTGTTGTCTGCTTGAAAGGATTAATGATTATATAGGGCATAGTCATTCATTAAACACATAATTAATTTAAATATTTTGTATAATTAAGATATGCTACATAAAATTCATTAAATGCATAATTCATTCAATGTTAGTTACTACTTCAAATATAACTCACACTCCTATAATCTGCCTCCTACAACATGGCACTAAGTACACATGGAATTATAATAGGGCATGATATTATTACAATCAAGTATAAAATAAACAAGGCAATAGTATTTATTAAAATAGGTCATTAGTACACAGGGAATTATACTCGATCAATCAAGTAAAAAATCAATGTAGTGTTTGAATAAAATATGCATTGAAGTGTAACCAACAAGCTTCATATTTTGAGTGTATATAATTGGTTAGTGAGTAGAGCGAGGGTCAAAATGTCAAATATTCAAATATAAATGTAAAATAAATCTTTGTAATGGATCGCAACATTCAATTACATAGATTGAAACATTCAAATTAAGGAAAACTCACAACCTTTACATTCATTGTAATGTTATACATAACTCAAGTATTGACACTCTGTCTAAAAAAGAGTTTGGATATATATTCATTGCTTGTATAATACCTTTTATTATAGTATGTATAATTCCCTAAATATTCACCATTATTTTGTCTATATAATACCCTTTACATTCAATATATCATTCTCAAATATACTATATATGAAGGAAATTTAACTCAATACGTTTGTATTCTAGCTTTATATTTAAAAGAAATTGAATGTTGAGAATTTTGACCCCTATTTTATACACTCCATTGTTCATCTTGCTACATAAAGGAAAAGAAATAATGAACCAGAACCATCATTTTGTATAATGGTATATTGTTGATCATTATCAATACTAAGTATTATCTTGAGCATTTGGGGATACCCTTTACATAAACACAAACAATCATTCCTACAACACAAAAGAAAGGAACCAATGATTCATCAATTTGTATAATGGTCTACCTTTATCCATTATCAATATTAAATATCATGAATCATGAAATAGCCTTAAGTATCTAGTGCATTCATATATCATGGTTGGGTTAACATCTCTTAATAACATGTTAAGGCAATCAACAACAAGTTCATTGGTTCCTTTCCTTTATGTAGTAAAATGGACAACAATAGACAATTGTACAAAACGTAAAGGGTATTATACATATAATCAAGATGTAGGACATTATATATACTATAATAAGATGGATAATAGTAGACCATTATACTGACCAATGGTTTATATCAAACATCTATATGCAAAACATATACGTTGTCCATAATCCTATGCAAAAAAAGAATACATTTAGTTAAACACTATGCACAAAACTACAACTCTACCCCACCTATTATTAATGGTAATTACTTCAAGTAGTCAACAATATAGGAAATGGGTTTCAATTATCCTTATATTATGAACTTGATTGAGTTATCAACAAAAACAAACACAATAAGTGTTTTTCAAGACCACAAGAAACCCTTATACTAAATACTAAGTTAAGAGAAACATAACATTGAGAAAAATAAAATTTTAAGTTATCCACCACCTATATCACTCTTTCCATTAAAAATAATGAATTAAAAATTATAAACATCCATTCATATCACCATTTAGGGGAATGGTTATAACCACCATCAACGTGAGCTTAGTCACAAAAGATAGATGCATCTTTAAGCACAGAATGGGTTAACATCCTAAAATCATTCCTAACAAGCATACCATCAGGTTCAAGCAATCAAAAATACAATCAATCTATCTCTATGATCCTTCTATTATTAACTTGATGGATTGTGATTAACTTGTCTGAATTTCAAATTTAAGTTGTTTGGGCCAACTTGAGGTCAATGTCCAACGTGGTGCTCCACACTAAATGTATTGGTTGGTTATACTTATCAATAAAGCCTTATCTTGTAAATAATTTCTAGCATTATGATCTAAATAAATTATGTCATATAATGCTTTATTTCTAGCATTATGATCTAAATAAATTATGTCATATAATGCTTTATTTATTATTGTTTATATTATTAAGGTTGGATGGGTGGGGGAACATTTAATTAAGTGTTAATGGAGAGTTGGATGGGGATTGTCCTAGGATGAATGTCTAGCATGGCAGTCCACACTGAATGTTACTACTTATTATACTCAACATAAAAGGAGCTTATCATAAAATGCCTCCTTGGGGATTCTACCATAATTTCCACTTATGAAATTGGGTAATGGAAAATGAACTCCTGCAAGGTAGAAAAAAATATTGTAATGCAAACAAGAACTAGTATACTCTTCAAATAAGGGAAAGGTGCACAAGTAACAAGTCAGAATTCAACAGATATTAATATTTATTTTTCAACTAGAATTTACCTTAACCATTGTTGTTTGCCTTAATCATTGTTGTTTACATTTACCATTGTTGTTTTCTTTAATGTATGTTAACAAATGCTATGATCATTGGACTTTGATCTATTTGATGGAACCCAAAACATATCAGTGGGAAATGCAAATGTTCCTTCTAGTTAAATCACTCCCATCATTGAAGTGCTAACAGGCCAACAAAATGGATGAAAGGGGAGGGTAGCTGGAGTATCCATCAGACACATGTATGTCAACTATTAGCATGACCTCCATGATTTTATTAGATACTACAAGGGTAGATGAAGTATCTAACATACACATAGAGATCATTTGTCAGTGTGTCCTCCACATGTAGGTAGACATAGTATCCAACAAGCACATGGAGGTAAACTATCATTATGACCTCCATGTACCTGCTAGATACTCCATCCATTTTGTTATCCCTTTGATGATGGACCCCACATCTTATATCCTTAATTATGAGCTTAATAAACAACTATGTTCAGCATGACAATCATGGTTAAGGATACAACCTATGGTTAATGTAAAAAACCATCACCAATAGTTAAGCCCAACACACTTGGGGTAAAGTGACAAAGAATTAGATGTGATAATCCAGCCAGTCAAGGATCAACATCTAGCATGATAGTCTATGCCAAACGCTCCTTCTAGTTATGCATTTAATTTGATGACATCATAAATTTGTATTTGATGACATCATCATAGCATCACACAAATATCTAAAATCCATAGCTTTTGGAATTTCCTATTTTCTAAATTCATTAATTGAATTATTCCTCAACTCTCATGACAAGTGGCCAAGTGGATCATAGAGAATTAATCGATTTCTATTTTTAAAAATTTAATAATTTAATCAATAATATCTTCCACGAGTTTTCAATCCACTTGTAAAATATCTAAATTATGTGGAGGACATAATCATTTTGACCTATGCCTCCCCACATGGCCTTGACTCAACTGAAGTTAAATTTGACTCACCTAGGTTAAGTTTAAACCCATTCCAAGCCTTAACTCAATCCTAACTACACTTGGGTGAGAGTTAAATCCATTTGCTATAAATATAAGGTCATACCTCTTCATTTCTAAGCTTGGATATTGGAGATTTATTATGAAGGATTTATGCCATAAGTCTCATGCAAATATTGTTATCATGTCAAAATTTTAAGCCAAATCAAGCCAAGCCAAGGTGCCAATGAGAGAAGGAGCCAAGAAACTCCATTGCCAAAGATTTATTGATGCACAGGCTAAGCAATCCACTCTCAAAAATCCATCTTGGAGCTACAAGGAAGGTAAAGAAATGATTTTCTTTGTGTTTTAGTTGTATTTTCATTAAAGTTTTGTTAATATGCTCTCTCTAGTGTCTAGGCTAGAGGTGTTAGTTTCATTAGTGTGTTTATTTGAATTTGATTTCCTTGACTAACACAATACTAATCTCCCTTACTGGATTCCTTTTTCACGTAATAGCATGCCCAGTGGGACTCTTTATGAGCATGCAACCCACGAAATTATTTTGTTCTTAGTTGTTAATTCTATTTTTATTTTTTCTTTGCTAGAGTAAAAATGGCCCATAAATAATTAATAATTTTTTATGTACATAATAGATCTTTCTAAATTTTCTTGGGAGTATAATTAAACATTTCATTAATATTATTTGAAATTTTTAAAACAAAAATCTCTTTATTTTAGCATTTATGATCATTTTAGTAACTGTCACTTTTATTTTCTATTTTTTTGTTAAAAACGGTCGATACAAAGCCAATAAATTTTTTTTTGTTTATTGTTTTGACCTGATTTTTTGCATAGTGGTGCACCTTGGATTTATTTACAACTTTAAAAAAAATCATTTTAAATTGATACATATTTTAAAGTTATGATCAAAATATTGACTATTGGTTTTTACATTTTGTGTGTTTGGTTTTATTTTTTCTAACTTGTTCCTTGCATGTTTTCATAGTTTGAGATTAATTTTTGTATTTTATTGAGATAACTTGTAGGAATATTATTTTTTACAATAAATCTCAAAAATAATCTAAGGTTTACAGGACCAGGGTGGAATTAGAACATAAATTTGCAAGTTTAAATGTTTTGTTAAGGTGTGGAGCTAAAAGCTTCAACTGTTTGCAGACACAAGAGGAAGGATGCTGAAGAACCAGAGGCACCGGTGTTGGCAGCATGACCGATGTCAGTCAGATGCAGTGGAGAAGGAGACCGGCGATGGCAGGGTGTCGGCCAACGTCGGCAGCACCAAGCAAGCAGGGACCGGCGTCGGTTGCCTGTGTATTTCCATAACTGCTGTTGACGAACAGTCAGTTAAGTGAAGTGAGTGTTTGCATGTCAAATGACTAATTATAGTCACGAGCTGCATGTCTAATTATTGTAACTAGAGTTATATTTTTGTAAGCATGGGATCCTATTTAAAGACCCATAAGGTATGTATTGTAATGATCAAGAAGGCAAGTAAAAGCATTGAAGCTAGCAAGGTCAAGAAGATCAGCTGAAGCATTCAAGGAGGGATAGCAACTCAGGTTATAGAGTTGGTTTTGTGTTGAGCAAGAGAGAGAGGGAAGAAGGTCTTGAGGTGTGGCAAGCCTTTGAGGTGGAGGAAGAAGTGGCATCTTCCTTATTGTATTTTCTTCTAGTAATATTGAATACAAGAGTGTGTATTGTCTCTCAAATTCTTTGTTGTCTCAAGTTTCTAGTTACTTTATCATTCTGGTATAATTCCATGTTTAATTGCTTATAAGAAAGTAATCAATTGTGCTTCCATTGGATAAGGGGTCACCTAACAGTTAGTATCAGAGCATATTGATTGTTGTAGGTGTTGTTCTCCCCTGACAAGTGGTATCAGAGCTACAGTTTGCAGGAAGCAGGGTATTGTTTTTTTATTACAGGTCATTCACAAGGTTTTTTTATTGAGTGGGAGTTCAGCAATGGCAGAAGAAAGTAGACTACGAATGGAGAAGTTTAACGGCAAGAATTATCAACATTGGAGGATGCAGATTGAGGACTATCTGTATCAAAAGGATTTGTACTTACCGTTGGGTGGGGTTGCATGCAAGCCCACAGATATGAAGGATGAAGAATGGAATGTTCTTGATCGAAAGGCTCTCGATTCCATAAGGTTGAGCCTTGCATCATCTATGATTTCCAGCTTATCATAGTGCAAGACAACGGAAGAGTTGATAAAGTCCTTGGCAAATTTATACGAAAAGCCCTCGGCTTCTAATAAGGTATATCTTATGAAGCAGCTATTTACTTTGCAAATGCAGGAAGGTGGATCGGTACATACTCATCTCAGTGATTTCCATGGTTTGGTAAACCAACTAGCTTCAGTCAATATTGTTTTTGATGATGAGGTAAAGGCTCTCTTGATTTTATGTTCTTTGCCTGAAAGTTGGGATGGTTTGGTTATGGCAGTAAGTAATTCTACATTTGCTTCTAAAATCTTAAAAGTTGATGATGTTGTGAATGTGATCTTGAATGAAGAAATATGCAGGAGAAGCACAGGTGAATCATCAGGGAATGCTCTAAGTGCAGAAAGTAGGGGAAGGCAAAGGGAGAAGGTTGAGCAAGGGAAATCAAGGTCGGGAAGGAGATCCAAGTCCAAAGGTATTACCTGCTGGTTTTGTGGAAAGAAAGGACATACGAAGGAGTGTTGGTTGAGAGATAAATAGAACCAACATGCAAGTATGGAAGAAGCAAAGGATGCAAATATTGTGATGCAGGACGCTCTCATACTTTATTCAGATAGTCAGGTAGGATCATGGATTTTAGATTCTGGTTCATCTTTTCATGCATCCCCAAACAGAGATTTGTTCTATAAGTATGAACAGGGAGACTTTGGAGTGCTCTATTTAGGGGATGGTATGCCTTGTCAGATAGTTGGCAAAGGGAATGTGTAGCTGAGATTGCAGATTGACAACACATGGGTGTTGAAAGAGGTCATGCATGTTCCAATTTTGAAGCAGATTCTGATTTCTGTAGGAAGGTTGGGAGATGAGGGATGCACAATAACCCTCACAGCAGATTCTTGGAAGGTTACTAAGGGAGCACTTGTTCTAGCAAGAGGTAAGAAAGTAGATACTCTTTATCTGTCTACTTGTATTACTGATTCTACTTCTGGTGTAGATTCAAAGATGTGGCCTAATAGGCTTGGTCACAAGAATAGGAAGGGAATGGAAGTTCTTGATCCAAAAGGTATGTGTTCAAATTTGGAAAGCATAGATACAGTTCACTACAGGAAAAGGAAATTTGATGCTTTTGACAGGAACAAAGAAGCCTTGGTGTTTACGAAGGAGATGAAGGATAGAGATCAGTCACAGGGGCTGAATAAATCTAAGCAGGGCAGCATGGATAGAGGTTTGATCCAAGAAGAGCTCATGGATGAAAATTTCATCACTTACAGGAACACACAGACACCGATGTCAGTCGCTTGGCACCGACGTCAGTCATCCAGATACCGACATCGGTCATGTGCAGACCAGCAGGGTCGGTAGGTCAGGCAAGAGAAGTTCGACATCGGTCATAAGGACCGACGTCGGTAGGAGGGATGCCGGCGTCGGCCAGGGAAATGACGTCGGTAGTTAGGGTCAGTGCAGGGAACCGACATCGGTCAGGAGCAGACTAGGAGATGGCTGATATCGGTCACTGGAACGGATGTTGGGTGATTCAATAAGTCTCAAACACCCATGTGGAGGTCAGGAAAGGTATGTGAACCTCATATTCGTTGTTCACCTTCTTCATATTGCTTACTGATAGTCATGAACTAGGAAGATGGAAGAAGTAATGTAGGTAGAATCCAGAAATAGTGGGAGCTTGGCATGGATGAGGAGTGTGAGTCCTTGGAGAACCAAACAGGTATTTGTTGCTAGTGTTGTCAGCTAGAAGGAAGCACTGGATAGAGGGATGGATTCCCATTTTAGAGAAGAGAGTGGATGGACACATGAGATAGAAGGCTATGGTATATGGTCTTGAGTAGGCTGCAGAACAATGGAGGTTTGACCATTGTATTTTATCTTTACCAGGTTGGATAATATTAGCTACATTATCCTATTACTGTATTGTGTTACTTGTTGCAGGGTTTCATATACAGGGAGTTTTCTGAGCTAAGGGTAGAGTTGGTTCAGAAGTGTGTCATGGAGAATTTAGGAGCAGCAAAATTCTTGTGGCATAAGAGACAGGTATACAATCACAGGTTTGCATGGTGGTTGGTCTTCAAAAGTGACGTTGAAGAGCGATACAGAGCCTAAGGAATGAAATAGATGGTGTATAGGTACAGGTACAAGTTGCAGCTATTTATCTCCAAGTGGGAGATTGTTAAGGTGTGGAGCTAAAAGCTTCAACTATTTGCAGACACAAGAGGAAGGATGCTGAAGAACCAGAGGCACTGACGTCGATAGCATGACCGACGTCGGTCAGATGTAGTGGAGGAGATCAGCGACGGCAGGGTGTCAGCTGACGTCGGTAGCACCATGCAAGCAGGGACTGGCGTCGGTCGCTTGTGTATTTCTAGAACTGTTGTTGACGAACAGTCAGTTAAGTGAAGCGAGTGTTTGCATGTCAAATGACTAATTATAGTCACGAGCTGCGTGTCTAATTATTGTAACTAGAGTTCTATTTTTGTAAGCATGGGATCCTATTTAAAGACCCATAAGGCATGTATTGTAATGATCAAGAAGGCAAGTAAAAGCATTGAAGCTAGCAAGGTCAAGAAGATTAGCTGAAGCATTCAAGGAGGGATAGCAACTCAGGTTGTAGAGTTAGTTTTGTGTTGAGAAAGAGAGAGAGGGAAGAAGGTCTTGAGGTGTGGCAAGCCTTTGAGGTGGAGGAAGAAGTGGCATCTTCCTTATTGTATTTTCTTCTAGTAATATTGAATACAAGAATGTGTATTGTCTCTCAAATTCTTTGCTGTCTCAAGTTTCTAGTTACTTTATCATTCTGGTATAATTTCGTGTTTAATTGCTTATAAGAAAGTAATCAATTGTGCTTCCATTGGATAAGGGGTCACCTAACAGTTAGTATCAGAGCATATTGATTGTTGTAGGTTTTGTTCTCCCCTGATATGTTTTAACACTTTATTTTGGGTACCTAAAAAGAATTAGCTAAGTCATTCACACCTCATTTTGGTGCTAAAAATAACTTGTTAAATCCTGAACATTTGGGTTTTTGGACTTAAAATAAACATATATGTTTTTGTTTAATTTATATTATGCAATTTATCTCAAGTTTTTTCACTTAAGCCAAGTCACCAAGTAAAGAACTTAATCAAACATTTCAAATTGGTGCACGAATTGACATTCACTTAAATTTCAAATTCATTAAAAATGTTTGTTTGAACTTATTTGTTTGTTTTTAAAAAATTAATAGTGCATTTATGATCTCTCCCCATCCCCTATAGGGAACCTGGGTGATCAAAATCACCTTTTCACTCACAATTTGGTGCTTAATCTAAGGCGTGAAAATAATGTTGTCTAGGCTCTCTCCAAAACTCGCATAGTTTGAGTGATCTAAAAGTAACCCTAAAGTCTTTTAATTTAATTTATTTTCATGAAATTTGGTTTGTGAAGGGCAGGTCATTGCCTCTTTATGATTTATTTAGTTAAGCATTGACCTGGGGCTTTATCTCTCAGCAGTGTTTCAACCCCATTCCATGATGGGGTATACAAATCAAGGTACGCATACTATGAGAGCCAAAGGGTGAGCAACTAACCTATTTTTTAGTAAAAAAGGCTCAAGTCAGATATGTTTAACCAGAGGATACCACTAATCAGTCCATGGATGAAATCACTATGCAAAAGAATAGACCTTTAAATAGTAAGTCAATCGGTATGAACTCAATTGGCATGATGTTTCTCTTGTATTTGCCACACTTGGGATCAATCTAGATGGTTGTAAATTGTAATTTTTAGTCAACCCCAATTGCCATACCTTGTCATTTTAGGGATTAGAATAATTTACTTAGTTGTATTTGGTCTTTTTTCTTTATTTTTTGGTTTTTGAGTGTAAAAATTTATTTATACCACGTCATAAATGAGTTTGTTTGTCTACACTACTCTGTTATTTGAGGAGGCGTTATGCCATCCGTTTGACACTATGATTTTAACTTAGACGTTTGTGTCAAAAATATTATGTGTGTCACTTGATTGAGATGGGTAACATTATGTTTTTCCAAATAGATTCAAGTTTTGGAGCCTTAGAAGTCTTTGAAACAAAACATTTTTTATACCTTTTTTAGAGTGATAATGTCATTATGTTGCTCAAGTTGTTTCATAGACTTGTCTCATCTTGTGTCCAAATTGCCATTCTTTAAAACCAATCATGTGTGTCTTGTGGGATATTTATTTTAGTGTCATTACATTGTTCAAATTTGCCTAGCTTGTTGGTCAATTAAATCTAAAGCTTTCCTAAGTTGAGTTTTTAATTAACTTTTACAAGTCCAAATCCAAACATTGATTTATTTTTGTTTAGGCCTCATCTCCTAGGGACTGATACATAGATTTTTCTCTTTTGAGTTGTATAACTAAGGTTAATTTTTTATCCAAAATTCAAAAACTATATTGTTTGTGCCTTTATTTAAGAGAATCAATCTATCTCTAAGTACCTTTTATTTAGTGCCTCCTACCAATTTGATCATGTTTATGTCTAAAATCAAGTGCCCTATTGATGCTAAAATGTTTCAAGTTTGTTAGATTAAAATTGAATTTTTATTTTAAAGTCTATATTTTGATGTTATGTTTGGCCAAAAGTCCTAGCACATGCCTTGTTTGAGCCTATATTTTGATGTTGCATTTGACCAAAATACCTAACAACTTTTACCTTTCCTAGTTTAGACCTATTTGGAATATTTTGAACCTAGAGTTGACATCTTGTTTTTAGTTCATTTTACTTGACCTTGTTTGTATGAGAAATTTAACATTAAACATTTGAGATTGTACTATTTTTACAAAATATTTGCATAGAATTTTTGGAGATATAGCTCCATTCCTTTAAGCAAGTTAGACCTAGTTTGAGCCTTTTATCTTTTCAAACATAGCTTTTCAGAGTTTGTAGATATCTAACCCCTCTTGTCATAAAACATTTACCATTGATTTAACCATGTCTCACTATACACATAGTGGAATCATGTATAATCTATGATATATAAATGTTGTCACACAAAAGGACTTTGTTCAAGACCACTATGAAGATGATGTTGTTTGGGAGATGGATTGTTATCCACCTTACAACACCCAGTCAAGGGAACAGAGTCAAGATCTCTTGGCCCGTTATTTGGTTAGCATGCCTCCATACACAAAGTAGGACCAAGACCAAATGGCCCAATATTTGGCTAGTCTACCTTCGATTGTGGAAAACATTAAAAAAAACCATACTACATTACAGTGCCATCTACCTATGATAATAGAGATGTAGAGGTAGGGGATAATTTTTTGAAACAATTTCCCCATGAAAACTTTCCAAGTCTACTAAGAGGCCTCTTAGAGGACCACTTCATTAAAATGCAGACAACATACTAGACATATCAAAACCTAGTACATAACTTTAATAATTTGACCATGTCAAATGCACATTTTATTAAGTTAGTTCCTTCAATAGGATTCTTAATTGAGTTGATAAGTCAAGAAAGTCAATATTTAGACCCAATTATGCAAATCACCTCAGTATAAAACATGTTTGATACCCCAACTACCGAGGAAGTGTCTTTTGATTCTATGTAGAATAGTGAGCCAAAAATAGTGGATAATACACAAGTAACATCCAATCTAAAACAAAGTGGTGTTAATGCACAAACAAATAGTCAATAATAAAATGTGCCTTTAAATAACACTACGAGTAGTTTAAAAACTCAAAGAGTAGGAGTTTCTACTTCTCAACCTCAACTAACTACCTTTAATCCACAACCAACTACTTCTTCAAGCACACAACATCAAGGATTAAGTATTCAACCAACGACCAGTGCCATACCATATCAAAATGTGACCAATGTTACTCCACCCCAATAGATGATGAGTAATATTCCACAATAATAGGTACCATCCAATGTACCCATATAATAGAGGAAAAATATCTTACCATCTCAATATGGGGCAACTAATGTTCCACCCACCAGGTAGTGATGAACATACCTCTTCAGTCACAGACCAATATGTTGATCCAAAAACAATGATGTCTAACCAAAAACATCCAAGTATTAGTTAGCAACAAATGCCAAACTTTAACATGCATCCACTTCACAATAGGGATTCAAGTAACCAAGAGGTTCTAATGCTCCATAAGTACCTATTAGGAAACAATTGCCTTTCATTCCAAATGTGCCACAAGTTTAATGGTAGGACCTTATTTCATAATTTCCCCTCAATTAGTAAGGAATGACTAGTTGGAATCACATCCTTATTCAACCTCAACAAGCATAGTATGGCCATATTCCTCAATCCTAACCATATTATTCCTAAACCTACGCCTACGTACCCAATCCCAAATAAAATATCACACTACAATTGTATAATTTCAATAATCACACCCTAACTTATGCATGCATATTCCTGGTCCATTCCCTATCTAATCCAACATTCCCCAGCAAATGCCTCTATTATACCCTGATTAAATTAATCCACTTATAACTGCACAACCTCCACCTCAGGCCAATGATCCCACTGGTTTCCTTACACAAGAACTATAACAAATGAAGGATTAAATTTCCCGCATCCAAGTTGGTAAAAAGACTACGAAGTTCAAATTAGATGATGTGTGTTCTTACCCTTTCAACATGGAGTACTTGAAGATACCATTTCTTCTAGGGTACAAGCCACCAAATTTTGACAAATGTAAGGGGAAAGGTGACCCCAAGGTCCATTTGATGGAATTATTTGTTACGTGTCAACTAGTGTCCTATAGTGACATATACCTATTTTTGTTATTTTAAAATAGCCTAACAAGGTAAGAATTGGAATGGTTTCTAAAATTTCCCAAAAATTTAGTATCTAATTTTGATGATTATTCAGACAAGTTTGTGCAACACTTCTCTTAGAATCTCGAACATGAGATTTCATTAGTGGATTTGTCACAGGCCAAATAGAAGGTTGAGAAAATATTCACAAGTTATTTATAGTGATGAGAGCCCTTGCAAACTGATTTACCCATAGTCTACAAGACAAGCAACTAGCCACTATATTTACCAAAAATTTACACATTGAGATATCTTACAATCTGGAGTTGTAGTGTGCACATACTTTTAAAGATATCATTGACAAAGGTTTATTGATTTAAAGAGCCCTTACTAAAAAAGGGATCATTAATCTAACCTCATCAAATTAGAGCTATAACCAAAACCATAATAATGGCCAAAATTAGAACTAAAGCTAAGCGCAAGCATCAATACTATCATAGGCCAATAATCATGATAAATCCAAGTAGTTCAATCATAACAACAATGTTTTTGGAAATTGAGTAATAGAGTCATGACATGTCCAAATAGTGTAAACACCATTTGTATAGCCTATGCCGCATATGCAAATAACTCTTAGCCAACAACCTCTTCAATAGATGTAACAAGCATAACAAACACAACAACCTACACCAGCACAACAAATGCAACAACCTATGTCTTCATAACCCCCTATTCTAAGGAGAATTGTGCCTATTCATCTTGTCTTTAGTAACCTTGGATAACCCCTTGAAGTTGTATTTTTCAAGCTTGTCGTAGCTAATTTGATTAATTAGCCTATTCTAAAGCACTTTCCTGAGGGTGTTATCTATCAAGACTGGTACAAGGCAAATGAATTATGTGAGTATCATTGGGTCAATGGCCATAATTTGCATCATTGTATGCAAATTGAACATGTGATTGAGAATATGTTAGAAAATAGAGAGATCAAATTGGATTATGGAGATTCCACATCCAATCAAAACCTTAGCATTTATCAAAACCCCTTTCCACAGCATAACAACCAACAATAGCAATAATGACCAGTGCAACAACAAAAATATTATCAACAACCAACGAACACCAATATAATTAACAAAATCAGCAGCAGAACCAAAAATATCAATAAAATAAATAGAACCAAGGCTAGAATGATGCCAATAATCAACAGACCTACCATGTAGTTGCACATGGCTATAACATGGCTATAAGCCATATTGTAAGAGGTCACATTAACACCATTTCTATTAATCCAAGACCAAGTACCTATTAGATAAGGCCATTGTTAATCATTCCCAATCAACCAACCCACCATTTCTATTAATCCAAGACCAAGTACCAATTAGATAAGGCCATTGTTAATCATTCCCAATCAACCAACCCATGCCAGTAATCCTTCCTTGACCCAAGACTACATACAGGTGAACCAACAAGTAGGGATTCCCACTTTTAGACCTTATATTGATAACTCATCATTAGCTCATGACCATGCAAAAGTACACTAGCAATTGAGACTTATCCTATCTAGTCCCCCTCTACCATCATTTATTAGTAGCAATGGTCCTATACGTAATCTTGATTATGCAATCACAACTTGATGGTCAAATATTACCATACCAGGCCCACATCCATTTGCCACTTCACCCATCATATAACCACACATTTTGGCTAGGAACAAAACATTTACCATTGTGCGATAAAAAATGTTTGACATTATAGAATAATTACAAAACATGCCTACATAAATCTCCATTTTAGATTTGTTACATATGTCCACCATCCACAAAAACATCTTAACCAAGTTCTTTAGCCAATCTTAAATTCCTAATGACATATCTCCAGACAAAGTTCAGGCTTTGGTGGGACATCTAGATTTAGGCCAATAATTAACCTTCAACCAAAGTGATATGTGATACCTTAGCCCACTTTAGGACAATAAATAACAAGAATCATAAGGCACCATCAACTTGTCAATTATCATTGGGATTTTGACCCATGATATACTATGCTATGTGTTAGACCTTGATTTATCATATAATATGATTTTGGGTAGACCTTGGATACATGATATTCGTGCAATCCCATTGACATTGCACTAGTGGATCAAGCTCTCCCATTCAAGAATGGAGGTTACTATTCTAGGATATTTGCATCCATACAAACATTCTAAGCATTTATAGGTTGAGTTCAAAAGCAATAACTACCATTTTGGCATGAATCTAATTTCTAAAAAGGAAAAGGGAAAATAAATACTTGTAGATTCACCAGAGGCCAACTACATTGACCCCAATACCCTTGATTCACTTTCCCACGTGTTACCTCTTGAAATGTCCAATCATTATACCATCTCAGCTAATGACCCAAAATAATATTTGACCCATGACACCTTTCACATTTCTAAGCTTCTACATAACCCAAAGTCCTTTAAAATACTGAAAGTCAAACCACTCATGTAATGGCAAAGGAAAGGCAAAGGCAAACTGCATAATCCAGTACCTATCACTTTCATACTAGCTACTGGCTAAGAATAGGACCCTCTTGTAGATGATGAATCATGGATATACAATGACAATCAAGTTGATTGTTATATACATGAAAAATATCCCATTCTAAATAAGATTATGGAAAAATATTCTTATGAAGGAGGAGGCCTTAGGCCCCATTAATAGGGAATGCTTGAGCCAATTTCTACCACTCAGTACAAAGGAACCTATGGACTTTAATTTAAACTGCCTGGGGGTGGCCCCATGTATCTTTTTTGAGTTCCATCACCAATGACTAGTAATGACAATGTTGATAGTGAAGTAGAGTCATGTCATAGCCCTTTTGATGACCTATCCCATACCAATTTGTTTGACACTAATGCCATTTATACCCTTTGACCATTTATTCACTATAACCCACTTCCATTATATTATTCCCACCTAATAGACTTGGGCCAACAAGAATCAAACGTGTCAGTTGATGAGTTTTAGAATGATAAGGCCTTCTACAATTTTCTAGGCCTTAGGGATAATGTTCCATTACGAGACCATAAATAAGGGTTCTTAATAAAGTTGGATCCTGAAGCCTATTTTGGAGAATGGGTGAACACCCTTAGCCAAAAATAATTAAATAAAACATCGAAGTCCCAAATTAAAAACCTCTTTGAGGCACTTTTGGACTAGGGAAATAGTAAAGATAAAGGCCAGTCTAGTGGTGAAAACTTGTTTCAGGAATCATTAGATGGGGGTGTTTAACCTTCCTCAAACATAGACTAGGAAACCACAAATGATGAACTTGTCTATGGGTCCGAGTTTAGTCTTGAAGAATAGTAAGATTTAAACCAAACCACACAAGACTTTCCAATAATATTTTTCACATGGCCATCCCTACCATTGGGGGATTCTAATTCATCATGCATTGGATAACTTGGGGAGCTAGTCCTAACAAAGGATTATACCATTATAGGCTAGTTTAAATATTTGTTAACCATTCTGGAAGATGGTTTGACATTTATTGTAGAGGACATGATATAAGCTAACATCAGGACTCTAGATGACCCAAAATGGATCAAATTAGGTGCATCCCTCACTTAGGAGGAATGTGAAGTCTTTACAACCCTATTGAGGGATTTTGTTGATATATTTACCTGGGCATATTCTAATATGCCTAGTTTAGACCCTCCCTTGGCTGTTCACCACCTTGTTGTACATCCTGATGCTAAAATTTTGAAATAAAAATTGCATAAGATGCATCCTCACATTGTTAAATTAATTAAGAAAGAGTTGTCAAAACACTTAAAAGTGAGATATATTCGACCAATCGACTATTTAGAGTAGATCTCAAATGTTGTGTAAGTCAATAACAAACTAAATAGAATTAAAATTTGCACTAACTTTAGGGATATAAATAAGGCCTATCCCAAAGATGACTTTCCTCTGCCAAACATTGACATGATTATTGACTCCACAATGGGTTACAAAATGCTTTCACTGATGGATGGATTCTCAAGATATAACCAGATTTGAATTACACCAGAAGACCAACATAAAACAACATTCACCACTCTGTGGGGAACCTTTTATTATCAGGTTATGCCATTTGGTCTCAAAAATGTTGGGGCCCCTCCCAAAGAGCCATGACCATTACATTTCACAATATGATGCATGATATTGTTGAAGACTACATTGATGACATATTGGTAAAATCAAATACCAAGGCTAATCATCTAATAGTACTAAGGTAGATATTTGAGAGACTACATAAATATAAAGTCAGGCTCAATCCTAAAAAGTGTGTTTTTGGAGTTACTTCAACAAATTGCATGGCTTCATTATGTCTCATCAAGGCATTGAATTTGATCCAACCAAAGTTCAAACCATAACTAAAATGCCACCACCAACCAATTTGAAGGAGCTCCATAGTTTACAGAGCAAAATGCAATTTATTTAATAGTTGATATCTCAGTTGGTCAACAAGTGCCATCCCTTTACACACCTATCAAATAAAGGGGTCACATTTCATTGGGATGATGAATGCCAGAAATATTTTCAATAATTAAAGGACTATCTTATAAATCCACCTATTTTGTTGCCTCTTATGCTAGGAAAATTGTTCTTACTATATATATTGAACACAGACAAAGCTTAGGGAGCACTTCTAGATCAACATGATGATAACATAAAGGATCATGTCATGTATTATTTAAGCCATACACCAATTGCATATGAGCACAATTATACACCCATTGAAAAAATCTATTTAGCTATGGTCTTTGCAGCTCAAAAACTATGGCATTACATGTTAAACAACAAAACTATGGTTATTTTAAAAGTAGATCAGCTCAAGTATCTACTATATAAAATAGATTTACAAGGCTACATGGCTAGTAGATCATGCTTCTCAGTGATTTTGAGATAGAATATGTCAACCAAAAGGCCATCAAGGGACAAGTTCTTGTAGTTCAACTTGTTGAAGCACCCCTTATAGATACATAACCACTACTATCCCAATTTTTTGATGAAAATCCATCATGACCATCATTGAAACACCTCTTGAGGAGAAACATTTAAAGCTATATTTTGATGGTTCATTCACAACACATAGATCAGGGGTAGGTCTTTTATTTATGACTCCATAGGGGGATCTAATCCCTAAGTCATTCAAGATCAGCTTTCCTTATACCATCAACATGGTTGAATATAAAGCACTCATTGAAGGACTTCATCAAACAGTACAATGGAACATCCAACATCTTAATGTTTATGATGATTCTCAGTTAATCATCCATCAGGTTATAAACCATTTTCAAACCAAGGATGACAAGTTGGTACCATATAAGGCCATGGTCAACACTCTTAAATAATAGATTATTGATGTATAATTTGAACTTATACCACAAGATAGTAACAGAACAATGGATGCCATGGCCACCATTATATCTTTGATTCATCATACAGACAAGGCAAAAGAATATCAGTTTCTCATTGAGAATTTTTTAGTGATAGATCATGAACCTTCAACTATCATAATGATCTGTGATATTATTGGTCCCATCTCTATTTGGTATTCATAACTTTACATCTATCTTCATGTCCAAATAATGACACCAGACCTATCTCAAAAATAATCTAAAGACTTTGTCTACCATGATGCACATTATACCTTATTTAGACCAGCCCTATACCATTACAGTTTTGATGGAACTCTACTTCATTGTTTAACTTCAATAGAATTTGTATGCACCTAAATTTGCTCACCTCATTACTATTAATAATATTCCTATTAATTGACATTAATTTTGCTAATCCCATTTATTCTAATTCATACTGCTAATTAATCCCCCATTCCTAGACATTTGTTTAATAACCCCCTTACAATAATTCTCCATTTCACTATCCTTAGTCTAATCCCCCTCTTTCATTAATTCCTCTTAATCCTTATTATCCTAATCTAATCCTAGTTATCATTTATTTGAGAATTTTAAATTCCCATAATCCCACCTAACCACTTACTAGCCTATTCCTTAGTCTTTCCTACACCCTTAGTCCCTAATCCTCGCCTAACCCCTATCTAACCTCCCTCGAATCCTAATTATCCCAAAAAGGATTCTAGAATCGGAGGATTCTAGAATCCTCTCTAACTTGGCTTCACTTTCTAGAAGCCTCTAGGTCTAGATTCTTCCAAAGATTTTTTAATTCCTTAGATAAACTACAACCATTGATCTCATCCCACTAAGTTTGGATTTCAACCCTTGATCTTCCCTTCACAATCTATATAACCAAGGCCCCTCCTCCATATAAGCTATCTTAGGAATCCATATCAAATCCATGTCCAACCATCATTGGATCCAAGCATCTAAAATTCAACTTCATGCCATCATAATGCCAAAAATATGAGTCTGATATGCAATCAATCATCCATTTAAACATCCTAGAAGGAGGTGAGATGAAACAAGTAATTTGGTAAGTTTTATATCATTTTAATATATTTATAGAATCCTTCCTAATAGGTTGTTTGAGTTTTGGGTTGAATTAGTTTGTTTAATTCATATAGTGTTCAAAATCCTACTACATTTTGGTGTATACAGTGCGACCATCCCTTTAAAGCTAGTAATTTTTCATCCTATAAGTGTTTTTTCTAACTGGCAAGTTGAATTAGGCAAGGAAAATCTCAAAATTTGAAAATTTACACTTACAGGTTCAAGTTGTGGTATTGTATTGGTATTCACATATTTGCCCAGTGTAGTCATGATATTGTCCATGTAAATCATGATTTTATGCTAACCATCTGTCTCACTGCTAACCATTTTCGTGATCATGACAGGTTTTGACATTTTTATAATACCATAACTTGTGAGTTACAACTTTGCATAGTGAGTCATGATTTTGTCTAACAAGGAGCGATTTTGTCTAACCACCAACGGTCTATTTTGTAGGTTTATTACAATACCGTGACTTCAAAAGTCATAGTTATATTCTATAAATAATGGCATTGGGGTCATAATTAATGGTATTGTCATTTTTGATAAATCACGAACAACGTCTCCTTTATCTCCTAATCTATAGTTTTTTAGACATTATCTATTTTTATAGGGGACCTTCTATTACTCAGTCTAGCATATAACATCTTTTTGTCCTTACATTTTCATCTAAATGGTTTTTATCAGCTAATCACATTGTAATAAAAGTTTTTTTCTCTATCAATTTGTTGTGTGATCTATTTGGAAGGTCACCAAAAGAGGAAAGGCAGGAAGGTCCAAGTCAAAGACACAAGGAGACATGGCCCTTCAATCTTTTCCCCCATCATTAACAAAATAGTGGGTCACAAAATTTTGGGAGTTGCAATATTGCTTTGTGGAATTGTGGTATTATAAGCCCAGTAGCAATTTTGCAATTTTGACTTAATTTTATCAAATTTTGCTATTTTATCTTATAATTATCATCTCTGAATCTTATAGGGTATATTAGGACCAAATCTAACTACATAATACTCTTTTAAAATTTTGATTCTATCCATTTTCAATTCAAATCTTGTTCTAGCATACATCATAAAATCAATTTCAATCAATCATAATCTGTTGTCAATAAACATTTTAGACACCTAGATAATCTATCATAACCTATGTAAACATTTGCCTAGGTCCACAATCTTAAATCTAGAGGTTTTATAGTTTATCATAAAACCACAACTCTTGTTTTATAGCTAGTAGTGACTTTGTCACTTGCAATCATAATTTTGTCTAACAGTTACAATTTTGCAGCCTAACCATCATAGTTTATAGTTTTATACAAAATCATAACTCGAGAATTTCAGTTTTACACAGTGTAGCCATGATTTTGTAGTCTGAAGTGATAATTTTGTGGTGATTTTTTCCTTCAATTTGGTCCTTTTTGAGTGCATTTTATGGTCATTTTTGGTGAATTTTGAGTCATTATGGGATTCTAATAAGGCCCAAAAGGAATTGCAGAAGGGGAAATACCCCTGGACCCCACAAAGGGTACTACACATTGACCTCATTGGGAGATGCTACCCTTAGACCCCCACATCATGGCCTGCTTACCCCAAAGAAATCATAGACCCAGATCATGATTTTTTAGGGTGATTTAAAGGCATATTGGACTAACATCTTATTCCTTACAAGGGTGAAGTTAGAGGATATTCTATTTTGATGTAACAACATTGTGTCTTGCAAGTTTCCCCTCAAGATTTTAAATCATCAAACTACTAATATTTGTGTTGCAGGACCCCTCTCTTGAGTGCTATAATTGAATTACTAACCTATGGACTTGTAGGTCACCAGTCAAAAAATCCATTAAGCACTTTGAAAATCAATTTTTATTATCTATTTTGTTTAGAAAAATCATTTCTTGTACATAATTACTTGTGTGTATGTATGTTAACTTGTAAATAATCATTATATCATGCCCCTTATACATATGTAATAATTGTACTATATTTTGCTTGTTTGTTAGGCCCTCTCTAGGATAGCACATGATGTGGAATTGATCCCCACACGTGGGCTTAGTATATATGGGTTAATGTCATGGATTTCATCACCATATACTAACCAAACTTCATATTTTGGTAGAGAAAAAAAAATAGGGACAATTATCATTAGGCTAAGTGGTTGACCCTATACAAGGTATTCACGAAAGGGAAGAGTTAATTCTCTAAACTAGGCATTAGACAACACCCTATACAAAATTAGGCCCTATTGTACCTTTGTGTATATAGGGGATTCCCCTAGAAAGCTCATTCAACCTAGAATAGGACTTTTTGGCTCTAATAGGTGTACCACTGCAGGAGTTAGTATCAGCTCCAAAGTAGCCATCAAGTGAAAGTAGGGTTGAGATCATTTGATTGATACCATAATGTGTCACTGGCCTATAGCCTCACCTATGAATCCATTGGATGGTGTGGGCATCAGGTTACACACCCTTGAGTTAACTACTCATAGGTATTATGAATTGCTTTCTTGTTTGTATCTTAAACTTGTGTTGTTTATGAGTTGAGTCAGCCTTTACCCAAACCTATACACACCTATCTAGGTCTATTCACAACCTATCTTGTACATCTTTTCCTCATTCTATTTTGTACATAATTACTCCTCTTGTATACATCATCTTGTATATCCCATCATCTTATATATCCTTTTTATCCCCTTGTATGTATCTTTGTTCTCTTGTACATCCTTATAGACTTCATTCCATCCTAATCTAGTCATATCCACTCATCATTGATCATACCCCATCACTCACATATCCTAATCACATCTAGTCCTCCATATCTTGTCTTAATTCTACCTTATATATCCTTGCCTTATTATCTCCCTTCTTGTCCTCACCCCCTCCTAGTCTACCCATATCTACCCATCATTGATCATTACCTCATCACCCACATATCCTAGTCATCATTTTTTATATCTATGTCTTACTCTCATATACATATCCTTTTGTTATCTTATACATACTTCTAGTCACATCCTATATGTCATATGTCATCCCCCCATCACCTACCTATCCTAATCATATCTGATCATCCACATCCTATCCTAAGTCCACACTACCCATCCTCATTAAGTCTAAACTTATCCTATATTATCTTAGTTGGATATTTTAGGGTTCAAATTATGTCTAAACCATATCATTTATCTTACCCTCTAATCATTTCATCATCACTTATCCTCATCCTATTATCCTAGTCACCTTCATCACATCACCCGATCCCATCTCATCTTGTCTTTTGTTTTAATCCAACATTATCACATAAACCCTATCCCCTCCCATCTTGAGAAAAATAGTCTAAGTCTTGAGCTAGTCCTTTTTTTCCTTTTATATCATCTTATCATCCTAATCCACTATCACTCATCATATTGATTAGAACTCATACCTATTTGATATCTTGTTAACATCTAATCACTTTATTGGTTTTAATCTAGAAAACCCATCATCATCATCAAATTTTCTCTAGTCAAATCCTCTTTCCTATTCATAACTATCACCCATCATATTGTATCCTTGTTAGTTTGAAATCTAGGTACCCACCAAATCCTTAGTCCCTTTTGCTAGCTTGGAAACTTGACATTGTTGATAGGTCATTAGCATCTATTATATTATTAGTTTGAAATTTGATCATAGTCTTTAAATCCATTAATATTATCCAATCATCATCATCATCATCCATCCTATTATCTCGGTCCTTTGGCCTTACTTTGTTTAAACAATCCTTAGTCGACCTTCAAATCATCATCCATCTTTCCCCATGGATTTGGACCCAGTTCTTGTAGACTAATACATCCTAGCCAAAAAGTATGAAGTCCTTTTATGTGGAATAGTGTTAGGTACTCTCCTACCCTCTGGCCTTGATCCCATTCACCCCAAACCAACACCTATCCCCATGAAATCAATCTCAACCTTCCTTGATGCAATTACCCTTATCAATCAATACATAGCAAAGAATAAAGATGAATTCCTTTTACTGTTATAGAAGATGAGTGCTTGTTTTCCTAATGATTTTGACCCCATAAGCCTAAAATCACCTCCTAAACAAGTCTAACATCAACCCTTATCCCATCCCCATCCACCTTCCACTAGTCCTAATCAAAACCCCTTATCCCCAATTCGTACCTATCCACAGTCAAATCCTCCTTCTACTAATCATCATCCATCACCTTTATCATGCACCACCATACAATTGGATCCCACTCTTATATACAATTACATAGCTATGAACAAGCATGAGATCCTCTTGTAGTTCATTATGATGGGTGTATCACTTCCTAAAGGTATTGACCCCCTTCAGCTTATTTCACCTCTAACACAAACCCCTTTGTGTAAGTATCCTTCTAATCCCCCATCCACTAGTCATATCCAATCATCTACCCCTTCCCCTACTAGCAAAGGGAATTCAATCTTGGCCACCTCATCTAATTCTAGTCCATACACCTAGCCATGTCAGTGATCATCTGATCATAAGTCTAATGCTTCCACATCTAAGTCATGGAGTGAAGTGGGTCCTTATACTCCCCTTCCTATGTCAATGTAAGCCCTCTTCAACCAACTTGTCACTACTAACTTGATGGTCTACCCAAACATATGACATATTAATCCCACCAAGCCTAAACCCTCATGGTATAAAATAAATCGATACTATGTATATCATCAAACTTGGGGGAATTCCATTAAACAATGTCAAAATTTATGAGACTATGTCCAAGACCTCATCGATCATGGTGACATAGTAATTGAAGATGAATCAAATGCATTTATATCCCTAGCTAAATAAGAAGAGGAATGTTAAGATTCCATTCCCGATCATGATCAAGCCCTTCCCCTTCCAAGCCAAGGTCAAGACATCGTATCTATCCTCCATAATCCCCTAATAATTGATCAATCCTTCAATAGCCACAAGTCTATTCCCCATAAGCCTAGTCCTCCCATATCCCATTATTCCTTTCATGGACCTATCTTTGCTTAATCCATTATCCCTCCATCATCTTCCTCTCACCCTCCATACCAAAAAACCCAAGTTGAGAGGAGAATCATGGATAATCACTCCTTTACTCATAACATTACATCATGTATATCAAAGTTAACATTTGAGTCAGAACAAGTTTTATCAGCATCTGGATCATGTTTTAAACTAGCATCTAAATTAGATTCCTCATAAAAATCATAATACCTTATCAATATTATAGCAGATGGTGATAATTTCTACTCTTTTAAATATCCCACTTAGGATGATGATGTCATAATCAAGTTCTTGAATGCTTGATCTAATTTTTAGAGTGGATCTGATCCTACCTCAAAGGCATGTATTATCAATCCTTTGGAGATTCTTGAGGACACTTTAGCTGATATTGAGGCTAGGTATCCTAGTGACCTTTATGAGGGCTATGTTACCCATTATCCCCTTACTCCATCACACAACATTCATCATCCATCTTACCTCCATAATCCCTATGTCACACTCCATAAATAAGAACATGCATCATTAGATTCCCCTTTGCATGAAATATCATGTGCCACAAATTTAAAAATACAAGACCATATTCCAAAAGTCATAAGTCATGATCAAATCATCTTTGATCTTATCAGTCAAAATCAAGCCAAATCAAATCATCAGCCTAATCCAAAAATGTTTTCCCCTAGTGACGCCCAAAATCTGACAATAGGGACATATCAAAGTTAAAATAATCATATGCCAAGTCAAAAATCAATCTCTTATGGTGAAGCCCAAAATCAAGCACCAAGGGGCAATCAAAGTCAAATCTAATAAGTAATTAAAAAAATTCAAAAATAATAATCATAAGGCTGATCATCCTCTTAATGTTTGAGTTAAAAAATCAACAAATCAAAAGGTATTGAATCCCTTAATCTCATGGAACCAATCCAAAGAATCCCCTCCATGGTATCCAATAGTGTATGCAACTATTAAAACCCATGTTCACTCCCCATACCATCATATCATTCATGATTACATCCCTCCTTCCCATCCTATATCCCATCAACATAATCATGGCATCATCCATACCATATCTCAAATCCATGGGCAACATTGTCCCTCATAGGGGTTATAAAGATCCCTGGTCAAAAGGTCTAGAGGATGCTAAATCAAAAGTCAATAAAGGCCACCAAGACATTAATACATCCATCAGTAGTGATAGGATCACAATATCACACATCCCCATAATAGGTGTTGGTTGAAGATCCAAAAATTATCAGCATTCTTGCATCTCACACTTCTCTAATAAATTGAGATGCCCAACAAAGTCAAAATTCAAAATTCAAAAAAAAAATCACTCATCCAATGGTGAAAACCAATCTTTTGGTGCCTTGGGAAAGTACCATGATGAAAACTAGTTTTTGACATAATGGTAAAATTATCCATTATCTGCATTATACCTCAAAACTTGGGGGCACAATCCATTGATCCCATCCATCTCATCCTTGTCTATCTTATCCCATATATAACCCTTGGTCCATTGTTCCTACCCATCATTCATCCTAACTCTCATTCCTTTTCTATCATGATCTTAGTAAGGAAGTGGTAGGTGTCTTGCAAAATATATTTGAACCATCTTGGCATATTCTCTAATGAACAATCAAGAAACTATACATCTAGTTCTTTCAAGATGTGTTCATTGGTAATACCTTGTCCCTTCTCCCTTAGTCCTTATCCCCTTTTCTGCATCACCCTCATCCCTTTTTTTGTCTCATCCACCATCCCATCCACCATTCCATCCATCCTCATCCTAGTTGCTAGGCTTGGTGTTCCCTTTTCTAGTAACCCCATTTGTATAGTGTACATACATATCCTAAAAATCCTTAAAAATTGAAATATATTAAAAACCTTTAAAATCTGAAAATCTGAAAAAGTTAAAAATAATCCCATTATGTCTTGTCTTATGCCTAATCCCCTAGTTGCATCCATCTCCATATGTCTCTTATTTTACCATCTTTGGATACCACAATTTATCTTGGACCCATATCGGAGTGGTCACCCATATCCCCATATCTTTCATCCTTTTGACTAAGTGTTAATAACATGTATAACCTTATAAAAGAATTTAATCTAGAACCCATCATTTCCCTATCAATGCCTCTTCACACCTAACACCCATCACATTACCTCTTTACTAGTGTGAAAGGTATTTGATCTCATCACTATCTTTATCATTACCTCTTCATATCTAACACCCATCCAATCACTCTTTCACTAGTATGAGAGGTATTTGATCCCATCATCTTCTAGTTTCCTTTTTAGATTGAACTCTTGTAGGGCCTTGTCTATGGATAATCCTCATTCATCACTTTTCTAAACCACCTTCCTTGGCAACTTTTTAATCTGATTTCAAGACAAAAATAGTATTCAAAGACCTTATTGTGTCATCCATCCTCCTATCCTAAACTAGAGGAAACACCTCATCCTAATCCTAGTCATGATCATCATATCCTAATCCAAATCTATCCTAAGTCCCCAATCACATCAAGAACATCCTAGTGCAACCCATCACTCAATCCCTCATCTCATCATTAAACAAGACACAATGACACTACATGTAGATACTTGTGTGTGTTATTTGTTTTTTCTCTTTTTCTTATTTACGTCATATATATATATATATATATATATATATATATATATATCTTGTTTGTCTACATCGTGTCTCTTTTCATCTTTTGGGGTAATGAATGAGGATGTTATGAGGTCACAATAATGCTTGTAAGTGCCCTCAAGGATGCAGAGTTCACTACTTGCCCATGAACTTTGGCACAACATCCTCTTGGTCATGTCTATATCATGGGGCATACTACCAAGTGTCATATTTAATGGATTACTTAGACTATGATGAGCCCTATGACATTTATGATGGCTTGACCATCTACACCTTCATCACTAACCATCTTCCTTCCTACCACTAAGCTAATCATCTTGATACATATGACTAACATCCAATCCTTTTATCCTCATATCATCATTTGAGTCACCATCCTCTAATCACTAATCATCTTCATCATCATCCTTTATCCATCGTCAGAACTACATTAGCCTGAGGTCTTTTCAGACTATGTAGGCAACACTTAGTCACTTTTTAGTGCCCAAGGATAGCTCAACCACTATCTCTTCTTTCCTCACCATCCTTTAGTCCTACATCAATCAAATTCTTGAGCTATAATCATTCAATATATTTATCAATCACCATTGTCATCTCCTTAATATTTTCATCAATCACCTACACCTATCGATTGGGCTTGACAAATCACAACTTCCATCTTTTATTCCATCAATCATTGATTGGTCAATCAATTTCATCACCCCCTTGCACATATCCTTGCTAAAGGCATCATCATCATTATGGCTCATTGAGTTGATGCAATGTAGTCTTTTGGTCACTCGATCATATCATTTCTTCTCTATCATCACATACATCATATTAACCAATTTAGCTTTGAGCTACACCCATCATTAATCAAAACCTTATCTATCATGGCCTATAACTCTCCCTTGCATATGTCTTTGTTTAGGATATGTCTAAATATTATAGAATTTTAATCCTATCATCATCATGTTATGGTTAATTCCCCCTTGGGATATGTTGACAACCATGACACCCACCATATTTACTCCTTGTGCATGTGTTTTTTTAGTGGTATCATCAATTTATAGCTCATTTCTTCATTCAAATTTATCTTCTTCATTTATCTTACATATACCATCCCATCCCCTTATTTATTTGTTTCATCCCACCCCTTGTTTCTTCTTTTGAGTGGCCATCTGTCTCATTCTTCCCTACATGTCCCTCAAGGGGTTATCATATCCCCTAACATCATATACTATCATTCATTTATGAAATGGTTTTTCTTTAAAAGAACATGACTCCTTCCACTTTTTCCATTCGTAAATGCCCTTTCAAAGAGGAGCAAAATGTATGGACCTAAATCTGCTCACCTCATTACCATCAATAATATTCCTATTAATCGACACTAATTCTACTAATCCCATTTATTATAATTCATCCCGCTAACTAATCCCCCATTCTTAGCCATTTATTCAATATCCCCCTTTCAATAATTCTCCATTTTGATATCCTTGGTCTAATCCCCCTCTTTAATTAATTCATCTTAATCCTTATTATCTTAATCTAATCCTATTTATCAATTATTTGGGAATTTTAACTTCCCATAATCCCACCTAACCACCTGTTAGCCTACTCCCTAGGCTTTACTACACCCCTAGTCC